>JAESUZ010004879.1:0-600000 GCA_017311185.1 Proteles cristata cristata
ATCAGGAACACGACAGGGATGCCCACTCTCACCACTGCTGTTTAACATAGTGCTGGAAATCCTAGCATCAGCCATCAGACACCAAAAGGAAATCAAAGGCATCAGAATTGGCAAAGAGGAAGTCAAACTTTCACTCCTCGCAGATGACATGATACTCTACATAGAAAACCCGACAGACTCCACCAGAAGCCTACTAGAACTGATCCAAGAATTCAGCCAAGTTGCAGGGTACAAAATCAACGTACAGAAATGGGTTGCATTTTTATACACCAACAATGAAGCAACAGAAAGAGAAATCAAGAAACTGCTCCCATTCACAATTGCACAAAAAACCATAAAAATACCTCGGAATAAACCTAACCAAGGAAACAAGAGATCTGTATGATGAAAACTATAGAAAACTTATGAAGAAAATTGAAGAAGACACAAAGAAATGGAAACACATTCCATGCTCATGGATAAGAAGAATAAATATAGTTAAGATGTCATTACTACCTAAGGCACTCTACACATTCAATGCAATTCCAATCAAAATTGCACCAGTATACTTCTCAAAACTAGAACAAAGTATCCAAAAATTTGTATGGAACCACAAAAGACCCCGAATAGCCAAAGTAATCCTGAAAAATAAAACCAAAACGGGGAGGATCACCATCCCAGACTTTAGCCTCTACTACAAAGCTGTCATCATCAAGACAGTATGGTATTGGCACAAAAACAGACACATAGACCAATGGAACAGAATTGAGAACTCAGAAGTGGACCCAAAGTATACAGCCAACTGATCTTTGACAAAGCAGGAAAGAATATCCAATGGAAAAAAGACAGCCTTTTAAACAGATGGTGTTGGGAGAACTGGACAGCAACATGCAGAAGAATGAAACTAGATCATTTTCTCACACCGTGCACAAAAATAAACTCAAAATGGATAAAGGACCTGAACGTGAGACAGGAAACTATCAACACCCTAGAGGAGACAGCAGGAAACAACCTCCTTGACCTCCACCGCAGCAACTTCTTACTTGACACATCCCCATCAAGAGCAAAAATAAACTGTTAGGACCTCATCAAGATTAAAAGCTTCTGCACAGCAAAGGAAACAACCCACAAAATTAATAGGCAACCAACGGAATGGGAAAAGATAGTTGCAAATGACATATCAGATAAAGGGTTGATATCCAGAATCTACAAGGAACTCACCAAACTACACGCCCGAAAAACAAACAACCCAGTGAAGAAATGGGCAGAAGATATGAACAGACACTTCTCCAAAGAGGACATCCAGATGGCCAACAGACACATGAAACGATGCTCAGCATCGCTCCTCATCAAGGAAATACAAATCAAAACCACACTGAGATACCACCTCACGCCAGTCAGAGTGGCTAAAATGAGGCAATCAGAGAACTCTAGATGCTGGCGAGGATGTGGAGAAACGGGCACCCTCCTACACTGTTGGTGGGAATGTAAACTGGTACAGCCCTCTGGAAAACAGTGTGGAGGTTCCTAAGGAAACTAACAATAGAACTCCCCTATGACCCAGCAATAGCACTGCTAGGAATTTACCCAAGGGATACAGAAATGCTGATGCATAGGGCACATGTACCCCAATGTTCATAGCAGCACTCTCCACAATAGCTAAAACCTGGAAAGAGCCTAAGTGTCCATCAACAGATGAATGGATCAAGAAGATGTGGTTTATCTATACCATGGAATACTACATGGCAATGAGAAACAATGAAATCTGGCCATGTGTAGCAACATGGATGGACCTTGAGGGTGTTATGCTGAGCGAAATAAGTCAGGCAGAGAAGGACAAATATCATATGTTTGCACGTATAGGAGGATTAGGAGGAACTTGACGGAGGAACAAGGGGGAGAAGAAGGGCAAACCATGAGAGACTCTTGAATGCTGACAAAAACTGAGGACTGATGGATGTGGGGGGAGGAGGGGATGGGCATGGAGGAGGGCACTTGTGGGGATGAGCACTGGGTGTTATGTGGAAACTAATTTGACAATAAACTATTTGTAAAAATAAATAAATAAATAAATAAATAAATAAATAAATAAATAAATAAATAAAAGGGCAAAAAAAAAAAAACATCCATCTTGTCATCTTCGCCTATCTGGTTTTCCCTCTCTCCCTTCCCCCACGTCCTCAACCAGTCCCAACGTGTTTTAGGGTCTGTTCCCGAATCTCTCTCGATACCTCGCGCCCTCTCCACCCTCCCAGCCACTGCTTTAGTTTGTTGTCATCACTGCCTGCCTGTGGGACTGCCTTAGTGTAGTTCCCTATATCGTCCCTTGCTCCCTAGTCCTGTTCTCCTATGGATGGTTCCCAGACTTGGGAGCACACTGGATTTCCCCCTGGATATGCTGTATTATCAGAGTCTTGGGCCTGTTCAGACCTATTGAAGTCGAAACTTGAAAACTGGATCTCAGAAAGCTCTCGTTAAAAAGGATTTTTTTTCCAGGTGCTGGGCATACAAGTGTAAGAAAAGTGAACATATCAGGTGGCTATGTATTCGCTACTGTCTGTCCAAAATTCCCTTCCTTTCCCTACTCATATTGTTTCCCTCAAATTTTATTTAATTAATTAATTAATTAATTAATTAAAGTATAGGAGTGGTCCTTAGGTGCCTGTTGCTACTGTCTGTCCAAAATGCCCTTCCAAAACTACTCATATGGTTTCCCCCAAGATTTTATTTATTTATTTATTTATTTATTTATTTATTTATTTATTTATTAAAGTATAGGAGTGGTCCTTAGGAGCCTGGTATCTGACTTTAGGATGATTTTTTTTTTTAACATTTAACATTTTTGAGAGAGACAGAGAGACAGGGCATGAGTGGGGGAGGGGCAGAGAGAGAGAGAGAGAGAGAGAGAGGGAGACACAGAATCCGAAGCAGGCTCCAGTCTCTGAGCTGTCAGCACAGAGCCTGACACGGGGCTCCAACCCATGAACTGTGAGATCATGAACTGAGCCAATGGAGCCACCCAGGAACCCCCATAAGATTTTATTTAAATTTGAGTTAGTTAACACTTTTCTCTACTATCTTCCAAACTTCTCCCCTCCCTCTGTTCCCTTAGCCTTCTTCAGAATGAAGGACCACCTTCTATGACCTGCTACTTTTCCTATTGACTGGGCACTGGAATTCAATTGTTTACAGGATCCAAGTCTTTAATCTTTACACCCCCAATACTTTCATGATTAGCTCTTGGATTATTGGATATGCAAAACCTCCGTTGCTGTAAAATACTATTTAAATATGAATAAAATGAAATATTCTAAAGAACCCAGGGAAATCTCTTTTCCTAGCCAGAGAAAAGAATTTTATCTTCTTTGTGAAGTTAACCTGCTTCTACTCACTTGATGTTGAAGGTTGCTGGTTCACTTAAACTCTTTTTTGCTTTTACAGAACTCTGCTTTTGATGAAGAGTTTTTATTTCTACTGTTCCACTAGATCCTCCTAACAATCCTGCAGCGTAGGTAACATTAACACTCCCATAAGATAGTAAGGCTTTCAAAGGGCAGGTAGGTTATGTTCTCAGTCATAGAAGCTGGTAAACCCGAGGGCCAGGACTCCCCCCCATTATTTTCTGACCGCTTCGTCGCACTAGCTTGCTGGCCTATAAGGCAGCTCCTTCGAGTATGGCACGTGATGGGTTCCTTTTATTTTGTGCTTCAGATCCAACCGCCAGGAATCGGACTATTGTCTGTGAGCAAAGGTGCAGAGATCGCGCTGGCCATGGCCTGCTTCCTGAAGCAGGTGGTAGCCACCGTCTGCATCAACGGGACCAACGCCATCTATGAATTTCCGCTCAGGTACAAAGATCTGGTTATAACCCCCGTCCCCACGTTTCTGGAGCGCCTGCAGTTTGACGTCTTAGGGGCCGGGCGCTTACGCCACTACAGGGGGAATGCCCGGGATGAACTGAATCAGAAGAGCGTGCTTCCTATCGAAAAGGCCCAGGGTTCGATCCTCTTCATTGTCGGAGAGAGTGATGAATGCTTGAATAGCAAGGACTGTGCGGAGCAGGCCCTGGAGCGGCTGAGGAGCCACGGGAAGAACAATGGAAGGATGCTGGTATACCCTGGGGCCGGCCACCTCATCGAGCCTCCCTACACACCCCTGTGTTACGCTTCCCCACAAAGCAAATTTTCCGGGCTCTTGCTCTGGGGAGGGGAGCCCATTGCCCACGCGGCAGCCCAGGAGCACTCCTGGGGAGAGATCCAGAAGTTCTTCAGGGAACACCTTACTCAAACCAGAAGAAAACTCTGAGCAAGGGCTAAGGGTGATGATGCACTGGGGAGATAATGAAAGGAAGGCAGGGATATGATGAAAAGAGGGGGCTCTTTTGATTTTTCTAGATTCAGTTATTTTGAACCAAATGGAGGGAAATTGGACAAAATCAAAGGACAAGGGCACAGGTGCATCTGAACTATTTGGGACAAATTTGTATGTGATTTGAATTTTTGTAAACCGAATCTTAGTTTATACGCATCAGTGTACATCACGGTCTCAAAATTGTGATACCCTTGCCAATTGAATAACCTTTGTACCCCAGTTAGGGATACCTTGGGTCCAAGTATTTGCCAATCTAGATGAATTCCCTGGGACTTCCAAGTGGTAAAAATAACATTTTATGTTTAACACTGGGTTTCTGACATTTGATATGAAAAGTTCTAATGCCTCCATCAAATGTAATGCTTGCTATAGATTTTCAATAGATATATTTTCTCAGAATAGTGATGTTTCTTTTTATCTCTAAAATATATTTCTTTTTACCATTTTAATAAGGACTGGGGTTGGATTTAATTTTGTGCCTTTGTAGCATTTATTGAAATTAGTTAATGTATTTAAAGCAATTAGAGCAGCAAATAGAACAGATACATAGCAATTACTGTATCAGAATTTGCTGTCATCATTTTCATACTGCCTTCTGCCTTCAATCTGTTAATGGGGTGAGTGACTTTCATTAATGGACTCATTTTACTTTTGTATCTAATTTTACTAGATTCTTTTCTTATATTGACTAATTTGAGTTTTAAATTTTCTTTTGGAGCCAACCTGGCCAAGAATTTCACCCATATTTTATAGACCCCATTTGTCACTTGTAATTTTGCACATACCCTGTTATTTATGTGCATGCCTTCTCTTTTTTCCTCTTAGTCTGACTTGCCAAATATATATATTTTTAATTTTATGTATGTTTTCCAAGAACAGTTTTTGGTTTGTTTATTGGCCAACTCTTTTTTTTTCCTGAGTCCTTGATTTCTCTTTCTTTTTCTTTTTTTAGTGTTTAGTTTTGATAGAGAGAGAGACAGAGAAAGCTGGTGAGTGGGGAAGGAGCAGAGAGAGAGAGAGGGACAGAGGATCCGAACCAGGCTCTATGCTAACAGCAGAGAGACCCATGGGGGGGGGGCTCCAACCCACCAACTGTGAGATCGTGACCTGAGCCAAAGTTGGGCGCTCAGCTGAGCGAGCTATGCAGGAGCCCCTCTGGTTGTTGTTGTTGTTGTTGTTGTTTATAAAACCATTCCTTCTGCCATTTTTGTGTTTATTTTTCTGGCTTCTTTACATGCAATGTTCTCATTTTGTTCATTTCTAAACAGTTTCTGATTTATTCCCCCCCACCCCCAACTTAAACCAGAGAGTAATTTTACCAAAGTACAAAGTATCATACTATAGATACTTACTGATTATAAGGGGAAGGGGTGAGGAACTTTGCAGTGGAGGGATCACATTGTTACCACTTTGACCCACTGTTTAAACTTGGCATCTTTTAAAATGGTCGTTTTTAAAAATTAAAACAATTTTTTGAGAGAAAGAGAGAGCACGTGAGCAGGGGACAGGGACAGGGGCAGAGAGAGAGAGAGAGAGAGAGAGAGAGAATCTTGAGCAGGCTCCACATTCAGTGGGCGACTGACGTGGGGCTCAATCCCATGACTCTGGGATCATGACCTGAGCTGAAATCAAGACGCTCTACTGACTGGGCCACCCCCCTTTTAAAAATTGATTTTTTAAGTTTTTTTATTTTGAGAGAGAGAGAGAGAGAGTGAGCAGGGGAGGGGCAGAGAAAGAGAGAGGGAGAGAGAGAATCCCAAGCAGGACCACACTGTTAGTGCAGAGCCCAACACAGGGCTTGATCTCATGAACCATGATATCAAGACTTGAGCTGAAATGAAGAGTCAGATGTTTAACCTAATGAGTCACCCAGGCGCCCCTACAAAGGTTATTTTTACATAATGCATTTCATGACAAGATGTAATATGGAATGCCTACCACTATTTAGATCTGTGTCTAACAACACTATTAAACATGAACCTAATCAAACCTTTAGATCAAACTTATTAATATAGTGGCTAGAGACCTGTTAAAGTGTTAAAGAGACGGTCAAACAAATCTAGGTTGTGGGTCATTCTACCACCCTGTCTCATTGGAAGTTAATTAGCACCTAATCTAAATAACTTAGAAAAGTTAGTTGCTGAAAAAATTTGGGATGTTTTCCTTTGTGAGATTTTTTTCCGTTTTGTTTTTGCACTGGAGTGAGCTGTGGGGCTATCAAGCATTAAAAAAAGACTTAAGAAACATATCAACCAAATGCTATTTGTGGGCTTGGATTGAACAAAGTAACTGCAAAAAAGACATTTTGGGGGGCACCTGAGTGGCTCAGTCGGCTAAGCATCCGACTTCGGCTCAGGTCATGATCTCACGTTTCATGGGTTTGAGCCCTGTGTCAGGCTCTGTGCTAACAGCTAGCTCAGAGCCTGGAGCCTGTTTCAGATTCTGTGTCTCCCTCTCTCTCCTCCCCTGCTCATGCTGTCTCTATCTCTCTCTCTCAAAAATAAAAAGAAAATAAAAAAAGACATTTTGGGGACAATTAGAAAAAGTTGAATATGTACTTGGTATTAATTGATACTATGAAATTGTTATTTTGTTATTAGATGTCCTAATAATATCGTGGTTATGTAAAAAGTCACTTCTACATATCAATGCATACTGAAATATTTAAAGGTGAAGGATTATGGAATCTGGGAATTGTTTTAAAATACTACAGGAATATGGCAATATGTAGATAATTGTTACATCTAGATTATGGCTCTAGTGAGGTCTGTTATAGTATTTTATCTGCGCTTGTAATGTTTCATAATAAAAAGCTCAAAAAATAAAAGATACAATCAATATATTTGCCTTTGTTCCCCCAAAGGCAAGAACTTTAGTATATGCTGTATCTTTTTCTCCATAACACCCCTATTAATTTCAGATTATTGATTTGTTTTACAATAAATACATATTTAACATAAGTAACTATGTTTCAATGTGTTTTTCATCCTTGTGGTTTCTTACAACCCGTCTTTTAAATTCTTGGCTTTATCTTCTACTTGGCCATTTTCTAAGGTGCAAACTCGAGTAACTATTTTAAAATAGCCCTATTTACCTGAATCCTAGCAAATTTACAAGTGTCTATTTTTACCTACCTTTCAATGATAATTTTTATACCTATAGAATTTGATATGGTAACAGACTTTGGTCTTTTTATTTTGGCATCCATTGTTGTCAGTGAGAAGTCTGATTCTTATTACTTTGTGGAATTTTTTTCTTTCTCTGAAAGATTTTTACAATTTTCTCTTTGTTCTTAGTGTTCTGAAATTTCTTCAAGTTATGAGTAGGGGCAGGGTTATCATTACCATGTTAATTTATTTCACTTTGTACTGTATGGGCCATTCCAAATTCAAGACATAGCTGTCTTCAGCTTTAGATATTTGCTTCTATTTTCTTTTTCTTTTTTAAATAGTTTTTTAATGTTTATTTATTTATTTTGAGAGAGAGAGACAGAGAGAGGGAGAGTGTGTGTGAGCAAGTGGGGGAGGGGCAGAGAGAGAGGGAGAGAGAGAATCCCAGGCAGGTTCTGTGCTATCAACACAGAGCCCAGTGTGGGGCTCGATCTCACAGACCATGAAATCATGACCTGAGCCAATATCAAGAGTCTATGCTAACTGGCTGAGCCACCCAGATACCCTGATTCTCCTATTAATTTTCTGATCACTTTACTCTTTTCACTTTTTCCTCCAATTAAGATAATTTTGGAGCTTCTGGATATATCCTCTCTGAATATCAAATTTCTCTCATGCTCCTTTTTTGTACTCCCTGTTTCCCATGCCTGCTCACTGTATTCTTGGAGAACTTCACAGCTTAATTGTTCAACTCACTAATTTGTGCTTCAGTTGTGTCCAAGTTGTATTTAATTAATCTTTCAGGTATTGTTCTGATGATCATTATTTAAAATTTTCCCAATCTATAATTGGATTTGTTTCCTTAAAGCCTGTTCTCATTTTTCCCTTTAGTTTTATTGAGATATGATCAGCAAATGATATTGTGTAAATTTTAAGGCATGCATCTTGTGGATTATATATATGTATATATATGTTGTGAAATGGAATATATATATATATGTATGTATATATATGTTGTGAAATGGAATATATATATAAATGGAATATATATATAAATGGAATATATATATATAAATGGAATATATATATATATATATATAATATGTTGTGAAATAACTACCACAATTAGCTTAGTTAGCATACCCATCACACTTCACATAGTTATCAATTTGCATGTGTCCATGTGTGCGGTGAGAGCATTTAAGATCTATTCTCTTAGTGAATTGTCACAAACAATACAGTATTAGTAACTATAGTCACTTATTCCATTGTCATTTTCTAGATAGATCAGAGGATCATCTTTTCTTATTCCTGCTTTCACCCGTGGCCTTCATGAACACACCCACATTTTGTGCAGAATAATGTCACTGTATTTAAAAAAACAGTATAAACCCTTGGGATTAAGAAACCCACTGATCCCAGAACAACTTAGACATTACTTTTTAGGGATCTGATTTCAACAAAATGAAACATATCTTCTTCATGGTCTTCTTTCAAGGCTTTCCTGGGACCTCAGCTTCCAGCTCCATTATTTATTCTTCCCCTGTTGTTTGGTTAGAAAAATCTGACTAAAACTGCCTTATATAATGGGCTAATTATTGTCTCTCAAAAGAGAAATCCAAAGGAAGGATAGTTTAGGTTTGTACCCCAGCTCAGCAGTGTCCTTAAGAGCCAAATTCCTTCTATTTTTCTGCTCTGCCATCCTTAACAGGTTAACTTACTCTCTTAGGCTAGACCCTCCAATTGTTCTAAGATGTTGACCACAGGCTCTGGTATCTCATGAAGAAGATCTTTAGATTTCCCCATGTCTCAGTGGCCCAAACTGGGTCACATGTTCATGACTAAAGTAATTACAAGCAAAGGAAATGAGACCACCCTAACAACTAAGACAGTCAAGACTTAACCTTATCCATCCAGCAGCACTGAAGATCATGTCCATGTGGCAGATGGCTAAAAAAGTGAAATCCATTATTAGCAAGGGCTTTCAATTTGCCAATCAGCACAGTTTGCCTCACTTGTGTTTCTTATTTCCTGTATTATTTTCATAACAAATGAAAATTGTGGGTATTGGGGGGAGGGAAGTACACTTCTGGTTTCTGATGCATTCCAAATATTTTCATTAACTTGTGGACAAATATTACTCTTGAATTCACTTCTCCTGGCATTTGATTCTTTGAGCTGTGCTTTCCTCGCTTGGGCCCTTTGGCAGACTGCAGCCATCCTCTTAGCTTAAACAAATGAGTAGGACACTTCTCTTTCTGCTTATGTGTCATTGGGAGTCCCAGTACTTTCACTCTATTGTATTCCCTTTCTGGGGTGGCTAGACGGTGTGCCTCAAAGCAGTTTTGTGTGTCTTCAAATACACATAATTTGTAATACAGGATCTGGTAGTGTCTCAATCCCTGGATTTCTCTCTCCCTCAAGGCTTGCCTCTCTAGTGTTTTCATTGTTACTCCACGACTGGGCATTTTTCTCTCATCCTTTTTATGTGCTCCTCACAGATTTCTGTTGCTTCAGGCAGGAAGTTTCATTGGTTTCAAAACTCTGTGGCATATACTCTTGGTAGGCTAAACTTCCTCCTTTCTAATAGTACCCAAATGTGTCCTTGGGCCTCAGTGATTCTAGGCTTACTCCAGCCCCACAGGTGAGTGTTAATTAGTGTAGACCAATCCTGGTGGTCTTTTTTCTTCACCCAGACATCAGTGTAGGAAATGGACATGTGGCATAGAGCTTGCCAATGAGATGTCAGAGATGGCTGAAGAGAATGAATATTGTCTACAAAAGACATTTTGGAAATTTTGGGGAAGTCTTTCTTAAAAGCAAAGGAATGCAACTCTTCCCTTTGGATGTTGTTTTATCTTAATGCTGAGGATACACTGAGGCTGGTCTGAGGAGAAAACCAACACACCAGGTCTGAGCTAAATGAGTTGCAGAGAAATGGGACTCAGGCTCTAATTACGTTGTTTTCATAGATGCTCAGCCTTTGGATTTCTTATTATTGGGTTAAATACATTTCCTTATTTGTTGAAGCCATTTACATTGGGGTTTTCGTCTTTGCTGCTGAAGATTCTCATGATCACGGACACTTCCCCCATCACAGCAGCCCTTCCTCTTTTGGATCTAGCCTGAGGCAGTATAGAAGAACAAATTGCACAACCCAATTTTTTATTTAAAAATTTTTTAATGTTTATTCTTTTTTGAGAGACAGAGTATGAACAGAGGACGGGCAGAAAGAGAGGGAGACACAGACTCCGAAGCAGACTCCAGGCTCTGAGCTGTCAGCACAGAGCCTGATATGGGGCTCAAACTCAGAATGGTGAGATCATGACCTGAGCCGAAGTTGGGCACTTAACCGACTGAGCCACCCAGGCGGCCCTAACTTTTAAAGGAGAAGTGAGCAAGATGGATTAAAAATTAATAATCATCTGGAATTTCAGGAGACATTTATTAGACTCTTAAAGTTTCCAAAACTCACATAATAAGCATAACCTGAGGCCCTTGTATTATTGCTAGAAGTGATTGGATTACATTTGATTTATGCAAATGGGGTCATGGAAAGAAGAGAAACCTCTTATAGGAAGAAGAGTTGTTTCCTGATTGGAGAGAAGCTGAAAATAAGCCACATGTTTTGCAGAGACACAGACATAAGAACACTTACTGAATGTTTCCTGTATGCTAGAAACTCTGCTGAAACTTTTTCATGAGTTATTTAATTTAATCCTCACATCATCTTTATGACACACTTTCCCCACGAATGCCCTCATTTTAATAGTACCCCATGAAGTTACAGATTTAACTTTCAGTGATTCAGCCAGTCACTGGATCAGATTCTGGGTTTGATTTTTTAGCAGCCTCAGCCTTATGGCTATAGGAGATAAGGATTTTCTTCAGAGAGCACACAGAAGCTTTCGGATCACTTATGGGGCATATAAGGTGGGATTTTAAATCCCTGCATTCAGCTTCTCTCCCTACTTTGTGCAATGACATTAGGAACAAGTAGCCAATATCATTATATTTATTAGTTTGCAAAAAAAAAAAAATGTCCAAAGTATGATATATAATGCCACTCAGTCCCTTGCTTCCTACTAGTGGTTGATTAGGAGTATTCGATAGTGATATTTTGCATATCCCTTTTGCCAGACCATGCCATGGACTATCAGTGTTCTCTTTACTACTTGCATCTTTAATCAGAATAAACAGCCAATTCCTGAAACCCCAAAACCAATGCAGAAAACTCATCCTTTAGAACATTCTCAAGACCAAAATCTGTATTAGGGTTCTTCAGGGAAACAGAACAAACATAATATATGTAAAGAAACTTATGACAAAGCATTGGCTCATGCAGTTATGGAGCCTAAGAAGTCCCAAGATCTGCAACCAGCAAACTGGAAACCAAGGATAGCTGACGGTGTAATTCTTTTTTTTTTTTTTTTTTATGTTTTATTTCTAGGAGAGAGAGAGAGACAGCGTGAGCAGGGGAGGTCAGAGAGAGAGGGAGTCACAGACTGAAACAGGCTCCAGGCTCTGAGCTGGCAGTCAGCACAGAGCCCGACGCGGGGCTCGAACCCACGAACCGCGAGATCATGACCTAAGCGAAAGTCGGACGCTTAACCAACTAAGCCACCCAGGCGCCCCCTGATGGTGTAATTCTAATCTGAGTCTGAAAGGCCTGAGAACCACGAAAGGCAGTTAACAGTGTATGTGCTAGTCAGAAAGTGAAGATTTGAGATCCAAGAAGAGCTGATGTTTCAATAGGAGTCTGAAGGCAAGAAAAGGCCACAGTCTTAGCTCAAAGGGTCAGGCAGGAGGAGTCCCCTCTCACTTGAGGGAAGGTTAGCCTTTTTGTTCTTTCCAGCTTTCGGTTCATTTGAAGAGGACTGCTCACACTTTGGAGGGCAGGGCAGTCTCTTACTCGGCTGATTCAAATGTTGTCATCCAAAACCTCCCTCACAGACTTGTCCAGAATAATGTTTGACCAAATGCCTGGGCGCCCTGTAGTTCAGCCAAGTTGGCACTAAAATTAACTATCAGAGCAGTTAATAAAATTAACTATCACAGCACAGGTAGTCACTAAGTCATTTTCATTTTATAAATGAGTAAATTAAGCCTTGGCGAGGTTAACTTACCTCAGTGCACTCAAGTATAGATGAATTTACAGCCTTCCTCCAAACTCATGTAACTATTATTTCATTCATCTGACCACAGTAGCCACCCAAGTTGCTGTAGCTAGCGATGAAATAGTTCCATCCTCTCTTTCCTGTTATATTTTAGCTTCCACTATGATGGAGGTCACGGTAAGTAAGGGTCCTTATAATTTTTCAGTTTGATTAGCCTCACATATAATAGTAAAACACAGACTTTCTTCTGGTCCAGAGACACAGGGCCTAAAATACTTTAACTGGTATTACTACACATTCAGCAAGAAAGAGCAGACCAAGCAGAGATGTGTTCTGGCCTCAGTGAGAAAGGGTCACTGAATGTTGTCCCGCATTGTCCTGAATGGGAAAAACTGGGACAAAGAAGAGGAAAACCCACTACTAGAAAAATATTGAGTTCAGTCAACTATAGAAAAATTACCTTGGCCATGGGACTAGGTCTGTGTAGTAGGCTTTTCTCATGTTTTAATTGAAATATCTGTATATGGTATTCAACACTTTGCTTGTGATTTCATGCTCATCAAGCATTATATTTTAAGCAATAAAATAGTTTTCTAGACATCCTAATTACAAGATAGGATATGGGTAGGAGATGTCAAATTGTGGACACCAGAGTGGTTTTTTTAGTTTATGCACAAAACAATAGAGATAATATTTTAAAATGTACTTACATGCTTTTCTCTGCATTTCCTTACTCCTTTCCCCCCTGCTTTCATCTACTTGCCTTGGGGGAGATTTAAGATTGTTAGGAGAATAATATCAAGAGAAGGAAAGAGTTAATGTCCCCCAAAGGAATAGATATTACCCTAAAGAGACTGGTTTAACCAGAAGAGAGGAAATTGCACTTAATTGGAAAGACAGGATTTCCCCCCCTCAGTGGGATAGAGATGCTTATTAAGAAGTTTTGATTGCTTTTTGAAAATATGCAGAGAAATGGGTTAAATTTTTCATTCTGCTACATTCAATAAGTAAGAGTCTGTGGCAAGGGAACTGGTCGTCTTTGAGGAACTCAGAGCCTGGTTTCAGGCCAGCAGGGCTGTGGTCCAGAGCTGATATGGTGACTTCCATCCTGAGATTCCTGCCTAGAATCAGAGACCATATTCTCCTTGCCTTGACACCACCTTCCCCACCAGTTGTGCTAAAGTTACTACAAAAGCTTGGAATGGAAGTGGTGGTGGTAATAAGTCTATCCTCAGTATCTAGGGAAAGCATCACAAAGCTATGGCATTTGAACTGCATCTCAAAATATTTTTTTCTTTTGAAGTTCTTAGAATAAAGATGCTATAATAATAAGAAGGAATAGGTCTGATGAAGGGATACATTGTTAAGAATCCTGTAGAAACACATAGCAGTCTGTTTGGCTTTATCATTTATAAGGAAGTTTTTTGAACAATTAGACTCCAACTTCATGCCAGTGAGGTGAAACTCATGGTGATAAAGCTGGTATGAGTTCACCAAAATCAGTGATTTCAACAGGCAGTGGTAGATTACTACATACCCAGTGGGTCTTGGTAAGATTACTTTTACCAAATCTTTACGTGTCTATTTTAAGGTGTTCAAACAACTGATAATCCCTCTAAGGGTGAGTTAATTCACAACTGGTGACTATTTAGTTAATTAACCCAGACCCAGAACTAGAGAGAGTCTACACAGACAACAGGCAGCTGGAGTGGAGGTGCACCTGCCTGTCTTTACACTCACCCCTGTGGCTGCTAAAGAACAGGATAGAACACATGTCAAATGAGGAAATACTTAACTGTGGGGTCCCTACAAAGGCAGAAACTCTGTTCGCTACAAAGAGGGAGCACGAGGAGGGGACGTAAATGCTTTGTACACTATCTATTATGCATGATGAGTCTATGGTACTAGTGAGCCTGGGATTATTCAATTCTGAAATACTGTGGGGCATCCCTTGAAACTGAGGAAAAAGTGCTTCACAGAAGGATTCAAGGCAGAAATGACTACGTGACAACATACACCATCATTATATCAAGAGAAGAGTTGTTCTCAGTTCCAAAATATTTCAGATAAATTGATAAATGGAAGTTCCTTTAAAGTTAATAGAACATTGATAAAGAACACACACACACACACACACACACACAGTGGAATACTGCTCGGCAATCAAAAAGAATGAAATCTTGCCATTTGCAGCAATGTGGATGGAACTAGAGTGTATTATCCAAAGTGAAATAAGTCAGAGAAATATAAACGTAATATGATTTCATTCACATGTGCAATTTAAGAAGCAAAACAGATGAACATAGGGTAAAGGAAGGAAAAATAAGATAAAAACAGACAGGGAGAGAAACCATAAGAGGCACTTAAATACAAAAAACACATTGAGGGTTGATGGGGGGGGATAGGCTAGATGGGTGATGGGCATTACGGAGGGCATTTGTTGGGATGAGCATGGTGTTGTATGTAAGTAATGTAAGTATGTATGTAAGTATGTTGTATGTATGTAATGTATGTAAGTAATGGGTTCTACTCCTGAAACCATTATTGCACTATATGTTAACTAACTTGGATTTAAATTAAAAAAATATATAAAGTTAATAGGGCAAAGTAAGTACTTTTTTAAAGAGACCATCTTTAAGGAAAAGAGCTTCATGCTCACCCTACTCTTAACTCTGGTCATAGGTTTATTTGGTGTCATGGGAAGGTCATAGCTTGTAATCTTTTATAGACCCTGACACACACAGCATACCAAAATGAACAAGGAAGGCTGAGGACACAGGCACCATCTTTGAGTGGCATAAATGCTGCTTTCCCAGGCAGAGTAATTTCTAATTTTATTTTTTTATTTTTTATTAAAAAAAAATTTTAATGTTTTATTTCTGAGAGAGAGAGACAGCATGAGCAGGGGAGGGTCAGAGAGAGAGGGAGACACAGAATCTGAAATAGGCTCCAGACTCTGAGCTAGCTGTCAGCACAGAGCCCGACGTGGGGCTCGGACCCACGAACCGTGAGATCATGACCTGAACTGAAGTCGGACGCTTAACCGACTGAGCCACCCAGGTGCCCCTAATTTCTAATTTTAGAAATATATGTGCAGTTAACTGGGCTCCACAAGGGTCAGTGGGCTGGAGAGTAGAGTATCAATGGGTCAACTGATCATGGGCTCTCCATGAACATATCAATGGATCCCGGGACATCTGGATCAAGAACTAGGATGTAAGAAAGAGGCTTGGCGCTCACCTAAAAATTCCCGTAGTAGTACCGGGGATAACGGTTAGTGACAGACTAGTTCTAGTACACAGCTTCCATTCGGCAGGGTGGGAATAGTACAACAGCTTTAATGCAACCCTACTCCTTAAAACAAAGTAGGGCAATCTGGTATTTCTTGTGTTTGCCTCCAAGATATTTAGCACCACTGAGAGTGTAGTTGCAGAAAGTAGGGAAATCGAGCCAATTTTTTTGAAACAAAAAAGCTACTCCTGGCTCTTCTGCTCTTTAAATCATTCCATTGATACCCACTCCCTCTTCTGAGTGTGGGATCATGCCTATTTGCATTCTCTGATTCAGAAGTTCAACATACGGCCCTTCTATCACAGTTTAAGAGGGAGATCTTCGGGATTTGCCAAGAAAGGCACCCACACACCCATGAGTGCTGAGTGCAGCTCCCTCATCCTTATCAGTCCTGTATCTAAATATATTTATCATTCAACTACCTTCAGGCTCCATTCAAATTCTCTTTATTTCCAAATGAGTCATTGTCTCCTTTAGCCAAGTTTGGAGGAAGTTTGGAATCCATCTCTTTAAGAAACAATTATTTGCTCTGTGAAGTCGCTCAGGTCAACACACTTTCTTAGTCTTTCTAAGAGTTCCTTCCCTCTTCCCTCTCACAGGGAGTCAGGATTCTCAGGCTCCTGTGGGCTTTCCTTAAAAAGAGGAAAAGCCCATTATGGAATTCATTCAGAGGCTATAGTGACCACTTGTCAGAAGGCTTTGTCTTTGGTAGAAGGCCCATGGGGAGGGATCCCTAGCCCCAAGAAATGAATCTCAAATGGTAGAGTTGAAAGATTAACGTGATCCCTATAAAGTGACTTGGCGCTAATTAGGGGCAACACTAAAGTTGCCATGGGATCATGGAAGGAATCAGACTGGCTCTGAGTCCAGAGGTGTCCTTTATTTCCAAGTGTTGCAATGTGGTGTCCTCTGGAGCTTGGTTCAGTCATGTACCAGTACCCTCCAAGTCCAAGGCCATGAAATTGGTATCTGTGGCCAGAGGTCTTGTCATACTTCTGAGAGATCCTTCCAGATGGAAACCGGAAAGGAAAGTAGAAGGATAACACTCTCTTGGTCAACGGGACTTATGTTCTTGGAAATACCATGTGGTAGTCACACATTTAAATGGCTTTTATTTTGACGAAAAATGGGTAATGTAAAAACAATATAGCCTGCCAGAGCTTTTCACAATGTCTTACCATGAACAAGGAAATAAAATCAAGCCCTCATTGCTGTTATTTAAAAAAATCCTACAATATGTTTAGAAAACGAATCACTCAGTAATCGGGCAATGTGACGGACGCTTAGGTAGCTTATACGAAGTGGAGAGCCCAGCACTTGCAAATTATTCCTTCTCAGAAGCAGAAAGCATCTTCCTCCACGATGTGCTTTTCTTATGTACATCATCCCTTGAACCATCTAAGCAGGTACCTGACACTGAAAAACCTTTGGAAAGATGTGGACTTGGTTCAAAGGCATCTCAATTTAGTGGAGTCAGGAAGACCTGGGTTCTAATACTGGGGTTGATATGTACAGCGCTTCTTTGGGACAATCACAGCTTTGCTGGGCCATTTGGAGAACAACCAGATTATGTGTGTGAAAGCTCATGGTATGGCATCTGGGATGAATAAAGCTTCCAAAACTCTTCTTCCTTGCCTGCTTACCCAACTTCAGCCAGACGGGAACTCAGGTGCCTGTGAGGGCATTTACATGAAAAAGTAAATAACTTTAGGCCACAATGAGATGAGAGACTGGCCAAGTTTCAGCAGAGGTAACTTTCGTTTCTAAAAAACGACTAACTCTTGATTGACAGCTCAATATGGGCAGGCTGAAAACCCAGGTAGCTTGCTGGGCATCCGGAATGTGTTTCCAAGTGTCTTAATAATTTCAAAAACTTTACAATTTTGCCTCCACACCCCAGCCTCACTCACTTCCACTCACACTCACTCATATACGCCCCCGTGAAAGCACCTACCAGCCATGCCTCCGTTAGCACCGATCTCAGCGGGCATGGAACTAAAAAGTAGAAACATTTATTGTGTTCACTTCATCATGACGCTTCAAATACCTTTGCCCAGGGGATGAAGCTTGAAAGAAACGACACGAGCCAGAGTACATTTTGTGATAACTTTTTTTCTTCTCTTTAGAAAAAAAAAATATGTACAAAAAAAAGCTAAGAAGAGCCAACATGGAAATGTCAAGAAAACATTCTGATAGGTACAGACAAGGGAGCTCCTTCTCTGAAAGGAGTTACACGTTAGTTATTACCATGCTAGAAAAATGAGATGCAGTTAAAATTCTAGAACAATTAAAAGCCACAGAGCTAAGCTGTTGCTCTGCGATTCTAGGTTGTAGATGCTCCAATCCCCTTTCTGTAAAATAATACTGTGCAAACTGTAAAATATTCATTTTCATAGAAAGTCCATACAATATGATTTACAAAACTGTTGAGTTGACAGGGGAGACTGGGACTAGTGGCTTTTCGGAAAGAAGTCTGCAGTGTCACCTGCCAGCCCAAGGAAGTGATTCTAGAAAGATCTTGAGTTTCTTAGATGGGAGAAGGCTTTATCAAAGAGAACCATGTAACCCCAATACCCCTCAAATCCAGGAGTCTCAGCCACTTGTTTATGTTAAGCAAGTGACTTCACTAATACAGAGATTTAACGTAGAATACAAAACAGGTAAGAGGCAAGAACACAAAGTTCTTGGCGAAAGGAACATTTCTTTCTGTCCAATTGATTTGGAGATTTACCATTAACCAACTTTGCCCTCCCTGCAACTCAAAAGTTAACTTTCATTCAAATGTAAAAGTTCTGGAGAAGGCAGCAAGTGTAGTGATAAAGGGGTAAGGTGAACTGTTATATTAATTATATTTCTGTGCCTATAAAACTGAGAAAAGAAGGTCTGTGTACAAATATCACAAAACATCAATCACTGAATCAATGTGGTTCTTCAGTGCACACTGGAACAAGAAGAAAATTTTGTTGGTGTAAAATTCCGGCATAAATATATTAAAGCTGACCAAAAAAATCAGGGCAAGCTACATCACTTCCTCATACAAAAAAATGTACAAAACATTAGCCTCTAACTAGATAAACATAATACTTGTCTTCACAGTTTGACATCAAGTAACTGTGTGTCTTGAAGTATCGAATTGGAGGGTGATAAAAAAAAAAAAAACAACTTGTGACACATCAGCTGTCTCAGGTGACTTCGGTCATGGAGGCAGAGTGATTCTGTAAAGACAAGCAGGTGCAATCTCAGAGTTGGGCTGATTGACTCACGTGCACACTCACTCTTCCCTGGCTGTGGCCTTGCTCACTTGTCTCCTGGCTTCGTACAGGCTGTTCCCTCTTCTTGAAATGCTTTTCTGGGACCCCACAAATTATCGCCTTTTCTATGAAATCTTCCCTGATTTTTCTACCAAAAATAAAATAATTTCTGCACCTAAACTTGGTCTCTATGTAATTGTCTTATATCATACTTACTCATCCATATTCTAATAAACATGTAAGGATCTCAAAGTAACTTTAGCCACATTCCACATATTTAATGTCGTGTTTTAAGATCAAACAGTTCTAAGTTTTGAAAATTTTCTGTATGATTTATTCTTTGAGTCATGAGCTATAGAGTAATGAGTTTAATATTTTCAAATGCACAGTTTTTTTTGTTTGTTTTTAGGGATAGGTATCTTTATTTTTTTTCTTTTTCTAGAGAATGTAACCTGTGTGATACAGAGCCTTTACAATTTGAGACTTTTACATGGTTTATTTTCATAATGTTTAATATATTTTGAGGATTATATATAATGCACATTAGATCAATCTTACTAATCATCTATATTTTCACTATATTTTATTTGCTTATTAATTAGAGAGAAATGTGTTACAATCCATAATATGCTTGTGGCTTTGCTCCCTTTTCCTTGTAATTCAATCAATTTGAGCATTTATGGCTTGTTTATATAACTTATTTGTACAGGACCCACCTTCTTGAAGACCCAACATTTCCTCTGTTGTTTGAACTTAAAACCCCCAGTCGGTGGGGCTGGGAAATAACTTCGGAAACTGTGGCTTTAGATATGATTGATTACTATGAGTTTCTTGATTCTTGTTTGTTTCTAAAACACTAGAGATTCATATTATATTCTTGAGAGCCTAACTACACAGTTTAGAAACTAAGTATTTTGTTTTTCAATGTACTTTTATCTGTCATATTTGTGAAAACTAGAGCTTGATGCATTTCTTGCCATAATGTGAAAAATGACTTATCCTTTATGTTTTTACTTTTATAATATGCTTCCTTTTTGAAAAAAAATTGTTCAATGCTTTGTTCAATTACATGTTTATAAGATTCCATTTCAGAGTAAGTGGTAAAGATAGAGTAACTGAATTAGCTAGGAGAACTACGTGGATGGCTTTGGGCCGATTTAACTTTCCAAGTCTCTTATTTATGATATGATGTCTGCAGTATCACTAGTTTCAAATCAAGGGGGCCCTTAGAATTCCTCTGGGAATATTTTCTGAAATATAAATATTCTTTTACTTCACGATTGCTGGATTAGAACCTCCTGGACTAAGGTTCTAGGCACCTGGGTCTTAGCACAAATTGGATTCTTTTTCTGGTAAAGAAAAAAAAGGTCTCCCCTCCATCCCAACTCTGGAGACACTGAGAGGCTTTGTACCACACCCAGAGTGAGTTAATATAAGCGTTTCATTTCTAACTTTCTTTTGTTAATATAAACTGTGTTCGATAAGCACATAGTTGCCCAACGCTAAGGGCGTGGGGAAGCAGAGCACGGATGGCTATAAGCTAGTCTCTTTAGGGTCACGATGACTCTGTGGGATCCTGCGACAGGGTGTCTCTGAGCTTGTAAGAACTCTATGGAACCATAAAATAATGCTTTGGTTTGGTTTCTATAATTACTTACATTTTGGTTTTTATTTAGTACTTGGGAAAGATTTTAGAAAATGTACCCTGTCTCAATCAACTATGCTAAAGGGATCATGGAAGGCAAATATCCAAGTTTGAGTTGATGTTTTAGAAAGGAATTAAAATCACTGTAGCTCTGGGGGGGTTCCATGTGGTAAAAGGGAAAAGGTGTCTCAGGAGGAGGGAAAGGAGGGTAACCAGGTTCCCTCCCCAAGCAGACAGTCTTCTCCTTGAGTTCTTTTGAACAGTGGGATAGATTTCAAACATATGAGTGTATGCTCTGGAGAGAGGTTCATATTTTCTCTCAGGTTTCAGAAGATCTTCTCCCTGGGAAGATGGTTCTACCCCAGAAATTACAAAGGAGTCAGCTTCTAATAGCAACCACAGCTGTTGGAGTTGACTAAGGAGTCCTTGTCCATGGGAGAAACCACAGGGCGTATTTATTTTAGAAAAACTGTAGCTCAGCTCAAATACACTATCCCTTACTGCATGTTTCCATTTGATGTTAAGTTGCAGATTTCAGAATGGAATTTCTCATGAATGAAGTGCCAGCAAGCGGGACCTTTAGAATGATATGGGCTTCTTTGAATTTTAACTGGGTGACCTTGGGCAGGTTTCTTAAAATTTTTGTGCTTTACTTAACTTACTGACAAAATAGAATTAATTATACCAATTGTAGGATTATTGTGAGGACTGAATGTGATGGCTTGCAGTACTTTTCTTTTCTTGACCCAGCAAGTAAAGGGGATAATCATCCTAACTACCCACGAAAACATTTGATGTTAAAGGCAGATGCTTTGTTACTTGAGTCTTCTACAGTTGGTGTGGAAGGCATCACTTGAGAAGTTGACTTTCTATCCAGTGTCCTGTAGCTTCTGTTTGACTACCCTGTGGAAGTCCTGTTCACTGTTTCTTATTAATTTCTATTTTTCTATGGAGGTTCAGATAGTTAGTTACTATGCTGATTTTAGGTTTTTGCTTTTGTCTAAAGTCTTTAGTTCAGGTTTTGCTTCTGGCTTGCCACTGTCTGCCATCAAGCATTTATTTCATGCCTAGTGATTTCCAGGAAATATGGAGAGTAAATAAGACATAGTTCATAGGGTTCAGATCCTCAAGGTCTCCAAGTTCTTGGCAGAGGCAGATATGAAGGGACATTATTGGCATTAGTTGTGCAGGACAATCACACAAGAGTCCATGAGGGTCCTTCGGCCCAAGCCTGGTATTCAGGAAAGGCCTCAGTGTGCCCAGATGGGATGATACACATGGTAATAAAGATACATGGGCAGATTTGAAGGAAGTTCAACAACTGCCCATAGTGAATCATAGTATATATTTTTAAAATAATCTTTTATTCTATCTTGTGGAGGATTTTGCAATTCGGTTTGGCACTTCATTTTTCAATCTAAATGGAATCCCCCCAAATATGACCTAGATGTGTCTATGACGTCTAAGGTCACTCTCAGTGGCCCTGAGGGAGAAGAGAGAAAGAAGTCTGGAGAAGGCTTCCAACAGAGGGCTGTGCTTGAGTGGTGTTGGGCAGAAGGAGGTGAAAGGCGGCATGTTCAAGAAAAGTAGACACCACTTAAAAGAACACAGAGACTCTCATATTTGTGGAACTCAGTAAATATTTGTTTGCACTTAAAACTCACCTTTGTCTTCAGTTGCGACACCTCAACAGTAGAGGAGACCACTTTGATCTTATCAGGTACAGAAACATAATTAGATAGGGAAGACCAGAGAAAGTCTCACCATTTCATTACAAAGGATCATGATTTAGCTACTTTATCATTCAACCTGCATCGACAGACTGTGTATAAATAAACCAGTAATACATTTTTTAGTATGTTACTTCTTAATTACATCAAGTCAAGACTTTCACCTTAGTACAGGCTGAGGGAAAAACAAACAAAACACATGGCTCTGGGTTTAATGGAGAGTCCTAGTTTTCCCAAGATCGAAACAGCTTTAGTGTTTTGTTTTTCTTGCTAATAATATTAGAAAGACTTCATTAAATGTGAAAAAGAAATAGGAGAGTTCATTTCAGAGAGATACCTGATAGTCAATAATCTTTAAATTATTATTTAAAATATTATTTGATACTATATTGATAATTCTAGTGGGAGGTGATTTGCTTTTCCCTTGCACTACCTATGAAAATGTTTTTATAAGGATATAAACAAAAACACGATTTCAAGATGAATGGGTTATCACAGGACAACATATAGCAGGACTCAGCCTGGCCTGACAGTGGAATCCTGATTTGTTATTGTTTTTCCCCTTTTCTGTCTGCTTAAAGAGCCACTCATCTCAGGTCTCTTGCTTGCTATATGGCCTCAGGCAAGTTCGCTGAACATTGCTATTTTCATATTTCTATTAAAAATTTTAAAAAATGTTTATTTTTGAAGGATAGAGAGACAGAGTGTGAGCAGGGGAGGGGCAGAGAGAGAGAGAGGCACAGAATCTGAAGCAGGTTCCAGGCTCTAAGCTGTCAGCATAGATCTCTAGTGGGGCTCAAACTCACCAACTGTGAGATCATGACCTGAGCTGAAGTCAGATGTTTAAATCACTGAGCCACCCAGGTACCCCCATATTCCTATTTTTAATCTGTGAAGTGGGACTTCTATCCATTCAATAGGTTTTTGTTCAAATAAGAATGTATTTGTAGAGCACCTAGCAACTGTCCCAGGCAAAAATAAGTGCTTGATACTGTCTCTCGAGGCTGCTTTCACTCGGCAAATCTTCTCCATGGCTTTTTCTATCTTCTCAGACAGAATACACTTCTTCATTTGGATTCACAAAGCACCTTGGGGACCTCTGATTCTGCATGTCATATTACGATTACTCATTTATATCCACCTTCCTGGTTATCTGTGAGTTCTTTAAGGACAAAGACTATGCAGCTAATTATTTTCTGTATCTCTGACATGAACGAAGGCCCTGATGTAGATAAGTGACCAGTGAGTATGGTTGCATTAACATTTTTGAGCGTAGTCATCAAAATAGACCCAAAAGGACACTTAGTAACCTTTTTAA
The DNA here is from genome assembly GCA_017311185.1 of Proteles cristata cristata. Taxonomy (NCBI): domain Eukaryota; kingdom Metazoa; phylum Chordata; class Mammalia; order Carnivora; family Hyaenidae; genus Proteles; species Proteles cristata. The sequence goes on from JAESUZ010004879.1 coordinate 23,813, forward strand.
TGTGCTTCCAGCTTACATCTATCACTGAATGTAACAAAACCTTTCTCTTTCTAAATATTGTCCTAGTCACTAAATCAGACTGGCCTCCCACATAACTGGCCCAAATTTCATAAATGTGGTATTACCTAGTAGGTCACAGTGTCTTAAGGCAGCTGGGGTTTAAGTTAGGCATTACGAAGAACTTCCTGAGGATTCATGATTGCCCAGCCCCAGAATAAATACAGGACTAATTGAGAGAAGGTTGAAGTTCTTGAAGCCTTTACATTAGATTTTTATTCTTGTTGAGTGGATTCGGTGGTATCCTGCTTTCAGCAGAGGAATGGATTGGTTCACCTCCCAATTTAACATACCCTGAGCCTGTGGGTTTGGTTTGCTAAGACCGCTTTACTGTACCTGTGCACTCAAGGTTTCCAGAGGGCTTTCTATCCTTGGGAAAGCCATTAGGGGCACTCCACGGGGATCCTCAGGCTTGGGTTTGGAAGGAGATCCTTGCGTTCCTTTAAAGTTATGGACCACACACATTCCCTGCAGGATGAGGGGAAAGAAGACTGGAGTCAGGCTACAGCCGAGTCGTCGCTGAGGAGGGAGGGCCTTTCCTTCCCTAGAGTATCATCGCCATAGTGACTTTTTTCTTTTGAGCCAGTGGGTCATAGGGGCCATGCAAAGACCTTGGGCATAGTTTAGGGTGTCTGCTGGACATGTTTCAGGGCTGATGAAGCATCTGTCATAATCACCCCATTGAGCCTGTTTCCTCAATTGTGAAACGGAAATAATAACACCTATCTCACAGATTTGTAATGATGAAAAGACACGATGAATGTAAACCATCTCATAATAACAGCTAGTTTGTTGAGGGCCACTCTGTGTCTGGCATTGTCTTGAGGATTTCACCTTCCTTCATTTAACTCACTCAGCATTCTTACAAGGAAGGGACTATTATCATATTCAACTTAGATAAGAAGCAACAGAGAAGTTAGATAACTTGTCCAAAGTCACACAAAGATTTCAACTCCACAGTCTCTTAATCATACTGCTATACTCTTTTGCCTTTTAACAAGTGCCAAATATATAGCAAACGATCCCTGTTGGCTGATCTTTCACTCCTGTCTAAGATGGTCCTCCTTAAATTAGGTGACTACTATTTGCTTGAGATTAAACTACTCAAAATAGTGGCATTTTCCTTTATTGCTTCCATTAAAATACTTTCCCTCTAAATGACTACTTACTTTTCTTTCTTTCTTACTGAGGCCCCCTTCATAACTAGTCTGTTTTTACCATCTTCTCTGTTTCTTTTGCCCTTGTAGAGTTTATGTCTTTTCTATATTCAGTATCTTTGAATCTTTCTTGTCACTCTTCAAACCCTGTAGAACATTTGTATAAATATTCTTTGCTTTGCTTTATTCCATCTCATTCTCCAGCTCTGCTTAAATCTCCTAGATTCAGGAAATGGGGGAACTAGGAGGTGTGGGAGCTCTGGAATTGGAAAGTCAGATTTATGGCTTATTGGTTGGGTGGCCATTGGGCAAGTTATTTATCTTTGAGCCCCATTTTCTTCATCTATAAAATGAGGATAAGAATATTGTTAGGCTTCTCCTAGGAGCATATGATTTGGTGTATATAAAGACTAGGACACATAGTAATTGCCCAAATAATCATCCACATATTTTGGTATGGGTCTCTAGATGATTAGGGCTCTTCGTGCAATATAGCCACAATTTAAAAAAAAATCTTTACAGGAAACACAAAACAATAATGCATGTGTGCTCTGAGTAGGTCTCAGACTCTTCTCTTCCTGTCTTCCTCTCTAAGTCTCCACTTTGGAAGGCTTCCAGTCTCTTCAAAGACATCTTTCCCCTCCCATTTCCAAGCTCAGTGTGTGTGCATGTGAGGTGTGTACATGTGCACAAGCAGATAACAGGGAGAGCATGGGGTCTGTCTCTGTAGGGGCCATTCAGTAGCAATTCTGGGTCTTACATAAAGATCGTTTGTGGAAAACAAAATTGGACATTTGCCATCAACTGGGAAGGCAATAACAGAGCAAACGGTCCCTAAGCACTAGGAAACAGGGCTGCAAGTTAGTGAGAGAAAGGAAGTTTAATACTAAGGCAGAGTTTGTATACGTGGCCTTAGAAAATGCAAGGGATTTCACAGATTTCATCCCATAAAGACCTCATGAAATAGCTTGGGACAGTATGTACTATTCTTTCTCTCTAACTGGGAATATTGGGCTCGTGACTGATGGAGAGCAAAATTGTTTGGCTTTTGAGCCTAAGCCTTCACTGATGAACTATCCATCTATCTTTGAAAACCCCCTCTTCTCTTGAAGCCACCCATACTCTTCCCAAACTCTTTTCGTAAGCAATCATGAGAAAATATCTCCTATGAGAGATCAACAGCTCAGGATCATTCAGCACTGCTTTTTCTGAAGCTTCACCCAGTCAATTTGCATTGAAGTTCTCCATCTTTTACTTTAGAAAGAAAGCCTGGATTCATTTAAAAGAATTTTGAATTAAAATGAAGCTTTCCCATCTCCATTGGGAGATCAGTGTTTTGAACAAATGGGAGCATTTCCTGTATGTCAGCAGGTAGAAGTGTTGGAAAAACTCTTGAGTTAGAAGTTAGGAGAGGCATAGGTGTATTTAGTATGTTGGGAAGAGCAAGGAGGAGGGTCAGTGCAAGGAAGAATCGTCTATGTATAATGCCAGTCTCTTTGGGTGCTTTGGATGGGGACAGGCAAATTGGGAGGGGGACATTCAGACTGTGATGGCTATTGTCTTTTAGGGGAAAGTTGATGAATTTTATTAGGGGATTAATTTCATGCACAACATAGGACTCTCCAGGCCCAGTGATTTACTTCCAGGTATGTTTTAAATCCCTGAAGAGTATTTAAAAATTGTACCTCTGTGGTGTGTCCCTGTGATAAAATACTACACAGCAAGAAAGAGAAATGAATTATTGATACTGGCTACAATGGATGGATCTCAAAATAATCATGCCAGGTGAAAGATGGCCAAAAATGAGTTTATACTATATAGTTCCATATAGGCAAACTAATATAGAGTGTTGGAGAGATTAGTGGTTGCTTGGGAATGAGGGGAATGGATGAGGGAGAGAAGGATATATCTGTATGTCAAAATTTATCAAATTGTACATTTCATGTGGCATCTATTATCTGCCTATTATACTTCAACAAAACTGTAAAAAAAAAAAAGACAAAAACAATAAAAATTAACCTCCTCTTCTTCCAGTTGTAAGGCCACAAGTCTAAACGTCTAAACCAAACTGACTCCATGACAGGCTTTAAGTTTCCCCTCTAAACTAGAAGGCCTGAGTTTCAGCTTCCCCAAAACTATCAGGTAGTTACACATTGCCCAAGGCAGGAGTAACCAAGGTTAGGAAAGGCCAGTGACCACCCCTCCACATTGTTAAGGGAGAGGTCTGGAGATAGAAACTATAGATAGGACCCTGTTACCTAATGTTAAAGCCGAGTAAGACCCTAGGCTCGCTCTGTGATTGGTTAAATTAAAAAAAAAATTCTTTTTTTAATGTTTTATTTATTTCTAGGAGAGAGAGAGAGAGAGAGAGAGCATGAGCAGGGGAGGGTCAGAGAGAGAGGGAGTCACAGACTGAAACAGGCTCCAGGCTCTGAGCTGGCAGTCAGCACAGAGCCCGATGCGGGGCTTGAACCCAGGAACCGTGAGATCATGACCTGAGTGAAAGTCGGACGCTTAACCGACTAAGCCACCAGGCGCCCCTGTGATTGGTTAAATTTAAAGGTACTCTAAACATTGTAATTGGATCCCGCCAAAAGTAACAAATACTCTAGACAATGTGTATGGCCAAACCCTCTGTCAATGATGTTGTATAATTATGATTGGATCACTGTTCCCATGTCACAACTTCTGTAACTCCCCCATCACAAACCCCATAAAAACTCTACTCTGCCCTTGTTCCGGGTTCTCAGCATGGATCCATTGCATTGGTGAGGTCTGGGAGTCTGAGCTTAAGCCCGTGATAAAGCCCTTTGCTTTTGCATACGTGACTCGGACTCCTTGGTGGTCTTGGGATTTTGGGGAGATTGAGATCTGGGCATAACACAATCCAACTGAGATTAAGAAGTTTCCTAGTTGAGCAGGTGGTGAGGCCCCCATTTATTTGAGGAACTAAAATCATCAGAAAAGTAAAGATATGGAGAAAATTATATTAGCCAAAACTCTTCTCCAGAAAGATTATTAAATGTGGTTGAGAAGCCACTTCTACTGGAAATTAGCTGCCCAAGAACCATCTGTAGGTGATAGCAGATGCCTTCTAAAAAGTCTGGGTGTGGCTAGAGAAATGTTTTCATGCAGTGAGTGAGATATGCAAGTCTGGGCCAGAGCGGAGTTTCTGAGGGTGCTGGAGAAGGGGCTGTCTGCTTCTGCCCAGGCTCTTTGTTTTCTGTTCTTCCTTCAAGCAACACTTTCTGCTCTCAATACATTCTGAACAGATCTTTAAAGAACATTGCTTTAAAGAATAAAGAACACTGCTTTGAAGGTATGCTAACTTCCTAGTCTGCTGGACCCCCGTTCCCAGCCCAGTGTTGAAGGAAGTCCTCCACAGGCATTCTTCTCTCTGACCACAGCGGGGAATATGCAGTCAGATTTCTGAACGAAAGGGTGCTTCAGAAGTCATTCTTATCCTTGTAGCAAAAGGATGCATAATACTTGGAAGAAAATCGCAACTCACAAAGCTGGGGCAGGAGGAACACGGACTTACACTGTGCAGTCTGGCTAACCTGACTTGCCGTGATCCCAGACAGCCTTTCAGAGGGCACGAGAGGGGAGAAAGTGGAAAGCGGGGACGCTAACCTACCAGAAAGAGGGCTACCGCAGTGCCCAGGATGAAGCCCGCAATCACGTCGGAGCAGTGGTTCCGATATTCAGAGACCCGATTGAGGCCTGTCAGGAAGGCTGTGCAGAGGGTCCCGAGGCACAGCACTGGTTTAGCCAGTCGACTGCTCTTTGTCTTGATTGTGCTTGTGATGTACATCTGGAATAGGACAGAGACCAGCAAGTGACAGGCAGCCTCCTCGTGTGGTGCAAACACATGCATGCGCATACATGCACCAGCGCGTGCAACAGCGGCGGTGCCAGAGTGGCCACACTGACTAGTTGAACAATTCTGCTAAGTCACGGAGGAAAGAATTTGGGTAGGAAACCAGTGCGGTCAGAACAACGGAGAGCCATACCCTAATCATGTCGCTTTGTGTTCTAGTGGGTCCGTAAACAGAAATAGCCATGCAGAGAGTGACTGTGTAATAAAGATCAGAGTCAAGGCATACAAGTTTTATGCAATAAATTAAAGAATCATTTGGGGGGGGTTAGGAAACCCACATAGAATCTCAGATACCAAAGAAACTTTTTGGGAGAATAAATTTTATGAAAGAGAAGATCAGGTAGGGGAGTGGCTAGTACATTTTACTTTTGGTGTCTTCCAGAGTTCTAGCTGATCCTCCACACTTGTAGGCAAAAATTTAAAAGCACTGACTGGTTAGCTGGCTGACTGCATTAGGACTTCTGGATGAGTGTGTCACACAAACAGGTTTCAGTTTTGCTGGGAAACTGAGTCTCTCATTCCTTGGAACATCTGTGATTGGCTCTCTTCATTCATTTACTCTAGTGTGTGTGTTTTTTTATTTTTTAAATGTTTTGTTGAGAGAGAGAGTGCAAGTGGGGAGAAGCAGAGGGAGGGGGACAGAGGATCTGAAGTGGGCACCGCGCTGCCAGCGAGTGAGTCTGAAGCGAGGCTGGAACTCACCCACCGTGAGATCATGACCTGAGCAGAAGTTGGATGCTCAACCTACTGAGCCACCCAGGTGCCCCTATTCTAATTTTTTTTAAACATTTTTTTGAGAGATAGAGTGAGACAGAGCATGAGCAGGGAGGGTCAGAGAGACAAGGAGACACAGAATCTGAAGCAGGCTCCAGGCTCTGAGCAAGTGTTCAGCACAGAGCCCGTTGCGGGGCTCCAACCCACTAACTGTGAGATCATGACCTGAACCAGACGCTTAACGGACTGAGCCACTCAGGCGCCCCAGGTGCCCCTATTCTAGGAGCGTTTTAAAATATTGAACTCGGTTTTAAAATATCGAACTTTTCTATGGATTCCACGACATCCAAAAGGCTGGGAAAGGATTTCCTGACTTGAGGAAAGGATGATGCAGTTTATGACACCTGAGATGTGGACTGTTCTTATGTACTGTGAGGGGCTTGGCAACACTCTTAAAGTTTCATCGGCTCAGTTATCAAATGTGTACCGCCTCTTTCAAAGACATAAATGTGGTTAGATCACTTGTGGCAATGGTTATAAGAAACCACTAGAGGGCATTACTGATCCATCTCATCATTTCTTTAAAAATGTGATAAATGAGTCTGCAACTCTGAGAAACAGTATGCTAATACCTACAGTCTATAGTGTGTTAGTAAGGCCTCAGCACATACATGTTCAATGGATGGCTTTTACAATATTACAACGGAAACTGTTAATTTTGTAGAATGATGTTTCAACAGTGGTGTGAATAGAGAAGATGGAATTCTCTATCATATGTAATAGACCTACGAAAGTATGGTTTGATCAGTTACACAAATTAGGGCACATTACACCATTCTGGGGCTGTATAGGAAATGTTAGTTAACATCTATACGAGATATATTTAACTTCAGTGTTTTATCTTTTTATGTTGTTTTTTAATTACACCCTTTATCAATCTTTCCTATAAGATTACAAACTATTAAGAGATGGACTTAGGGTTAGTATTCTCTACAGTATTAACTAGTACTTAGGAGATCCTTGTTGAGTAATTTGTGAAAGCACTTCGCACATAACAGAGGCTAAAGAAAGTTTCACACATTGGAGTCTTGTATCAGGGTTTATCTGATTATAGTCTGTCTGTGGGGCATGATTTGAATTGGATTATATCTAAGTCCTTGAAAACATCTGCTATAGCAGCATCTATTCTGAGTGAACAGACTTTTTTCTCAAAAGAAATGTATATCTCATTTGATGAGACAATAGATTATTATGAGTGACAGATTTATTTTTATAATTATGTTCTACAAATTTCACACAGCAGTGATTTGAGCTTGATAAATATGCAGAAAAGGGTTCAAGAGTACATCTCTTCATAGAACTTAGGCTCTAGATAATTTAGAACAAATGGATATTTTGAAAGTTGGAGAACATGCCAAATGCCCGAGAGGCCTTTCTTTGTTTAAAGAATATGTGGGCTCTCTGCCTGCCTATCTATCTATCTGTCTGTCTGTCTATCATAAAGCAAGGCTCACCAAGCTACAATTGATCTGTTTGAGGCTTCTATATTATCTAGATGCAGGTTTCCTAATGTGGGGCAGCTGAAATAAATAATTTTTTTTATCTCATATTCATTAAAGAGTAGACTTAAAAAGGAATAACTAGGAAGACTAATTTTGGGTAATCGGTGTTTGACAAATTCATCCTACTGATGAATGTAGAATGTGATCCTGTGAATGTGGGGCCAAGGAATCATTGTTTTAAAGAGTATTCAGCAATTTACTTGACGCTGTACTCAGCAGACTAGATGTGTGGTCAGTCCCCTTCTTTCCACCCGGAATGTACGCCTCCGGGTGCTGGCAGGGGCACCCTTCCATCAGAGGCAGACTTTCATCAGGGTGCAGTTACCTCACTTGAGGGGGGTGGGAACACACTCCAGTAGGGTGTGAGGCGAGTCTTGCTCAGAACCTCTGGGAAGAATGGATTATTTGAAAGGGGTCTTTCCTCTACTTTCTCCTTCCCTTGCATTGAGAATCACTAGACTAGTCCCACCTGGAACATACATTAAGTTCAAGTAAGGAAACGATGTGTTTTTGACCAATTGTTGCTCTCTACTTCTGTGCTCTTGTTTCTAAGGAAGCATAGGCCAGAGAAAGGAGAAATGACGTCATTTCCAAAATGGATGCAGTTCAAGAGTAGGAAAGTAAGAGGGACAGCATCTTTTCTTCTTGTATTTTAAGATCTGGGACAAACTTTAGGTTTTCTCTGTGAAGAAAGCAAACAATGTAAAGAGAACATTGTACCCTAGCTGGGGCAGTCAGAGCCTGTAGGATTTGGGGAGTGGTATCCAGGGAACTTAGGCGTGTTGGGGTCTTGTAGGATCACCCTTCTGTTCTGGCTAAGTGGTGAAGAAGAGTGTCAGGAGGAGCAGAGGAAGGCTGTGTTTTTATGCTGGTCCCGTTGCACCATCCAGGCAGCCGTTCACATTAACGTCCACACCTGCAAACTTGTAGGCAGGTGTAAGAAATGTATGCTGTTCTGGGACCAATGAAAACTTTGGCAAAGAGTGCTGTTGTGAGCAGTGGGAGACTCCCCGACAGGGTGCCAGGAGCCTAGGGCCAGCTCTAACTGTGGGGTTCTTACCTATTTCTCTGGGGCTGTTTCTGCATCTGTAAAATGGGAAGATTTGACTAAGAGATTATCCACATTCCCAAATCAGCATCCTCTGGCAGCTCGGTATGTGACCCTGGGGTGCGGGGGTGGGGGTGACAGCATGACGCTGTACAGGAGACACATGCTGTAACATGACTTTAAAAATCACTCTGAGTGACAGTGACCGAAGAATGAAGGGACGGAGGGCAGAGAGAGACACACAGCCCAGCCCACAACTCATCTTAGGAGTGCTGGCAAGGCTGGGCTACTCACCGTGGCATATAAGGCGGAATAAATGCTCAGAGCAGCGTGTTTGGAGGGAAAGGATCTCCGAGCCTTTTCTATCACTTCCATGTCCCCGGTACAAATGTTGCCATTGTTTATGAACTGGTGGTGTGCTCGGCAGTCTGTGCTGGTGTAGTTCGGCTTGCACACTGTCAGGAAGTATGGTGTTAGGTGCCCCGTGACCACTTGTCCGGCGTTTACAAAAATGTCAGTAGCAAAAAGTCCGAAGGCAAATACCCCTACAAGGAGATTTGAAAGGATTAGGAATGGTGCACCATCGGTTGGTTTTGTCCCTGAGAGAGTCTATCAAAGAGGACCTCGCCAAATTGTCCCCCAGCCTTTATCTTTGCAAGGCTTCCCAAATCATCATTCCATCCAAACTGATGCAGATACTCTGCTGTTAGCATTTTAGTGTTTTGTCTAAATCAGAAGCAGCATGTTCTAATGGGAAGGACTAGAATTTGGGGAATCATACAGATCTGGGCTCCATCTGGCCCCAACGTTGCTGACATTCGCAGAAGTTATTTGCCTTCTCTGAACCTTCATACCTACAGTCACAAAATGATTGGGGGGAGTGATACCTCAGAAAGAAGTTGGCAAGATGAAATAGGATAGGTACAAAATACTCACTGTGGGGCCTGGCTTCAATAGCTACTCCACATCAGGTTTTTTTTTTTTTTTTCCAATAGGAAAATATATTTTGCCTGCTCCTGTTTGGAAATGCAAATACTCTGAGGAGGAGGAGGGGATATTTATGACATCATGGCGGGTGAGAGTGAATGAGACTGTTAGGGAGTTATCCCTGAAAGGGAGAAAAAAGGTCATTTCAGAACCCTTGAATGAATTAGATGTTTCACTGGATGTTGGGCAGAGAGAAGGAGAAGAGAGGGGGAGTGTTACAGACAAATGTTGGTGACTATCAGTTTCATACTGCTGCTGTAAAAAATTACCACAAACCGAGTGGCTTAAAACAACACAAGTGTATCTTTTTATAGCTCGAGAGGTCTGAAGTCCAAAATAGGTTTCCCTGGGGGTAAAAGCAAGGTGTTAGCAGGGTTGTGTTTCTTCTGGAAGCTTGAGGGTAGAAATCATTCCTTGCCTTTCCCAGCTTCTAAGCTGATTTCTTTCCTCATCTCTGACCCCCTTCTAGCAATTATATCACTATGACCTCTGTCCTCCTGTTCTGACTCAGTTTCCTGCCTCCTTTTTTTTTTTTTAAGTTTTAGTTACCTTGAAAGAGACGGGGGGAGAGAGAGACAGAGAGAGCAGGAGAGGGACACAGAGAGAGACAGAGAATTCCAAGCAGGCTCTATGATGCCAGTGCAAAGCCCGATGTGGGGCTCAAACTCACAACCTATGAGATCATGACCTTAGCTGAAGACAAGAGTGGTATGCTTAACCCATTGAGCCACCCAGGCCCCGCCTGCCTCCTTCTTATAAGAACCTTTCGATTAAATTGGGTTCACCTGACCAACCCAGGATACTCTCATCTCAAAAGCCTGAGTTTAATCACACCTGTAAATTCCTGTTTGTCATATAAGGTAACAAATCCACAGTTTCCAGGGATCAGGATATGGACATTTTGGGAGAGAAGGGGATTACTCTTTTTGACACACTGATTTTGCTGTTTGGCTGAGTCCTGTGGGTAGGCTGTATTTCCTGGACTTTATCTGTCCTCTGGAAAATTCCACAGGATTAGTCCCAATAAGATTGAACATGGTAAAGCAGAATTCCTTGTAGGAAGCTTCAGTGTGAACACTTTTAAAGCCTACACAGTACAGGTCTAGATTATTGGTGGACTATTGTCTGTTAAATATATCAAAGGGGGCTGTGCAGAGTCGAGGTACATACAAGTTGCTTGAAGGGATAAAGACTTCCCACATGTAGCTCAATTATGTGAGACGTTGGCAAGCGTGAGAGTAGTGTTCACCCTTGTAAATGTCAAGGATCTGCTATAGTTTCAATTAAATTTCTACCCGGCTTTGACTCCCATATTCAATGCCCTCCATCTGTAAATTGTGCTGATATCAGCACCCAAAAGTTGATCCATTATAGCAGAAGTGAAGACAAGTTTGGCTGAAACCTTCATCCGGTTTTCATTTTGATCTGTATTGATTGCTATAATTTTCTTTTTTGTGGCTTTGCCAGGATGTGCTTTATCACAATGAGAACTGGCTCTTTTAATAGCTTCAGCCAGATCACTCTCAGAGGGTCTGACCTCTGAGAGTAGGCAATCATTGATCATTCGTGGCAATTTTCATCCCCAGGTTCAGGAAGTCTGAATGCTTCGAGATTTTTTTTTTTTTTTTTTTTTTTTTACACCTTTAAGCAAGATTCTTAAAGACTTAGGTCTCTGGCTTTTTCAAGGGGGCGATAAGTCTGTCTGGGCATACTTTTCTGGGAAACCAGGGTAATTTATGATTTGGAAAAGGACAAGTGACAGCACTTTCCTCTGGCATTTTGTCAGAAGTGCTTCCAATTAGGGCAGGTTCTTTCTGAGACATGATTTCTAGGCTCCTTGGATGGGTGTCTGAAATGCCAGCTGTGTGGTCCATGGTGACTCTGTGATGGGCACCTCTCCTCTTTATTGTCCTGTGATATTTTTGTAGAAAGTTGCTTTCCCCTCTTCTCTGCCTCTTTAGGATCATCCCTGCTTCTCCTAATGGCTTAACAAGCATCTGCTTTCCAAACAGTTCATTCTGGTGTATTTGATCTAGCTTCAGAGAGGAACTGTCATGGGCCACCTGGCTGTCACAGGCCAGGCCAACAAAGGGCGGCAGAACGTGCAGCAACGATTCACAGACAATGTCTTATCACATGGGCTTTTGTAAGACACTCCAGCCATTGCTCTTAACCCTGAGCTACTTGTGTGTATTTTACAAGCCTCAGAAGCTAATAACAGCTCCTTTTATGCTCAGGGTCAGGTGAATACCATCATGTTGCAGCGCATGATCTGAAGGAGACATTTTTAAAATGTCTATAGAAACTACCTTGGTGTCAAAAAATTCTTTAAGTGAGGTCATATTTTTGAAATTTTAACAGATACATTTTTCATTCCTATAACCCTCCCTAGTGGCTTCTATTTATCCTATGAATCTGCTCCCAATAGTATTCCTTGCTTCAGGGGAGCTCATCACATTTGTGAATGAATTTATAGCTGACACAATTGCCTAAAAGTAAATTGCTTTTGATTTGCCAGGGCTGTGTGCTTGAGACACTTGTTATTGTTTTTGCTTTGTTTGGAATTCCAAAAAGTTGTAGATGGGAAGGCTACGAGCCACTGAGTTTCTAAAATCAACCCTAAAGCAGGAGTGGTGGGTGGGGGATGTGGCTGAGGGTGCCACACAAGGAGGAGCCAGAACTCCGGCTGAAGGAGTGAAGAGGCACTCCCATGCGTCCTGCCTCACTGGCTGTCAAATCCAGGGGCAGGGCAATAGAAGTCTCCAGAATAATTTCTGGAAATCCATTTGAAGAGTGTCCTAACCCACTCAGGGTATAGCTCAGGAGCCCTGCAAGCCTTTTAGAGAAGCTTCACACCCAGAGTGGTATCAGACTATGGGTACCTGCATTAGCAATGGCAGAGGGAAGGTCATATTCATTGAGGCCAAGGGCCACCTCACAAGACTCATACGTTCTGGTGTGGTGTGGAGTAAGCAGTTGTAAATTCCCACATCCCTAAGGGATGATGGGCATTGGAATGCTCACAGGCTCAAGAAGCTAGAAGGGCCTGGGATTAGGACAAAGAGATTGATATCTGCGGTCCTTGTCAGGATGACATATGTCAGCTAAGGAAACCTGAGCACGCCTCTTCTTTGTTTTTGTTTTTTTAAAGCTTCTTTATTTCTTTTGAAAGAGACAGAGACAGCGTGAGTGGGGGAGGGGCAGAGAGAGCGAGTGAGGGAGAGAGAGAATTCCAAGCAGGCTCCACACTGTCAGCCAAGAGCTCAATGTGGGGCTGCAACTCATGAACCATGAGATCATGACCTGAGCTGAACCTAAGAGTTGGATGCTTAACTGACTGAGCCACCCAGGTGCCCCGGTCTCTTCGTTGTGTAAATATGACACCCATCAGACAAGCCCAAGGATAAAGAAAGAGGAAAATGGAGGTATTAAAAAGTCCTTATTTTTTTCCTTAGGAGTCTATCTGGGTCCATCTGATCTCAGTCTGTCTTTAGACAAATTAGGATCTTTGATCACTAGTAATCTGGGACATGGAGGGCAAATTTTGGGACCCGGTCTCTGCTATGGAATCAGTGCAGGGTTCTCCCCTTTAACTCAACCACAAACATAGCAGAACAGTCACATAACTAGGAAATGTGCATGAGGAGAACCACCAAAGCCACAGATAACTGGCATGCTGGAAAAACAGGACTCCTACCAGGATGCCGATTGGCCTTCCAAACAAAGAACTGGTCAAATACATAACCAGACTGTGTGGTGTAAGGAGGATGCTATTACTTTCCACGCAGATGATCTTCATTGGGAAGTCTAGACCCAGACAGTAGGTTGGTAATGGGATGAGTAGGGGCTGCAAAGCGGGGGGGGGGAGGGGAGGGCGGGCAGGTAGGTGAGGGAAAGACTACAGTCCTTTTAGCTACAAAGATCCTGTGACCTTTAGAGGTGGGGCCTCTAAGTTGAAGGCCAATTGCTCCATATTAATCATAAATGTGTAATTTCCAGCGTAACATGGCAGCTCACTGACAGCCTCTGGTAGGGCATCTCTCGGTTGTCTACTCAAGTACACATGATGCCTGTGAAAAAAGATGGGAACTCATAACATCAACCCAAAGGGAGAATTGGTAAGGGATTTCCATTATCAGTAAGTGACATGGAGTGAATTTACTCTCGCTCTGTCTATGTCTCTCTCTCATATACAATTTTACTTCATGAAAACACGTACAGTTTTATTTCATGAAAAACTCAAGCTTCTCCTTAGAAAACAGAGGTCTCGGGAGAAAACCTTGGGAGAGATTTCCTTTCTGTCCGACCATCTGGCCCCTGACTCAGAGATTCAGGATTTAGATTGCTCAGAAATAGGGTTGGAGTCATTCCATTGGATGAGGTCTGCTCTTTGAATTTGTCTGAAACTCTTTCCTCTCCTTCTTCATTCTCCTAAATGTATTTGGAGACACACTCCTGGACAGCAAGTCGGCGGAAGAGGCAGAGGCATGGGCAGTAGCGTCTTCTGGGAGGAATGGACCCACGTGCTCTAGGGAGCAGTGCCTGCTGGGCCTTGTAGTTTTGTGTGTTTTTCAACTTTACAGGAGTGGGGGTGCAAGGAGATGCCAGTGCCCTGGACTTGAGGATCTCCAGCAGAAAGCCGGCTACCCAGGGACTGGACTCAGGCTGTGCACACCTCCCTGCTCTCAAGCTGTAGTTCTGAGGAGTGGGCCAAGAGCAAGCCACATTTCTGTGGATGAATACTGTGTAGAGGTCTTGCCTCACTTAGAAGTGAATAGGGAGAGAGGTGCCTGGGTGGCTTGGTCAGTTAAGTGTCTGACTCTTGATCTTGGCTCTGTCACGATCTCACAGTTCGTGAGACTGAGCCCCGTGTTGGGCTCTGTGGTGACAGTGTGGAGTTTGCTTGGGATTCTGTCTCTGCCCACCTCCCCTCAAAATAAATAAGTAAACAACCCAAAAGAGCAAGTAGGCACGGGCGCCTGGGCAGCTCAGTTGGTTAAGTGTCCAACTTCAGCTCAGGTCATGATCTCAGCCCTGTGTTGGGCTCTCTGCTGTCAGCACAGAGTCCTCTTAGGATCCTCTGTCCCTTTCTCTTTCTGCCCACTGCCGCCCCCCAACTTGTGCTCACTTAAGTGCTCTCTCTCTCTCAAAAATAAACATTAAAGAAAAAGAGTGAATAGAGAGAAAGAAACAATCACATACTCAAAAATATTTCTATTTGAGACTAGTAGGAATTTTACATTTGTGTGATTATTGAGTAATGTCCGTCTCTCCCATGAGAACTGTAGAATACACAAGCTCAGAGCACTGACCACATCTATTTTAACACTGCACGCTAAGTACCTAGTATCAAATGTGGCACACAGTAAATATTTCATACATTTTTGTGGATCAGTCCATGAACTGCTAAAGAAACTTCAGAGCAATAATAGGAGAAGAGGATAAAAAAGCATAGGAACTTGTCTGAATTTTCTAACTCATGGTGTTGTCTCACATCCTTGATTCTACTGAACACAGGGTTGATATCAAACCAGTTAGCATATAAGCTGTAGGGACTATGTCTCTTTTTTATAAACTTCACAAAGTCTTGTGTAGTCCCACTTAGCAAATAAAGAGAATAATTGAAAACTGAGACTATGTAAATGTCTCATGAGTAGGGACACTTGTAAGTCTTCATTTGTGAATTAAATGATTTTTTTTAATGTTTTATTTATTTCTAGGAGACAGAGAGAGAGAGAGACAGCGTGAGCAGGGGAGGGTCAGAGAGAGAGGGAGTCACAGACTGAAACAGGCTCCAGGATCTGATCTGGCAGTCAGCACAGGGCCCGACGCAGGGCTCGAACCCACGAACTGTGAGATCATGACCTAAGCGAAAGTTGGATGCTTAACCAACCAAGCCACCCAGGCACCCCATGAATTAAATGATTTTTGATGCAGCAAGAATGAAAAAAGAGCCTTAAGTTGGTATATGGAGATCCCTGCCTATATACATAGGAGAGACTTCCTCCTGGGGAGATCTGTGAAGCCCGAGAAATCCAGAGATCATGACCAATTTGGGTATAGTTTTAGACACCTTTGAGAGAAATGTCCCCATTTCTGATGCTGAGAAGTTTCAATGCTTGTCAGTTTAAATATTAACCCAGGGACACATGAAATCATGGCTCCTACAATTCTCAGGTAGAAAAACTAAAATATAGAACTTTAAAAAAGAAAAGAATGTTGAAAAAGACATAAAAACAAGTTATCTGGGTTAGGTCGGTCACAGTACTCTCTGAAAAGGGGAAGGACTCCCACTCCTCCATCAACATTCTTTCTCAGCCTCTCATGAACATTTCTGAAAGGGGGCCGATCCTGTGTCTATGTTTAGCAAAACAATGCAGTGAAAGAGAGGATTGAAGAGCTATTGTGTTATGTGCCATTGAGAATGCTTCAACATTTGCTCGTGTTCAAAATGTAACCAGCTTTGTGAATCTTTTGTCATAGTTTTCCTACTATGACATTTGAGCAACAAGGAAACCCACCCTCGAATCAATTCCTGGACTTTGTTTTAGTGGCAAAATGGATGAAAAGCTTATCCCACAGGAACAAGTAGAAGCAAGTGGCATGAGTTCATCAGTGTCATTTTCAGCAGTGGAAGGGGAACTACCTAAGGAATTTTTATGGTCCGTTTCCTCATGCACATTCTTTTTTTTTTTTTTTAATGGAGAGAGAGAGAGACAGCATTCTGACTCAATCACCAACTCTTAATTTTGGATCCTATCTTCTCATCAAACCTCTGGAATACAAGGTACAAAGAAATGCACAGAGTTCCTTTTTGCTTTTACTTGTCACATCAGGATCCTTAGTGGAATCTCAGTGGAGACAGTCATTTAGCTGTTGCTGTCAATTCAGCTGTGAAGACCATTCTTTCAAGAAATAACCATTGCTTTAGGAAAAGGTAAGTAGGTGAAATGTCTTTTTTTATTTTTGAGAGAGAGAGAGAGTAGGAGCAGGGGTGAGGGGTAGAGAGAGAGAGAGAGTCTCAAGCAGGCTCCATGCCCAGTGAGAAGCCTGACCCAAGGCTTGATCTCATGACCTGAGCCAAAATCAAGAGTAAGATGCTTAACTGACTGAGCCACCCAGGTACCCTAGAATGTCTTCTTTTTAATATGATTTATTCAAAATGAAAGTTTCCCAATGAAGAGACTTATCTGTGTTACCATGTTCATCCCATTTCCTTATAAGGCTATACTGCACAGGTGAGATATTTAAATAAGAGTGCCATGGATACTAGGTAATGATAATAAAGATAATAAAAAGAATAGCTAACACGCTGTGCTTAGTATGTACTAGATATTGGTCTAAATGCTTTAGAATATAGTTCACTCAGTTGGCACCACAACTCTACGAGTTGGACACTGTTAGTATCTCCGCATTTCACAGAGATGTCAGTTAACTGGACCAAGAAGAGCTGAGATTAGAAACTAAATAGTATGGCTCTAAATCCACACTCTTTCTTTAAGCTGATTTATTTATTTTGTAAGAACATTTTGTAATTTGTGAGCTTGATATAGATACTAGTTACTACTATTTCTGTAACTGAGGGAAATAAATGTTCTCAGTACATTTTATTTTTTTAATGATTATTTAGTTTTGAAAGAGAGAAAGCCTGCGAGTGAGGGGCAGAGAGTGAGGGCACAGAAGATCTGAACTGGGCTCTGTGCTGACAGGAGGGAGCCCAATCTGGAGCTTAAACTCACAAACCACAAGATCAAGACCTGAGCCTAAGTCAGAAGCTTAACTGGGTGAGCCACCCAGGCTTGACTATAAAGTTATTTTTAAAACAGAGGAAAGAAATAAGGACCCTATAATTCTAACAGCCTCAATCAAATATTCGACTCCATATGTGTTATTCATTCTCTGTAATAATAAAGTGCCTTTTATAATATGATTAGCTGGTGGTTTAAAAAAAAATACCTCATATTTGTCATTATAACCACTCATCATGATAAATGATGAAGGATAATTACTTAATAAAGATGATGGGTAATCAACTAGAACCCTCCCCTCCCCAAATATTTTTTTACATGAAAGAATAAACAAACACATCTCTACTTCCCCAAAGCATAAAATTACACTTCTTGATGATATGGTTTCATCTCAGCTGGAGTGTCTTTTTTAGCCCTCCTTTCTGAGGACAGTTTCTCAGTGTTTTTCTCTCTCAAATGTCTGACTCTTCTTTTACTCCTGCTGGCCTGTAAATAACTGCCTCTCAATTCCCCTAGGCAGTGTGCATCCAAATGCTGCTTGAGGGAGACAAAGAGCCTAAAAGTTTGCCAGAGGCAGTTGAATTTTACAATCAAATGGAGAAGGTGGGTTCAGGTAAGTCTAGGAAGTATGCCCTAGATAGAAACTAAATGTGGAGAGGGAAGATTTTAGATTCCTTACCTACCAAAGAACCTAACAACGGGCATATCAAATTCTGAAGGGCTTCCAAATAGCAGCTCCTGAGTTCTGCCCTTTCTGATAACATTTGTAAGTTTCTAAAAACAAAGCTGGTGGTTTGATTTCCCTCCATTCCCACCACTGACCAGCATCAAGCCCTGTTGGTAACATAACTGATCTGGTGCTGTCGCCCTCTGCTTGATGCATTTCCTAATCACTCTTAACATGTCCTAATGCAATCATTTCACTTGTTTCCAAAGCACCAGTTTTTAAATTGAGGTATAATTGACATAGAGCATTAGTTTTTTAAAAAAATTTTTAAATGTTTTTATTTGTTTTTGAGAGAGAGAGAGAGAGAGAGAGAGACAGACAGACAGAGAGCCAGAGAGCCAGCAGGGGAGGGGCAGAGAGAGAGAGAGAGACAAAGAATTCAAAGCAGGCTCCAGGCTCTGAGCTGTCAGCACAGAGCCTGATGTGGGGCTCAAACTTGTGAAAAGCAAGATCATGATGTAAGCTAAGGTCAGATGCTTACCTGACTGAGCCACCCAGACTCCCTGAACATTAGTTTCGAGTGTGCTGTATAATGGTTCGATATTTGCATATATTGCAAATTTTATTTTTCACCTAGAAGGCTTTGAAACCACACTTTATAGATTGTTGGACTTCATTTCCAATATTCAGACAGTATTTTTGTATCTCACTATGCCTAATTTTGTGATGTGTGTGGAATCTTCATAGTAAAAATATTCACATAACATTTTAAGCAAAATCTAAAGCATACTTGTTTTCTTAAATTTTTAAAACTGAGGGTGGTCCCGCTCCCTGGAGTATTTTGCAATGTTCAGAGACATTTTTGATTGTCACTAGTGGGACAGGGGTCTGATGTCATCTGACATCTGGTGTATAGAGGTCAGGGATGCTACTGAACAGCCTGGAAAGCACAGGACAGTCCCCTGCCTCTATGCAGAAAAGAGTGATCTGGCCCAACATGTCAGTAGTGCTGAGTGTTGAGAAGTTCACTGATGTGCCACGAATTTTCACAGGCTCATCTGTAAAGTGTTAAGAAAATAGTAATCTACTTGTTCCTTTCATTAGAGTCCAGCCTTTAAACACTGCTGCTGGGAGGGCCCTCAGGGAGGAATCACTAGAGTCTCATGTGACTAAGAAACGTTCCTCTTGATGATGAGAGTGCCCTCTAGAGTTTGGAGCAGGAGTCTTGCTCTGGACTGTAACGTTCTGGCTCACGGAGGATGGCACTCAGGGGAGTGGATTTGTTCCCTGCACTGAGCACAGAAACCACAGGCAGACTCGTCACCACCTCTGCCTACCTAAGCAGAGGTCAGGCTCTGCCTTTCGGTCATTCGGAGATCCGAGCCTCAGTATCCCTCTTTCCCCTGCATCTCTGCTCTTGGGAAGGAAGTACCAAATAGGTCAGTCTTGAAGTCGGATGGCTTGGTGCTCATGGAGCCTAGAAACTGAGGTTCCATTTCCCCCCCCTGAGATCCATCCTGGCTTTCTCCTCCTAATCTATATCCCAGAGCTTCAACGCTGGTTTCTCCTGCTGAGTTCCAGAAATATCTACATCTGCTTATAGGCCCATGCCCTGCCTTGCATTTGGCCTTTTTCTTTTGAGGTCTAGAACTAAAGTTGGGTGTCTGGGCACTACAGGTAATTTATTTTTTTTTTAAAGAAAAATTGGAACCTCAGCTTCCTCAGTTGGCACATGGAGCTGGCCTAATTCATGGGGCACCTGGGTTCCTGAGACAGTCGCTGTCCTGCTATGAAGTCACTGCCCACTCTAGACAATTGTCTTTGTAGGATGGCCTTTTATTTATTTATTTATTTTTGTCGTTAAGTAGGCTAACATATGGGGTATACGGTGTGCTCTTGGTTTTGGAGGAAGATTCCCGTATTTCATCGCTTACATATGACACCCAGTACTCATCCCAACAAGTGCCCTCCTCAATGCGCATCACCCATTTTCCCCTCTCCTCCCCCATCCAAACTCAGACTTTAAAATCACATATCTGCCCCCACAAACTCCCTATTTCCTTTTTCTATATGATTTTTCCCTATAGCACTTATCTCCTAATGAACACTACAATTTACTTATTTCTTTTATTTAACACTTGGTTCCCCTCCTGGAATATAAACTCAATGAGGGTAAATAAATTTCTATTTGATTCACTAATGTGTCCTCAACACCTTAATCAGTGCTTCCCATATGGGAGATGCCAACAAATTATTTGTTGAAGGTTGAATGAATATGATCAGTCCTCCAGTTTATAATTTAATTATAAATACTGAATATACATAGAAATAGACTCACTGAATCCAGTGAAGTCTCTTTTCAGATAAAGTACATTTAAATGACTTTCAAAATGGAGAAGGATTTTCTAGTTGTCAAAAAGGCTGACATTAAGCTTGTCTCAGGGTATCAATTCTTATGACCATAAAACACTGTGACCTTTGAAACTGCATTTAAAATATTCATGCTCCATTTAGATCACAGTTAATTTATGGCAATTAATTAGTGTTACATGAATTAACTGTTTACCAGGGTACTTTCTATTCTGTCTGGTGCTACCGCATCCACACACCTGACCTAAATGGCATAAGACTTACTTGGTATTTAATTAAATTTTTATTAGAAGTAATAATGAAGCAACTATGGGATCCCAAATGGAGAGACCACAATAAATAGCTTCTGGGTGACAGGCTATTTTAGTTGCTAACAGACAGTCTAATCTTGACATATTTAGATGAGTTATTTTTCTTTATCCCCAAAGACATTAGTTATTCAAGAAGAGATAGTTAATTTAGTTTTTCTTCCACATGGCAAACAACCCCAAAATGCTCACCAAATTCTAATGCTTTTTATTCATTACTTTCCAATATTAAATAAAAAGTTATTATTTAATAATTGATATTTACAAGAATATGTTTACTCAAGTATATTTGTAAATGAAAAGAATTTAACTAAACTTATCTTCATGAATTTTTGGGAAAATGTGACTTCCTTATTTTGTCTTTGCTCCTGAAAAAAGAACATAGTGGTTTACGTCTTTTGAGAATGTAAATCTGTGTGTTGTTGCTGTTGAATTTAATGCAACACCAAAGAGATGGTATAAGAAAGAAAAGGGCTGGAGAGGAAAATGATGAGGCAAGGGAGAAGTCCAAGTGTACATTACTAATTTGGTTACATGTGTTCTTATAAAATGCTGGTGAAATTTGTTAGTTCAGCCAACTCTCTTCCTCCTCCCCACATCATGTAAAAACAACTTGAGAAATTAAACAGCTGTTTAGAAATAGGTAGACCACTTAGGAGGGTACATCCCTACATCCAGGAGGCCGGGAATCCTTCTAATAATGATAACTTTCAGAAAACCAATTTACTGTTGTATCTGTGAATCAGAAGAATCCCATCTTCTCTGTCAAGGCCAACATGCTTAGCATTTGTCTACAGGTAGAGATGGCTTCATTTGAAGGTTTTCCCTTTAACTTCACTGTTCTTGCCATTTTCTTATTGAAAATTTAAATTTGGATGTGTGGGGTAGAGTGAGGGGATGCTGTCCAAGTCCACGCCACCTAGACAAGGGAAGACTGAGAGCCAAGGCGCCACACTCAGCTCTGCTTCCTACACTGAGAACCACAGTAAAGGACTTGGCCATCCTTCTGGACAGTCTTTATTTTGCCTCTCTTCCTCCTTGCCCCTTAAAAAAAATAATATTTAACTCTTTTTTCTATCTTTAAAGTTATACATATTCATGATTAAAATGAGAAATTACAGCATATAAAGCAAAAGATAAAAATTATGCAACCATTCTCCTACAACTCAGAAGTGACAACGGGCAACTTTTAGTGTATTTCCCTTCAATCTTTTTTCCTCTGGAACACACACACACAAATAAACACATACACATACACACCTATGATACTGTAGCCTTATTTCGAAATATAGATTCATAGTGTCTTAACTTTTTCATGTAACATTATATCATGAATATTTTCCCTTTCATTAAAAATTCTTAAAAATAATATTTTCCGGGGCTCCTGGGTGGCTCAGTTGGTTAAGTGTCTGACTTTGGCTTAGGTCATGATCTCACAGTGCGTGGGTTTGAGCCCTGTGCTGGGCTCTGTGCTGACAGCTAGCTCAGAGCCTGGAGCCTGTTTCAGATTCTGTGTCTCCCTCTCTCTGACCCTCCCCTGCTCACGCTGTCTCTCTCTCTCAGAAATAAATACAACATTAAAAAGATTAAAAAATGTTTTCTGAGGTTGCAACTTACGGTGGTAGCATTATTTTGAAAAAAATTATATCTTAAGAGATTTCTAATTTAGGTTATAAAAAATAATTTTAGTCCCTAAAAATCAATCTACATCAGTGATCATTTCCATAGGATAAATTATTTGAAGTAGAATTTTGGGTTACAAAGAACCTAAAGTCTTTTTAAGACTATTGAAATATACCAGCAAACTGTTACACAGAAAGGGTACACTTCTTAAGATAAATAGACCCCTCCCCCCGCCTCCAACTCTCCTACATGAAGTTAGGACAGACTGCTCTCACTTTCTCCTAGAAACTGCTTAACTTAACTTATGTACTTTAATTTCCTGGAACTAAGCTGAAGAGTGGTAATAAAGTTAATTAAACAGGAGGCAAATGAATATTTAAGAACCAGCATTTATGAAAGCAATTTTACGCAAACCTGTGTTTTAATACAGTTAATCTTTGTTCTTTACTTATCCCCCCAAAATTATTGAAAACCTACTATGTGCCAGGCATTTTGCAATATGCTGTTGATAAAAAGTGAAAAGATACAGTCCCTGATCTACGAAGGATCACAAATTAATAGGAGTAACAGACTTCTGAAATTAGAGTGAAAAGGTAAGTGCCTATAAAAGATGTAGCTGTAAGTCTCAGTGGGGGTCTGGGAGGGGAGGTAGCGAGCTGTCTGGGTTGGTAAAGAGGTAATGTATAAGCAGCATTTCGGAGGACGAGCAGGATTGTCAGGTGCAAGAGCAAGAGAATGGCAACGGGGCACTCTAGGCGGAAGGAGCCGCCCATGGACAGGAACCAGGGCGAAGCATCACGCTGTTAAAAACTCTAGGAATGCTTTGAAAGAATTTAAGCAGGGAAATGACCTGATCATATTCTTGCTCCGGAAACATCTGCAAAACGGTTGATGGATGATATTTTTGCAGGGCTGGGGTGCACAGAGCCACGTTGCAAGACAAGATGGAGGGAGACCACTTACAGGGCAAGAAATTTCAATGGCTTAAACCTGTGGTTCCCAAACATCAGAGTGCATCAGAATCACCTGTATGACCTGTCATGAAACAGAGCTCATTAGGCTCCATTCCCAGACTTTCTGATTCCGTAGGTATGGAATGTACATTTCTAACAAGTTCTCAGATGGCTTAATGTGACTCCTAGGTTTTTGATTTAAGCAACTGGGTAGATCCTGGTGCAATGAAACAAAAGACGGAAAGAATGAAGCAAGTGCTTCCACAGCCAGCAATCTCTCTTCTTGTTCCATGCTGATCCTCTAATTCTCCGAGGTTTGCAGGCTACCTGCTGGCTGTCTCTCCACACAAGCATCCCTTCCCTGTGAGCAGCATCTCTGTCAGATTATGATAGACCCCAATGGACTAAGGTGTCATTGATTATGGAAATGAGAATTTGATGTTCCTCTAGGGTGAGACATTTCTATTTAATCGTCCTCCTGAAACCACACCTCAGCTCAATGCACTGACTCCAGTAGCAATTTCAGGTACCATCACAGGCAATCCTGCATGGTGGGGGCTTTTTGATATCTTACCGTGAACAAATTCTTGCCCTGACAATGCATACAGGAAGGTCTATATAAATGACAGATGCCACTTATGATTTCTGTTCTTTGGACTCTGCCCTAGCTGGGGTGGATCCCAAATAGGTATGACTTATCTTTGCCAAGGAAAAACAATAGTGACTTTTAAAGATATCTATGCTTAATTATAGTCTAATAACCTTCTGCCTTGAATAGCTGGCTCTCATTATATGATCAGGCAGTGAACATAAAATCTTCTCCGAATCAAATTATGTGAATGTGTGTATATACATACACAGGCACACTTACACTCCTTAGGAAAAGTTACTTCATTCCATTTTATTTTATTTATTTTAATTTTTTAACGTTTATTTTTCAGAGAGAGAGAGACAGAATCTGAAGCAAGCTCCAGGCTCTGAGCTGTCAGCACAGAGCCTGACACAGGCCTTGAACTCAGGAGCTGTGAGATCGTGACCTGAGCCGAAGTTGGACACTTAACCCACTTAGCCACCCAGGCACCCCTACTTCATCCCATTTTATATCAGATTCTTCACCTGTACAGCTAGGATTATAAATTACCTTATTGGATGTTGGGTGGCTTAAATAAAATAAATGTTTATAAAGCATCTACTCCACTGTCCTGCATAATAAATATTCTCTTCTCTCCTTTTGTTTTCTCCTTGATGACTTGTTAGCTTGCCACTCTGGTGGGAAGTGACCAAACTCCAAACATCTTTGAAAGGCACCACTGTTTGGAATGAGTGAACTCACGGACAGGGGTGACATTGTATTGATGAGGGATTACCCAATGAGCCGAATGCAGACTGCCACAGGTCATTATGCAAAGACCATCAGTAGATGCTGAAGACTATTTTAATGTTAAGGGTTGCTTCTTTTAAATGAGATTTTCTTAGGCTTCCTGCTTTACTACTTCCCTCATTCCTACTCTGATCATAGAAGTTATTGCATACTTGATTTAATGTGGTCATTTGCTTATGGCCTGAGGAAATTCGACCCTTTTTTCTACAGCAGGGAAAAAACAGGATTAAGGAAAACCGAGAGTTGAGAGCACGCCATATTCTGGACTTCACTTTCTCAGGTGTCAGTTCTGTGGGTTCTCACTGGTATCACAGCTTGTTTCAATACCAGCCATATTCACACTCGGGGAGTTTTATCCTGGCTCCCATGAAGATCTGGTCAGTAGATATTTGTAAGATCTCATCTAAAACTGTAATGGCTACTTATTGAGTATTTACTGCATGGGAACTCTGCAAAATCTATTTCCTACCTATATCCATATACACACTCATTCCCATATTTATAGTCATTATCCACATCACCTCAGGCATTTTTATAAAAGCCTTAGAAGGAGAGATATAGAACATGCCTTAATTATTTCTTATCATGAATACTAATAAAACTATTTGTTTTCCAACCTTGAAAAGGCAGAATCTGATAGATTCTGTCTTCCAACCTTGTTTTCCAGAATCTGATGGATTAGATTTCCCATACTTTGTAGAGTTCCCCACATAACAAAATTATACTGGATGGGAAATCTTTTTCAGGAAACTGGATTATTTCTAAATTCATTTTATTGCTGCCCCTGCTGTGCCCCCACACACTCCCCTGACTCAGTTAAAGGGTATATGACAATATCTGGTGACTATTAAAATATATGTCCAGAGGGAATCTCAGACTCAGAATATTGTGTAGGGGGAAAAAAATCCAAGTTGAAATCATTTGTAAGACAATTTAATAAGTACTGCTTCACTTTAATGATGAACAATTTGACGTGGCACTATGATCAGGGTTGGTTTCTGTACTTCCTGGAAAATCCCAAAAGAAACTCTTGCTTTTAAAGCTGATGCTTCCATTGCTTATTTTATCAAGTATGTTCATCTGTGGTAAGTTTAGTAAGTTTCACCTGTAGGCGAGGGCTCAGGTCAGCATGCTCTTTACTCACCTATGAATCTTATGATCCTTCGGAGTAAAGGGTTCAGGTAACAGCATTCTCCGGTCAGGATTGTTTTCTCCTGGGCAATTAGAGATTCTCTGGTTGACTTTATGAAATACATGGATATCTCACCAATAAAAATCTGGAGAAAGAATGTTTAAGAAATGTCAAGTTGGAGAGCTGGCTGATAAAAGAGACCAGTTGCTTTAAAACACAAAAACTTCTGAAGCTCCAAATGTTAAAAGATGTTAGGCTGCAAGGATGGAGAGTTAAATCGTAATTTGTATTTAATTCTTCAAAAGAATGAGAGATGGAAATACTTGTAATTTCAGCTAGGTTTCAGGCTGTATTATTAAATTTTAAGGTCATAAAAACATAAATTGAAATGATAAATTGCAATAGAAACTATGGTAAGGCTCACTCACACTGGGACTGAGTTTTTTCATGTTTATTTATTTATTTTGAGAGAGAGAGAGAGAGAGAACAAACAAACAAGCAGGGGAGGGGCAGAGAGAGGGAGAGAGAGAATCCCAGGCAGGTTCCTCACTGTCATCTCACAAACTATGAGACCATGACCTGAGCTGAAATCAAGCACCTGACGCTCAATCGACTGAACCACCCAGGTGCCTCTGGGATTGATTTTTTTAAATGAATATGTGAGTTGCAATGACAAGAAAAGACTGGAACAGCCCTATGTCCCCAAAAAGATATTATAAGCACACAGAACAGTAAATTATTACTTTGTTATATGGCAACATATTATTCACCTGATAAATCTTTATTTGAACATACTGGACTGAGCTGTAGTTCTCTCACTATGAACTAGTTGACAGTCTCTTCTTTATAATTGGTACTTCTCTCTCTTGTTATCTTCAACTAATACATATATATTACTATATAAATCACAATGTCTTTGTGTAGACTGTAAACTCTCTGAGGAAAGGGACCACAGCTTATGTTTCCTGATTATACTTATAGTATTCAGCACAGTGTATTCCTATTTAACATAAGGAACGGAATGGGTGGTGACTGGGTGGCTCAGTTGGTTAAGTGTCTGACTCTTGATTTCTGCTCAGGTCATGATCTCATGGTTGTGAGACTGAGCCCTCCATCAGGTTCTGTGCTGGGTGTGGAGCCTGCTTGGGGCTCTCTCTCTCCCTCTCCTTCTGTCCCTCTCCAACTCATGTTTGCTCTTTCTCTCTCTTTCTCAAAAAAAAGAAAAACCCACAAAAAACAAAAAAGGAACTAGCATGAGGCAAGTTGTCACCAACTCTGCCACAAGTGAAGACTGAGAACCATCAATGAAGAATAAAACGTTACTAATTACTATCATCTATTGAAAGCTATGTGTCAGGCACTTCACCATCGTATTTTTCATGCTCATAAGACCCCTAGTTTAAGTATTATTACCCTTACTTTACTGGGGAAGATAGAACGTTCAGGACCCTTCAGAGCAGACAATTGGCATGTGGGGTACTGGGATTGGTATCCAGGATAACTAAGTTCCAAAGTCCACACTTTCCACCACATCACACACCATTTTTATTTTCCTAATTCCAATTGCAACATTTCCTCATAAGAATGTGATCCTGTAGATGTTTTTCTTTGCTATGTACATGCTTATGGTGTCAGATAAACTTAATCAATATGTTAAGAATTCCCATTCCTTATGTTCCTCTGGTCATTATGGAATAGATGGATAAAGATGACAATATCTTTATGAATGGCACAGGGATGTGGAAATTAAACTATAGAACTCTAAAAGTGGAATTATTTACAGATATTTTCCTTTTTTTAATTTTTATGAGCAAAGACACTGAAAGTCTCAGGGCTTGGCCACACATAGTGTTGGAGGCAGCACTAAAATGGCCTTTACACATAATTCCGTGCTCAAGTGTTGTCCTGATCATACAAATGTAATGCCTGAGGCACAGAGGGAGTAAATACTTGTCTAAGGTCAGAGCCAGTAGGTCACAAACCCCACTTCTGAAGCCTGGAAGACGTGGCTCCAGGGTCTTCATCTGAACCGCTGTCCACTTTCACTAAGTAGTCACTCAATACAAATAGTTGTTGAATCTGTGTTTAGTATTGAGACCACAGGAAACAAAACAAGTGCAATATGTGTTAAATACCGAAAAACTCAGATGCTATTAAAGTACGAGACAGAATGGGGTTGTGGATATAGCACTAGAGGCAAGCCAGGAGGGTGGGAAATTGGCAGGAGTAGACAGTACTTGGGGCCAGCCAGGCACACCGCGGCATGCATCGCTGTGGCAGGTGCTGTCGGAGCATGGTTGTTCAGAGTTAAAAATATTTTGCACCTAATGTCCCTTCGAATTAACAATGAGGTGATGTTCTGCCACATACAAATATTTGGATAGCTTCAATAACTCAGCCCTCCTTTTCTAGTAAGACCTATCTCTGGTAAAATAAGGTGCTAAAGGGTTTTGTTTGTCCTTACTGTACGTGATGGCACCATATTGGTTTTTTCTTTTTTATCTTCGTGAACAGATGGGGATAGATTCATGCATGCTTGGATACATGAAACAGTATTTCCTTGAGGGAGTTTTCTCTGATTCCACAGACTAGCTCAGGCTTTCTTGTACATGAATTCCTTACCTTGCATTTCTCTTTTCTATTTCTTATCAGAAACAGTTACATATTATTGTTGTTCTTTGTTATGGGATGTCCTGTCCTATTCTTGGTTATTATCCCCTCCCCACGCCACTCCTAGGCTTAGCCAAGTGTAAGGTACATAGCAGTTCTTCAGTGCTGAATGAAACATATCAGATTTATGAAGGTCTTTTGGGATACAGGTTTAATGAGGTAGAGTATAAAGAACAAAAAATGATTTCTATTATTTATCCTTCCAGACCCAGTGAAAATGTCACTACCCTCCCCAAAGCCTTTACCAGATCCCCCTGGAAAAAGAGAGACCCTGTCTTGTCATTGCCCCCACAACACGTTATATAGATCTCTATGCTGACATCTACCCAATTAACTGCAACCATTGTTTATGTGTCCCTCTTCATTTGGCTGTGATATCCTTATGGGAAGGACTTTTGCCATTCCTTGTATGGTGCTTAGAACAAGGTCTGGTATATATAGTAGGCTCAATTAATATTTGTTGAATAAATAAAAGATTGAATCTTTAGAGGACCTACTTATAGATAGAATCTGACCTCTGACCTTAATTTCTCTGAAGATGAAGACTGTAGGAAACTGACAATATGGACTGGGAAACACACGATTCTTGGTGTATTGCTTAGAGAATAAATAAAACCGTGGACTAAGAAATACAAAGTGAATTATGTCTTCTAAACTAAGTTCATCATATCCTCATTTTGCATTCAACAGTTTTGGAGAGGGAGCACCCACTCTGCCAGGAATTGTTTTAGCATTGGAGGCATAGCTGTGAACAGATGTCTAGAGAGAGAGAGACAGAGAGAGAGAGAGAGAGAGTCTTTGTGTGTAGGGAGGGCACAAAAACTGAATAAATACATCATGTAATGTCATTGAAGGACATGTGATTACAAAGTAAATGAGGGAAATGGGGTGGGGGGTGATAAACACATGAGGATAAATATGAAAAGAAATGAGCATGGCTTGCCTAAGCCATTTCAGAAGCCCCAAACATTCTTACTCTATAGGAAAGAGATGTGTACATTCTATAAATTCTCCACTTAGTGAAGCTTTCTGCTACTCACACAACAGGGAAAAGAAAAGCAAAAAAAAAAAGTGTGAAAATATCTACACACAACCTATTCTTGTTAAAAATACCCACGTGCATACCCGTATACCCACACAAAAATCTCAACAAAAGCACTCCAACTCATGCCAGACTAAACAGAACTTATCATGCAAAAGGGTATGGGGCTCAAATAAATCCATAACTAAATCCTAAGACTCTCATGTCAAAGGTAATAATCAGTACAAGGTTTGCTATTACTGGCCAACAATATTCAAATTCCAACTGAGGTATGAAGCATAAAAGAAAAAAAGTCAGAGCAAGGATATCTACTAGCTTATATATCTAGTTGTCCACATAATGCTTGGAATATATTAAGTGATAATACATGTTCACATAAGGAAGAAAGGAAGACAGTGAGGGTGGAAGGGGGTCATTTTGTAACTAAAATAGGAAGATATTTCTCGTTGTTAGTTAAGACTGTGATGGACAGAAAGGTTGCTGAAGAAACAATCCAGTTCTCAGACTCCAGTGAGTGGAAGCCTGCATTTTACTGACCACACGTTGGGTGCTATTCATCCATTAATTGGGTCGTGTAGTCTCATATAGGGCCTGATTATGCTTGGAGAGAGGGAGAGAGCGAGAGGGAGAAAGAATTCTGCTTGATAAGGGAAGGGGTCTCTCTTCTTTCCTGCCAGGCCTCCAGCCCACAGTGAGTGCCATTTTGTACACTCTGGCAGATTTAGGACTCTGGTTTTGGCAATGGCTGGGTTCCCCCATCTGTGTCTTTGCCACAGACACTCTGCCTCTATCTACCCCTCTGTTCAGAGAGTAAATGGGACATGTGGGACTCACCATGTGTTTGTCCCTGGCTGCCCTATTACGGTCTTTCTGATTGTTGGCTAACAAACATTGTATCAATCACGGTAAATGAGAACACCCTCTGGTGAGAAATGACCAAGGCCAAACTCTAGATCTGGCAAGGAATGAGCTGCACACGAATTCCATTGGTGCATTTCTTATCCCCCAGCTCCGCAGGCTACAATCCCACATGACATAAGACATTTAGATAATAGTAAATACACTTTAAGTAATGAGGGTAACTGTTCTAACTTGATAAAGTTGTATTTCAGATATAAAAACCCAAATGGCAAAGAAATAAATAATCCTGAAATGTGGTGCATCAGTTGGGTGTATTATCTTTTAGACTTCGTTTGTTCACAGTGTTTCACAGGAGATGGTAGGTGATAAATAAGGAATATAAATGCAAAATATCTGGGGACAGTTTTATAAAATATAAAAAGTTTGCAGAAAAAAGTCACTGGAAGATGTATTACAATCTCATATTGCAAGGGGGCTTCACTGCATGTTATAGGTGGTTGTCACTAAAAAGGGAATCTAGAATTCCTGGAATATATGTTTTGGGTTCACACATATGTTAGTTGTAGCTCTGGTACTTGGCAAGATCAAAGCCGTTGGTGTTTCCTGAATGTGGGCTGTAGAGTTGAAATCCCAGCTCTCTCCATTCTTGATGTGTGATTTGGGGCAGATAATTGAACCTTTATGAGCCCCAGTTTTTCTTTTTTCTTTATTCATGATTTTGAATATGAGGGTAATAGCTATATCAGAAAGTAGTTGTGAGTATTAAAAAAATGTATGTCAAAGCATCTATAGGTATTCAAAGAATGTTTGTTGTCTTTACTTCCTGATCTATCTAAGGCAAGAATGTTGAGATTGATTAAAAAAATAATCGTTGTCTCTTGGGGCGTCTGGGTGGCTCAGTTGCTTAAGTGTCCAACTTTGGCTCCAGTCATGATCTCATAGTTTGTGAGCTTAAGCCCTGTGCCTGGCTCTGTGTTGACAGCTTGGAGCCTAGAGCCTGCTTCGGATTCTGTGTCTTCCTCTCTCTCTCTGGCTCATCCCTGCTTGCACTCTCTCTCTCTCTCAAAAATAAATCAACATTAACAAAAATTTAAAAAGTTATTGTCTCTAGTCCTGGAGTAAGGCAACATGGTATGACTCTAGCTCTGCTCTGCCCCTGACCCGGTATTTGATCTTGAACCAGTCGCTTGACCTCTCTGGGCCTCAGTTTCTCATCTGTTGGACAAGAATACCTTGTTCAGCTCCAACATCTTTGCCTTTATGATAGGAACTGACAAGAGAGGGCTCATCTAGGGGAACTGAAATCATATAATTGGGCTTCAATCTCAATTCAACTGGTTAAACTCTCCGCTTCTAAAATCCTATGGGACTCTGCTCTCACCAAGTAATCTACCCTTAAGCAAAATGGATGCAACCTACTCTAGAGTCATCATGTTGCCCAAGATCTCTGTCACCTGGGTTCCTGAAGGACAGTAGAAGCTGGTGGCCCCCTCTCTGGGATTTCGGTATCGGACAGACACTCTGACGAAGAAGAGGGTTCTTTGCACACTTCCCAATATTAGGGTCTAAATAGCTTCAAGACTTTCACTCTCAGGGATTTTTAAGATGCTTCCAACATTCTCTGGAGGGCGTCTATAGTCATGAGAATTTCCAAGAAAGGCAGACATGCTTTCACAGTAGACTGTTTAGTGACCCAGGAAATTTAAAATGCACAGATTGTACTGCCTGTCCTGACTGCCAATGCCTTTACATTCTGCTCTAATCCTCCCCAACAAGGGCCATCGACAATCCAGATCTGCGTAGGCGTCCTGGTCCTTTCAATTGCTGAGTTCTGGTTGGTTCAAGAGCTCTAGCTTTCTGCTTTCTTACATCCAAGTGTAAGTAAGAAATTCAGCTCTAGACACTTCTTATGCCTTTTAATGATCACGGCTTCAATAGAATTAAGGTCACTTGCATAATAGCATTTTGAAAATTGTTCATCAACTGGGATAATAAGTGTTTGTGGATTGGAGCCTCCCTACTGGTCTTAATCCAGGGGACACACCTACCCAACTACCCATTCACAAGGCAGGCTTCAGTTGACACTTGTTATAAAATACCATGTTATGTTATATGACATATGTTATAGCATACCCCAGTGGTATGCTATCTTTCTAAAGCACAGTAGTCTCTTATGCCTTTTTTCCTGGACAGTAGAAACAAGAGAAATTGGAATTTATACTGGGTTAGGTAAAATACTGCTCTCGATAAAGTAAAATGCATTGTGATAACTAACTACATTGACCAGCATGTAGTTTTAGGCAAATAGCCTTTTCAAAAAGCAAATTATCAAAGCTCCTCAACACAATCATCACCAGTCGTTGGAAGGGGCATCTCAAAGATAGTAAGCAAGTCACTCGATGGATGATATCAGGGGAAGAAACAATCTGTTAAAGAATTTAGAGCATTCACGTGCAGCATATACAGAAGATGGGGAAATGAATTTCTTTTCCTTTGAAAAAATCCACAACAATTAATTGAAAAAATCCACAACTATAAACCATTCCCGGAAGAAAATGTAATTGTAAAGACTAAGTACATTAGTTTCAGTGATAATAAAATGAAGTACTCGTGATAAAAAAACAAACAAAAAGGAAGTCACGTTATAATATACAAAAGCGAAAAAGACGTGAATTATAAAGTGTTAAAAGGGGCTTCAACAGAGGAGATTGTTCAGTCTGGAAGAGGCAGATTATGAGGCACTGCAAGGTCCCACAATGTCTCTTTTGCTTCAGCAGCTGCGTCCCATGCCAGCCAGCCAACAGACTTGCCTTTAGTGAGAGCCCACTCTGTTCCACACCGTGCTTTGGGCTTTTATATTCACTCCAAGAGCTTAGAGTCCGGAAACCTCCCAAATGAAGATTCACAATTCCCTCCAAATTGTGCCTTTCTATCAAGTTGTGTTTGCCTCTTCTTTTCCTAGGAAATTCTAGATGAGTCTTATATGTGTGTGCGTGCACACTTGCATGCAAACGGCGAGCTGTTTCCATTCTCTTAGGCTAGGCGTCAAGTGTTCTGTTGCTTCAATACTAAATACTCCCCTGTCACTTTGTTGGGAGGCCAAGGAAAGGGTTTAATAGCCATTTTCTCATGCCTTGTGGTACTGCGGCTGAGGTAAAATAAAAGTAAATCAGATTCTCCACTGAGTTAAATCCTCTTATCCAAACAGGCTCTCTGCCCTTGACTCTGAGAGTACACATTTATTTAGGAGGCCGGAGGCAGTAGTCACCCAGGGTTGCCACATCAGTTAGAATGCACCGTGCAGAGCTCTTGGAAGTGTGGGCTACACTTTGGGCTAACCAGTTCTGGACATAATAAATCGCCCAAGCTCTAACCTTTCCTGAAGATCTGAGCCAACAGCGGCCTGTCCCTGTACAGTTTATCCCATGCAGCCTCCCTTCAATATGATGCTGATCTCTTCTGACAGCAGAGCACAAAAGGAGAAATAGGAAATGACAGGTCAAACACTCGGCAGAGTGTTTTCCCTTGTGCCTTTCTTGTGTGCCCCTGTGGTCGTGAGTGGGGTTGTTAATGCCCAACCACACAGACACACAGCAGTGTAAGGTGCTAGGTTTTTCTAAGGCGAATGTGCTTCAGAATGCACAGAAAACCAAGGACAAGTCCAGGTTGAGCTACTTTTTTGAAAATTGCCACACAAGCCACCCCAGGCGGGGGGACTTACCGTCTGCCTACTCTAGCGAAAACCGGAAATGGATTTAAGGAGGAATAAACAACAACAAACTCTACACAATTCTGTGAAACACCTGACTGGGCACAGAGTATAAAACCAAACTCCAGAAAGAAAGCTGACATTTGGGGATTGGGAATCTGACATGTGGAGCTTTCCAATCAGAATACTTGTTTTGTTTGTTTGTTTGTTTCCAGCTTTCATGGAATATTAGATCTAGAAAGATTTTGGAGATCATTAGCCTATTCCCTCCTTTTATTTATAGATGAGAAATTCAACCCATAGAGGGAACATGATGTATCAGAGGTCACACAATTTTTTAAAATGTTTTATTTATTTCAGTATGTGTGTGTGTGTGTGTGTGAGAGAGAGAGAGAGAAAGAGAGAGAGAGAGAGAGAGCAGGGGAGGATCAGAGAGAGAAGGGGACACAGAATATGAAATAGTCTCCAGGCTCTGAGCTAGCTGTCAGCACAGAGCCCAATGTGGGCCTCGAACCCACGAACCATGAGATCATGACCTGAATCGAAGTCGGACGCTTATGACTGAGCCACCCAGGTGCCCCCAGAGGTCACACAATTATTGGAGGCAAAGCCATGACTGCGATCCTGGACTCTCCTGACATACGAAACCCAAGAAAGGAGGACTCGGCAGTGTGAAGGGAATGAAGGATGCACACTCAGAAGCAGGGCTTTGCTGAGTTAAGACACTTAGGATCTTGATCCCAGTGGCTCAAAAATGGTTGCTTTTAGACAAGCCATACCTCCCTAGAATGGGATGGAAGAAATGAACACAGTTCCTTCCTCCCAGAAAATGTTCCTGAACGCCAGAAGAGCTCTGCTTTCTAAGGATGGAAACCTTAGAAGACCTTGTTTACAGGTCTTGGGGGAAGACCCAGCGCTGTCAGCAGGGCTCCCGGGCCACATGGCTCTCTGCCATTAACCCGTGAGCTGTAATCAGCTTTGGCTCCTAGCAGTGCACCTCACTTGGGAGGAAAATAAAAGTGGAACCGAATGGGTGGCTATCTGTCCGGTCACGTACAGAGCTAGCTGGAACTTCGGCAAATTAGCTTGGCTAAGTCTCAAGGTTCTCAACTCAAAAGTAAAGGGAATTTGAACCACACCCTTTCTCTGTGTTCTTTGGGATGTCTCTTTTCTATGTCACTGGGGTGCTGTCAGGATAATTAGGCAAGGACTACAGAATATAATAAATTAAAAGATGTCATTCTTATAATCATCACTTATGGAATATTCCTCAGCTTGTATCTTAGGGACCCGCTGGCATTATTAGTCACATTTTTCACACAGAGAAGCAAAGAAATGGAAAGTGTTCCATACTTAAGAGTAGAGCTGTAGGTTAGGTTCTTAGTCCTTAGCTCACTGTTTATTTACCATACCCCTTGACCTTGTCTTTTGGGGAAAAGGTATCAATGGAAGAGATATGATCAAACGTTGCAGCCTGGAGAACAGTTTCTGCTGAAAACCTTAAAATCAAAGAGGTATCAGTTTTGCCCAGAGAGAAGAGAAAATTCTTCACAAAGTTCTGTTTTCCTATTTTTGTTTTTTTTGGCCATGTGTGTTTTTGTTCGTTGGAATTGCCATTTTCAAGTCTTATTAAAGATTGGCCATTTCATAATTTTTGCCAGAAGAACGGGAGTCTATATAATGTTTTAAAAATGTATCTTTTGACTTGAAAATAATATACATTCATGTAGAATTTGGAAAGGAATATATAAAAGTATAAACAACAAGAAAAAAAATAACCATACCATTAGCACTCATAGATAATAGCTGTAAAGTTTTAGTTGAGTTTATTTAGTTGTTTGTTTCTTGCTAGTCTTTTTATATGTAAACTGGTGATTATACTTGCAACGTTTACACAAAGTATCTTCTTGGGGTCATTAAATACTCAGACCCACAGATAACCATATGCTCCATATGGCACTGGTCTACTTAGAAGGAACCATAGCTTGCCAGCAGGGAAGCATCATGTGCCCCTTTCCAGCACGTGTCCTCACAGTGGTCCAGCAGAGCAGTATAGCTCAGGTGCAAGAGACCATAGACATATCAGAGGATGCAGGAGCTGCCGTGGCTTAAAAGCCTCCTGCCCTGTAGGAGTCAACATATGGTGCAGCGACTCCACAGACACAGCCTCCAAGGTCCCAGAGTCATTGTACTTAGAAATCATAGCAGGGCACCCTCCCCTCCCCCCCCTCAGTAATTCTAGTTCTCTGAGTCCAGATGCAATTCACCAATCAGGGGTTCATTTGGCTCAGCAACACAGTTGATACATCCCCAACTTTCCTTTTACTAGGGAAATAGACCCAGAAAATTAAGATAAGGTCAGATTCTCTTGTAAAAGGGAGAAAGATTTTATATGCAATACTACATACAATTTTTTAGACCTTAAAAATTTTTAACATTAAATCAAAAGCATGTTTCATTGCTATTAAACGTGTTTCAAAAACATGACTGCCTCAATAACATATTTATACAATCTCCTAGTACTGTGTATTTAGCTAGTTCCAAGTTTTTCACTGAAACTGTTGCCAAGATGAACATCCCCAAAACACAAATCCTTGTGTTTATATAAAACTGACTATTTCCTTAACATAAACTCAGGGAATGGAATTAATGGCTGAGTCTGAAACTTATCAACTCTTAATACATCTTTGACAAACTGCTCTTTAAAAAGAAAATAGCAGTTTACCCTTAGACTAGAACTGTATGAAAGTATCTATACCTTCAGCAACATAGCTATCTTTCTTTAAAACATTTGACAATTTTGTAGGGGGCAATGCTGTACTTGTAAAAACTACTTTTCTTTGGATAATTGATCAATTTAGAAATGTTTACATGCACACAGTCAATTTCTTGTTTTGTTAATTGTCTATTCTTGTCCTCTCCTGTTTTTATTTTGGGAAGCTCATTTTTTTTTTTATATTAAGGATATTTACATCTGAGTCTTATATGCTATAAAGGTTTTGCAGTCTTTACTTTTTCTTTTGTTAGAAATGTTTATTTTTAGGTAGAAATATCTATCAATCATTTTCTATATGCTTGCATCAATATTTGAAAGTGAGATTGTTTTTGCTATTGAGGGTGATTTTGTGGGTGTGCATGCAGACTTGCTGAGTGTTTAAAATCCATATTGTCTTGCTTTGTAATGTGTACTAAAAAGCTTTCTATTTGTTTTTAGGGCTTGGAACATTTTATAGAATTATCGCTTTTCCATTCTTTGGAAGTTTGAAGGAATTTATACTACAGCTATGTGTCCTCAGTACATTTTGTGAGATAAATTTTAGACATGTTTAAAAAGTTTATTCTATCTTTATTCACTATTCAACTTTTCTACATCTTTTTAGGGCATTGTTAGTAAATTATATTTTCATAAAATATTACCAATTTTATTGAGGTGCAAACACTGGCACAGAATTGTAAATACAATTTAAATAACTATACCATATAGACTTTTAAAGGTTTATGTATTTTTGCTTATATATATGCTTTAACTTTTTATTTTTTTTAACTTCTGCCTTTCTTACATTAGACTATGTAAGGGGTTGCACATTCTACTTTTCCAAGAATTAGCTCCTGATTTTATTTATTTTTCTATTGTTTTCTGATTCACTAATTTTTGTGTGTCCATAATGTTTAATAATCTGTCTCCCTTGCTTTACTTAGGTTTTTTTTTTTAATGACAAAAACTATAATTCCAAGAAGTCATTACAGGAGAGCCTAGGCAATGATATATCCTGGGACTAGGGAGAAGAGAGGAAAATATGTGAGTAAGTCAATGGATCACTTAGAGTCATGTCTGAATACGTAAGAAAATGATATGCTTCTGAGAGAAAGCAACCAGGATGTGATTCTAGATGAAGCCTGCAGTTCCAGGGCTTCTAAGTGGGATCTCATTCTTTTTATGTAGAGGAAGGTGCTCTGTGATCCTGAAGAGGATGAAGAACAGTTTTCAGCCAGGCCCTTTGCTTCCCTACTTCTAAACACTTAGTACATGCTGAGTACTGTGCCGAGTCATCTGTATGAACCATCTTATTCAAGTCTCATGACAACTCTATGAAATAGGAGTCATATCATCCCTATGTTTTATGGTGGGGGTGGGGTGGGGTGGCCAATAGAGTGACTCGCCCAAAGTCACATAGACAGGATGTGAGTCCAGGTGTGTCGTACTGCAGAGCTTATGGTTTTAACCACTTTGAGATGTCACAGGTTTATCACTGCTGACCTTAATTGCTACAGCACGGTCTTAGCATTTAAAAGAGGGCTCTCTCAGAGGATCAAAATGAACTTAAAGTACTATGACTCATTATGCCTATAGTGATTTTCCTCGAAATCCTGTCCATTTCTCATCTTAAAGCAAGCAAAACAATTGCATAGAAAACAGTACTTGAACTGAACGTCTGAGCAGTCAGTATATTTCTCAGCTTGCCAGTCAATACTTTTATTATCAAGAGATAGGGAAAGGGAGAGAGTTGGGGGAGGCAGCTATTAGAAGAGAAAGGTGGCAGATGATAACCGAGATTACATCCAAATAATCTGACCTTGTAGCATGTTCAGACCCAGAAACATTTATGTTAAAACACTCATAGTCATTTTAAAAATTGAAATTAAAATGTCTAAGGATTCAGTCAATTTACCAGATGATACAGGTCTGTGAGCTTTATACTCTTGAAACAGTTTCCCTTGAGAAGAGTCTGGCCAATTCTCCCCCCCCCCCCCATGCGAGAGAAGAATGAAATAAAAGTAAGGTAAAGTTGCAACTGAATTGAAGGTGATATAATGGGAACGTGGCCAGAGCCACCAAGAATGAATGACAGCAAACTTCAGGTCAAGCAATTTCTCTCTGGAAGTTCAGTCAGAGCAGCAGGAGATACAGGCCCAGGGGATTCCATTCCATTCTGATCTGAGTCTTTCCATCAGCGCCAGCATCTACATTCAAGACCTTTTCTGAATAGACGCAACTCGCTGCATATTTTTTCAAGAGCACAGTAGCTGTTTTTAACATGTTAGCCAATCATGCCTGTTGATTTATGCCATTCACACATACTTAAAAAGTCTCTCTCTGTGTGTTTGTGTGTGTATATATATGTGTGTATATAATATACATATAATGTTTTTTAAAAAAATTCAGATACCAAAAAGCAAAAGCCACCTATAAAAGACAAGACCCATTTTCATAAGATTTTTATGCAGAACTCCATTCACTGTTTGGCTGAAACAGGACACCCCTGTTCCCTGCCCTCCCCCCCACCCCCCATAAGGCTGCTGGTGAATGCCCAGGAAGGGAGTAAAGAGGAGAAAAGGCAGACAGGAAATGCTATTTAGTATCTGACAATTAAAAAGGAAGTCAATTCTGTACTTACAATAGCAGTCGGGGTGGCAGCCAGCACACAATAGAGCACCAGAGGGGTGATGAAGCTTTCTTCCTCTGTCCCCGGGTAAGGCTTCATTAAGTCTCCGTCCTGACAGAAGAATCCTTGGATATGCACCTGAAAAGTGTCAGTGCATTCGAAGTAGTAGGCCAGCAGCACTGTCCCAGCCATGATGACAAGCTGAAAATACAGCATGGCCACACAGAGACATTAGCAGGTCTTTGGAGCTGCGCTCGCCCCTCAGAGCACACTCCCTCCATCACCCCAGCAGCTCTCCTCTGTCGGTATTGGCGAGTGTGTGCGTGCCTGGCTCAGCGTGCTCTGGGCTCGGGGCGTGTGTCCTTGCTTGTCTGCCTTGTAACATCTGTTGTAGAAGCCTCCCAGAAAATAATGAACGGCTCCCATCTGAAAGGCAGACCGCAGCAAGGCTTAGAGAGAGACCCGGCTTCTGCTGCCACCCTCTCAGAGGATGCATGGGAGTCAAGGCCAAATTTCCATTCAGGACAGAGGTGAAAAGTCAAGGGCAGCGGCATAAGAAGTGGCAAGCTGTAGATGTGAGATCTGTTCACGAGAAAGCTCATGAAATAGTAGAGAAAAACTTGCCTTATTATAGAATACTAGAGGCAGGTAAATCAGGAATGAATGAACAAATGCACAGGAAAGCTAAAACCTAGAAAGGTTAAGGGAGGTTTTCAGAACCGCGCCCTCGATTATTGGCAGGGATGAGCCCAGTACAGGCAGCCTGGGTCAGTCACAGCTGTTACCTTTTCCCAAAAGGTTTTGCCTTTATTCCAAAATGCTTTCCACCAGGAAATTCAGGACCTTCCTGATAATATCTCATTATAGATACAGATCGTTCTTAAGGTTTAGACATAAAAAGGGACACAATTACCCTTTAATTCTGAGTCTCAAAAGTCCCTGATACTCACTGAGGTTTGGATGTAGCCTTTTGTAGGTATGGGAGGTTGAGGGAAAATAGAAATGTCAATATTTGTTTTCTCCTTCATATTTGGAAACACCAAAGTACCGGGAGAAGATGGTGATAAAGGTAGATATAAAACAGGCTTTTGAGGTTATGAAATTACAGAAAATTATGCTGGATGGGTTCTTGGAGATCTTCCCATCTTAAACCTTTATATTTCACAGATGAGAAGCCTGAGGCCCAACAAGGGAAACTGACCCCTGCTGAATTATCCAACAAGTAAACTGAACATGTATTTATTTGATTATCAGCAAAGTAGGGAAACTAAAATGGAGAGAAAATATAATAAGGTGCTGATTTTTTAAAAAGTATCAAAAGAATCATTATGGAATGAAATCAGAACTCTGGAGGATGTCTTTGTACATCGATTATGGCTGAAAATGGTTTTTACTTGGAAGTACATATGGGCCAATGAGGGGGAAAGAAAGGTTTAGGAAATCCAAAGTTCTTATTCCAGCCCTAGAATGACTGATCTAAGGTCATGATAGCTAGTTTGTGTAAGTCTGGGACTAGAAACCCACATTTTCTGATCCTCACGGAGTAAAAAACATCTGTATCATGGCATCAAAATTTCATCCTATACAAAAGCTTGGGGAGTTATGGTGCGAAGGATAGGCTCAACTCTAATGGCAGTTTTACCTATTTCATATCCGCTTCTTTAAAATTTTTTAAATGTTTTTTATTTTGTTTTATTTTTGAGAGACAGAGAGAGAGAGAGACAGTGTGAACAGGGGAGGGTCAGAGACAGAGGGAGACACAGAATCCGAAGACAGGACCCAGGCTCTGAGCTAGCTGTCAGCACAGAGCCCAACATGGGGCTTGAACCCCCGAACTGTGAGATCATGACCTGAGCTGAAGTCGGACGCTTGACTGACTGAGCCACCCAGGTGCCCCTCTTTAAAATTTTTTAAATGTTTATTTATTTTTTAAGAGAGAGAGAGACAGAATGTGAGTGGGGTCGGTGCAGAGAGAGAGGGAGACATAGAATCTGAAGCAGGCTCCAGGCTCTGAGCTGTCAGCACAGAGCCCGACATGGAGCTCAAACTCACGGATCTCGAGATAATGACCCAAGCCCAAGTAGGACGCTTAACTGACGGACCCAGCCAGGTGCCCCTCATATCCATTTCTTTAGCCACAACATTGCAGAGAAGCCTTACACCCTGCCCACTCTTTGAAACCCGGCATAGCCTCTACTTCAGGATATTATTTCGGCAGTTTCTCCTTCTTGTATCTGAAAGCATTCAGAAGCCTTGAGTTGTTATGTGTCGTAAGTACAAACTCCTATCTGTTCTGCTATAAAGGTCTTTACCTTTTGGCCTCACCCACTGCCACCTTCCTTTACCTTCAGGTAGGTTGCAGATCATACTTTCCATTCACTGTCCTTCATACACAACTTGTCTCTGGTTGTCTAAGAACGATATTTTCCCATCTGGCATTTCTATCCCTCTTCCCCAGTGGATCTGCTGTCACAGCTGCTGACCATCTAGTAAACTCTGGACACTCCTGTGTGTTTCTCTGTATCTGAAGTTGGCCTCATGTGTAAATCACCAGTGCTCAGGCCATCCATCTCTGCTGTTTCAAGCACTTTATTTCTTTTCTTTTTTAGCCACAGAGAGATTTGGATTAGTATATTTCCTGTAAGAATGAGAGAGAGGTGCTCCCAAGCTGCCCTTGCTAACGAATGCTCCTGTTGGTCGCTAGTTTATGAAGTCAAGGCCATGAAGTTTCTGTCTCTTTTGTGCTTCACTGGTCAACTGAGCTGACCTGATGGGAAGGAACCTAGCCAGCTGACCTGAATGTTCTGGAGCTGAGAAATCACTCTGACTGCAACAGTTTGGGGGCTTTACCTCTAGGGCTACCTGTGCCTCCTGCATAGGCCTGATCTGGGATTTCTTTGTATCTCCTCCGTGGGACTGGAAACATATTTCTGTCTCTTGGCTTCATCAGACCTTGGGAAGTAGCTGCCTGGAGAACAGGCAGGATCTATGGAAGCTTTTGGATACCACAAAACTCCCAAATGGCATCTGGCCCCCTCTGTTGAGGACAAGTGTCATATTTTACTGGGTGTCTTTGTACTACCACTTCCATTTGAAAAAGGTCAAGAGGAAAGTGAAAATATACATAGGTAAAAAGACTCACTAGAAAAATGGAGAATAGAAACTTTTAGAACACAGAACTGTCTTAACTTCAAATACATCAAAATCAACAATAATGACAACCACAACAAAAAGCTAACGTCAATATGCCTAAATTTGAAATCTAAAGAACAAACCTTGAATAGATGCTTAGCCAATTTAATCCTGGAAGCTGTATTCAGAGAGAATTGAATTAATGCATGAATCAGTTAATTGCAGGGCATAAAGTAAAGAACGGAGAACCTGGGAGGTGCGGGGTGGTAGAGGTAGGTGGGAACTTTGGAGCCTCATGGACAGAAGTGACCCATCACCATCAGTCTGTTCACCCTGATCAGGCTCCCTGACCAGCCAAGAACCCCTGCCTGTCATTTTCAAAAAATCCCCAAACTCCCTGGAGAGTCCCCGGTTATGTCAGTTACAGACACACAGAAGCAAAAACAGAACAATTCAGATCTTGATTTCCGGGTTTCTTTCCTATTGCACATTCTCTCGTGACCACATATTTTAAAAAAAGCTTTGCATTTATTGCAGGAACAGAAATACCACAGCTCTGCTTCCACGAACAGAGAGGTCCGCCTTGCCGCTTTGATGACAGCATACAATTAGCCACCAGCATCCTCCCTTCTTCCTCTCTGTCCTGGGCCATGATTCATCACTGTCTAGGTTTGTGTCACTGGTGCCAGCTGGCACACTCGCCATCTCCGTTGCCTTCCGAGCCCCATTTAGGGATGCATGGAGGGAGGCCATAATGTTAGTGTCACATGAGCAGATGGCAAGGCTGTGCTGGACCCAAGTGCTGGTGGAGGGTTGATGATATCGGTGTGAAAGGCGCAATTATGGCTGTGGGGGGAAGGAATTCATGTACCACTGGTTTCCCTCAGCTTCAGTTCCCAATAATGACAATCTGATATTCGAAAATGCATTAAATCCTGACCCATCCGCAAGGATTCAGAAGGCGAAAGACAGCGATATCTGAAATCCTGCCTCTCAAGGCTGAGAGACCTGTGTTTCTCTCCTCCACTGATTAGAGAAAAGTAAATGTCACAAAGAATGATAATGGGGAGATGTCACAAAGCTGAGGAAAAAGGCCGAGATGACAGTACATTTTCCTTTGGTCTGTCAAGTCTGGGGCAATTGTGGACCACGAGTTTATATGACCTGATATAAGCTGCGAGAGTGGGGGAACATGGGGTGCCTGGGTGGCTCAGTTAAGTGTCTGACTTTGGCTCAGTTCATGATCTCATGGTTCATAGGTTCGAGCCCTGCACTGGGCTCTGGGCTGAAACTGCAGAGCCTGCTTGGGATTGTCTCTCTTTCCCTCTCTTTCTGCCCCACCTTAAAATAAATAAATAAATAAACAAATAAATAAACAAACAAACTTAAAAAAAAAAAGAGCAGGGGAACAGGTAATGATGGTATGACTCATGAGAGCAAGTGAATATGAGTGTGTGTATTGTGGGGAGCATGTGGGCAGACATGTGAGTCTGGAAAATGAGCGGGCTGGTATCTGGTCTAGAATGGTCAGGCATATCTGAAACTGGGGAGCCTAGTCTAGGTGACCAACTATCTCAGTTTGCCCAGAACTGAGGGGTCTCAGGGGCCACAGGCCGTTTCAGTGCTAAAACCGAGATAGTCCTAAATCAACTGAGGTGCTAGGTCACTCCACCAGAGGCAACGAATGTTTCCCTCCCCAGAGAGGTCTCTCATTCTGGTTTTGTCAGGACCTATCAAGACTATCGCAGATGACTCAGTCAACCCACAGCTGTGTTTGGGAGCCGCCTCTGTGTTCAGTCCTGAACTAAGTGCTGTGAAGGTGCAGGATCCTCAGACACGCTCTCTAACCTCAAGCAGCTGGTGATGCAGCCAGGGAATGCTCGCCAACACAGGAAGCAGACAATGATCTGTAGATCTGTAGGAGGGGTCAGCGGATCTCAAGCTGGGGTCCACACATGGCTGCCTGTGCCTGGTGAGCTGGCAGGGAGGGAGTCGGCAGAAGAATAGGTGAAGGGCTGATGCCTGGAGAAAAGAGTGCAAGGGGATGGACAGGGCTGCATGGTGTCTGTTCAGGGGATTGGTTTTGACTAAGCCTCATGGGCGTATGTGCAA
Source organism: Proteles cristata cristata (assembly GCA_017311185.1). NCBI lineage: Eukaryota > Metazoa > Chordata > Mammalia > Carnivora > Hyaenidae > Proteles > Proteles cristata. The sequence continues at coordinate 68,310 of JAESUZ010004879.1, forward strand.
TTCCAAAGAGAGGGTATAAATTCAGCAGAAGGAACACTGCATCAGAGCTTAGATGGTAAGATTTAGCCGAGTCGTGATGCAGAAGCAACGTCTTAGGGTCCCAGGGAAGAGTACACATTAAGGATTTGCATGTTTTCATATTAAGGGAGAACAAGCCAGACACAGGAGTCAGTAGAGGTACGCAAGGGCTGGGGTGGGAAGCCCGCAAGTGGCGCGGATGGAAGTGGGAGCTGAGGTAGTAAGCTGGAGGGGAAATGTGACAAGACTGGTCTTGGGCCCTTGCGAGACCTCTTGGGCACCTCTACACGTAGGTGTGAGCCTTTGAGAGGGGATGGAAGTTCTCCATAAACAGCAAAGGTAAGAGCCAAGAAGGAAGGGGAAGAGATGGTGATGGTTAGGGTGATGACGTATATGATGCATAGGTCCCAGGAACGGCTATAAGAACTACATAAATTGAGTCTTCTTCTGCCCAGCCACCCTGTGTGGTAGGCATGTTATTATCTCCACTTTATAGGGGAGGAAATAGAGGCACAGAGAGATTACATGAATGGTATAAGGTCACACAACTCACAACGGTGAGCCCAGGATGGACTGTAAATATGATGCATCTTTCCATACAAACTTAGGTGGCCTGGGGGAAATCAGGTCCCGAATTTAAGTTGGCGTGACATTAAGGGGTAAGCGATGTGCTGCACACTTGAGTACTTTCTTCAAATGCTTCCTTGTGTCAGTTTCCTCATCTGCAGGAAAGTTAATAATAACTAACTCAAAAATACACGTTTATGTGTTCTCATTTTGTTCCAAAAAGGAGTTTTATCAACCTCCATCAGACAAAGTAAGCAAGCATCAGTGATAAGCTGGAACAGAAGAAAGGAAGTAAGTATGGAGACAGGAATTCCGTCCTTGAGTGCAAATTGCCTAACAGTCAACACAATAAGGAAATGGTGGTCCGTTACACATTTCACAGGATCTATAAGAAAGAAGTCAACCGATGATTAAAGGAAGTAGAATCTTTCTGATGTAGTAACTGGGCTGAATTTGTCCTGGGTTCTCATAAAGGGTGTGGTGTGATAAATAGTGACTTAATGCTGAGTATGATGGCACTGTTTTTTTTTTGGGGGGGTTTTGATGTTTATTTTTGAGAGCACAAGAGAGAGTGAAAGAGAGCGAGTGAGCGAGCAAATGGGAGCAGGGGAGGGGCAGGGAGAGAGGGAGGCACAGAATCCGAAGCAGGCTCCAGGCTCTGAGTTGTCAGCACAGAGGCCAATGTGGGGCTCAAACCCATGAACTGGGAGATCCTGACCTGAGCTGAAGTCCAATGCTTAACTGACTGAGCCACCCAGGTGCCCCAGTACTGTTGGTATTGTTTTTTAAATATGGGACCCACATCAAGTCTTAACATAGGCTGATGACATCACATCAAAGCAAAATGCACAGAAACAATATTGTGGCATAGAATGGAGGAGATGGGTATTATGACTCAGTCTAGGATGAACTTGAGAGACACAGCAGGCTAAGAGCATGGGCCAGGTTTCATGGGTTGGAAACTCACTCTGCTGCTTACTAGGCATGGGACTTCAGTTTCCTTGTGCTTCAGTTTCTCCATTTGTAAAATGGGGCTAAAAATACTGTAGCACAAGAACCGTACAATAAGTATTCAGAGCAATGTCTGACTTGGCAGAAGAGACAGGCTACATATTCTTCAAGCACTTCTTCCTAGGTATTGTTTCTCTCAGGTTTTAAAAAAATGCTTTTCTAGTTTGTTTTTTGAGAGAGAGAGAGAGAGCGAGCGAGCAAGCAAGCATGGGAGAGGCAGAGAAAGAAGGAGAGAGAGAATCCCAAGCAGGCCTCACAGTGTCAATGCAGAGCCTGATGCAAGACTCAAACTCACAAACCAAGAGATCACAACTGGAGCCAAAATCAAGAGTCAGAGCTTCACCAACTGAGTCATCCAGGTCCCCCTCAGTGTTTTAAAAACTATTGGGTAGCAGTGAATTGGATACTATTTTCTAGTAAGTAAACTGCTAGTGAAATAGACCTGTTTTTTTTAATTTAAAAAAATTTTTTTACTGATTTACTTGTTTAGTAATATTTAAATGTTATTATTAGACTAGCGGAAGAAACGTTTAATCAGGCTCATCTCTGCAGGAAAAATCTCTTCACTTTTCCAAATCCAAGTTCTTGTGGGAAAAAAGATTGAGTTACTTTTCAAGGTTTTAATGAGAACTGAGGATATGACACATAAATATCAGCAACAGTACTTTGGCACATAGTAAATGCTTAATAAATAGTATCTCTAGTTATTGTTATCCTCATTTAGTATTATAGAATCTTAACATGTCCCTTACTATGGTGGTTTTCCAGATTATAGGTCTCAAACCATTAATGAATTGTGAAATAAAGGTACACAATTTTGGAGTTCAATCAGAATTCTTTTAGTGAAAAAGAACAGAACTGAATATATCAGAGTTTCATACACAGTAAGAGCAAATGTTCTTATGTGAAACTTGTTTAGTACATAACATAGTGGCAGAAGAAGCATGTATTATACAGTGTGAAATGTACTTCTTACTACAGACTGTAGTAAAAAAAATCCTTCAATATAACATGATTTTATTAGATAGTTGTCTAATAATGTACAAGTTCCTTATACTATAGTGACTAAGACACATAGGTTCAAATCACAAATCGACTAATTAATACTGTATGACTTTGAACCAATTATATAACCTGTCTATGCCTTAGTTTCCTCACGTGAGAAATGGGTAGCTCATTTCTCACATGAGAAATGAGTTCTCACTGGAATGGTATAAGAACTATATGATTTAGTATGTTGACACCACTTAGCAGGTACTCAATAACTATTAGCTGCTATTTTATTAAGACTTGAGTAGAATATAATTTTTTTTCTGTGTAAGCAAATGATACCACACACACTCATGTATGTAAGAGAATATAAAGTCATTCCGTTAGCCAGGACTGAATAATCAGCTGGTTGTTACATCTACAAAATGATGAGCATTATAGTCCCACAATATGGGAATTTTCAAGAGTCATGTAGCTATTCTTAATTTTGCTATTTGCAAACAATATTATCCTTCAAGATATGAAGAAATAAAAATAAAAGATTAAATCTTCAGTGAATTCTCCTTTGTCAGTATATTTGATCCTTATTTGCCCTTTATAGTTTTATATTTTCTGAAAGAAATTTTTAAAAATTTGTTTTATTGTGGTAAGAATACAAGATGAGATTTACCCCCTGACAAGTATATGTGCTAGATCGTGTTAGTGATCATAGGTGCAAGGTACAGTAGATTCTAGAGCTTACTTATCTTACTTAAATGAAACTTTATGCCGTTTGATTAGAAATTCTCTATTCCCCCTCACACCTGTGTCTTTCAGTTAGCAGGCAATTAAGCTGTGGTTAAGAATAATATCCTCTTGTGAAACCTGGAAAACTCACAATGGACCAGTGTGCGTATGAGAATCCACCCCCTCTTCTTTAAAGAGAACAGGTACACCCACAGGCAAGGACATGTGGATGAAATGAGATTGTTCAGTCATTCAACTAATATTTATTGAGTATCTACAACATGCAGACATTGAGCATATTCACCTGCTAACAAAACTGAATAACAAATAACAAGCCTATTAACAAAACAGACATGATCTTTGGACACGTGGGGCTTTATATGGGGGACACAGATACCGTAAAAGCGATCTCAAATAAATAATAATGAGGACTCATTGAGTAACCACATGACAAGCTATATAACTTGAAATGCATGATTTTACATGATGCTCATGCTTCCCTGTGAGATAATGAGTTGCTCTCACTTAAAGAAGAGAAAATTTATCCAAGCTCACAGACCTAGTGAATGGCAGAGCCAGGATTTGAACCCCTGGTGCCATTTAACCGCCCTTTCATACTTCAAACCTGCAGTTAGCATAATGAGATAAAGTTTGTAAAAGGCCCAGTGGAATACCTAGCATGTGGTAAGTGCTCAGTCCTTTCTCTTCTTCTTTGAATGCTATTTGCTTGTTCTTTTATTATTTTTTTTGAAAAAAAATTTTTTTAAAGTTTTGATTTAAATTCCAGTTAGCAGACAGTGTAATAGTAGTTTCAGGTGTACAGTATATATAATTCAATACTTCGTACAACATGCTTGGTTTTTTTTTAGTGCTTTTTTTACATGGCTTTGGGGTAAGAGTAGGGATTGACTGAGGGTCACCCCCCCCCCCAACCACATTCTCCTTTCTTAGTATTTAAAATCATTACTTTCTCTTGCCTCGGACCATTCTTTCCCTGACTCCTTTAAATTTCCCTTTTCCTGTGCTTGGTATGTAAATGGCAGTGCCCTCCTAGGATCTATCCTTGCCTCTCTTTCCATTTCCTTTCCATGCTCTCCTCTTGGGAGATCTCTTGTCTTCCTATGGATTCTACTTTTATTGACACTTCCATCACCCCTCTTGGCCCTGCATGCTCCACTGACCACCAACCTTGGGCTCTACCAATAGTCCAAATACCACAAGCCTGAAATGGAATTAGGCATTTCTCCTCCCCTCAACCTGCTGCTTCTCTTGAGTTCCCTGTCCTGGTGAATCCAACCAACCTCTTCTCAGTCACCCATGTTAGAATCCTCAATATCATCTCAGATACTTCCTTCTTCCTCCGTATTTCTCACGCTTCCCCATGCCACACCTGGCCAGGTGTCACGTCGGTCTTACCTCAGTGCCCTTCCTATTTATCTCATTTTTGTCCCGCCAGCCTCCATGTTCTTATTCAGGCTCCCATATTCTACCATCTACGCTTTTGAAATCTTGTTGCCTTTGGGATCCCAACCCCTTCATGCCATCACCTCCCTTGTTGCTAAAGAGTTATGATCCTAAGACACAGTGTGATTATGTCTTTCTACTCCTCCCAAATCTTCAGTGATAGATATTTTAGCAAAACTATGCAATATTCTCTCTACTGAACACATTGGGCTCTGTCCTACCCATGTTTTGATAATGGAGACAAGAAGCCTGTCATTTGAACAGAGAATAAGCCAGGAAACCTCATCAGGAACTGCTCCTCAGTTAGCAGAGAGTACACGGGTCTATCTCTGAGTCTGGGATGCCTACACTTTCCTGCTGGACTACTTCTTAGAGAAAAAATGCAAGTACCACATTCTTGTCTTCTTTTCCCACTTCTTTTTTTTTTAAGTTTATTTATTTATTTTGAGAGAGACAGAGAGAGTGAGCGGGGGAGGAGCAGAGAGAGAGAGAGAGGGGGAGAGAATCCCAAGTAGGCTTCACACTGTCAGCATGGAGCTTAACGTGAGGCTCAAAGCCATGAACTGTGAGATCATGACCTGAGCTGAAACCAAGAGTCATGAGCTTAACCAGTTGAGCCACCCAGGTGCCCGCAACTTTTTTTCCATTTCTGTCCTCCAGCAGCATGTTGATTACTTATTGGTGAATAATATGGAAAAATGTAAACTATATGGTACTATTTCAGGTAGATTTACAGCTACACTACGGAAAGGATAATTATAGAATCTAAGTTAAGCTAAATTGGGCCACAGAATTTTCTCTTTGATCTTCTAGCATTAGGGATTAAAAAAAAATTTTAATGTTTATTTGTTTTTGAGAGAGAGAGGAGAGACAGAGGCATGAGTTTGGGAGGAGCAGAGAGAGAGAGAGAGAGAGAGAATCTGAATTAGGCTCCAGGCTCTGAGTTCTTAACTGTCAGCTCAGAGTCCAACACGGGGCTTGAACTCATTAACTGTGAGATCATAACCTGAGTTGAAGTCAGACACTTAACTGACTGAGGCACCCAGGCGCCCCTACCATTAGGGGGTTTTACAAGTTCTATGACATGGATGAATACATATAAAGCATATTATAGCTACACAAAATTGGCAAGCACAGCTAATATCAAAGAAAGCAGGATAAAAATTCAAAATGATTTTGACATTTGAGAACATTCCTTAATAATAAATGTAAAGGCGTATAGTAAGGCTTTTCTATTCAGTGACTTCAGGGACGAGTAGAGCAGAAGGCCTAGGAGTCTGGCCTGAGAAGCTCATGGGCCTTGCCCTGTATTGGCCCTGCCCTTCCCAGGGCTGCCTCAGGTCTCCAAGGTGGGGAAGGTCAAAGCTCCACTGATATCAAATGTGTGGGGAAGTGAGAGTAGAGAGTGATGAGTCAAGAGAATCCTCTGAGACACAGTCCTGGATGGCTTTGATGTGCATTTTATATATTACCTACTTACTAGAAGTAGTAAGAGAGGTGGATGGAAGCAATGCATAAATGACCCCTATTGTCTAAAATGTTACAGTTCTTCTATTTCCTTTGTTAAAATAAACTAAGTTGATTTGGGTGGTAATTTTAGGTTTCTCAGCAGAAAGAAGCATTGTAAGCCAGCAGGCAGCTAGGGAATACCAACTACATGTCAAACTCTCCACTAGCTGGTAGGAATGTAGGGAGGAAGAGGGTCTTCGTTTTTCCAGGATATGAGCAAGTGGCCAAATGATAGGTGTATAACACAGATTAGCTGTTATAAGTAGATGACGGATGAATGGATGGAAGGACAGAAGGGTAAATGTCTGGCAGGATGGCAGAGTTGGTGGATGGATGTTATGATGATATCAAGAAGAGAATATTAACTGTGAGGATTGCATGTTGAGAGAGGGAAGGATGTGTCAGCAGTGACATCTGGGCTGGTTATACGATATAATAGAAGTTTATGGCCTTTGGAGCTTGAAGACCCATATGCAATACTAAATGCACCATTTGCTGCCTGTGTGGCTTCAAGTAATATACAAAATCTCTTTGGATCTCAGTTTCCTCATATGTAAAATGGATGTAATAATATATACAAGATATTTAATTGTGAAAAGTGATGTCTGTAAAAAGTACTGTTTTTAGTTCATGGCTTATGGTACTTGTCGATAAAGAGGAGTTCTTTGTCTTCCTCAGCCTCCCCATATTGTAATAAATAGCAGAACCTTTCTGGAAAATCTAATGTAAAAAGAGTTACATGAAATCAACTGGCCAGTCAGAACCTCAACAGGACTTAAGGTGTTACCTAGCATATTGGCATGCAGGGGGCGCACTGCCCTGTAGGAGCAGGGTAGGCAAAGTCCTGGCCTGCTTAGTTCTCAAAGATGACACAGAGGATTGGGGAAAGGAGATAGAAACTGTGTTCAGTCTCTGCTCAGTTGAGTGCCAACAGGAGGTGGCACTGGAAGCCATTTCTAAGGGCAGTTAAATGTGTCCTTGGTCAGGATGTTCCTTCTTTCTTTCTCTCTTTCTCTCTTTCTCTCTTTCTTTCTCTCTTTCTTTCTCTCTTTCTTTCTCTCTTTCTTTCTCTCTCTCTCTTTCTTTCTTTCTTTCTTTCTTTCTTTCTTTCTTTCTTTCTTTCTTTCTTTCTTTCTTTATGAAAAAGCACAAGTAGGGGAGAAGGACAGAGAAAGAGAGAGACAGAGAGTCTTAAGCAGGCTCCACCCTCAACGCAGAGCCCAACGTGGGGCTCAATCCCACAATCCTGGGATCATGACCTGAGCTGAAATCAAGAGTCAGACCCTCAACTGACTGAGTCACCCAGGATGTTCCACATTTAGCCATCATTTTCTAATGATACAAAGGAGGATCAAAAAGGAAGGGGCCCATAATTCAGAGATGAAGACCTAACTTTTGGCCTTTGTTCTGTCACTGATTGATTTTTGTAAACCTAGATGCATGACTCTAGCTTTTTCTGATCCTCAGATCCACATTAGGAAAAATACACTTAATGGGAATGAGATAACATGAGAAATGGGGTTAAATGAGAAGATTTGGATAACTCTTTGCAGATGGTAAAGGAGTATTCAATAGATAAACCACCTTATAATATTATACATGTTATACAAATATGTATGATAAACAAATAAATTAACAAAAATAAATCAAGCCAGTATAAGAGATAAACATCCAAAACTAGGCTTAGTAGATACAAATGCTTGTGTTACTGAGCTTTCCTTGAATTTTTGAACATATTTAGGCCCACAACCTAATTCTGCTTTATGCCAAAGGATGGTAATTTTAAGCCTGGGAGAGGTTGAATGAAGATCAGTCCTCACTCTTTTTCCTCTTCATTTTTATTGCCGTGGGCAGAATTCTGAGCTGGTCCCCAAGACTTCTGCCCCCTAGTGTTCATGCATGGTATGATCCTTCTCTTTGGTGTGGGCAAGACCTATGAATATAATGGAATGCTTCTTCTTTGATTATATTCTATTATATGGCAAAGGTGTAGGAATTATTATGATGCAATTAAGGCCCCTAATCAGTCAACTTTAAGTTAATAGAAAAGGAGATTATGCAGGACAGGCCTGACCCATTAATCATTTGATACCTTTAAATGAAGCTAAGAGATCTGAAGCAGTAGAAACAGTCTCTGTTGACCTTGGAGAAGCAGATTGCCATATTGTGGAGAGGACCACATAGCCAGGAACGGGTGGGTTGACTCTAGGGCTGAGGCTCTCTGTTCTACAGGAACTGGATTCTGCCAACAACTCGTGAGCTTGGAAGAAGACTCTAGGACTCAAATGGGATCACAGTCCTGGCTGACAGCTTGACTTCCACCTAATAAAATACTGAGCAGCAGACCCAACTAACTCACACACAGACTCCTGACCCACAGAAAGTGTGAGATAACAAGTTTGTGTGGTTTTAAGGGCTATGTTTGTGGCAATTTGTTACATGGCATAGAAAACTAAAAGAAGGGGAGAAGCTCTCCAGGAATCACTGCGAACAGGTCGGCCCCACAGGGGCTAATCTAGCTGAGCAGCAGAATTGCAGCTTTTATGCTTTTGGTGAATCTCTTTCAGAAGCCCCAGAACCAGGAGCTGGCTTTCTTCTGCTAAGGCAGAAGTTCCTGAGCTTCTCAACACCAAGGTCCTTTAATTACTTTCCTCTTATAGTCCCTAAAATTGAAACATCCCATTTAGTTAACAAATTGCATGTATTAACTTTGGAATAGTTAATTTAATTTTTTTGAAATTTTTATTTATTTTTGAGAGAGAGCAAGCACACAGGTGCACTCGTGAGCCGAGGAGGGGCAGAAGAGGGGACAGAGGATCCGAAGTGGGATCTGTGCTGACAGCAGAGAGCCTGATACAGGGCTCAAACTCACAAATCATGAGATCATGACCTGAGCCGAAGTCAGGTGCTTAAATGACTGAGCCACCAAGGTGCCTCAGTTAATTTGATTTCTAATTTTAATTAAATAATTGCTCTTGAATTAAATATAAATGCAGAAGATTCTGACTGGCATGAGATGAACAATGTAACCAAAGCAACTTGTGATTTTTATCCCAAATCAAAGAAAACAGATATTTTGGTTATTCCTTTAAGGCTTAACAAGGATAAATGTATATTTTACTTCTATTAAAGCTATCTGAAAGACAGAAAATAACTCACTGACCCTAGGAGTTGACATCATTTGAGATGCTCACCCAGACCATGATTGCCCCTTTTTGAGAACTACACATTTATACCCACACTCATGCTTCCACTGCAAGACTAATTCCCTGGCTGGAGATGACTTGACTAAGAGGAGATACCTGGCCCAAATGCAGGCCCCTGAGCCTCTCTCTTAAGAATTTGAAGAGTCACAGACTCTATGTGTCTTTATTGACCACTTGTACTCAGGACATAAAAGTCTAGGAGCTATAGAGCTGGCTTGTGTAGCCATCTGAACCAAGGAAAACTGTGAAAGCTAATGGACAAATACATACAGAGAAGAATGAAGTACAAAGTCAAGGGACCATCAGACCTGGAGAGAAGGAATAATTTTGATTCTGATGGTTTTTCAGTTTCTTGTTTTAGTTTATGCTGAGGCCAGTCTATGCCTCCTGAGTTTCCTAGAGTTCATCTTTATCCTTCGTAGAAAATCCCCATTTTGGCTTCACATAGAGCAACTGGTTTTCTGTTATATGAATCCAAAAAGCCAAGGCCAAAACCATCTACCCTGTCCTGAAAGGAATGGAGCCTCTGCTCTAAACCCATAAATACTTTTGGATTCAGCTTTCTCAATACCTGACTTCTTTGTAGGGATGAGCACCATTGCATAAGCTATAAGAACAAGAAGTGGGCTATTTGAATGTCAGTCTTTAGACACTACAACCAAAAGCATTACTTTCCTCTTGTGGAAGAAAGGGAGAAGGGTACAGATGTGAGAAGAGCCTTTGATGTGCCATCCATTCCAGTCAAAAACACAGAAGAAAATCTTTGGAAATATGATTATTCAAGCATCCAGAAGAATTAGCCCTACTCAGAGAAATGAAGGTTTATGTCATTTCTGACAGTTGAGGTGTATACAGCAGACTTGTTAAGTGAATAAGTATGTCCAAAGGAGTTTGAGTGGAAGTAGGGGAAGAAAATCTTATTAATCTGTAAGGATGAGACCTTTTCAATTTTTAAAGAGCCAATTGAAGAAACTACATTTGTACTATAATTTCAAAAGGAAATGTAATTTTCTTGCCATCTTTAAAATCTCTCTCATTAATTATCAAAACACATTTTCAGGAAAAGAGATATGGGGTTAATCAGCAGGCACTGTATGAGCACTTGCTCACTGTATGAGCAAGACAGTGTATGGTATCACAGGTGTACGCATGCGCCCAGTATTTGAATCACCATCTCTGCAGCCTTAGCTTTCTTACTGAGCACTGACTTGGCCTGGGGGAGACTAGGTTGGCTTTCTGCCTAGAGAATGGCTTTCTAATTTGTCCTAACAAGACATGTTGAGTCTTGTGCCTCGTCTGAAGAAAAAAGAGAACTTTGTTCTTACTTCCTTTGGCCTAACCATACCATAATAACATCCATATTAAAATCCTACTGTATGATGTTCCAAATAAAGGTAACTTCTTTAGGGACTTCAATAACCAAATCCACTCAATCTAAGGAAAATATGGTAGTATAGGATTTTAGCCCAACAAAAGAAATTTGCCTAGTCATTATGGATTCTTCTAGAGGAGGATTAAATTCTATGGGGTTTCATGGTATACTTGATCCTGCACTTTATTTGAGGGTGGGGGCATGTAATATGTTTTCCATCATTAGGTCTACTTTGGTATAGGATACGAGGTGTAGGTGTCATTATGAAGAACCCAGAAATGGATGGACATTACACACCAAAGTTCCTGAAATTGCTCTGGAAGTTCTCCCTGACCACCTTTGCAGTGTGATGTGATGGCTCCCTGTGTAGACCTAACACGATCCCGGCACTTATGACCCACATATGGCCATCCTCAATTTTCCTGTGTCTCCCACCACCAAGCTACGAGGCCCTAAGGGAAAGGGTCTTTCAAATTTGTAACTCCAGCTTAGTACAGGTACATAACAGGTATTTAAAAGATATCAGTTGAATGAATGAATAAAATTCTATAGTTGGTTTTACTCATAGCAACTTTGCTGTCTCTTCAAGGAATATATCACCTGCAACTGTCTGAGATGGCTTGTCAGTGTATTGGTTAAAACTAAAGGTTTTGATTTAATTAGCATTCTCTGCATAGTGGAAGATGTTAATAAGTGCTTTGGAAAGAGAGAAGGAGGGAGAGAAGGTGGTCATATAAAATTATAATTATTTTGCTCTAAAAAATAAGACATATTCTGATGGGCCTATTATTTCCATCATTTGAAGAGGATAGCAGAGATATAATAAGTTGCTATTTAAATATTGAAATCATACTGTAATCTGTAATCTCTTAAATAAAATCACACAGCTATCTTTTTAAATAAAAAAATAAAGAGTTTCTGTTTGCTAAATTACAGATCTATTTTGGAAAAAAAGGAATTGGAAAATGATGCTATGACTCTAAATTGGAATGGAAACATAAAATTAACACTGAATTTTCTGTATACCATGTAGAACAAATAAAGGTAAAAACAAACAAACAAAAAAAAACCCTACGGAAAGAGCTTCCTATGTTTGCTTTTTCAAATAATTTTAAACCAACGTACATAAGACACCGTGTTAATTTCCCTACCAGAAAGGAACATGATTCTTCTTTCTCCATATGCATTGCTAACTTACTTGGGAATTAGGCAAATGAGAAGGAAAGGAAAAACATTCTTTTAAATCAACCAGTTTGTTTTTCTTTCTAATTAAAACAGGTAAATCTTAACATTGCAAGAGATGTAGATGTTCTTATTTTCCTTTAAAAATTACTGAGTAGGGATTTTGCTTGTCTCCCTTAAAATTACTGAATAAATTACCTCTAAGATAGTGTCTCTCCCAAAGACGTTAGAGGATCCTGCATAAATGAACACAGATTGGAACCTTCACTCAAACTCCTGCTGGTTGTCAGATCACAGGTGCCCAGGCCTGCACCTGCTTCACTCTGGCTGCATCTAAATGAAGCCACTTATCCTAGTGAAAGCAATCAGGTGAGCATCTAGGTTCATCTAGCTTACCAGATGTTTCCCATCACGGAGAAATGTTTTGCATTGATGGAAATGTTCTATATCTGTACTCTCAAGATGTTAGCCACTTAGTGATATGTGGCTACCAAGCCCTTGAGATATACCTACTGCAACTGAAGAATGGAATTTAAAATTTTATATCATTTTAACTTACTTAAATACCCACACATGGCCAGTGGCTACATGCTGGATGGTGTATCATGGCTTTGCATTAGCAAGATGTTACCGTTAACCAAACATAAATTTGAACCTTTTAAAAAATTATAAAACACTCTAATATAAAGGGTATAAGTTGGAAAATATATCATCAGAGTTTGCTCACTAGAGATTAATCATTGTTAACATGATGTGTATTTATTCTCCTAGACTTTTTCTTTCTCTCCAGGCATATAAACATATACATTCATACGTAGATTAAAAAATGTATAAAGTAGAATCATACTATGTATGCTGTTCCAAAACATGTTTTGACCACCTTTCTATGTTGTATATACACAGCTCTTTATAGTTACACGAGCCAGTATGTTCCCTTCTTTGCTAAGCCAGTCTCATTTTCGTCATTTGTAATCAAGGGGTTCTGATTAACACAGGTGCATCCAGGGTCCAAATTCAGCTTTTGGGTCAGCATGTTGGGACCGTATCTGAGAATAAAAGAAGTAGGTGCAAACTCAAAAGAGGAGAGCTTTGCGTGGCAGGCAGAGGAAGTTAACATTTTACCATATACTCAAAAGGAAATGACTGAAGGCTTTGAGCAGGGAAGTGGCACCCTCAAACCTGTCATTGAAGAGAGTGACCTTGGTAGTGATCTGTCTTAGATGGGAGCACAGATCCTTGACAGAGATGTCGTGGTACAAAGGTTTGTTTACAGTTCAGTTACCAGGTATAGAATACCACGAATACTGCTGTTGTATCACATTTCTAGAGCAAGATCACAAAATCCTATTCAGCTCTCTTACATTAGGGGAGAAGTAAAATATTGTGTATTGTAAGTTTAGTTTTCAATTACTATTGTAAAGATATAAAATAGTTTATTCATTAAACTTTTATTGATAAACTGCTATATGTCAGGGATTAAGGAAGCAGCAGTGCACAAAATGAAGTCTCTGTTCACATGGAGGAATAGATTTGGGGGCTGAGGAAAATAAGAAGTTTAATTTTGAACATATAAATTTTGAGATGCTTATTAACATCCAAGGGAAATGTCGAGGAGGCAGTCAGAGAGATGAATGAGTTTGGAGACCCCTTTTGGGCATCATCAGATGCCTAGTGAGTGAGCATATATAAAGAACGAGGAGTCAGGAGATGGGAGAAATGAGCAAAAGAGACCAAATAAGCTGGTGACAAGAATAGAGCTGGAGAGAAAGTAACAGTGAGCCAAGGTCTAGAATCTTCAAAGAATGGGAGAGGAGTGGCCCAGAACTCTGTAAGTGCAACAAGGAGGCAGAGTGAGAGGTACTGATGGACAGCGTGAGTCTCCAAGCTGAGTGGGTTTTCAGGGGAGAAGGACAACAGCTAGAAGAGGCAATGAAGAGCAAGGGTAACACCTACCCTGTTTCTGACTCCAGTGGCACAAGGGGTGTGGGCGATAAAGCATGGCCACTGGGAGGGCTCTAGGGAAGTAATATAATTAGGAAAGCCAAGTTTATAGTAAAAAGAGGAAGGCACTGTTCAGACAAGCTGAAGGAGATAAGGAACTTTTCTGATGACACACTCGTGAATTTTAGAGTTCACAGGGCAGCAATTTTGGGGTCCAGGAGGGTGGGAGATAGGGTTGTATGGAGCCAGGTGGGCATCAGAGACCACAGCGTGGAGAGGTGACTAGAGTCCTTGTTTTTGAATTGTGTTAATACAGACAGGACAAAGGGCACAACGGAATTAGCTCCAGTGTTCTAGGAGGCAGGTTAGTGGGCCTGTGCTGAGGAGGCAGGAGGAGACAGAGCTCTTTTATGTTGTGAATTAGCAAAATAGAAAGACTTTGGTGCTAATGTAGGAATGTGACCTTTAAAAAAATGTTTTTTTATGGTGAAAAATGTTTCCTAATTTGTGGCGATTTAGCACTAGGTATCTGTAGGCAGCACGAATTCCACCCTAATTACAACAAACATGTGCTGAATATCTAGTATTATTCCAGGCCTGGAGAAGGATGGAGAGAAAGAAAAGCAGTCATCTCTAGGAAATCTTATGTCTCTCCCCAGTCTTAGGTTAAGTTGCCCCCAAACGTATTTCATTGGGAAGATGTTATTATATCCCCACCCCCCCCAACAATCCTAAGACCACTTCTCATTTTGAGTGTTGGCCTGGGGGAAGCTTTCTTCACCTCATCTTTGGAAGGAATGTCCAGGTATGTGGTCAACTACACAAGCTCAGAGCTTGGAGTCATTGAAACAGTTTCATTTAGAGAAGCAGACACTGAATAGACACAGTATTTTTGCTCTTATGTTCTCTCTAAACTGAACTAAGATAAGAACAGGCATTAAGCTGCTTAGAGATTTGAATTAGAAGAACAATTATTCTAATACACATGATAGCAGAAAGGCTCTCAGAGCCCATAATCTCCTGATTCTTATGAAAAACTGTCACTCTCTGGATATCCATGCTTGACTGGAGGTTCTGCAAAGTAATCTAAGCCTCCTTTTCTCACTTTTATCCTTTTGGATTGATTTTTGCTTCCTTGAAAACAATTGTTCCATTTTGAAACTTTCTGAACACGGCACAATGCATAATCTGTATCATTTAGCCCTCTAAATACTCGGCTATTATACTATGGTTCTTATGACTGAGCATGCCCCGTCAATGGAAATTTATTCAATGAAATGTGAAGTGACTTTAAAAGCCACATTTAGAGCATTGATTTAAGCCAAGCATGTTGAGCTGAAAAGATTCAGGAAGTAAGTTATATTCTAAACAGCAAATAATTGTTCATCACAAGGTACCTTTTCATTCTTTACTGCTGTTTCTGCCTTTCGAGCTCTCACAATGGCCACGAGAGGGTAGGGGATCGAGTATGGGAAAGATCGTTTTAATGGAGTCTTCACATTGACATGCCATTTTAACGTCACAACTATCATAACCAGGGTGTGCAGACGTGGTGCTGGTCTAAGCCCCATCAACTGACACTTTACCTCACATCATTACTCTCTAAGAGTCTCTAAAAGTAGATACCAAAAACTATTAGCATTGCTGTTTGAACTACCTAGGCTGAGCCCAATTCCTTCCTCGGCACAGGCTCCTTTGTTTTCTATGAAGGAGGGTAGTAGCTCTATTCCCTGGGAATCAGGAAAAACATTTTTAGCTGGATATGTTTAAGAGGAAGTTATACTGACCCAACATGTTCAAAGGCTGAGAGGTATGAGAGATCAATAGCAATAATCAGGCCACTGCAATTCCTAAAGGTATTCTAAAGAGCACCCTGGGTCTGGAAAATCCATTGTTCCACCTGGGAGACCATGAAAAATCAGTGCCCCAGACCGAGAGCCTGGTATGTGGTTCGTGCGTCATGCGTGCTTGCTCAGTGAATGGATGAAAGAGAAGAACTACAAGATCCAGACACCAGCCCGATGGTGCTAATGCACAGACCACTGCACCTCCAGCCCGTGTTCTCTCAAGTGCCTCAAGACAACCATATAACAAGGGATACTCTGTAAATTACCCTATAGTATATCTAAATCCCATTAGAAACTGAAAACACTTTTCCTCATAAATATCTCTTTAGTTTCACTTTCTTTCCTTATAGCTATAAAAATCCTCTTCTGAGACATTATAGGTGAAGGAGGAGTTGATGTAAGCAGCTAGTTAGGTTATCTAGATGCCCCAAAGGAGAGGAGATCAAGTGTTGGGGGAGCCTTTGGGTTGCTTCTTCCCCATGGTTTTCTCTCTCTTGTTGAAGTATATCTAAGAAAGGAAAGGTTGAGTTTGGCTGGGCATGAACTCTTGAACTCATGAAAGCAGAATTTAAAAGATCCCAAGATTGAGCAGACATGGGTCTAAGGCGTGAGAACCTAAAAAAGAGATCTGTCTGGATGGTTAAACTTCTCAAAAATGAAGTTCTAACAAGAGGAAGGAGGAGAAACACCTTGAAAGAAACTCTGGCTGGTATGGAGAGCTCTATGATGGGACCACATTTGGCAACCAGATATATAAAGGGGAAAGGGAAAAAGCCGAGATCACCAAAAGATCGTGAACCGCTTTTATAGTGTGTTCACATATCTAAAATCCAAAGTAAACTGGCTAACAAAAATGCTGTGATTAAATTTGATGTAGCAAGATAGAATGATAATGTGATTTTGATGGAAGATAGTGAGAAAGCAGAGTTCTTTAATATTTATTTTTTCTGTATCTTCCCTGTCTAGAGAAAAGATCTTTAGATTTATAAAGTTTGAATGGCATTTGTCCCAAATGTAAGGAGTGACTGAAGAAAGAACAGAGTTTCTTTAAGTGAGTTTAAATATGCTTTGTAAGAGAAATCACATCCTGGGCACCAAAAACTTGCAAATGAGAGTTTTAAGAAACTACTGAGAAGGAAAGGAGGAAGGTTGGAAATGGACAAACATATTTATCAATTTCAAAAAGGGAAGTATACAGAATTAAAAGCATTACTGATGATGACAACTGAATTTTACGTTTATTCTGGGCATGACTGTAGAATGGATGTTACAGGGCAACTTTCCTTGCTCTTAGGAGAGGAAGCATTGATTTCTGAGCCAGGATGCGTTCACTAAGCATGAATCAAGTCATCTCAACTGATCTTATTTCATTTTTTAATGGAGTACGAGATTAGCATAGCAGGGAAATGGGTTATTTGTGGTGTATTTAGACTGCATCCAGGAATCTGGCAAAAGGTGACCTTGAGAACCTGGTGGACAAATAGAAATGTATACTGGATGACAGGTATACTGAATATTGGATGAACTTAAAGTGAGTTTACTAATGTATCAGTAGTAATATTAATAGGGAAATCTAGGTGTGCATTTCTCAGTCTCATGGCAATATGTTAGAAATCAGCTCCATCATATCTCTGAATGATGTGAACTTTGAAGGGATAGCATATATGCTGAAAGACAAAATGAGAATCCAGAGAGTTCTCAACAGTCTGGAATGAAAGACTGAATTCAACTTAAAGAAATCTCATAGAGATAATAGACAGAAGCCCTAACACTTGGGTCTAAAATATTCTACTGCTCAAGTATTGGCTGATAGTGACCAGAGGGACATAAATGTAAAGGAATAGGATCACCCTCAGATGTGACAACTAATTTGTCATTCCATTATTTTTCTTCTTTCTGAATCTTGAACCCCTCCATTTTCACTGCGTGGGCACATCTTAAACACTTAAAATAAACAAAACAAAATAAAACACAAAACCACAAAACCCAAATTAAACCCTTCGCAGGTTTTATTACTGCCTTGAGCACACTCTTACTTTCCTGTACTGCAAAGCTGCTCAGGGGTAGTGACACTGGTTCCCTTCACTCTCCTCTCAAACTGGTCTCACTAAGTCATTAGTGACTTCCTAATTGAAAAATGCATCAAACATTTTTTCAGTCTTAAGCTTCCGTGATGCCTCGGCAGCATTTGATACTCCCGGTCACTTTCTTCTTGAATTTTTCTCTTCCCTCGGCTTCCTTTCTTCTGCGGTTGCTTTCCCAGTCTCCGAATTCCATCCTGTCTCAACTCTCCTCACATACACATCCTGTTCTACTAATCATCTAGGCTTTTTTCTCACCATTTGTGTTGGGGGACCTCACCTCCTCGCAGGGTATCAACTGCCTCGAGTACGCTGAAATCTTTATTTCTTACATCAACCTTTTTCTCGAGCTCTAGACTTTACTTTCCACTGAACTTCTCCAATGGCTTCAATTACCACCTGTACTTTGACTATTCACAGATATAAAACTGTAGCCTAGACCTCTCCACTGAATTCCAGACCCATATTTCTAAATCCACATGCAACAGCTTCCTCTAGATATTTCTTAGGCATCTCATACTCATGATTTTCAGTCTTAATCATCACCCACCTTCCTCTTCAGTATTTGCTTTTCTGAAGATTATGACCCAACCACCATACTGTTATTTAAGCCAGAAAATGAAGGATTGTTCCCAGTTTTTCCTGCTACTTTCTATTTTACATTCAGGCAGACTCTAAGTCATACCTCCATCAAGACACTTTTCCTAAAATACAAGTCTATTGATTTCCTTTTTTATGGGGATAAACATCCCAAGTCCTTAGCATGCCACCCAAGATCCTGGTGACTTGGAGCTGAGTCTTCCCTAGCTTTCCAGTCTCATCTCATAGCTCTTCCCTAGAAGCATCCATTGGACTAATGGTACATTTCTTTCTTTTTTTAATGTTTTATTTTTGAGAGAGAGAGAGAGAGGGCACAATCAGGGGAGAGACTAATCATACATTTCTATTAAAAGGTTACCTACATTTGGCTTGGTTTCCTTTTTTTTTTTTTTTAATCCTTGTGCCTACTCTTATGTTTTCCCTTTTGCTTCAGTGTTCTTTCTTCCATTTCTTTGCCTGATAAATTTCCTTAAGGCATAATTCCTTGTTTTCTCTACTATGCAGCATTTCCAACTTTCTTTTCTGTATTCACATTTTTTAAATTCATTTTCCTAGTATAGTGCACAACACAAGGCAGTAATTACTTGTTTTGCATGACAATCTTCACCACTAAATTGTGAGCTCCACAAGGAAGTGACTAAGTTCTATTAAGTTGTGTAGCCCTTACACAGTGAACACTCGATTCATGTTTATATGCAATAAATTAAGTTCGTGAGTTCAAGCCCCACATCGGGCTCCATGCTGACAGTGCGGAGCCTGCTTGGGATTCTCTCTCTCTCTCCCTCTCTCTCACCCCTCCCCTGCTTGTGGTGTCTCTTGCTCAAAATAAATAAACAAACTTAAAAAAAAAAAACCTTAAAGAAGAGCAATAAGGAACGTGACACCATGTCGAAGGAACAATGATTGAATAAATGGGAAATATTTGTGTAAGGTGTCATGAATTGAAAAGAAAAGTAACAGTATTTAGTGTAATAGTGTGGGCCTGAGAGCAAGCTACACCTTTTCTAACAAAACACAAGTATGGCAGGTTAGACACAATGACAGATTATTTGCTGCTTTTCGCATTGAGAGGTGGAGTCGAATTCCCTCTGTTTGAAGGTGGTTTCTGTGACCAAATGGCATGGGATGAAAGGGACACTGCAAAACTTCTAAAACTAGGTCAGAGGAAACCTTGAAGTGCCACTTTGGTCTCTGACAATGTTTAATCTTGGGGTGCCCCTGCTGTAAATTTGGTCGCCATGCTGTGAGAAGCCCAAGGCACATAGGTGCTCTATTGGCGCCAGTGCAACTTCTGGCGGATAGCCAGCTTCACCTGCCATCAATTAGCGAACCATTGTGAACACTCAACACAGAGCCTTCAGATAAATGCAGCCTCTGCAGAGATCAAACTGCAGCCACATAAAAACCTATGCCTGGAACAGACAGCCAGATCCTTCCCAAATTCCTGATCCACAAATTTAAGTACAAAGTAAAATTTCTTTCTTTTTTTTTTTTTTTTTAGAAATGTTTATTTATTTTTGAGAGAGCTGGAGAGATACAGTGTGAGCAGAGGAGGGGCAGAGAGGGAGAGAGGGAGACACAGAATCTGAAACAGGCCCTAGGCTCTGAGCTGTCAGCACAGAGCCCGATGCAGGGGTCGAACTCATGAACCATGAGATCATGACCTGAGCGGAAGTTGGTTGCTTAACCGACTGAGCCACCCGGGCATCCCAAGTAAAGTTTCTTTTAACCATTAAATTTGGAGTTTTAAATGATTAAAATGGCATGGTGTTACACAGCAGTGGAGACCTAAAGCAACAACTACAGATGTTGACTGATTGAAGAGTGACTTGGTGACAGGAAACTGCTATGGAAAGAACAGATGTGTTACTTGGATCTCCTCCTTCAAGAAAGGACTCGCTACCCAGCAGCAGGGAACTCTCCAGCTGTTCGCTCCTTCTCGATGCACCCTGCATTCTGAGCTGTGGTCTTGCTCTTTTCAGCGACTAAGCAAGGCAGTGCTACAAAGTTCTTCTTGGAGTGTCCCCAGTCCACAGCTGAATAAGTGGTACTAAGGCCAGCCATCTTTGTCCACCTGGTTGACTCCTTAAATGAGCAAACCTTGCCGTAGAGCTCCGCACTGGGCTGGCAGAGATCTCTGGTCTGTGTCATGGACTGATACCGTCACCTGCCCAATACTGCCCCCCTCTCTTTTCACAGGCGTTCCTCCCCAGTGAGCCTTGTGTACTCCTCTTCCATCTCAGTGTCTGCCTCCTTAAAAACACAACATATAAAACCACCCTGCATTATCTTAAGAGAATTATAATAGCAAAGAGCAACTCTTAAGACTCGGGGGCCGAACATGCCCAATGATACAGATGTGGCTGCTGGGTTTCGGCTTCGGGTCATCGATTGTCTCACTATTGTTTAAGTAAAACATGGCAGTGGTCTTGGTTATTGGCTATCTAGACAGAAAGACTGAGACTACGAATAAAAGGAGTGGAGGAGTGGGTTATACAGTGAGCACCAGGAATCTTGATTTTGCATTGGCCTGAAGACAAGTGGCAGAACTCAATGAAATGATAATCTCATAAAAGATCCAACTGACCTTATGAGACATTTGCTCAGTCCGTTTTTACTAATTTCTCAACCCTGTCAGAAATCTTCATCTGACTCTGTTTGCTTAAGAATATGTGAGCTGAATAGGAAGGTCTAATGATTTCCATGCATTAATGAAGGAGCCCAGAGATTGGATCTTCCTGGCAACAGTCAAATTACTGTGCTATAGAAACTAAATTTGTCTCCTGTTCCTTTACTAAGTTCAAAGATGGCCAGTTTTATTTTATTTTAATGTTTATTTTTGAGAGAGAGAGAGTGTGTGTATAAGCAGAGGAGGGGCAGAGAGGGAGAGGGAGAGAGAGAATCCTAGGCAGGCTGTGCACTGTCAGCGCAAAGCCCAATGCAGGGCTCCAGCTCATGAACTCTGAGATCATGACCTGAGCCAAAGTCAAATGTTAAGAGTTTTAACCGATTGACTCACCCAGGGACTCCAAGATGGCCATTTTTAAAGTATATGTGTGATAACCATGAAAAGTGTGTATGTGTGTGTGCACGTGTCTGTGTGTCTGTAAGGGAGAGAGATTAACAATTAGTACATCATTTGAAAATAGGAATTTTATATCCTACTGGCATTCTGTCCTAAGTCTTTGTCCCTTGGTGTCACATATAGAAATTTGCCTCTTCTCTGAAGGCTGGTATTACCCTTTCTGGGGAAGAGAAGAATGCCAGAAGGGCACGATCTTTCTGTTCAAATATTTGAAGAATTAATAGGAATTAGATTTGTTATAGCAAAAAGTTGCTATAGCAGCCAAATGGTAGAAACTGGCCTGATATTTGGAAGCAGAACAGAAAATAGTTTGAATGAACTTTTTGTCAGAACTGTCAGAACCATTCAAAGGTGCCGTGGGTTGCTTTGATAGGTGGTGTGTTCTCGATTACTGGGGGAAACCAAGCAATTACTTGATGGAAATGACATTCAGTGGGATCCCAGTAAATCAGGAGCATTAAGGTTTTAAAGTCTCTTTTATGCCAGAAATTCTATAAATACTGAAGAAATGGAAAGACAAATATAAAGGCATTTGAGGGACTTTTCCCATTAAATACAAATATAGTACAGGAATTACATTACCATAATCAAATGTTAGTTCTGGTTCTCATTTTGTCAGGTATAAAGCTCTGCGGATACCTTTAAAATTGTTTTTCTAATAAAGCCAGCCAAGCATGAAATAACTTCTAGCTGCTTTAGTAAAGACTAATAGAGGAAATTACCCTAATGAGAGGCTAATAAAGCAGGTTAAGATGACCCTAGAAGCACACGTCCTTTTTAGACAAGGCTGGTGGATACTGTGCTTGTCGTTAAGAGAGGCAGTTATGTTCCTGTTCTTCTAAAGAAAGGTTTTGGGAAACTTATCAGTAGGGGGCATTGGTGTTCTACCAGCAGGAGAACTTGACTCCGAGCATAAGTGCTCTTGGTGATTCTGAGCACTTTAAAATGATCAACAAATCAAAGCAGATAGGAAAGTACTTTCTGTAGAAAAATCCACATAGAAATGTCATCTGTTATAAATGAAACTTAAGGAGATAGAAGTACAGCGTGTACATATTTGGTTTCTCCAAGATAAATGAAAGATGCTGGAGGCCTTAAATAAAAATTTCTTGAGAGAGGCAAAAAAGATCACAGCAGCTGCAGATTCAGCATCTGCAAGGGCTAGGAAATGAGAGGGGAGCTGACTGTGCATCATGGGGAACCGGTGTCCCGGATGCTGCTGGCTCCCATGTCCCTGCAATGAGAGCGAAACCAAACAGCTCCCTCTGTGTTAGACACTTCCCTAATACAACAAATACTGGTCTGTTTTTCTCCTTTCCCTTCTGCTGGTACAGGCAAAGGCGCACAATCATGAAAGGAGTTGGGGAAGAAAGGGAAAATACATAGATTTGGAATGCCCAATATGGGAGACAGAGAGCTGCATTTCCTCACTTGGGAACACACATAAGCCTGCCATTAGTCACGGAGAGAGAGATTATTAACCATCAATAAAAATTAATGCAACATTTCCACATCTACCATGATCTAAATGCTAGATGGCAGATAGAATTACTTATGAATTATTACATCTTATAGAAAAATTTGATATCCCAGCTTTTTTACCCTCTATCCTCAAAAATACTTTTAGAGGTCTGACAAGTGAAAATTCTGGGACTTGCAATTTGAGACCTTAAGGAACAACACAAAGGAAGGATACACCAACACACACACACACACACACACACACACACTGATAGGTTTCTCTGATTTGATTTAAGTCTATTTGGTGCATAAGAAGCCTGCCTGATTCCCACCCCCTCTTAAGGCTCATCCAGATTTTTACCTTCATTCACTTAACACACATTGATGAAGTCTCTCTTAGGTAAGTGGCAAGCAGGGGTTAGGTACCCCTCTACAAAACCTGCCTTGACCTTTGGGGCCATACTTAACTCTTGGAACATGAGTTTCTTTTTAAAAAACTTTTTAAAAAAGTTTATTTATTTTGCATGAGCACATGAGAGAGAGAGAGAGAAAGAGAGAGAGGGAGAGAGAGCACACATGTGAGTGGGGGAGGGACAGAGAGAGAAAGAGGGAGAGAGAGAATCCCAAGCATGCTCCTCGCTGACAGCTCACAGCCCGATGCAGGGCTCAATCTCACAACTGTGAGATCATGACCTGAGCCAAGATCAAGAGTAGACGCTTAACTGACTGAGCCACTCAGGAGCCTCTAGAACATGAATTTCTAGTTGCATTATATTTTTCTCAACTTAATAAACCCTGATAATCTCCTTCTCCCTGATGCCGCCTACAGTAACAGGAAGGAGAAGAGCACTCCCCTATTTACAACATTTAAATCCACAGGAAGCAAAGTTCACTTATAAAAGTTGGATATGCTTAGATGTTTCTATACAATGTGGGTTTCATTACTATGGTGACATAAATGAATCTTAATCTTCTCAGAGGTGAGAATTCCTTGAATAATAACTCAAGAAAACTTGACATTTATACTGACATCTTCAAACTGGTTGAACAAATTTGGAGGAAAAAGTCATCAGAATTATTTTGCAATCAGAAAGAATTCTGGTTAGATCAAAACAAGAAATAAACATAATCAAATAAGACATCTTAAAAAAACAATGTGGAAGAGGGCTGGGCAGGTGGAGTGTTGGGGAAAATGGGTGAAAGGCAGTGGAAGGCACAGGCTTCCAGTTTGGAATGAATTAGTCACAGGAATAACAGGCACAGCCTAGGGAAGATAGTCAGTGGTATTGTAATAGTGATGTATCAGGACAGAGAGTAGCTTCTTGTGAGCATAACATAATGTCTAAACTTGTCAAATCACTGTTGTACACCTGAAACTAATGTGACATTGTGTCAACTATACTCAAAATAAAAAAAGAATTAAAGTTTTTTAGGCACGTGCATTAGTTTCTTATTGCTGTTGAAATAAATAACCACAAACACAGTGGCTTAAACCAAAAAAACAAGACAAACAGACAACAATGTGAAATCCTGGTTGGGGGCGGAAAAGAAAAACAAAGTAAAAAACAAGTCCCAGTTGATAGCCAGGACTTTAGGTTATAGATGGCTCCCCAGCAAACCACTGCCCCTTTTAGCAAGTGTTCTGTGTTGGAGCGTCATTTTCTGTCCTTATTCCCTCCTCCTATTCTCCTAACGGCCTTGACAGTGAAAGGATAGGATGTCGGGGTAGCGGCTATGGGGAGCCATGTAGTGGAAACTTTTCCTGAAGAAAAAGCTCTGGCCTGGGATCTGGGCGGTTTAATTCTCTGCTCTGTTGCTAACTCTGTGAGCGTGGGCAAGTCACGTAGCCTCACCGGGTCTCAGTAAAATGGGGAAAATTATTCCTAACACAACAGAAGAAAGTATCAAGGCATGAAGACTAACAGCCTCCTGCCAAGGAAAATTCTGGCCATTGACAGCTAGGTCTCTTCCCCACCCCTTCTTTTTATTAAATAGATCCAGAATTAGGTAAACACACAAAGGGCAGAGACTATAGCAGAATTTACATGGAATATTTAAAACAGAGAGTGACTAATTAAAAAAAAAAACTCCTTAAAAACATGCCTAGAACAGAGTGGTGTTTTGTTTTGCCTTGTTCTTGAATTACTAGCTTTTGTGTTTGGTGGTGTTGACTTTTAAAGGAGCTGGTAAACAGCACCCGTTTTCACGCACCAAGTGTTTTGAATCAATTAAGAGAGTGAGACGGTGTAAGGGAAATCAAGATAGGACCTCATTACTTCTAAAGACCAGGTTAAAGGATGTGGCTTAGATGGACCTCCTAGTACTGAACCACAGAATTAAGTGGACTCACCTACCCAGCCATATACAGTGGTAGAAAACCACAGTCCTTCCCCATGTAGAAGGAACAGACTAGA
Organism: Proteles cristata cristata; assembly: GCA_017311185.1. NCBI lineage: Eukaryota > Metazoa > Chordata > Mammalia > Carnivora > Hyaenidae > Proteles > Proteles cristata. The sequence goes on from JAESUZ010004879.1 coordinate 93,784, forward strand.
ACGCATGTTTCCTGTGGTGTCTGGCTGTCATGGAGAATAAAGGAGGAGGAAGCTGAGCTGTGTGTACCTATTTCTTCCAAACTTGCCGGTGAAAACTTACTCCGCCCCAGGTGAGGGGCAGCTGCAGGGCTGGGGAAAGGCCAGCTTGTGTGTCCCTGCTATCTCTCCACATAAAAGGAAATACCAGGAGTGTGAAATGTCCTATGTCCTTCCGAGAGCATAAACCACCTCAATTCATTCTTGTTCAGCAGAATGAATTGGATTTTACAATAATGAAATGTATTCTAAGTAACAGAACTCTGCATCCATAGCCTGAATGTTTAAACAGACCACATTTCATCACCCTGATGAATACATCCCAGTTTTGTTCTGGAATGGCTTGAAATGAGACATGATATGTCTGGATCTTCCTTTCCTTTATTAAACCTTTTAATGCACTTAATTTCCAGAGACGGCTGGATCGTTTCCAGGCGAGAGAGGGGAGAAGTACGTAGCCATCTGTAACGATCTCTGACAGTGTGACACGGAGCACGGATTTTTACAACAGTAGCCAAAATTCCAGTAATTAGAGAAAATATCCACATCTTTATAAACAGGGTGTTAACTGATTCAAAAGGAACTTAATGAGAACTTACAAGAGGAAGTGTGCTTTTGCCACTGAGTATTAAACATTAATTAAAGTCAGAAGGCAATAGTCAAATTGCCTCTCTACTTCAGTCACTTGGCAAAGCTCAGAAACTGGAGACGTTTCAGAATCTGCTGACTTTGCTGGCTGTGACCCTCCGATGGGTTCTCAAAATTTATGGCCAGTTTTGACGAATTTTAATTCCTCTTAAAGGTTCTGTTCAGATCTTATTGCAGAAACTGAGAGATGAAAGCTTTCAAATGCTTAGCGTTGGGAATCTTATTTTTAAAGAGTATTTTTAAATTCTTTTTTTATTATAAGGATAAGTAGAAGAAGCCATATATGAAACAGAGTATGATCCCAGCTATGAAATAAAATATGTACAGAAAATATTGGAAGGACATACATCAAGCTATTAGCAGTGTATTTCTTTGAAAGATTGAACAATGAATGGTTTTTTTCTTCTTTTCTGCATTTTATACGCATTGCTTTCATAAATGCAAAAAATGAGTTTTAACTTCTAAAGGTCTGTTGATTCTCAGGAAAGAGCTAATCGGTGTCCTCTGAATTAACTCTACGATACTTACGGTACCTGGAAAATAATAAATACACATAACATTTAAATCTTATACCTGCACTGTTTTTGACTACATAATTATAAACACATTTTGTCTTCATTTCAATATAAAATTATGCTTAAGAACTAGTGTATCATTGTGGCTTTGATCCAGTATCAAACTTCTGATCCAATAGCGAAGAAGACAAACCTCTGGAGGCAGACCTAATCATTTTTTTCATTCTGAGTTAAGAACGTGCTGATTTTGACAAGACAGGTCACGGAAATGGCCAGTTTGGTCATCTGAATCTCCTTGGGGGCTGCAGCTCAAAACACTTTATATTGATTCCTGTGAGAGTGGTACAGTGATGGGAGGGGTGGAGCATTCTTCATTTGATTCTTCCGACTCATGCATTTTGTATTCCTCCCTTGCAAACTCTACTAACTTCCTATCGTGCCTCCCCAACCAACTAACTCTCTCCAGTCACGGTTTTGCCTACACTCCCCAGTAGGCTGGGAACTCCTTGACTGGGCGTGTGTGTGCATGCTCTCACATAGGACTGTGCAAAGTGCTGCGAACACACTAGGTATTCTCCTCGAGTTTGTTGAACTGACCTGCGTTGAAAGCAAAGCGGTGACAAAATTGAAAAGCTAGAAGCCGCCACCTTTTAAATAACTTTGGGCTCTCCTGTTTTCATTAGGTCAAGTGAAGAATGCACAGGTTTTGTGGGCCTTTTTTTCTTTTCACCTTGAAAGGAGATTATGTGCCGGCCTGAGCTGCTGAACCACAATTTGTTTTAAAGCTCTTTTGAGGGAAAATGCCACAGGAAAGCCACAGCTCAGATGTCAGCTTACTGCATAGATTTACTGACAGTCTCCCACATGCCTGCGTCTGTGCTGGTTCCTGGGGGATGCACTGAAGACTGAGGTGCAGACCTTACATTTAATGAGCTCGCAGTCTAGCAGGGGAGACAGTCCTGTACACAAATAATTATCATGCAACGGTCAAGTGCAATTACAGTTGCATTTACAAGATATGGTGGTAGCCCAGGGGAGGATACGTGGTCAGGAAAGGCTTCACAGAGCAGACAAAACCTCCACCATACCATTAACTTTTCCAGGGACAAATCACTGGTTTTGAAGTTGGGCTTTTTGATACACTGAAAAAAAAATGTTGGGGAGGATGCCAGTTGTTAAGGCAAATGTAGTACTCACACTTTGATATAAAATTTCAAGACAAATGTAGCAGGTAAAATTCTTGCCTATAAGTTAGGGTGTTAAAAAATCCTTTTAATTTTTTTAAAAGTTAAAAAATTTTTAAATGTTTATTTATTGTGTGAGACAGAGTGTACTAGCAGGGGAGTGGCAAGAGAGAGGGAGAGAGAGAAAGAATCCCAACCAGCGCAGAGCCCGATGCGGGCTTGAACTCACAAACTATGAGCTTGTGACCTGAGCGGAAATCAAGAGTCAGATGCTTAACCAGCTGAACCACCCAGGCTCCTTCCCTTTTATTTTTTTTAAGTCAATTTCTAGCCAGGTTTGAGCCACCATCACACTGGGCCACAAGAAGTTTATTCTATGGAATTTCTGAGACTCCCCTAGAGGATCTTAATGGGGCATCAAAGAGGCCCTCAGGTGTTTTCTATACTGGGTGGCCCTGAGCTCTTTGAGCTTAGAGAAAGAACACTGAACTGGGGCTCAGGAGACAAGGCGTCAGGTTCTGTTTCTCTCACTAAACTTACCAAGTGACCCTGGACAAGTGACTTTATCTCTCTGGGCCTCAGTTTCTCCAGTTGCAAATTAAGTGGTATTGATGGGTTGATTCTAAGGGTCCTCCAAGCACCGATATTTGTATCTGGTTTGGCATAACAGGAATGGACCTATCATTTTAAAAAAAGCATCTTAATAATCACCAAGCCATTGGCTCTAATGATTTAAGTCCTGTTGCTTAGCTAGACAGGTGCAGGGGACAATGGGAGAGTCATGCTAATTGGGGACATATGAACCCTCCTAGGTGTAGGATGCAACACATAAGATGGGGTGGGACAGAGAGCTGTGTCTGAAGCATCTCACCTCCAGTGACTGCTGTGGGCCCTTCTATAATGGCTCAGTTCCAGCTGTCTTCACTGATTCCCCCTTCTTCATGTTCAGCTGCCCAGACAGATTTTGCAATTGGGATGAGCAGTTCTGGGAATATGAGAGAGTGTGGGTGAATCCCCGTGTGGCAGTGGTCTGGCTCTTGCTTTGGTGGAGCTGTATGGGACCAGAATGAGCCAATGTGCCCTGGACAGAGAGGGGAGGCATGGCCCTCCTTAACTCTCTCTGTAGTGCTTTCTATTTTCGGGCGGTTAGTATGAGCAGTGACGATATATCTCTCCACAAATGGCCCATACGCAACATTGAAGATGTCATGTGCTTTAAAGGAATTGACTTAATGATTCTTTTCATTTAAGGAGGAATTGCTGGTAAAATTAATTCCTCAAATGACAAGTTCCTGAATAGGGACAGATTCAGGCCCAACATGCTAACACAGTCTTTTATATTCACTAATCTTTTCCATGGTGTCTACAAAGCCCACCCTAGACCATCTACAGACACTCAGAAAGAGCCCACACTGCATTTTCTCCCCCAAGTAAAAGTGCCACCAGGATCCCCTCTTTTTTAAAAAAAAATGTTAAATGTTTATTTATTTTTGAGAGAGAGAGTAAGCAAGCATGAGCAGGAGAGGGGAAGAGAGAAGGGGACAGAGGATCCGAAGTGGGCTCCGTGTTGATAGTCTGACTCGGGGCTCGAACTCACGAACCGTGAGATCATGATCTGAGCCAAAGTCGGATGCTTAACCAACTAAGCCACCCAGGCAGCCCCAGTATGCCCACTTTATAAGGAAGGAAAAAAAACCACCCAACTTCCTCAAAGACTCCATGACAGAGGTGCGAACACTAGTAACTTTGGGTTCAGTGGCACAGAAAAAAACTCTTCGGTCATCAAAATGAAAGCTTTTAATCATGTTCCCCACCATGAACTGAAAGGAATGTTCAAAATTCAACAGTGGATCGTATATTTTTGGATATAGTCCTGTAACTCTCACTGTTTTTCTAGCAGAACATTTTACACCATTGTTAGTGTGTGACCATCAACAACGGCAAAGACAGTCATCACCTGACTTGTGAAGACTTTTTGCAGAATGTTTCCATTTAATTCTGCTTCATACACTGGTAATTGTCAGGGGCTAAAGCACAATGGCAGTTCCTCCTCTGAGCTCTTCTAGGGAGGTGAGAGGCTTTGCTACTCCATCTTCCTACGGTGGGGGAGACCCAGGCCAGGAAATTCAGACCCAGCCATGGACTTCAGCACATTAATAATAGGAAATAGGAGAGGAATTCAGATAGGGGTTCCATCCTGAACATAACTTGTTGAAAAGTTTTAAAAATGTAGTCTAAAAACCGACAACCTGTTTTCCACAACGGCCAAGTACTGGTTTGGTTTATTTACATTTAGATATTATATGTATAGGTTTCACATACATATTCATATGTCATCTCCTTTTTTAAATTTTATTTTTAAAGTCTTTTTAAAATATGTTTTATTTATTTTTGAGAGAGACAGAATGGAGGCAGGGGAGGGGCAGAAATAGAGGGAGACACAGAATCTGAAGCAGGCTCCAGGCTCTGAGCTGTCAGTACAGACCCAGACGTGGGATTCGAAAGCGTGAACTGTGGGATCATGACCTAAGCTGAAGTCAGACGCTTAATGGACTGAGCCACTCAGGTGCCCCATGTATCATTTTCTTTTATTGGACTGTAACCAACTGGGCATTTCATTTTACACTAGAAGTGTCATGTCATCATTTCCCATAGGACCTCAAGTTACCTCGGAGCACAGCATTTGTGTCCTCAGTGCATTTCCTAAAACTCTAAGGTGACAAGTCAGGTGGAAAATGGTCGGCAGCCTTCTTCTATGACCCCACCAGTGGGATGGATATCCAAAGCCCTGAGGCCCTGGTGCTTTACTTACAACTTACTGTCATATGTCTTTGTGGGCTGTGGGAGAAGGGTTCTGCAGAGAGCGAGGCTTCTGACAGCGTCAGATTCAAGGGCTCTAGACTATCTGCGGAACAAGCCAAATCATTTACGACTGCTCAGACTCTCAGAGACATAGATGGGGAAATGGCTATTTATGTTTGTGCCATCCTACCTGTAGAGTACGAATCACAGCAAAGGAGTAAATTTAACTCACAACCCTTCAAAGGTTTCCATGGGCTTAGGGTGGCAGTTACGTGGTACATAGAGACTGAGTAAGGGGGGCTGTTTTGATGCATTTTGGTATAGCCAAAAGCCATATTCCTGCCAGAGCTGAAGAAAACCCACCTACTACCCTATGAGGTGAAGAGCATGCACAGATTTTTTGCCTAAGTTGGCTTTTCAAGGCAAACGCTCTTCCTGTTTGTTCTATTCCAAACGGCAGAGTATGAATTTTAGCAAAGGCCATGCCCATGTGTATTGGTGTACCATCTTTCTCTAACAGGAATTCCCTTAGGCCACGCCCACCTGGGGGCAGAGCCGAAATACTTTATATAATGTGACTGTTATACATACACCGGCTTGTCCTCTTTCTCAAGTGCTGCTTCCCACGTCACTGCGGGGCTGCCCCAGCTGCTAATTTCTCTGGGGACTTGGTGTCACCGCCTGAAGTCACTCACTGCACTTCAGCTGAAGGAACTGCTTCACTATTGCTGTAGGTGCCCTTATCCTTACACGATGATGCAGAATCTCTAGGCGCTGTCCGTACTCTTGCGATCGCTCTGCATCTTCACATCACACAAGGGCTTTGTCTTTATTTCACCCTCATTTTCTTTATTTCATCTTCCTTTGCTTTCTTTCCCTCTCCCAATCGTTTTACTCGTGGGGAGAAAAGAAAGGTTTTACATTCACTTTCTAGAAACAGTATTGAGTGTACTTCTTGATAAATACATTCCCAATACATATGTATTCCTTGATGGATCTTCTCCTAGGGGGTTCACTTTTGGTGACAAAAAGCACAGGCTTTGGAATGAAAGACATGCCAGTCTGAATCCACATTTTGCTTTTGATAGGTGCTAGGACTCTGGGCAAGCTCTGAGCTTCTATTTCCTCTGAGCTACTTTACCTCTCTGAGCTGCTGCTGCTGCTGCTGCTTCTTTTTTTTTTTTTTTTTTACAAATAGTTTACTGTCAAGTTGGTTTCCACATAACACCCAGTGCTCATCCCCACGAGTGCCCTCCCCCATGCCCATCCCCCCTCCCTCCCACATCCATCAGTCCTCAGTTTTTGTCAGCATTCAAGAGTCTCTCATGGTTTGCCTCTCTCCCTTTCCCCCACCATTCCCCCCCTTCTTCTCCCCCATGGTCCTCCATTAAGTTCCTCCTAATCCTCCTATATGTGCAGACATGAGCTTCTATTTCCTCATCTTTAAAGTTGGATAATACTGCTTACTCACAGGGGAGTTGTAGGAAGACAGGGTATTGTGTATGTGACTTCTGTGGTATCCAGTAGGTGCTCAGGAGCTCTAAGTCCCTTTTCTTTGCACTTGAAGAGTAAACTGCAATCCCAGTTGCAGTGACGGCAGTCAGGCACTAGAGTCCCCACAGCTGAGGGAGGTTCTGATGGAATGATAGGGGATGCTTGGGAGGTGTGCCTGTTCAAGAAGCAGGGGTCTGTCCCCCCATCTGGCCCCATTCCAGGCTAAGATCTACTCCGTGGGTGTTGGTTCATCATACGTATCCCCTGACTATACCTGGGCACTTGTCAAGGAGTTTCCAGCAAAGCCAGGTTAAAGCAAACAGGTCTACGGTAAAAGCTCTGTGATGGAACAAGGTGGGTGGAGTTTTAAATAATGAAAACTACAACTGTAGGAAGCAAGTTAGTAGAATTGGGGAAGAAGAATGTTATTTGCCATCCCATCCCCAGCCCATTAGCACCCATTCTTCCCATCTTCTGGGTTCATATTCCTAACTTACCTTGAGAAATCACTTCTCCTGAATTTTGGCTCCTAATTGGAAGGTTTACCCCATTCATAGTCCAGAGTTTTGCCTTGATTAGCAAAAGTGAATCATACATCCAACCCTCGGGCTTCAATGATTGGTTCAAGGATGGGCCTATGACTCATGAGAGCCACGGAATATTTTCTGGGGCTTAAGAAAGGAGTTAGTTCTCTCTTTTGTGGGGCTAGCACACACACACACACACACACACAAATCTCTTTTCTTTTCGATGGTGTAATGTGAATGCTGGCTCATAGTGTTAAATCTGGGGTTGGCATTAAAACAGGCAGCTAAAAGAGGGAGGGGGAAAAAGTCCTTGGTGAAAGTCTTTGAACTTCTAGTTCAAGCTAGAGCTGATGCCAGTCATATATCAGACCTTTTCAGTTATGTGGACCAATAAGCTTGAAGTCTGTTTTGTAAAGCTTCAACTAGAGACCCAGTATCCTTGGGGAAAAGAAAATCCTGTGAATCTAATTACTTTCAAAGATAAATTACTTGCCATTTAGCTAGAAGGCAAAATTGTAGGAAGATTTGTGTTCTGTAAGATATTAGCACTTTAATAATGTAATGACAGCTGAACTGATGTTGGTCTTTGATGTGTCTCTTTGCTACTTTACTGTTACTTTGTTGCTCTATGCGCAATATGGATATTGTTATGAACCGAAGTTATGGGTTTTTTGTTTTTTTTTTTTTGGTCTTCTTCAAATTCATATGGTGGAATCGTAACTGACAGTATAATGATATTAGGAAGTGAGGCCTAATCAGGAGTGATTAGGTCATGAGGGTGGAGGCCTGAGGAATGGAATTAGTGCCTGAGTGGCTCAGTTGGTTAAGCATCTGACCCTTGGTTTTGGCTCAGGTCATGATCTCACAGTTTGTGAGTTCAGGTCATGACCTAGCCTGCTTGGGATTCTCTCTCTTTCTCTCTCTCTCTGCTCCCCCCCTCTCAAAATAAAAAATAAACTTAAAATAAATAAAAAAGAAAAGAGAACCCAGAGAGCTCTCTTGTTCTTTCTGCCATGTGAAGACACAGGGAGAAGACAGGCCATCATCTATGAACCAGAAGTGATCCCCCACCAGACACTCAATCTGCCAGTGCTTTGATATTGAACTTCCCAGACCCCAGAACTGTGAGAAATGAATATTTGTTGCTTAAGTCACCAAATTTATGGTTTTTTTTTTTAATCATAGCAGCCTGAACACATATACAGTTAAGTAATACTCTAGTTTGTCAGAAAGTAGAAAAAGGTGAGTTGTAGTCAGAGAAATCTAGGTTCAAATCTAGTTACCACTTATTAGCTGTGTGACATTTGGCCAATAGAGCCTCAATTTTCTCACCTGAAAGATGGGTTTAATCATAACTCCCTTTTAAATTTGAGGTGTCGAAAAGTAATATATTTGAATCATTGTATCCATTTAAATGGCATTTTTTACATAAAAGGGATTAGGAGGTCTTTTATTTTTTTTGTAATTTTTTATGTTTAAAATTTTTTTTAATGTTTTTTATTTATTTCCAGGAGAGAGAGACAGCGTGAGCAGGGGAGGGTCAGAGAGAGAGGGAGTCACAGACTGAAACAGGCTCCAGGCTCTGAGCTGGCAGTCAGCACAGAGCCTGACGCGGGGCTCGAACCCACGAACCACGAGATCATGACCTAAGGGAAAGTCGAAAGTCGGACGCTTAACCGACTAAGCCACCCAGGCGCCCCAGGAGGTCTTTTAGAAATGCCCTCTAGAAGACCGGTTCTTAACCGAGAGTGACTTTGCCCCCCAGTGGACATTTGGCAAGTCTGGAAACATTTTTGATTGTCATGACTCGAGGGAAAGTGCTGCTGGCCCTCGGTGGGTGGAGGCCAAGGAGGATCCTCAAAATCTTACAATTCACAGCACAACCCTCACAACAAAGAATCATCCAAAATGTCACTGGTGCCCAGCTTGAGAAACACAGATCTAGGGTCTATTGACATGTCAGTGGAGCATTGAAACTGGGCCTGGAACTGCATGGTCTCTGCAAAAACACTTAGGGAAAATGAAGGAGGCAAAATAAAAAATAAGTGAGCACACAAGATGGCACCAAGAGAAAAATCAGAGAGATTCCCTGCCCTCCACCAAGGGTTGGAGACTTCTGCCTGAGACATGTGTATCTCAGAGTAAGAGAGAGGGAAGAGCCCCGCCGAGGGAATGTCGAGGTCAGGAGCACTGGAGAGTGCAAGCCTGGGTGCCCAGCTAGGGGTCCAGCTGCAGGAACTGAACCAATGTGTCCTGCTGGGCACAGGACATGACACAGCTCTGGTCCAGAGCGCTCCCTGCATCTGTGAGTCCTGGGAGGTGAAGCACCGACAAAATGTTGAGAACTTGGAGTCAGCAAGAGCAGGACGTCTTAATTTCATTAACCAACTACTTACCTCCTCTAGGTTTTGTTTTTTTTACTGCTCTTTTACTCCAGTCTATTCCATCCTTCCCTATTCTGTTCTGTTCCATTCTCCCTGTGCAGATGCTGAGAGCGTTTGCAAGTTCTGGCATGCTTAGGAAACAGAACACGGCCTCCTTTAGTCCGACAGACAATCCCAGGTGTACACAGAGAGAAGAGGTGAGATGATCCTACAGATCATAATCTGGTGTCCACGGCAGTGAGAATCATCAGGAGGCTGTGGATCAGGTCCAGGGTTCTGCATTCAGTGCTTTTTTTTTCCTCACAAAGCTTCGTGGCACCAAAGGGCTAAAATAAATTCAGTGTCGTACACCCAACCTCCCAGCACTGGGGCCGAGTTGCTGAGAGCAACCCATCTGGGAATGCCCACTCTCCGGCTACATGGTGTCCAGTAGCCTAGAGCGAGAGTGAGGACAGGGGCAATGACAAGGACCAGGTCTGAACAGCAAGCTTCCTGGAAATCATGCTGATGATGTGGCTTCTTGTCTGTCCCCTTTTACCTCAGGGAAAAAGCTGGGTGAAGGCGAGTGCTCACTACATGACCAGTTTAATAACCACCATTGCCTCTGTTGGACTGCTGACTTAAACAACTTCCCTAAAGGACACAGATGTGTGCGAATTTGTGTGTGTGAGTGTATCTGGTGGCAGCTTTAATTATTGTCGCTCATTACCCTTCCCCGTGCTCACTCTAATTGTCTTTGTGGCTTTGCTTAGCAGCTTATGTTAGGGCATTTCAGCAATTCTTTTCTCTTTTCTATTGGTGAAATCTTTAAAATAGTCTTTTTATTATCCCGGCTCTAATAGTTTCAGTTTGCTACCTGCTGAGATTGGCAATCATTACATTTTAAAAGACAGCTGTTGAAAGTTTCTTTAACTGCACAAATAACATCATAGCAACTGAACTAAAAATGAAATAAACTGTTTTAATTTCCCATCCTTTGCTAATAATAATACTGCTAATAAGAAATAGGTAACATTTAAAAGCTTATCATATGTAAAGCATTATGCTATGCCATATATATTTTTTCATTTCTATCTCACAACACCCTTATGAGATAACAGTATAATGTTATTTATATCAGCTTTGTAGAGAAGGAAATGAAGTCTTAGAGAGGTTGGGCAACTTGCTCACTGTCATGCCAACAGGCCAGGGCCAGGACTCCAGCTCAGGCTTAGGCTGATGCTGGAGCTGGAACTCAAAAGGTTGGGTTCCAAATGCTTCCTCTATGGTTCCTTCCAGTATTTACATGCACAGTTTTTACATTTCTGCAAACATAGCATTGATAGACCTTATCTGCTCTTTTCACCTAGCAGAACAAAAACACTTCCCCAGTTATAGCATATCCACAAAAGAGATGACTTTTATCGATGGCATATTCTTTTGTAAAATGGATAGATCATAGTTGACTTGATCATACTTACAATGTAGCACGTTTATACAGTTTTCAGTTTCTCATCTAACAATAGATCTCTAGAGAACATCTTGATGCATATAGTATTTTCTAATTTTGATCTATTTCTTGGGATACATTTCTAGGAGAGAAGATACTGAGTCTAAGGGGAGATGCTGTTTTAGAATTCTTCAAACATATTATTCAGAAACTTTTCTGAGTTATGCCCCTGTGGGTGCTTGTTGAGACTATACCAGGTTTACCATGATTTCATCAGTATGGAAATTCATCATTATTTTAAGTTAGCATTAATTCAACACTTGCTTTCTTTGAAAATTATTGAGGTAGGGCACTTATTTGTATATAGTTCTTTTTATCAGCTTCTATAGACTTTCTATATGGTAAAGAGAAGGGCAAACTATGGCTCATGGGCCAAACGTGGACCACTGTCTCTCTTTATAGTTTGATTCAAACACGACCATATCCATTCATTCATTTATGTACGTGTATGGCTGCTTTTATGCTACAACTGCAGAGTTGAGTAGATTCAACAAAGATCATGTGGCTCACAAATAGAACTGGCTACGTAATTTGCAGAGTCCAGTAAAAAAATGAAAACGTGGGGCCCCTTGTTGAAAGATGACTAAGAATTTTAAGATGGCGACACCAGTGCATGGAACCAAGTGAAACTCCTGGCCCACACAGCCTAAAACAGCTATTATCTAGTCCTTTGCTTATCTCTGGTATACATATTAATCCCAAATCTGTCCAAATAGATTTAAATATTTTTCCTTGTCCGTAAATTTCCTTTTTCTAAACAAAATGCCATTTATGTCAAAATGCTAATATTTGTTTTTATATGTGATAGGATCTTTAGTTTCCTTCAAAAATCACTGCTGCAAAGATCAGATACATAGTTAAATCTATTTTTCACTAGTTCCTTTCAATGATAGGTTTTATTCTATTTAAAAAAATTTTAATGTTTATTTAGTTTTGAGAGAAAGAGACAGAGAGAGAGTGGGCAGAGAGAGAGGGAGAAACAGAATCCAAAGCAGGCTTCAGGCTCTGAGCTGTCAGCACAGACCCTGATGTGGGGCTTGAACTCACAAACCATGAAATCATGGCCTTAGCTGAAGTTGGACGCTTAATGGACTGAGCCACCCAGGCTCCCTTCTTCTATTTAATTCTACTCATGATGTTAATTTTAATATGTAGTATGAAATCTGATTATATGCTAATCTATTTAAATATTGTCAAAATTCTAGTTGTACAGATCTTCTTTATTTATTGTCTAGTGATGCCTGCCTTATCATAAATGAACTTCTTATATATAGTTGAACAATGTTTGAGCTTTTAAATCTGTTTCATTAATTTATGATTCTATTTTTTGTTCTTTAGCTCAGTGGTTCTCAACCAGGGATGAGTTTGTTCCCAGGGGACATTTGTCAGTGTCTGGACACGTTCTTGGTTATGATAACTGAATGAGGAAGTGCTACTGGCATCTAATGAGGAGATGCCAGGGAGGCTGTGACTATTTTCACAAACACAGAACAGCCCCCATAACAAAAATTATCTGGTCGAAAATGTCAACAGTGTGGAGGCTGAGACACTCAAGTCTAGCTTTGTATTTTATTTACTGATGCTTTATAACATGTTTAATACATGAAATGTCATTTAAGACCAGCTACCTCCCCCATTTCTGCTTCTTTTCAAAACATTACTGTGTCTTCCTTGGAAGTTTATTTTTATGAGTGAATTTTAGAATAGCTTCTGTCAAAAAAAATTCTTGTCAGATTTTGACCAAAATTGAAATAGTGCTACAACTTTTTAAAAAAGTTTAATTTTCTTATTAGGGTAGAAAGAGAGAGAGAGAGGGAGAGGGAGAGAGAGGGAGAGGGGCAGAGGGAGAGAGAATCTTAAGCAGGCTCCACAGTCAGTGCAGAGCCCAACACGGGGCCGGTCCCACAAGGCTGGGATCACGACCTGAGCCGAAATCGAGAGTCAGCCGCTAAAGCAAACGGAGCCAACCAGGAACCTCACTAGTCCTACAACGGAACTCCAGGTCCTGGCCAGCCTTCTGCTTTAAACTTCCAGCTCCAGTTTGTAAGTCAGTCACTACCAAGTAAAATTCCCAGTTTCCAGTTTCCTTACTTTGTCATAAACATCTCACAGATTTATTCCTAAGCATTTTACAAGTGTCTTGCTCTAAAATGGGATCTCTTTATTATTAAAGATCTATGTCTAGATACTAGTTTTTATTTCAAACAACTTTACTAAAATTGATGATTTGAGTGGTGATTGGCTGGATTCTTTAGCTCGTCAAGTCCTAACGTAATATCATTTGTAGATTCTTCCCCATGTTTATCTTATTTAAAACATTTTTCATCTCTTTTTTAACTCAAGATAAATCAACAGAGGGTGTTATATTGCTTTCTGGTGAACAATATAATGACCTAACAACTTCATACATTACTCAGTGCTCATCACAATAAGTATACTCTCCATCCCCTCCACCCATTTCACCCAATGTTTATCCTATTTCTGTTCCATTCTTACAATACAGGCCTGGAGTTCTAAACTAATTTTAATAAGTAATGCTGATAGAATTAAAATGTAAAATATTTCTCAATGAATTAAAAAGTTCTTGACTTTGAATATTTACCATTTATCATTTTAAGTTAAAAATAACAACTTGAGGGGAGCCAGAGTGGCTCAGTTGGTTATGTGCCAGACTCTTGATTTCAACTCAGGTCACCATCTCACAGTTCATGAGTTTGAGCCCCAATGAGGCTCTGCACTGACAGTAAGGAGCCTGCTTGGGATTCTCTCTCTTTTCCTCTCTCTCTGTTCCTCCCCTGCTTGTGTTCTCTCTCTCCCTAAAAATAAATAGGTAAATAAATAAACAAATAAAAACAACTTGAAATGATCCTCTATATGAAAAATTTAAGCTAAAGATCTACAGATCTGCTTTTTTTTTTTTTTAAGTTTATTTACTTTGAGAGAGAGAGAGAATGCCTGTCGACGAGCAGGGGACAGACAGAGAAAGGAAAAGACAGAATTCCAAGCAGGCTATCCACTATCAGCAGAGAGCTTGACATAGGGCTTGAACTCACAGACTGTATGGACAGTGGGATCATGACCTGAGTCAAAAACAAGAGTGAGACGTTCAACTGACTGAGATACCCAGGTGCCCCAGACCTTTTTTTTAAAAGTCATTATTACTGTTTTTTTATTTTTATTTTTTTACAAAGTTTATTTTTTGAGAGATACAGAGCACGAGTGGGGGAGGGGCAGAGAGACAAAGAGACAGCATCTGAAGCAGGTTCCAGGCTCTGAGCTGTCAGCACAGAGCCCCACACGATGGTCTAACTTGGGAACCATGAGATCTGACTTGAGCCGAAGTCGGACGCTTAAATGAATGAGCCACCCAGGTGCCCCAAATTTGTTGTTACTATTTTTAATTTTTATCACACAGTATGTGCACGCATGTGTACATATGTACACATACATATGCACATATACATACATATAATAGACCTCCAAAAAATTAATGTGACCTGGCAAAGTGCTGATGTCCAGCTAGGTTAGGATGTGTCAGCAATGCAATGGTGTGCTTAAGCTCCTCGAAGTACAAGGAGCTATTCAGAAGCCATCAAGGGTAAAACTACCTCTGTAGCAGGTCAGATTGTAATTTCTGACAGCATCCCTGCAGAATAACATGATTGATTCTTGAATGGAGTTGAACAAAAATATTTCTGACCTAATCTTTATTCCTTCAACGATAGTAATCTCTAAACCCCTCTTTACCAGGATCTGTGTTGTCACCTCATCCATCTATTTACAGATTTTTCTGGAGGTCTCACAGGGCAGTCAGGAGTGACTGAGCTGCACATTCTCTTCTCAGATCAAAATTGCAGACAAATACTTCTCTCCAAATGGACCCACATTTCTCGTTCTCTCCGGGAATATATGGACTCACAGAAGTTTGGAGAAAGACATACAATGCTCATGAAATACATTATTTAGTAAAGTATCACACACTTTCTTCTCACAGTATTTAACCTCCTGTGAATACTATTAAAACAGTGGGACATTTGCATATGAGGAGTCCATGACTGCATTGACTCCCTTTCCTTCTTCAGTGTGTTTCCTTTTTCAAGGACAAGGCATTATTAGACTTAGAATCTGATTGGGAGAAGAGCAGTGGAAGGTTGTGAAAATGAACTACAACCCAAACAGCATAAGGTGAAGATGGATATAGAATATTTTTTTGATAAAGAACATTCTATATACAAAATGCGAAGTAGTATTTCCCAAGCTTCAGGAGGATATAGGTTTTCTCATGGTTGTTTCAGATAATGAAAAGGAAATCATACTGTATTCATATCTAAACCATGACTTTTAATTTATGAAGTTGACATTGATAAATGTTAAGAAGATAGTATCTGTTTATAAACTTTAGTTTACTGCACATTTACTATTTTAATATTAACTTTAAAATTGCTACAATGTATATGGTACAATGAGGTGGGGTGGGGAGGATGGTGAAATAGGAGATAGGGATTAAGAATACACTTATCGGGGTGCCTGGGTGGCTTAGTCGGTTAAGCGTCCGACTTTCGCTTAGGTCATGATCTCGCAGTTCGTGGGTTCGAGCCCCGCATCGGGCTCTGTGCTGACTGCCAGCTCAGAGCCTGGAGCCTGTTTCAGTCTGTGACTCCCTCTCTCTCTGACCCTCCCCTGCTCACGCTGTCTCTCTCCTCTCTCTCTCCTAGAAATAAATAAAACGTTAAAAAAAAAAAAGAATACACTTATCATAGTGAGCACTGAATAATGTATAGAATTGTTGATTCAGTATATTATACACCTGAAACTAATATAACACTGAATGTTAATTATACTGGAATTGAAATGAAAAAAATTTCTACGATGTATATAGAAAGCTAAATACATGCCTTATTTTAAATTTCATATAGTGCTTATTAAAAGCATTTGTAAGAGGCACCTGGGTGGCTCAGTTGGTTAAGTGTCTGACTTCAGCTCACGTCATGTTCTTGCAGTCTGTAAGTTCAAGCCCAGTGTCAGGCTCTGTGCTGATAGCTCATAGCCTGGAGCCTGCTCTGTATTCTGTGTGTTTCTCTCTCTGCCTCTGCCCTGCCCACGCTCTGCTTCTCTCTCAAAAATAAATAAACATTAAAATTCTTTTAAAAAAAAAGCTTTCATAAGAATTATATCTTTCTCTAAGTGCTAACTCAAAGTATTTTATACATTTTTGGGGACTCCAATAAGCTCCTGATTTATTAACCAACATTATTAATAGACTTACTGGTTTGAAGAGGTGTAAAAGTGGCTAAACTGTTATAGAAATTCCGACAAACTGTAGGCAAAAATGGCAAGTTAGCCTTAAGAAGTGATCAAGTAGACCATGAAAGGAAATAACCACTATGACTAAGATGGACCGAGAACACTGAAGACTGAGAATAATGACGGGAGAAAAGAGAAGCACCCAAAGAAATCTAATAGCACTCCCAGGTATAAATACCTAACAAGTGGTTATCATTGAAAAAGAGTGTTACTGGGGAAATGTGCATTACAACGGACAAGACCACAATGCACTTGTACTCAGTCCTTATGTTACATACATCTCTCATTCCTCCTGTTACAGATAGGTCATTAGTATTCAAAGAAGACAGTTTCCTATATGTTTGTACTTTAGAATGATCCTTGATAACTCAGAGGAATATACTTTTGACAATATCTGTGCATACAACCTGAAACCCATCATTACATACTGATAGTAGATGGCTCTCTTAAGAGTTTAATCACTGTACTCATTAACTGTTGTAACTGAGAAGAATGAGGTTGGTAATTACACTTATTCTAAAGTAAAATACACAAACATTTTAATAACTATTATTATGCTTTCCTAGATTTACCTATATTACTGAGTATAGTTGGCCTTCTGAATTACTACCATTTGGACTATAGGAAATAGAGGAGGTATCTCAAAGGCCATAAAATGTAAGAGCTAAGAGCAATGGATGTAGAATTAGACTTGAATTTGAACCCTAGCTGTGTAATCTTGGGTAAGTTAATTGACTTCTCTGTGTTTGGTATTTTCATTTGTAAAATGGGGGTAATAATATCTACCTCATAGGTTTGTCACAAGGATTAAAACAAGTTAATTATGTAAAGCTCTTAGCACAGTTCCTGGCATGCAATAAATATTAGATATCTAATAGAATAATATCTACCTCATCTATCTATCCACCTATCCATCTACCCTCCGTCCCTCCCTATTGGTTTTGTTTTTCTAGGGAACCCTAAGAAACATGTTCAGTTTAGATTCTAAGGTGACTCTTTCTGTCCAAAAGACTAAAATCTTTCAGCATATGAACGCATGGGGAATCGAAGTCAGAGAGAGAGAAGTGCTGCATCAGCAAGCCATGCCCAGGGTTAAGGAGGGGCATATAACTAGCACAGTTCAGATTTGTTATCTGGAGTGGGTACACGAAATAAGCAATCCACTCACAGAATAGTCTCTAGCCAGAGGCCGCCAGGAACACACCTGTAGTCGAACACGCTGGGTCTGTTGCCTGTTGCAGAGAGGGAGAATGCATAGCAACGGGGAACTGTGGGGTGTCTCAGGAAAAGGGTGTGAGCAAGGTCTTGTAGGACTGGGGCTTCGATTGAGTGATCTGAGGAGTTTCCGAGGAAGCAGGCTTCTCTCTGGAGTGGGTACTTTCAGAAAGCAGAGGTAGTATTATGATTGTCTCAGTAAAGCTTCTCTAAGGCCAGGGCAGAGCAGAGGGAGACTGAAGGTGTAACTGGCAAAGAAACAGCAGTCCCTCCTATTAGCTGAGAGAGGGGATATTTGGGATTTAGTGACTTGGACAAAGTTCATGGTTTGCATGTTCAGATGTGATTTCATAGTGGTCTTGTTTTTGTCTTGATCCATAATAGCCACAGAATGGCCTTGTCTGATGTTGATGTCCTGTGAAATTGTATGTGGTCAACAGGAGAACACCAAGACCTAGCTGACGGGGCTGTGCTAGCTGCTGGGTCTGGGACCGCTTTCTCCTTCTATTTTAATGAAGCTCGTTTCTGGCTGAGTGGGTGACCCCTTGTGAAATCTCTAGTCCTATCTTTTTGATTATTACTCTCAGCAGCAACATCGGAATTCTGAAATTAACCAGGGGCTCATAAAGTCATAATTATAATTATAGCATGGGTATAAAATTAAATTTAATTAAGATAAAAAAATGGAGGGATGCCGAACTTCCACTGAGAAGATAAAGAAGAAAATTGCATTCTTCTTCCAAATTCTAGGCTTTAAATGCCTTTCTATTTTTCACAAACAACAATGACCAACAGTAATGTGTAAATTTCATAATAATCCTAAGATACAAGGTTAATTTGGGGGAAAATGGATGGAAGACTATAAATCCTCTTATACTTAAAACCCATTACAAAGAACAAGAGGAGAAAAGAAGTCCAACCCCCTGCAAAGGGCTCAGAGAGTAGAGTAGGGGGTGGGGTGCATAGACTTCCTAACCACTG
The DNA here is from genome assembly GCA_017311185.1 of Proteles cristata cristata. Lineage (NCBI taxonomy): Eukaryota > Metazoa > Chordata > Mammalia > Carnivora > Hyaenidae > Proteles > Proteles cristata. Next base: position 112,363 of record JAESUZ010004879.1, read on the forward strand.
CTTATTTTCTACACAATCCCCATCGAGCCCAGGGAATTCCTGTGCCCCCTAGATTAAGGAGCTGCAGGCCTCTGAGCAGCTGGTGTCATGATCTACACATGTCCTTATCTTTTCCCAGATGATCCCCTTAGCGTTCTGAAGAAGTCACACAGGCAGGTTCTATGAACTTCTGTGAGGTGCATACAATTCATATCTTCTACCCCCAAGCCAGTGGTACTTCTGCCTGTGCAGAATGCCACTGTACACTTCACTGTAGCATTAACCATTGTTTATGGTGTTAGCAAAGCATAGCTAATGATCACAGCTCAGAGCAATTATCAGGACAGAGCAAATGTACATAACATTTGGTTGTCTAATTCTAAAAATCATCCTGCATCTGAAGGAAACTCCAGAGGTTATGGAACAAATCCATATACTTCCAGTAAGTACCACTCGTTCTTCACATCTAAAGCTCTGTTATTCTTGGCCTCATACCTGGGTTAACAATCACTGCACAATCAAACTGTCTGCAGGAATCAGTGTTAATCTTGAAGACAGAGCAAATGATTAGATCAGCGAGGCCATGATCCAGAAGAGAATTGATGTGCTATTTTTAAAACTTCTCACTGGTAAAACAATTACATTTGTAGAAATTCCTTAGAGGGACTATCTCAGTAGCCGAAAAATGGACAGATCTGGAGTGGTCAGATTCCTTTACATTCATTTGACGTGGAAATCAAGAAAATGGCACTGTCAACTGCTCACAGTATATTGCTGATTTTACCTATGTGTCTTTATAATTTGGACCAAACCTACGTCCTTCATTGTGAACTGGTTGTTCTTATCTTTCTGCTCAATAGATGATGGAAAGGAGATTGTGTAAAGGGAAACAGCACAGATTTTTGGGCTGTGGAGGTGCTTGCTGGTGGGCTGAACGTGCCCAAGAAAACTGAGAAAGAGACAGAGAGACAAAGAGCAGATGTTTCTTCCACTCCATAATAACCTTAAAGGTTTGTCCTTCCTATCACACACCAGTGCTGAAACACCCACAAAGCACACATACCTACCAAACTGGAAAAACTCACAGAGGAAAAACGTCTGACTCTTTGAACCTCATGCCTTAGCTTATTTGCTTAGCCTCAGAGGAAGCTTTGTGAAGAAACTCACAATATAGTTGTAAATGGAATGCGGAATATGGGCTCTCAAACTTTTATGTACCGGAATCACCCGAGGGCTTGCTAAACACTGATTATAGGGCCTGCCCCCTAGATTTTCTGATTCACTATATCTGGAGTGGGAGTTGTAAATTTGCATTTCTAATAAGTTTCAATGTGATGCTGACTCTATAGGCTGGACACTGACCTTTGAGAACCAGAAGTCTAATTCTTTATTAGTTTCTAAGCTCTCTGAGGGCGGCCTCTTCCCTGGCCCAAGGCTCTCATAGGTGTGCTCAATAAATGAGAAAATGAAGGCAAAAAGAGACTAAATGGTATAATGGCATGCCCAACTTGGATGTTCCTTTTTTTTTTTTTTAGTTTCACCAAAGCAGGAGCTGCTAAAGGGGGTGGCAGTGGTCAGGGAGATCTATCATCTAAATGTGAAAGGTACCAAATTACAGTTTACAACTAATTACAATTTGTGGGGGTCTTTTAGAAAACCACTCCAAAGGATTCATTAGAAATTTTCAATATCCCTTTTCTGACTGCTGTGGAAAAATACTTAATGGAATTACCTTTACAAATGTATTAATTTATTCTGCCCCGAGGAAATTATATCCAGTGATTTGGCAAAACTAATCTGAACTAATAACAGACACGCATTTACTGAGACTAAGCAAATTTTCCAGTAGAGAGACACTTAGCCACTTGGAACAAATGAAGGTTGAGGTACAAAGATGAAAGACTAGCTGTAATGTCCAAAAGAGGTACTAGTGTTTACTGAGACAGCAGCACAGGGTTGACTAAAATGCAAAGTTGAAACGCGCACTGGCAGGGAAAACCGTCACAAGGCGGTAGAAAGCTTAGTACTACCACTACCAAGAAATGTTCAACCACCGCCAGATGCTCAGGCTCAAGGGGCATGCTGCACACACATGCCTCCTAAGGAAGCCCGAGCACCAACCGCACCTTCTCCGAGCCTTTGGTTCTCTTCAGCAGAGTCAGGCAGACAAAGACTGCCCATTCGTTTCCATCCTGCCACTGAAATATCCAGTGCATGCTGGCCCTTTAAAAATCCTAAATCGATTCCATAGACCAGAGTTGGAATCTTGAAGCTAGCTGGGACCAATATCAGTGAGTGAAACTGGAAGAACATAAGGTAATAAGTAGCCCTAGGGCTTGGTAACCAAAAACTTCATGCTCTGTTTAAAGAGGAAGCTGTTTCCCAGCTCTAGGAGATTGCTGCTTTATGGGATGTAATTCCAGCATCACTAGATCTGTGGAGAAATAGGTTCTACTCATATAAATGGGTTAAAGAAGAAAAAAAAAAAAGCTTAGGGAGGAAAGCTGTTACCACAGGGTAAAAACAGGGTGAGGTTGGCTAGTGAGATATTGTAATAGAATCACGAGTAACTTGTTATATCACCTGCAGGAAATTACTTTCCATCTGGCACCACTGTACCTTGACCATTTGCCCCCAAGTCTGGTCCACTACCTTTCTTTCCAGAGTATGGATTCAGACATTTACAGATAGTCATTGTTGTATTGACAAAAGATGAAGTTAAAAAGGCTTCCAGATAATCATTATAAATCAGTAGTTTTTAAACCTTTTCTCACCTTACCACGTTTGAGAAATAGCCTAGCTCCTATATGTCTTTAGTCACTGTGACCTTAATGCTCACATTTTCCAGAATCGCTGGGGAAACATGTTGGTGTACTTTGTGGGCATACTCCTCCTACCCCCAAGTCTATCTTACCCACTTCCAGTCATCAGTTGAGATTCTCTATGAGGCAATAGAACATCTCCCTAGGTCTTGCTCACAATTATAATAAATTTTATGATTTTTAAATTCAGTAAAACTAAGAAAACAGCACCTCTTTGTTTAAGCAAAACTTCTTTTTGTCTGAGCCTGTGTATTTCACACAAGCACAGAAGTAGAGGACATTCAGGTAACATTTAGGGCAGAGTTCACATGTGAATCACTTCAGTGCAGGCAGAGGGCCCAGTACAAAGAAAAATGTCAATAAATATGTATTTAATAAATGCTAGTTAAGTAAAATATCTGATTGAACATTTCTAAGGTCAAAGGCCAGTCCATGATATTTTAGACATTTTAAGTGGCTATAGTTTTCATGTCCAAAGGGAACTGTCAACATGAATTTAAGCATAAAGAAATAGGTGAAAATACAAAACAAAATGCTTAAATGCATAATGCCCCAAATAACAATGACCTTCAGGTGTGCATCTCATATCTATTGGCTATTTTCCTGTAGATGACAAAAAATTATCCATGATTTACTTCTATTTAGAAACACTCCATTTCTGGCATCGACAAGACCTCTTTTTAGAAGAGGTTTTTCCAAAACATTTATCAGATGAGCTTCTCTAAAATAGTTTTTCTCAAAATAAGATCCACCTGCCAATTGCATTTAGAATCACAGGGGGTAACTGTTTGAAGTGTAGACTCCTAATTAACTAGCTTCTCCACATCTAATCTTCAAGGATCTAGGAATCTACATTTCTAACCCTGCCAGTGAGAAGTTTTAGAACCCCTGAACAAAGACCTTGAAGGTAAGGAAAATAATTACCAAAAATAAACAATAATAAAAATACAGGAATATGAATATACATGTGTACATACACACATATATGTATACACACACACTATGGGGAAATAAAATTACGGACAACATAAGTACTTTATAGGTTACAAAACTGGCACTGTAATTATTAAAATAAAATCCATAAGAAACTGTAGAAAGCTGTTTACCACACTTTTCCCCACCCCTGCACACGCATGTGCGTGTGCGCCTGTGCGCGCATGCGCACACACACACAGGCCTTCTCCCCAAAGACAGAACCTGAACCTATTTCAGAGACCCTGATAAAACTGAACATTACCCACTTCATGATTCAGGCTAGACTGGACTGAACTGGGGGTGAGCACAGGCTCCTTACCTACATGTCCCCAGTTGTTAAAAAGTTCCAAAGTTGGATTTGACTCAAAGGTCTACTGGGATCTCAGACATTCCTATTAGCCTAAAAAGAACATGTAGGTACCTTTAGAGAAGACAGAGAGCCTCAGAAACCCACTCAATACTTCCAGGGTCCGATAGACCCAGTCTGGAGTGGGGTTGGTCCCTAGGGAGGTGAACAGGTACACACAGTGGCAACGCACTGGCAGAAGTGCTTTGGCTGTGGCTATGCTTTCTCAACCCTTGGGGGCAGCAGCTACTGAGTGCCCATAAGCTTGAACTCAAAACCAGAGCTAATAATACTCTCTTTCCTCAGCTGAGTATCAGCCAAGCCTAGGCATTTCCTACCCAAGTGGGAAGATCAGAGCCAGGGATGATTAGGGGTAGTGCTAGACTAGAACGTGAATCTTTCTTCTCTTTGACATATCTATCACAATATGATTTTTAGCCTTATCTTGAAGCACCTGGTTTTCCTTCAAGGATGTAAAGTCCTTAAAGATAGGGATTGGGGCAGGTGAGCTCACAAATCCCCAGTGGGTTTGAGCTAGTTGCCACTACTCCTTAACACAACATCCTACCTCTTGGGAACAAATGATAAAATCTTATATTTATTAGGGTAGGAGACCAACATTCAGGCTAAACCAGAAGAAAAAAACACTGCAAGTTTGATTTTTTTAATATTAAGAGATAGGGAATCTTTTTATACTAGCACAAACCTGCTGAGTTTATGAAGACACATGGGAAATTAAGAGAAACTTGCATCACATGGGGAAGCAACCTTAGGTTATTTTCACACATTTTCAACTGACATTCATCTCTATAGATCACTAAATCATGCCGGTCCCAAGAAAAACAAGATATAATTTTCTTTATCAAATTCCTTCTCCTATTCTGATCCTACATGGAAAATATATTCCCATTTGTAAGTGGGAGAAGAAAACATGTGCTTTCAGGAAAGTACAATCATTTGTAAAAGGATATATTCTGAATGCCACAAAATTTTGTGTCTTCATTTCCAGAGTAAAAATAACTATAGAATAGATACCTACAAAAGTTACTGAAATACATATGTATACTTACACTTATGTGGAAGTCTGTATTTTTTCTCTTAACCCCTACTTGATTCCTGTAACAAATACAAGTCCATTGCCTTATTTCAGAGGCAAATCCTGCTCAAAGCTGGAAGAAACCTTAGTGTTACACCTGTACATTTTACAGATCAGCAAAATGGGGCCTAGATGGTTAAAAGGGATTTCTGCAAGGCAAGATGGCTACAGAGTCACACTAGAAGGAAGAAGAAAACCTAAACTCCCTGACTTCTGGCCCAGCACTGTTTCCAAAGGACCATGAAGTCTTTTTTGCTCGAAGTCTCTACTGCGATCTCATACTGCTTGGTTTAAAAAGCATAAAAAGTACTTTTGTTGCCTCATCCGTAACAGTTTGGGTCTGGAAGACATACCAATAGTGTGACTAAGCTAGAAGAAAACTTTCCGGCTCCTGGTTTTAGAAATGGCACTGTCCCCAAATCACTCAGTCCTGACGAAGCTGATGCTGTTGAAGATCTGTATCTGCAGGAGATGAGCAAAAATCAAGGATTTCAGTTCAAGGTCATTTGACATTTCTTAGAACTCTTGGGAAATTCCTTCCAATTCCGTAGAATAAGAGTTTGTTGAGCATTATAGCAGAGATGGTCAATGTCCTGCCCATAGTCCTTTAGTCCTCACTGTTTCTCTTGTAAAGTCACTCTCTGCCTGAGGGTTATGTGAGGAGCGGGAATGCACCGGCTGCAGGTCAAAGTGCCCAGGAATCAATGCCCCTTGGAGTAAACGTCAAATAATGATGCAGCTACCATCGTTACCATAAGCAGTGGTGCATATTCACCACAGGATGAATACTACAACTTCTTCACTCCTTATGGGGAACCCTGTGGCATATTCCAGGCAACCTTCCAGAAGCTTCCAATTGCACTGAGCCCTGGGTCTCCACAACGGCACCTGCTCTTCAGTGCACCCTGTATGAGCTTCATTCTTTTTCCATTCCCTTGTTCTCAACATGTACTTTCAAACTACTTGAGCTCAAGTCTTAGTTTTAGAGTCTGTTTCTGGAGGAATCCAAATGAAGACCAGCATATATTCTGTACAAATCATTTTTCCATAGTAGGTACTAAGAAATAAAGATAAAAAAGGTATCATTCTAGCCTTCAAAAGGTTTAGGCCAGAGAGAGATAAGACTTCTACATATAGAATCCCATAGGGAAGACAAGAGAAGATGGTACTTTGGTAGGGAACTAGAAATATATACAATAAAAATATGTTCAGGAATAAAACATTTGCACAATGAAAAGTGGAATTGTCATTAAGAACTCAGCATGAAACTCTCCGTAGCAGGAAGGAGTCAACAGCCTAAGTAGTAACATTATACACATTGAATAAACAACCAAGATTCTGAGTTTACTTGGAAATCTATGTCAGAGAATCCATCTTTGCTCATTTGTGCAAGCTTGAAGGACCAATCCAAAGGGAAAAATTTCATACAATCCAGCCTGTTTTTTAGTGGCAAGGGTAGCCACATAAACCCCTTAACTGGCTGGACAAGATTCATTGGCTATTGGCATCCTGTGTTTTTTTTTTTTTAACATGTTTATTTATTTATTTTTGAGTGAAAGAGCACAAGCAGGGGAGGGGCAGGGAGAGAGGGGGAGACACAGAATTCGAAGCAGGCTCCTAGCTCCAAGCTGTCAGTTCAGAGCCTGATGTGGGGCTCAAACCCATGAACCATGAGATCATGACCTAAACCAACACCAGACACTCAACAGACTGAGCCACCCAGGCGTCCTGCATCTTGCGTTTAAAGAATGTCAAAACGATCTGTGTTTTCATTCGGTTCTGTCAAAACAGACTAATTTCTGTGGAAAGCAAACAAGTCAAACAGTTGAATTTTGTGTATGTCATTAGGTTGACAAGTCAGTCATTTGAGTTTTCACTGGAGCTAGTGGCCGTGCCAAAGTCAGCCAAATGTTGGTGGGTCATGGACATCGGCTACACGGAATTCTATAAATAATGCTCCTTCAGCCCAAGACAGTTACTGGACAGCAGTGACAGAACAGAGCAAGTTAAACAAGAGTATATGAAAAGAAACCTCAAGGGCATTCCTGAGCTGATAAAATGCTGGCTTTGTCATAGTGTGTGCTTCCTGCTGGGTTGTTGTGTGAGCTGATGGGTGGGTTATCCACCTGCCATGTGTTAGGCTGCCTTAAAATCTCTATTGCATCCTCAAAACAACCTGGTGAAGCAGGCATTATTATTATTATTACCCTTTAATAAATGAGAAAGTTAAGACCTGGAAATGTTCAGTAATTTGATGAAGGTGATACAGCTATTTTGTCAAACTCTTAAATCCGAACTTTCCCCAGCTGAAAAGAAAGACACCGAATTTTATTTTCAAAATGTTTCATCTCAGGAAATGCTAAAGATGCATTTGAACAACCATCAGCTGAGAGGAACTTAGATTTTAGTAATAGACAGTTAAAATTCTTCATCAAATAATATGTAGTTCCTGGGAAAATACATGTCTAAAACTCCCCCCTCCCCTTTTTTGGCTAACCATTCTTTTGTCTATTATCAAAAGAAAATTAATTCCTAAGCCATCCAAATTCCATGTTGTAGATACAAAATTAATATTCATCTCCAGGAAACCTGAAGATTTTTTTTCTCAAGGAAAAGCTGTGGGATTTAATATCAAGTGATTAGCATACTTTGGGAAGGATGTTGAACACATTAGATTTCACAAAAGGATGAACACCCACACACAAATGACAGCAGACAATGGAGAAAAAATTGCCTAAATTGGCTCAGTTTTATTGGGGCAGATTTAATAAAATTTCCTACATCAAACCTCTTTTAAAAATGTTTAGGGGTGCCTGGGTGGCGTAGTAGGTTAAGCATCTGACTCTTGGTTTTGGCTCAGGCCATGATCTCACGGTTCATGAGTTCAAGCCCTGCATCAGGCCTGTGCTGATAGTGAGGAGCCTGCTTGGGAGTCTGTCTGTCTGTCTGTCTGTCTCTCTCAAAATAAATTAATTAAAAAAAAATTTTTAGCCCTCCATTCTTCAAGTCTTATCCTCTAATTCGGTTGGAATAAAGTTTTTCTACTACATATATATTATCTCTGCCTTGGGATTCTCTTTCTTTCCCTCTTTCTCTTTGCCCCTCCCCCGCTCATGCTCGCTCGCTCGCTCTCTCTCTCTCTCAATAAATAAACTTAAGGAAAAAAGAAGGATAGTCTGGGGAGAGAAGGTGTCTATTGTAAATGGAGAAAACTTGAGCACATGGCTCTTCTCCTTGGCAGCAGGGTCACATCATACGTCGCTGCCATTTCATATCACCAGGTAAGGCGTAATTTTAAAATATCCTTACCAGAGTGCTCTGGTTTCTACAAAACCCTTAAGATAAACTGCTTCCTGGGGCCTGCAAGATACCTCTCCATGGCCTCCGCCTGCCTCACCAGTCTCTCATCGCTACTCCCTGTCTTCTCCTCTAAGTCTAGCCTTAATAAAATTCTTGCAGCTTTTCAAATTTGGGGTATCTTCTTAGGTCTTGGCCCATGCCAAGGTGTCCCTTCTCAGAGCACTCCTTCCCGGGGGCTATTTCCACACTTGAGTAGCATCTCACTAGTCTTTAGATATTAGACAACATGTAACTTCCTCTGGGACATTTTCTTGACTGCTTCCCAGTCAGAACAGTTACAGAATCTTTGTAGGCTTTGGCTCTACTACGCTTGAAGGCTCCTCACATCATATTAAGTATATTAAGACAGACCATATGTTATATAATTATTCTTGTATATAAATGATTTCCAAGTGTTTACAGCTTCTGCTTTGGCTGTGAATAACCAATTTAATTTGCTATTGATTATGAGAAGGTCAAGGGTTTCAGGTTTGGTTGCCAACTCAGTTAACAGCGAGCTGTTGCTCAGACAAGTTGCTTAACCTCTCTGAATCTCAGTTATCTTATCTGAAAGGAGAGATTTGCATTAGTGATCAAATCCCCACTTTGCACGAAGAGTTGATACCTTTATCATTAACTGTGTGGAGAGACGGTTTAGGTGGTGGTGCCTGGGGGCGGGAAGGGGCCATATATTTACTCCACTGATATAACACGCACCAAAGACCCTGAGAATCATGGGTGGATACTCTGCCAGAGGTGCCAGTTGAGTAGAAAAAGACAGTTCTACAAGTATGTGTAGAAAAGACCCTTTTAAAACTGAAAATAAGGGGGTGCCCAGGTGGCTCAGCCAGTTAAGCATCTGGCTTTGGCTCAGATCATGATCTCACATTTTGTAAGTTTGAGCCCTGCATCAAGCTCTGTGCTGACCTTGTGAAACCTGCTTGCAATTTTCTTTCTCTCTGCCCTTACCCAACTCATGCTTTCTCTTTCTCAAAATAAATAAACTAACAAAAAAAAAAAAAACAACAAAAAAAACACAAACAACTGAAAGCACAATCATTATGTTATATAATGAACAATTTAATAGATCAACCTATAACCAGAGAGAAGAAAACTCAGAGCACTCAAATATCTTTTCCTAAACAAGACCAACAAAGCATGATTATAATTATTTATAGAAATGCCCCCTAAGGCTTGGTGTTGGTGACAACCAACATGTAGTGTATGTTATAAAAATAATCAAGTGTTAGAAAGAGCAACTTTCACTATTGTTTCAATTAATTCCCCTCTGAGAAATGACGTGAGACATTGGACATTTTGTGAATATAATGAGCTTTCAAAGTGCAGAAAGAGTAGTGACCAGTTTCTACTGCTTTGTAAAAAGAACTGTGTACATTATACTACACACATCAATAATTTAGTGCAATTTTAAAAATCAGTTATTTAATTTTTTCCTAAAAATTTTTTTTAGTGTTTTTAGTGTTGAGAGAGAGAGAACATGAGACAGGGAGGGGCAGAGAGGAGACAGAGGATCTGAGGCAGGCTTTGCACTGACAGCAGAGAGTCTGATTCGGGGCTCGAACCCACAATCTGTGAGATCATGACCTGATCTGAAATCAGACGTTTGACTGAGCCATCCAGGTGCCCCTAATTTTTTCTGATGAAAAAAGTAAGTAGGCTCTATGCAAAAAATATACACTTAGTTCCAACACCTAGAGATAAACACTGATTTTTATGCATACTTTTTTTTCTAGACATATAGTTGTAGAGGCACATACACATAGCTCTAAAAAGGCATTGGGTTTTACATATGAACTGCAGAATTTGAATGGAGAGATTATCTGGCTTGGAAGCTGCAATGTCTATTGCCATGACCCTAACACAACTTGGCATGTCTGAGAAATTGGTAAAACTGATGGTCCCCCAAAAACATTTTCAATGAATTAATCTGCATGGAGAAAATGGGGGGGGGGGGAATTAGGGTACAGGAGACAAGTGTGTCTGCCTTAGGGATTGGTCCTTCCATAAGTCCATGGATTCATGTCTGAGTCTTGTGAACAGAAGAGCTGTAGGCAGACCCCTAAGACCCAGCAGCACCCCACTAATGCTTGGGTGGTGAAGTGAGATGCTGAGTTTGAGAGCAGGGCTACTTCCCACCACCCTCTGCGGAGAGAACATAACAGTGGTTCAGATAGTTGCATCCCCAGTGGCAAGTGTTAACAATGGCAGGGTGAGGCACTTTTATGTGCCTTCCTTACTTGAGGAAATGGATGTGCACTGGCTAGAGTGGATGTAAATTCTCAGTTCTCTGGGTAAAGAGCCAAAACACTGCTTCCTGAGCATGGGTGGTAATCCCAGGCTTAACCAGGAAGACTGGGGCTGCTGGAGTCCGCTGTGAACAGGTGTGAGCACCAGACAGTGAGATTTTGGTTCTTACAGGTAATGTCACTGTGGTCTAAACTCACAATCTGGTAAAGTCCAGGTACATTCAGATTATATACTCTTTTGAACGCATTCCCTCTCACCCATCTCCTTATTTAATTTAAATATTTCATCATGGGATCAAATATTGTTCTACAATATCATATTTGTGGATGCATAGTACTATACTTTTTTGAATGCACAAGAATTTTACCCCCCCCCCGTAGTTTAATATTAGGGGCTTTTCTTTTTCATCATTAACGATTTAATGATAAATCGTCTTGTAGCAAAATCTGTCATATCCATGATTATTTCTCGAGTGTAGATTGAGTGTGCTTTTGGGGTCCCCAGGGGAATACAAATATCTTAAAGATTTGGTACATGGTGCCAAGCTGCTCTCCCCACAGACTGCCATTTTATACTTCTTCCTCCTCTAAGTGAGCATTCCTATAAATTATATTTTTATATGCTATGAGATAAGATCATTTCGCATTTTGATCTAAGTCAAACCATTGTAAATCAGGGACCATCTATAATACTCTTCAAGCTCTTAAAGAATGGCAGGTTATAGAAAGGGAAATTCACATTTCAACATTTCTACATATTTGAAATTCTGGTCCCTGAACTTATCAGAAAGAATTGCCTTACCCTATGTTAGCTCTCCACTACAGAAAGTTCACTTCTTCAATATGAAACCAATCATTATGCCTACATATATGTAGTGGAAGTAACATAAGGTTTAAATTTATGTTAATGGAAGGAACATAAGGTTTAAATTTCTGTTAAGTTAAAAACCCAACTTTAACACCTATTGGCTATGTGGCCTTGAGCAAAACAATTAACCTCTCTGCATCTCAGTTTCTTCATTTGAAATTTAAAATGTGAAGACATATTCCTATTGCATGGGGTCAATGTTATCCTACTGATATTTTTCAGTACACCAGTTCTATAATAGAACACCATGCAAATGTCAAGTATGGTGTATTTATTGGTATAATACCAGTATTTTCAGATTTTAAAAACTGTGGAATCTGTATAACTTATACCTTGAGATATATGCAGAGAGCTATGTATTTCTTCAGAATGCTGGGAAGAGCAAAGAGATTCTGACCAGATCTCTGCCCTATTCAAAATCCTTCCATGGTATTTTATAGTTACTAGCATTACCATTTTTATTTTCTTTTTATTTTATTTATTTATTTTTACAAATAGTCTATTATCAAGTTGGTTTCCATATAACACCCAGTGCTCATCCCCACACGTGCCCTCCTCCATGCCCATCTCCCCCCTTCCCCTCCCCCCCATACCCATCAGCCCTCAGTTTATTCTCAACATTCAAGAGTCTCTCATGGTTTGCCTCCCTCCTTCTCCCTTCCTATTTCCCCCCTTCGCCCCCACGGTCCTCCATTAAGTTCCTCCTAATCCTCCTACACGTGCAAACATATGGAATCTGCCCTTCTCTGCCTGACTTATTTCACTCAGCATAACACCCTCAAGGTCCATCCATGTTAGCATTACCATGTTTAGATTTAGGTTACCAGTGAGATTGCACATCTTTTCTTCCACTTATGAGAGATTTGTGTTTTCTCTCAGAGTCGAATCGGGCATTGAAAGGGCAGGCAGGTGAAGGAGTAGAACCAGTAAGGGAAGCAGGAGGAGGGTGCGGTGGGAGTGATTTCAGAAGGTGGGGGACTTGGGAAGGTCCCAGGCCGACTCCTAGTCCTTCCCTTGGAGCCCAATCGTCTGGTATCCCCCAGAACCGTATTTCCTCTTCTCTCAGATGGAGTCTCTTGGTCTTGACCTCTCTTCTCTAGACGGCAGTTTATTTTAACTGGGTCCTTGATCTCAGAACGGATGTTTTGAATAGACTCAGAGCTGAAGAACAAAGGAGCCCTCCCTCAGTTGGAAGAGCACCTGAGGACAAGGATAAAGGGTGATGGCAACCATGTCTCATTTTAAAAACCAACACTGGTGTCTTGATACTGTGAAAAATAACAGATACCTAGGGGTGTCTGGGGGGCTCAGTTGACTCTTGATTTCGGCTCGGGTCATGATCTCACAGTCTGTGGGATTCAGCCCCATGCTGGGCTCTGTCATGGCAACATGGAGTCTGCTTGGAACTCTCTCTCTCTCTCTCTCTCTCTGCCCCTCCCTGGCTTGTGCTCTTCCCCCACCCTCTCAAAAAATAAATAAACATAAAAAAGTAACAGATACCTAAATGTTGGCATTGTCCTTTTGTTCCGTACTGAAAACATGAGTTAAAATGACGATTAAGTAGGAAAAGGCATAGGAAAGTACTTTATAGTTTGCATGTGTCATTGCAATTTAAAAAACTGATAGAGTTTTCATCGCTTTGTTTTAAACCTTTTCCAATAACGTCTTCATATATAGTCTAAAAACATTATCCTCTTAAGGCCAGCAACGTGGCATATCCAGGGGTTAAACTATTATATTAAACTCTCTAAGGGTCAAGGTTTTGGTGTCTATATTGAAATGTCTGTGTAGTTAGTTTTACTTTCCATCTTTGTTGGTTTTCTATCTGTTTTCTACTGGGTAGAAGCTGTTACTTTAATTATTTTTATGTTAACATTTATTAACCACATACTATTTGGCAAGTACTGTTAGGTGCCTTACCCTCGTTTATTTCTCAGAAGTGCCCAAGAGGAAGTTTTATTTTTGTTATTTGTTTCTGTTTTTTTCCATTTCACAGATGAGGCAACTGAGGTCCAAAGAAGTTATCCAAGTTTATAGCAGCTGTGGCTAGCAGAGCTAAGATTCAAACCTTATGCTTTTCATATCAGCTTATTTTCTCTTTTACCCCACTATACATGAGGATGAGATTCTGACGCTTTCTCCTTGGCAAGTCCTCCATGTGACATAAATACAAAGATCTAAGAGAATTGTAATCTGAGGGTCAGGAACAAGGTGGTCAGATCTGCTAAACCTTAACAGGTTTCCTCTCTGCAAGGGAAGAGCAGACAGCAAGGCCAAGACTCCTTCTTTTCACATTGGAGGCCCACAAACTGACTGATGCCTAGAAATGTCATTGTCCCCAAACAATAATGTGCAATGCCTTCTGGCCCCAGAGAAGAAAGACACTGAGAACCATCAAGTTCTTGCAGAACTTCATGAGATTATTTGTCTTCAGGCTGGCATTTATAAAAATCACCTGGTAGGTTCCAGCCGAGAAAAATGAGTTGTCAAAAACAGGCAATAAAAATTGCAAGTACAAGTAGCCATCAAAATGATAAAACTGTCACAGCTGTACATAACAAGTAACAATTGCGTTCATTATGTCCAAACTCCTGGTACTTAATATTATCTGCCAAGGAAGCTAAGCTCCATTTAGAGTTTTGCTGTTAGCATGAATATATTTGAAAGAGACTTGACTGAGTTATTCATGACTTTACAGAGAATGCAATGACACGGTCTTGAGAAGAATCCACTGGTGTCTGGGAAGAGTTGTCAAAAGGGGCATCTCAGCTCCAAAACATCTCTGTATTTTGAGAAAATACACTGGTAATGATTTGGGCGGGTAGGAGGCATTTTAATGCATGTTCTTATCTTTAGGGAAAAAATTCCACTTTACTTTGAGTGTGTTTTCCCTCAGGGAAACCCTCCTCTTGTTGATCTTCAAGTGTGAGAGGTGTTGCTGAAAGGAGAGAGAAAAGGAGAGAAGGAAAGCAGAAAGACAGGAGAGGGGATCAGAAGTATGTGGAGATTCAAGGGAGAGGAGGGGGCAGGGAAGGAGGAGGGCGAGAAAGAAAAAAGGACTGAGGATGGAAAACACAGAAAGACGATATTTGATTATTTTGATCATTCTTTTTACTTTTTAGTCAGGTTATTGTAAGAAACTTTATCCTCATCAAAAACTAATATAATTGATTTTAAGGAGTAAGAACGAGGATGTCCTCTTGTTCACTTAAAAGCTGTTAATTTTCTATTCCTCCTGCTGCCTCTTTCTTCAGCTTTTGTCTAGTTCAGCATTTGCTGTTTTTCAGCTGCTCAAGTAGAACCAGATCCGGGAAGAGCTGAAAGCCATTGGTTAGAAATGTTGTCATGGACCATCTTGAAATTTTAGTGATTCTGGATTCCACTCTTATTAGTGATAGAAAAGTTTATATTCTGGCCCTTAAAAACCACTATTCGCTTGGGATGCCTGGGTGGCTCAGTCAGGTGAGTGTCCAAATTTGGCTCAGGTCATGATCTCACAGCTCGTAAGTTCGTTGGGCTGCACTGGGCTCTGTGCTGATGGCTCAGAGCTTGGAGCCTGTTTTGGATTGCATGTCTCCCTCTCTCTCTCTGCACCTCCCCCACTTGCTCTCTCTCTCTCTCAAAATAAATAAAAATTAAAAAAAAATCACTATTCATTTGTCAAACGCTTTCCATTGAAGAGGCTCTGGCCAGCATGACAAGTACACTCAGGATTAGCTGATGTGGGGAGATGTCCAAAAAAAACATTTTTCTGAATACTTAACATTTAAGTGCCTGATTTCTGGAAGCACCTGTGTTGCCAATTACAGATAAGACTTCTCAGTCCCCTCTGCTGTCTTTCCACTGTTGATCCCCTCCTTTTCAGCACACTACCTTCCATATGTACTCTCTTCATCTACAAACTTTGTTCTCTCTTCAGTGACATCTTAATTTCTCATTTTGGTAGCATCCAAAGGTTACTGGGAACAGCGCCCTCCTGACTTGTTATCACTATGAGACCTTCTGTGCCATGTGCCCCTTTGCCAGACAACTTCTCTACCACCAGTTCAGCCTTTTGGGGGGTGGGGTCCCAGGCAGTTTTCTTCTTTGTCCTCACTTTTGAATTTTTAGATGCTGGCTTGTATATACTCACATCACCGACTGCCACAAATAAAACATCTCCCAGTCAAAATGCTATGCTTGCTAGGTAAAATGAACCAAGAAAATGCACACCAGTGCTCCACTGTGGGCACTATTTGGCTCATTTCCACCCTCCATCCTTCCCACACATTTCAAGCATGGCCCAATAATCCTGGCTCTGAGAAAAACCTGATGAGATTCAAGTTACAGAAGCCAGGTTAGCAAGTAAAGTATGCAAAAAGGGCAAAACACATAATGAGTCGGGGGGGGGGGGGAATAGGTACTGAATAGATAAGCATTTGATACATGAATGTATTCACAGAACAAAGATGGCCTGAAAACATTCCACTGCAAACATCTACAAACAATGGCTTGTCTTTATTTTTATCATTTATAGATAAACTGAATCAAAAAGGGTACTGAAAATAAGAGTGGTAACCCAATAAACTGATGATACAGTAGACCCTGATGGGAGTAGAGAAAGGGGTTCAGGTCTAAGTCCATAACAAGATTTGGGGCTTAATGTCCATGAGGACCAGGTGTGAGGACCTGAGTGTCCATGGAGACTCCTGTGTAAAAGTCAGCCTTCCTGAACCTTGCTTTTCACTCAGAGAAAGAATGTTTTGTCTAAATCCACCTACTGTCATAGGAAGACTACAAGGAAGGTGAGCTTTGATCTAATTATACCTGGGGATTGTCATGTTTGGGTTCTAAATATAGAAGCCTAAGCCCAAGAGAAACATGTATGCAAAATCCCTTCAAAGACTCTTAAAATCAAAGGCCCACACGAATCCTACAGAAGCAGGCTCTGCTAAAAAATGCGCTAAAAAATTACAAAAAAAAGGAAACAATCCTCCGTGAACTAGAGATGGTAGATACAACATATAGGAGGGTTAGAATACCAATAATTTCAGAAAACAGAATAAGCTGAAAGAATATAAAAGAAATAAAAACTGGAAGCATGGGGATGCCATACAAACAAGAAGATTTTTGCACACAGATTGCCCAGAAATTAAAAAACAAGATGGGTTAAGAGACATGGAATACAGAAAGACAGAAGATCCAACATATCATATGGAGAAAGAATAGAGAGAATGGAGGAGAGAGTATTTGAAGATATGATGCCTGAGACTTTTACAGAATTGGTACAAACATGACTTTTCATACTCAAGATATAAAATAAGTTCTAGCCAGTATAACACTTACACCTAAACATTGTTATATGAAATTATAGACCACCAAAGAAAAGAGAAAAATGGCGAAGCCACTGGAGAGAAAATGTGGATTACCTATCAAGAACAGTAATAAGTGGGGCGCCTGAGTGGCTCAGTCTATTACATGTCTGACTTCGACTCAGGTAATGATCTCATGGTTCATGAGTTCAAGCCCCACATCTGGCTCTGTGCTGACAGTTCAGAGCCTGGAGCCAGCTTAAGATTCTGTGTGTGTGTGTGTGTGTGTGTGTGTGTGTGTGTGTGTGTCCCTCTCTCTCATGCTCTGTCTTTCTCTCTCTCTCAAAAATAAACATTAAAAAATTTTTTAAAAAAAAGAACAGTAATAAGAGAAGAGTCTTCACAACAACAATAAGGTGGGGTGCAGGGTGCAGGAGAGGGAAATGGTTTCACACTCTGGAAGGTGTAAGAAACTATTCATTCCAGAATTCAGTATGAAGCTAGATTGCCCTTCCAGATTAATTGTAATATAAAGACAACGTCAGATAAATGTTACAACTGTTTACAACTCACCAGTTCATGCTGAAAGTACTACTAAACACTCCGTTTCACAAGGAAATTAAGCCCTGACAAAAGGAGAGGAATAAAGGGAGGAAGGATGAGCAAAGAAAATGATTATGCAGGTAAATTCAAAGAAGCCACGACTAAAAAATTCATGAAAAAATTTAAAGCAGATACAAAAATCAAGGAGGACTCTCAAGACCTTAAAATGACTTAAGAACATCATTGTTTACGAGGAGCAAAGGGCTACTGGTTAAGCTTATTGTTTGTTAAGTTTAAATGTTTAACATTGAAAAGTAAGGTCTGAAAGAATAGAAATAGAATCTGTAATTTACAACAGAAAGGGGGATTAAATGAAGTAATCTAATCTAGAAGGCAGAAAACAGGGGGAAAAAGAAAAAGAAACAAAAGCCCACATTTATAAATTCGTGCTGGAACGCCTGAAGTATTCCCTTTAAAGTCAGCAATGAGGCCTGGATGTCTGCTACCTCTGCCTCCATCCAACACTGCACTGGGGGCCTTAGGCAAAGCAAAAAGATTAGAAAAAGTTGTGAAAATTAGAAAAGAAGAAACAAATCTGCTACTAACTGCAGATGATATAATTGAAAAAAAAATCTAAGACACGTACAGACACACTCTAGAGTTTAACAAAGTTTTCTCGAGGAAAGGGATAAAAATTTGACTATTGGTCTTACACTGAAGAAACCATGGGGAAACGTAATCATGGCCTGGCAGTCCCACTGCTAGGAGTGCAGCCAAGGGAAGCTCTCGGACACATGGGCACGGAGACAGAAATAAGAATGTTTTCTGCAAAAGAAAGCTGTAAGAGTAAAATAAGCGTTAAGAAAACAAAAAGGAATCAACCCAACTGTGCCTCAGTGGGCGTATTCAGGCAATGAGATAAAATGCCACAATTTAAAAGAAATGGATTGCCAATCTGGATAAATTTCGGAAACATAATGCTGAATGAAAAGGCAAGTTGCAAAAGGAAAGTTCAACGTGGCATCATTTATGTGAAATCTCCCTAAGATATTACTTATGAATATGTAGACATTTAGGAAAAATGTGAAAATATGAATGAGAATCAGACAAGGGAATAAAGCCTCCAATTTCACAGATACAGTTACTTCTAGGTCCAGGACAGAAGGACTTCAGCCATACTTGTAATATTTTATTTTCCTTGAAAAAAATGTATTTTTTTCCTTGAGGAATATTTGAAGCACATATGGAATATTTTCTCTGTTTGAATTCTTTCATAATTAAGAATAGTGAAAAGGTATTCATTGATCAGATTGACATTTTAACCAAGTTATATTTGACCAAGTTTTCTGATAGCCTGGGCATAAGGTAGGTAAATGGTAAGTGTTTTATCATTTTATACCCCAGCTCCACCCCCATCTGGGTCTTACTCAAAGTTTTCTTGCCCAATTTCAGAAGAAATATTTAAAAAATTTTTTTCTTCATTAAAATTTTTTTTTACCTTTTTTAAATTTTAACTATTTCTCTGTTCTCTCCCCACCATCAACAACTACTAATCTGTTTTTTATATCTATGAACTTGGTGATATTTTCTTTAATTCCACGTATAAGGGAGAGCATACAGTATTTGTCTTCTCTGACTGACTTATTTCACTTAGCATAATGCCCTTAAGGTTCATCCATATTGTTGTATTTTGCAATACTTCATTCCTTTTTATGCCCAAATAATACTCCATTATGTGTCCACTCCTCAATTTCTTTATCTTTTCATCCATGGATGGACAGTTAGGTTGATACCATATTATGGCTACTGTAAATAATGTTGCAGTGAACATTGGGGTCCATATGAGAATAGGTATTTGACAGATAAAACAGGAGAATCAGGACAGCCACTTTGAGACATACTTCTTCCCTCTCAAATTCTACTTTATTTTACTTCACTTCTTTTTCTTTTTCCTGCCTATTTCTCAGAGAAGTCACTGATGGATCTTTTTTTTTTTTTTAAGTTTTTACTTGCATTCCAGAGAGTTAACATAGCATACTATTAGCAAGTGCACTTGTGATGAGCAGCGGGTGTTGTGCGTATGTACTGAATCACTGAATTGTACACTTGATGTACCTTATATTTCTGTGCAAAATAAAGACAATATAACAAGAAAAAGAATAAGCTGTCTTTCATTTCTCAGACCTCTAGACTTATATTTATGTTTGTACCAGGTTAAGGCAGAGGAAGACTGATTTATATCTTTTGCTGCTTGCTCTCCCAGTCAACTCATTGTTCATACATCAGAAGGCCAAAAATCTTCAGAGATATACCTTCCAGCAATAAATCAAACCTCTTACTTGGAGGTTTAGATCCTGTTTGATTTTTAAAAAAATTTAAAGTAAAATTGCTACCAGGAAGATAAAGATAATATCAGATGACTTATTCTCTGATTTACCCCAGCTTACTTTACAAATTCATTTTTCTTACAACAAAGGAGAAAGGATTTTAACACTGAAAGACAGACATAGAGCTATAGCCTTCGACCCTTTCCCCATGAGCAGCACGAGAAAGGACTCTTTCCTTCATTACAATTTCAATATGGACAATAGTAACTAGAACCCACAATATGCATAAAGTATAGCTATTGTCTGAGTAGAGTTATTCTGGGCCTTCTACAGAAAGGTAAAGGAAGAGTATTAAGAATATGTGTTTATGTTGAGAGAGAAGTTCTTTGTTTAGCCTTTCAGAGATTCAGCATAGTGTGAGTCTGTAGGTCTTCTGACTATAGTTAACACCTCTGTCCCATATTTCCACCTAATTCTGCAGTACAAACAGGTTCACAAATATCACCAGAAAATAAATCAAATAATATTTGTTCATCTAAACTACCAAGGGATGTCTGTAAGGTGAAACTCAAGGATCAGCCAAACACGTTTATTTGGCCCCAAATCAGAATGCTCAAAATTAAATAGACTATATAGACAGCTAAAGTTATTTCAAGAGGTAGAAGATAAAAATACTTGTTTCACTGATGCAAGAAGATGTTTAAACAACATATGTTGTTGAAAGTACATTTTTGCTAATATAAGTAGTGGTTTAACTCAAGTGTTGTCTGTTTTCACATGGGTTGTTAAATGGTAGAACACGCATGTTCCTCCCACACTCAGCCAAAATGATCCCATTATATAAGAATATGCTATGGCTGGGCCTTGGGATGTAAAGACTATCCAGGCAGTCGCCCAGAAAGGAATCTCAGGACACTTACTTTTCAGCTCTTTACATGGTCATATTTTAAATCCAATCTTTAGGATGAAAAACGACCCATTAGATGCCCTATGTCTTTGAGAAGGCAGAAATAACATCTTTGGAAAATGGACATCTTATTTTGAGATAACCTGGAGTACCTAGCTTTTTCCTTTTCGCATCATATGATTACAAATTTCCAGGTCTTTGCCTCCTCTATAGCAAACATTATAGACAGTGAGTACAGTGGGAAGGAGTGTAAGGAGTTTAACCAAGAAGATGCTGGAGAAGCGTTTGTTGGGACAAGGTTAGAGCAACTCAACAAAATCATTCATAACCAAAGAAACTGCACATTACACAAGCTCTCAATACCCCACTAAAAAATTAAAATGCCCAGTGGAAAGTTATTTCTAAGACTTTTTTTTCTTTATTTGGGCTGTAAGGCAAAAGTCTGTCAACCAACATCATCTGTAAACAACCTGGTTTGTTGACTCCTGAAATAGGATATTTATTTTTTTAACTGAAGTTGTAGTTAGTTAACATATAGGGTAATATTAGTTTTAAGAGCAGAATCTGTGATTCTTCACTTATATACGATATTTATTTTTTAAAAAAAAAACTATCTACTTAAAATTCTGCATTCATAATTCATACATTCAAGTCACCACTGAAAATAAATGGAATACAATAAATTAATAAAATAAAGAAATACAATAAATTATTTTATATCCCACAGAAGAACCTTCTCATTGTATGGTTTCAAATTCAAGGAACGCTTTGCATAATTTATTCTTTACCAATATTCGTGCTACCAAAATTTGTCAATGAGAAGATTAAATAATTTTACAAAGTAACCGAAGTTCTCAGCATAAAAAGTACTATTATTCCGATTTGTCCACAAAAACAAAACATACACATACCTCAACAAATATAAAACACGGGATGATAGAATAACTTCGCTGAGTGTTGTTTCCTACAGCCATCTCTTACACCATGTAGCAAGGCTGCACCGTCTAAAACTGTCCAGGCTGAAATAGAAACAGGTAGCATTGTATAAGAACGACATGGTTAGCAGTCACTTAGGGATTTACATGAAAATATCAGCGACCCTCTAGATAAACAAGCTGTGCACCAACAATGCAAAGAGTGATCCATAATACAATCAAGTCAGACTAATCATCATTTCAGGGAAGATGAACTAGCCACGAACAGTCTTAGAGTCTAAATGATAGAGAGTGAGTCCCTGTGCACAAAGGTACAGTGAATCAGATTCTAATTGCCTAGCCCTGCACAGTGCTTTACCTGAGTAGATTGCCCTCACACCATGAAAGGCAGTTTTTGCTACAAAACATTTGTTGTTGTCCATACTGCATGGAATCTCCTCCCTCTGGGCCTGATTCTCCCTGTTTGCAAGTTTTGTTTCTGGCCTTGCGTCTGCCTTTGAAGCTAACAGAATACTGAGGCACTCATCCCCGACTTCTTACCTTGACCACTCTTTGCCTTTGCTCCCTTGATTGTTAATATTTTGGATTAATGCATCACTGATCCCTCTCACTGAGCTCCCTCAGCCCTGTGTGTGTGTCCCGAACACAAAAACACCATAATAAAATCTCTCAGTTTACAAAAATGGAGTATCTAGGCAACTGCAGATTATTTTAAGTATTTGTTAGAATATCTGACTTTGAACCAAAAATATTCCTGTATTAGATTTGTTTAAGAAGAACAAAATTAGCCAAACAACCACATAGAGGTTTTAGACTTTTATAAAACTTCCAAGGCCAGATGAAAAGAATTTTCTACTATAACTTTTATTTTCTATCCAAAGCAACACTTAATGTGTTTCAGGTATCTGATGTTGTGCAACTGTCAATATAAAACAAATTAGCACTTTTTCCTCACCCCAAAAACTATCCTCTTTCTCACCATCACTTCTCCTGACTACCTTACCACTTCTCCAGCCAAGTCACCATTAATCTACTTTCTGTCTCTATAAAGACTTTCTGGATTCAAATAAATAGAATGATAGAATTTATGGTTTCTTGACCTGGATTCCTTGATTTAGCATTGTGTTTTTGAGGTTTATTCATGTCATAATGCACATATCAGTAAATTTTTCCTTTTTATTGCTGAATAGTATTCCATTGTATGTCTATAGCACCTTCACCAATTGGTGGAAACATAGGTTATTTCTAATTTTTGCTGTATCCAACCTTAGACTGCATCTAGTATTGTTGGTAAGATGCTAAGAATATCTGTGTATAATAAGTCTTGTGTAGATATAGGTTTTCATTTCCCATTGTTGGATACCTAAAGGCATAATTGCTGGATCATATGCTACATGATGTTTAAGAGAACCACGGACGTGTTTTCCAAAGTAATTGTGTCATTTTACATGGACACCAGCAATGTAAGCGAATTCCCATTTCTCCACATCCTAACATTTTCATTGCCCATCTTTTTTTTATTAGTCATTCTAGTCATTATGAGATGATAGCTCATTATGATTTTTATTTAATAATAACAAATGATATTGAGCATCTTTTGATGTGCTTATTAGCTGTTATATCTTCTTTTGTGAAATATCTTTTCAAATCTTTCCATTTTTTTGACTGCATTGTTTATCTTATTGATTTCAAGGTATAAGTGTTATTTATATTCTGGATACAAGTCTCTTATCAGATATGTATTTTGTCTTTTGACTATTAATGTATCTTAGCATAGATTCCTTGAGGATTTTTCTGCTTACAGATTTCTCACTAATCGAATTTGTGAGTTTATGGCATTTTGCCCAAATTTGGGAAATTTTTCAGCATTATTCCTGGAATACTTCTCAACATGCTCTCTCATCTCCTGGGACTCCAATAACATGAATATTAGATCTTTTGTTTTAGTCCATCATGACCCTGAGACTAATTTTTCCCCTCAGTCTATTTTCTCTGTTGTTAAAATTAGGTATTTTCTATTATTCTATCTTCAAGTTCACTGATTCTTTCCTCTTCATTATGGTGTTGAGTCACATCCATCCACTGAGTTTTAAATTTCAGTTGTATTTTTTTAATTCTAAAATTTCCATTCCATTTGCTTTTTCTCTATACTTTCTCTTTCTTTGCTGAGATCAATTTTTTCATTTGCTTCAGCATGTAATTGTTTATTGAAGTATTTTTATGAGGACTACTTAAAAATTCTTGTCAGATCATTGTAACATCTGTATCATCTGGGTATTGGTATTTGTTGGTCTGAATTCAGTTTGACATCATCTGTTCACAGGATGAAGAATGATTTTTGATTGAAACCTTGGGTTATTACACTATAAGGCTCAAGATTTTGTTGAATCTTTGTGTTTTATCATATCTCCTCTGATACTCCTCCAGTAGGTATAGGGAATGCCCCTGTGTTACTGCCATGGAAGTCTAGGTTCTTCTAGTCTAGGTTCTTCTAGGTGGAAGTCGAGGTTCTTCACCTGGTCTTCTGTGACACCTGGTTGGGGAGAGGCCCCTTTGCTAGACAAAAATGGAATTCGGGGTCTTCACTGACATCCTGGCTCGGAGGAGGAGAGGCACCTCATTTTTTACTGCTTCCCATGTGGCCTTCACAGACACTGTGGGAAGGTGGCCTTATGATTGCTGAGTACTGGTAAAACTACTGACTTTCCATTAGCGCCCCTCCGACACCACCCCAGTGAAGAGAAGTAGGGAGTTCCTCAGTGCTGTCTAGGAGGGGTGAGAGCCAGGCTCCCCACATGTTTCCCTCTGATACTGGGAAGTAGGGAGACAACTCATTACTGCCCTGCATGAAATAATGTTCTGGCTCTCCCTTGACGTTCTCTGACCTGATCTCAGCAGGAGTCTGGGGGAACCTCCTTATAGCTTGGCAAGGAATCAGACGTCCAGGGTCTCCACTTGGCCTTCACCAGTTCAGCAGAAGAGATCGGACTATCGTTTTTTCTGTGGTGTTTGACTGGAGTCAAGAGGTCCTTTTCTAAAAGTTTTCTGTATTCTTAGGCTGTCCTTTTCCTGACCCTTTGGCTAGAGCTCTTCTTGGGGCTATTTTATCTGTGACTATTGGTGTTCCCTGGGTGACCAGATTCTTCAACATCTAATCTGAGAGAGGCAGCAAAAAGAAAATCCTGGGAACTCACTATTATGTTGTTTCTTGTGTGCTAAGGTCCCTAGATAGTCTGCTTTTCCTTCTACCTGTTTCCTTATGTTTATATAACATGTAAGATTTTTAGTTGTTTTTAGTGGAAGGCACAAGGAAAAGTACATCTTACCCCATGCTCCCAGAAACAGAAATCATCAGAATCTTTTTGAAGGAGTACCAAATAGGCCAATCACCAAGATTCTAGTAGAGCCCAGCCCAGCTGTGTTCTCATGAATTTGAGTTTCAAGGTTTCAAAGTAAGAGAACGTATCTTATTATTCATTCACTCACTCATTCATTCATGAGTCCCTAATTCATGCCACATATCCCACTAGGCAAAACTAGAAGTAATGAACTGGTCAGATACTCTGTGGCTAATAGCTATCTAGAAGACACTGAAAAACAAACATAAGAACAAGTATAACAATGGGTTATAGGTATAAACATAAAAGGAAGTAAGAAGGATAATGATGGCACAAATAAATAATCCTAATTCATGGGGTCAAGGATCTCTTTATACATCAGTTATACTATACATTAATCTTTTATGCATTAGGCATAGTAAACACAGGGCCTAGGATCCATAATACTTTTAGAGGTCTATGCAAAGGTTTTAATTTCTTCTAAAACCAGAATATGGAGTATTAGGCAGAAGAAAATTTTAATGTATATTATTAAATTCAGTTTTCTACCAATTATAAAATATAAATTTAAATATTTTTTAAATAGAGAAAGGGGTCCTCATAGGCAAACTTGCTTAGAGTCAACAAAAATAGGGGCACCTGGGTGGCTCAGTTGGTTAAGCGTCCGACTTTGGCTCAGGTCATGATTTCATGGTTCGTGGGTTCCAGCCCCATGTCAGGCTCTGTGCTGACAGATCAGAGCCTGGAGCTGGTTTCAGATTCTGTGTCTCCCTCTGTCTCTGACCCTCCCTTGCTGGTGCTATCTCTCTCTCTCTCTCAGAAATAAATAAAACATTAAAAAAAAAACCCCAAAAGTAATAATGCAGCTCTAGTTGAAGAGAAAGTTAAGGAAAGGTTTCTTGGAAGAGACAGCTATTTAAGTCGATTAAAGTAAAAGTAAAGGAGGATGAGAGAAGCATTTCAGCTAAAGAGAGCAGCAGGAGCAAAAGTTCCGAAGACATGAATATAATGAATATGAATCAACCTATCATGTGTGAGAAACAAAAAATAAAGAGCAGGTCAAATGTATGAGAACCAGGACAAGCAATGGAAGCTACCAAAATTTATGCACATGTAGCTCTTTGTACACAAACTCTCACAAGCAGAGTAGCTCAAGAATAAGAAATAAGAGGGGTCCATTTCCATATCAGATAGTAACATAGGAAAAAAGAGAATATGGACAGACAGTGCTGTTTCTTGGTAATAAACTCAGGCAGAGCTCTTATTTCTAAGCAGCTAAGTATATTAGAAGCCAGAATTGTCTCATGAAGGGATCAATGCCATCTCCTATGTTTCCACTGATTTTTCCACGTAATTTCCTCTTATTTATGAGAAGTGTTATAATTCCTAATCAGCCCATGACAAATACAAAAATAATTACTGATTACAAAGTATCTGTTTTCGTGATTCTGAAAATTGATGGCGATGAAGTACGGTCACAGCTGGACTTCATTTTTAAGTTTTGCAAAGTTGGCTCCAGCTGGTCAGTCAAGGAAGCCGCAAAGAACAAAAAGGTCCATGATAAAGAGTCATCACAATCCAGTGGGCCTTTCTGCCCAGCTTTGATGTGAATCTAAAATTGCCAGTAGCCAAAGTCATAGCCTGTGGTCATTCTCAATAGCTTAGAGTCTATTATGTTAGGGAAACTAGAGCTTTCTCCTTTTACAGAGACAATTTTGAGATAATTTTGCTAAAAATGCCATGGATAATATAATTAATAGAGCTCACTAAAACAAAAATCTAAAAAAGCACGTAGGGAACAACAACAAGGACACCAAAATGGTACCTTTCCAAGGAACTCAAGAATTCTTCACTCTTGAGGCCACAGTTAGGACAGTGTTTCCGAACCCCATCACTGTTAATACAGAGGGCTGGATAAATCTTTTTTTTGTGAGGGGCTTCCCTGAGCATCGTTAGATGTTTAGTTATATCCCTGGCTTCTAGTCACGAGATGCCAACAGTAGCAACCTCCTTCCCAAATCATTGACAACTAAAAAAGTTTACAGACATAGCCGGATGTCCCCTTCAAGAGGGGAGGGGATGGTTGGTAGAGATGGCCTCTAGGGGAGAACCACTAATTTAGGAGGATTGAAAGCAAAGCTCCTAGAAAATGAAAATTTTTGAGCTGATGAAAAACTTGCTTCACCTGGGGTAAAGGCCACAGTTTTGCCCAAGGGGACAAACCTATTCCTGCTTAGTACCCAACAGAGGGAAATTTGGATTTTTTTGTTTGTTTTTTACCATATGGCATGGGATCTCAAAAAGGAAGTGTTGAAAACAAGCTTAAACAGCCTTAAAATATCTCTGGAGGGATTCTGCTTCCAGCTAAGAGAAAGTAACTGAGACTGGATCTCATGCCTGACAAATCAAACATACAAACAAAAATAAATAAGACAATGGTATGTGAGGCATATGACATGAGGCAATAAAGGGCAGTGATCCCTGAAAGAGAGGAGGAACAGAGGTGAGCCCCAGGACTGCCCTAGCTTATTGGCTGGAGAGTCTAGCCAATAGCCAATAGCCTGAGTCATAGCTTCAGGCTATGGTAGAGAAAGGGGAACCCAGAAGATGGCCAGGGGTCTCTCTGAGTAGATAGAAATGAGAATGTGGAGGAAGCCTACACAACTGAAGTTCTCAAAGCAGAGTACAGAGAAGAGAACAATGCAGAGAGAGCGCTGGGTGCTCTGCAGAGGGTCCCTTTTGTGTCTTTAGCAGAGTACTGGTGAGCATGAGTGGAAAGTACCCAAGGCCCAAAAGAAACCATCCAGAGGGATGAAAGCAAATAATCACCAGGGCTCACAGATGGCCAAGAATACTTTCTGTTCTCACCTTCCAATTCACCAGACAGCAAGTAGAGGGACCTCAACCACTATGAAACCACTTCTCATCCAGGAACCACAAATGGCACCGAGAAGTACTCCTTGTAGAGTATTACTGGGTTTTTGTCTTTCTTTCATTTGTGTGTTACAGAATACTAAATATTTACTGAGATTCTGGACCACTGAGTGGTATGCTTTTCCCAGGTGTCAGGTTGAGCCACAGAAGCAAGAATATATATCAGCACAATTCATAACCCAGATCATGTCAAAAGCATCTCTGACAAAGTTCTACAACACTTGAATATGGTGGAATTTTCTAGAAATTCCACAAAAATTAGGTTTATGTAAGATTAAACTGAGATTATGTTTACAATTAGTTTAAAATGGGATTATGTCAACAAAGGGGTAGAATAGGGCTTATTTCTTGTGACTCAGACTTAAAAAAAATTTTTTTTAATGTTTATTTATTTTAGATAGAGAGAGGGAGAGAAAGAGAGAGGCAGGGGCTGAGAGAGAAGGAGACACAGAATCTGAAACAGGCCCCAGGCTCCGTGCTGTCAGCACAGAGCCTGACATGGGCTTGAACTCATGAACCATGAGATCACAACCTGAGCCAAAGTCAGACACTTAACCAACTAAGCCACCAGGTGCCCCCAAATCTCTTTTTTTAATGCTTATTTGAGAGACAGAGAGAGAGAATGGGTACATGCGAGGTGGTAGGGGTAGAGAGAGAGACAGAGAGAGAGACAGAGAATCCCAAGTAGGCTCCTCACTTGTGGGGAATAAGTTTAGGAATTCCCTGAGCTTGCACAGATGGGTTAGCATGGCATAAAGAATTAGAAAGCCATAGGATGAACACACCCAAATGTGGGTAAACAAGATTAAGTAAATAAAATTAGATTCATGGGGCAAAGTCCCCCGGTATAGGACAAAGGTATAAGAATAGGAAATCTCAGGATGAAAACATCCAAGATGAGGTAAACAAGATTAGGTATTTAGGGTGGAAATGCCCCTCCCCACCAACTTAGTACAATAGCAGAGAGCTGCTTTCACAGTAAGGAAGGACCAAAATAGGTAAACAGGAAAGCAGGACTTTAGACAGAGCAGAGCTAATTAACAAAAGAAAGTTGCCTTGTGTCTTGTTGACCTGGAGGTAACATGCTTTGTCTTTTTTGTCCCCAGGCCAGTTTAGGTAAACAAAGGTGGGGCCTCATGTCTGCTGTAAATAATCTTTGGCCCAGCTCCAGGATTCTGTTTTGTTTTGACCCAAACCCCTAACATTGCATAGCTTCAAAACCACCTTTTCCCTAAGCCCATGAATTAATGTTCACGATTTCATTGTCTCTTTGTATACATCCATCATACTTGTAAGCTTTCTGATCCTAATAAAAGTGGAGCAAGGACACTTACTCAGGGTTCTTGTCTCCTCCTGGACATTAGCCTCTCTCGATTTTAATCCTGCGTCTAGCTCTCTTGCTGGACAAGAGAGAACTCCAGATGCAGAGTCTACGACACCCACTGTCGGTGCAGAGACCAATTTCATGAACCGTGAGATCCATGACCTGAGCTGAAATCAACAGTTGGATGCTTAACCGAATGAACCACACAGGCAACCCATGACCAAAATCTTAATTAGAGGTAAAGGAGGTTGTAGAAAAGGAGAAATTAAAAGGTAAGAAAAAAAATTAGTTGTGAGAATTTCATTTTATTCCCTAGTACTCAGGGTGAGCCATCATCCCCCAATCCAGCTCCTCTTTAACACATGTAAAATAGGCATTAACTTCCTTGGTGGTGCTGAGATACCTCTCACTGTTCTGGATCATTTCTATTCAGTACATAATCTCCAACCAGGATCACACTTTGCATTTAATTTCCCAAAGCAGGAAAGCCTATTTCTTTCTTTTTCTTTTCTTTCTTTCTTTCTTTCTTTTTTTGGAGTAACAAAGAAATGAAGGGATAAGGATGAAGTGAATGAGTTGTAGGTGAAAGCAAAACAGATATCATCATAAGATGGTGAGGGATTTAGGAAATAACTACTTAGGCTTTCAAGACAAATTCTTTAGTCTGCTAAATTTTAGAGATGTTTTTCAAAGCTTGTGAAGAATGAGGACATGAAGACCTCATATGATAGGAGGATGGCTTTGGCACTCCCTTTTCCCTCCAGTTTCTTCCCTGCACAGTCTCACAGTTAGACTCACAGTCCAGTCCTTGAACTAGTCCAGACGAAGGCAGGGAGATATAAAGAGCATAAAACCCATAATCTAGAGAAATTTAGACTGGAGTCACATCTTTATAAAATACCATAACTCGGGGGGGGGGGGAGCTTATGAGGATACCTGGGCCCCCAGGTTGTTCTTGAGAGGTTTTCAGACCCAGGAATAATTGCAGGTTCCCCTAGGGCTCCAAGACAGCCACTGCCCTTTGTCACCAGAGTATCATTTGACATTTAGGGTCCTTTCTGCTGCACCTCTCACAACTGAAACAGAGGCTTCCTGGCTAATGTCTGAGCTTGCTGTAGCTTTCGGATTCTGTTAAACCTCTCCAGTTCCATTTTGCAACAATCTCCACCCCATGACCACCCCTGGCTTTTCTACACTCCAGCTACTCAGTTTTTGCAACATCCCAAGCTCTTTCTCATCTCTGGGCCATCTTATGCACTGCTTCACAGTGCATACTTCCTTCCTCCAGATTTGCCTCATAAATGTATGCTCCTCTTTCAGATCTGCAATTAAATGCCATTTGCAAAGGGAAGGTTTCCTTAACTGCTCTGATGGGTTCAGTTCTATTATGTACTTCCGTCAGACTCCTTCGTAATACTTATTGGGTAATTCTTTAACATCTGTCCCTTTTCTAGACTGTCCATCAGCTTTGTTCCATGTGGCCAGGGCACATGGTTGTTGTTCTTGCTCAACATTGTAACCTTCGTACTTTGTACAGCACCTGGCACATAGCTACACAGTAAATGTTGACACTAACAATGCGCTGTGCTGCCCAGCTCCAGTGTTTGATGTCACATCTGCCCTGGGTCACTTTCTTACTTTATCTCCTACTCCTAATTAGGTCTTGGGTCAATCCTTTCTAGGTTTTGCATGAACTCAACACTATGATACTAATGTAGGTCTTGGATCAATCCCTTTTGCCTACTCTAGCTACCTAAGACCCTTACACCTTGAATGCAAAGAATAATGAGAAATCAAGTGTTTTTGAAGTCCTAGAAATCAAAATGTAAACCAAAAAACATTCCAAAATGTTAAGTTGAAATGGGGGGAATTATCCCACTGAATTCTACTTCTGAGTCTTTGTTTAAAAAAAAAATCACTGTGGGCTGCTGCTTTAAAAGGTATATGCTTTGGGCACCTGGCTGGTTCAGTCAGTCCTTAAGCATCTGACTTCAGCTCAGGTCATGATCTCACAGTTGATGAGTACAAGCCCCACTTCTGGTGAACATGAGCCCTACTCTGGGTGAGCCCCACTTCTCTTTCTCTCTTTCCCTCCCTCTCTCTCTCTCTGCCCCTTGTGGGATTCTCTCTCTCTCTACCCCTTGTTCACTTGCATCCTCTCTTTCCCTAATAAATAAATATATAAATAAATAAATGAAATGTATATGCCTTAATTAAATAACAAAAGTTAAAAGTTAAAGAAAAGAGAGAGAGCCAAAGTCCACCTAAACGTGAGCCATCTCTGCTAGAGACTAGTCTTTAAAAAATAGTA
Source organism: Proteles cristata cristata (assembly GCA_017311185.1). Taxonomy (NCBI): domain Eukaryota; kingdom Metazoa; phylum Chordata; class Mammalia; order Carnivora; family Hyaenidae; genus Proteles; species Proteles cristata. The sequence continues at coordinate 143,965 of JAESUZ010004879.1, forward strand.
AGAACTTGGGGCGCGTGGGTGGCTTAGTCGGTTGAGCGTCCGACTTTCGCTTAGGTCATGATCTTGCGGTTTGTGGGTTCCGGCCCCGCGTCGGGCTCTGTGCTGACTGCCAGCTCAGAGCCGGGAGCCTGTTTCAGAGTCTGTGACTCCCTCTCTCTCTGACCCCCCTGCTGCTGTCTCTCTCTCTCTCTCTCTCTCTCTCTCTCTCTCCTAGAAATAAATAAAAAAACATTAAAAAAAAAATAGCAAGAACAAGGATGAGGTCAAGCACAAAGCTCAGCAGGTGACCTGAAGCAGTTTGAAGGAAAGCAGAGACCATGCTTATGTCTAAATGGCTGATTGGAAGGGCTACCTTGGACTGCCTTATGGGTCATGACCAAAAGAACTACTTAATAGGAAAACAGTACCCAGACAAGCAAGGTGCTGCTCTCATTCTTTTTAAAAAATTGTTGATATCGTTTACTAATTTTCCACCAGGGGGGAAAAACATAGCTGATAAAAGTAGCAGGGCATAAAGAGCTTTCCTTAATTATAAAGTTAATGTTTCCTTCAACAAAATTAAAGGGTGGAAGGAAATGAGGTTTGATGCTCAGTTAAACTGAAACTTGAAACCTTGAAACACTGGAGCAAGAACAAGAAGTATGCCTTCACAGGGATGGACACACACACACACACACACACACACACACACACACACACACACTTGGACATTAGGGAAGTTTCAGGAAAAGTTGTGTCAGCTTAAAGTCTGGGGAAGAAATAGGCAGAGAATATGTTGCCATTGCTCATAACTGAAAAGAAGCAAATGTGATTCTTAAACACTTAACTATTTGTATTCTCTTACATCTGGCTCTGGTTATAAACTCTCAAATATAATTTCAAAAGCAATTGCAGTTATTAATAAAAAAATTTACAATGATGCCATCATCATGATCCATGTTATACGACTGACTTGTTAGGGGTACAGAATTGTTTTATTATGGTCACTCACATCCTTCTAGTGAAAAATGCCCATTGGTAAGGTCTAAGATGAACTTGTACTAGGTTAAAGTCTATTCTAAAATGGGCCATATTGGACAAAAGATCTGGTATTCCTAGTATCATATAATGATTTTTACTAAAGTATTTTGAAGACAGGCATTAAGAAGAGAGTACCATTTTGCCCATTCAACCATCAAAAGCCTTTATAAGTACGTACTAACTACAAGGCCTTAGGCTTTGAGTGATGTAAATATGAGTCAAACAGCTATTGATAGCGGGCACCTCACAACCTAGTATGAATATAAATATAGACAAATTCAGAGTCCTTAAAAATGTGGATGATGGGAATTCATAGGAAGGAGAAATTATTTCCATGGAGGACATCTGAGGTGTGTCTGTGAGGACAGGTAAGGAGGAGATGCATGAATAGGCTGAGGAGGGCTATTTCCAGACATTAGAATGAGCAAAGTATGGAGAAGAACAGTCCAGACCATATCAAGGGTATGGAATTATTGTTAAACAAGTTTGGCCAGCACATAGGAGACACCAAGAAAACGGCACTGGGTATAGCTAGGAGATAGGGGCTGGGGTGTGGAATGCCGAGCTAAAGATTTTAGACTCTGCCTTTCCTTTGCAGAGGGAGACGGGTGGCAGTGGACGAACTCTGGAGTTGGGAAGACCTATTAGAGACCATGGTCATTGTTGAGATGGCATTAGAACCATGCAAGACCTGGCTTCAATCCAGGATTTGTATTTTTGAAATGAACAGGAAGGAGAAGTAGATAGGAGCCTCTGTTTGCATATGGGCCTCTCTCAGTAGCCTAGAAGGGAATTTGTTCAATATTAAGGTCAGAGGGACCAGAGTACCCTTTCAGACTCCTAGTCATTGGTTCCTCAACATTTCCCTCTGAATTCTGTTCTGGTTTGTGTCTCAAGGGCCACAGTGGTTTGTAATCATCCAAGAGATGAGATCACTAATTAAGTGGAAAGAAAAACAGCAAAAGATCAAGTCCATGCTGGAGGAGGAAATGCCCCATAGAGTAGAATTTTAAAGAAGCTACACAGGAAAGTCTTTTGGGGGGTGCGGTGTTTCCAGGATATTAGACATCCCTTTATGGTCTTGCCTGCAGGGATGTATGTCACAAGCTGTTCTGAGCAGTGGGGAGTCTGCAGTAGTGTTATCTGCGGAGCAAGGCTGCATTTTCCAATTTAAAGCTAAGTTGCCCAGGAGCCAAGCTGTTTGTTTTTCAGTAGAGAAGACAGGAAGAGAGAGAGACAGAGACAGAGAGAGAGAAAATATAAATGTGCGTGGGTGAGAGAGAGACAGAGACAAAGACACAGAGACATGGAGAGATCCGTGAGTTAAGATAGCAAATCTATCCTGAAAACAGCTTTCTGGAACAGAGTGGATTTATTTTTGTCATTAGATTTTCGATCCTTGGGCACCCTCAGAAATCACTGCCAGACGTCCCTATGTCCTCATGACAGGTTAATTAATTAGCTCTGTTAGACCCTGTTGGGTTCTCACAGGAGACAGGAAATAGAAACAAGAGGAATTCCCTTTCACCATGGGAGGTTTCAGAGGAGGATTAGCCAAAACTGGTGCAAGCCTTGGTTTGCCCACAGTCAGGAGAGGATTTGCACAGTCAGGAAGGATCACATTTAATCAGTGACTGAACCAAACTTAGAATTTTGAATGAGTATAATAATAATGAAAATACTGCCCACTAGTCTCCTTGATAAACCTCTTTTGAGGATTTATTACTCCATGCCAGGCTTTATATAAGTAAATAGCTTTATAGTTTTACTTTTTACAATGAGCACTGTAAGATTTCTGGAGTAATTTACATATGAGATGGAAGATACAGTGATCATTCTTTAATATTGTAGCCTGCCTGCCTCATCTAGCATTCCTGACCCTCCTTGCCCTGCATCTGCTTTTTCTTTTATCTATACCACCCATTACCTAACATATATCATTTATTTATTGTGTTTATTTATTATCTTTCCCCAACAGCCAGAATAGAAGTATCACAACTCCTTGCTTATTTTGTTCCCCAGTTGTACTCCAAGTGTCTTTTGGAAAGATGACATGAAATAATTACAACTAAGATAAAAACATGGTCTCTCTGGAGGAAAATCTCCCCTGCAGAAGGATCTTTGGATGCAGAGGAATGGGGAGGGTGGGTGGGAACCATCCTCTTGTTGAAGGCAATAGCATATGGGAAGTTCCCAAGATGAGAGAAGGCACAGCCATATGGCTGGAACATAAAGAGCGTGGGCAAGGGGCCAGGTAGGGAGGTTAGGGAAGAGAAGGCCCAGATGATACAGGGTAGGCCATGTTAAAGACTTTGGAATCAGTTCTAAGATTAATAGTAAACTATTGAAAACATTAAAAAAAGTGTTTATTTTGAGAGAGAGAGAGAGAGAGAGAGAGAGAGAGCAAAAGAGAAAGAGAGAGAATCCTAAGCAGGCTCCACGCTGTCAGCACAGACCCTAACATGGGACTCAATCTCATGAACCTGAACTGAAATCAAGAGTTGGATGTTTAACCCACTGAACCCCCAGGTGCCCCAACTACTGAAAGGCTTGAAGGGAGAAAGCTCTCAGACCCTGTTTTGCGTGCACTAAAGACTGTTCAGGGTCCAGATGGTGGTTTGGAAGAACAGGACAAGAATGGGTAGGGTGAGGGGCAGCTGAAATATCCGGCTATCGTCTAGACAAGAGGAGAAGGTGGCTTGGATTAAGGCAAGGGCACTAGACACACACAGGCGAGTGAATTCAAAACAAAATTAGAAGAGCATCTAGGATTTAGTCATTGGTCAAAGTAGAAGTGACGAGAATGTTAAAATGTCGTTTCCTATTTATTCAAATCCCTCAAACTAAAATACTCATCTTTTGTGCCATCTCCAGTAGTGATGAACAACTTTCTGTTTACTCTCCCATGAGATACCCTGCAGCCTTCTCCTCAGTCTTTCCTCATGAATCCTCCTTGGGTCTTCTCAGCCTTCATGTGACCCAGAATCAGACAGACTATTCTGGAAATTTCCTCACAGGAACTTCTTGTAAAATACCATGCTCAAAGAACAACAAAACCAGTATCTTACTATAAATGTATTTATTCTCTAAATAAGTTGGGATCCCAAAATATTAACAAAAGCCCTTCCTTATTTTTTCTGCCTTTCCAACTCCTTCAAGGCACATACATATCCTCCTACATATCCTTCAAGGCACAATTCAATGTCAGCCTCTTCCAGGAAGCCTTCTTAGTTTAGTCAGTCAGCCATTCACGACACTCCTGCTTTGATCCACCAATAAGCCATGCACGTTTACTATCTGAGCATTTGTTTGGTGTTCAGTCACAGGCAGCGCTAAATCATCATCGATGACAGGATGGAGCGAGGCAATCTCTTAGACCCCTTTTGTGTTCTCACTCTGTCTCTCAAACTCTAAAGTTCTCAGTTAACTTTCTGCTGCACCTGGGTTATCTTTATTCCAAATTATCAACTACAAGAGTGATCTGACTTGTAAGTCTTTGTGGCGCCCATAGTACCTGGCACAATGCCAAAGAACAATACATGGTAACAGTTAGAGTTGTTCCAAAGAGAAGGTGGAAGGGGTGACTGAATTTGCCTTGCTCCATATCCGTCTCTTCTCACTTCCCCACCCTTTAGAGCAACACCTTGCGGAATCAAGCAGATAGCAAAAACTGGCCATGGTAGACTTCTTATGTCTTTAAATTTTTTTTTTTAATGTTTTATTTATTTCTAGGAGAGAGAGAGAGAGACAGCGTGAGCAGGGGAGGGTCAGAGAGAGAGGGAGTCACAGATTGAAACAGGCTCCGGGCTCTGAGCTGGCAGTCAGCACAGAGCCCGACGCGGGGCTCGAACCCACGAACCGCGAGATCATGACCCAAGCGAAAGTCGGACGCCCAACCGACTAAGCCACCCAGGTGCCCCTGACTTCTTATGTCTTAAAAAGACCATCTACTTAAAGCATAGCCAATTCATTAATAGTTATACTAGAAAGAAAATGAATGAAATCAAACTATTAATCCCCCTCCCTCCTTTATTGAGAGAGACAGAGAGCGCATGCACATGTGCGCATGTGAGTCAGGGACAGGCAGAGAGAGGAGAGAGAGATTGTGCAGAGCCCAATTTGGGGCTCAAACTCATGAATTGTGAGATCATGACCCAAGCTGAAATCAAGAGTCAGATGCTTAACTAATTGAGCAATCCAGGCACCCCCAAACTCTTAATCCAATTTTGGATCAGTAGTTTTCACCCTTCCATCTGCTAAAATTACAAAAACAAACAAACAAACAAACAAACAAAAAAAAACGCCAAAAAACAAAACAAGCCAATAACCCCAAACACAAAGTACTTTGAATTTTCTTTCCTTTTTCTCTGATTTTAGTGGAACCATTTATAAAAGCATCAAAAGGCCAGCATAGAAGGGATGAGGGCAAAAGCAAAATTTACATAGGATTTACTCACCCATTTAGCACAACAATCCTGTGAAATAGATTCCATTATGAACTATGTTTTGACAAGAGAATAGTTACAGAAAGTTTAAACAGAGTGCCCAGGATCACATAGGTGGCATCAAGGCTGAGATTTAGAATGTAGGTGTCTGACCCCAGAGCCTGTGTACTTGGTCTATACATCAACTTCTTCTCCAGAAAAATGAAAAAGGAAACAAAGAGCTTAATCCACATCCCTGGTCCTCAGCCTTCTGGCTAATAGGAAGTTCACTCACTGATGCACTGTTGCTTTTAAGAGTCCAATAAGCACCCAGGGATTGTGGTTCCCTGATAAAAGCCCTCAGGTTTTCCTATTTTTAAAAGATTTAAAAAATTTTAAAAATGTTTTATTTATTTTTGATAGAGAGAGAGAGAGAGAGAGACAGTGTGAGCAGGGGAGGGTCAGAGAGAGAGAGGGTTACAGAATCCGAAGACAGGCTCCAGGCTCTGAGCTAGCTGTCAGCACAGAGCCCTACGCGGGGCTTGAACCTACGAACCGTGAGATTATGACCTGAGCCAAAGTCAGACGCTTAACCAGACTGAGCCACCCAGGTGCCCCTAAAAGATTTTTTAATGTTTATTTATTTATTTTTGAGAGAAAGAGAGAGACAGAGCACTAGTGGGGAGAGGCCGAGAGAGAGGGAGACATAGAATCTGAAGCAGGCTCCAGGCTCTGGGCTGCTAGCTCAGACCCTGATACAGAGCTTGAACTCATGAACCATGAGATCATGACCTGAGCCCAAGTCAGACGCTTAACCAACTGAGCCACCCAGGTACCCCTTAATTTGTTTTCAATGTTTACTTATTTCGATAGAGCATGAGTGGGGAAGGAATGTGGGGGAAAACAGAGGAACAGAAGCAGGCTCCACGCTGTCAGCACAGAGTCCTACATGGGGCTTGAACCCACAAACCATGAGATCATGACCTGATGCTCAACTGAGACACAGAGGCACCTACTTTTTCCTAATTTTAAAAGAACTCTCACAAGTTGTGAATCAAGATACATTCAGTGACTGTATTTGGAGGACCTCTCATCCTTTTCTCTATCCCACTGACACTCCCCATTTCATAAGACTATAAAATCATTCCAGGGATTTGATGTTATTTTGTGGCCCAATCTGGAATTGGTTAAGATAGCCCTGCAAAAGGCACCTGTTTGCTGACTGCTCATACCTAAGCTGATACCTAAGCACAAATTTTGAGATGAAGTTAACACCTGTTCCAATGTTCTAACATATCCTCCTTTCTCTCTGTGCTCTGCTAGCTTGTAACCCACAGAGTCTGAACAGATTCACTACCAACCTAACACATCAGCCTGATGATGCCACCAGAATGGCAGGATTTACTCCTGGTGTCGGCATCACTCTCATCTCATAAGTAAGTGTAACTTTACATCTAGATGAAGAAGCCCCAGCTCCATGGATGTGAGTGCTAGTTTTAGAGTCTGACAGGAATGGATCTGGACCCAGATCATGAATGGAACCAAGAAAGTAGATTACGTCCTTGTGACTAGCTCTGTCTATTCTTTTGTACTGTTGTGGGTGTATTGGGGTAATTGCTGTGAGGGGTAAATTACATGACGTGTACAGTGTTCAGCATGTGCCAGGTATTCTGAAAACACTTGTTGAATGACAGTTTTCTGCTCAGCACTTACAGTTCCAGTTTCTATCTCTGTCCTCCAGTGTCCAGGCACCACTGATTAGGGGGAAGCCATACTACTCAGCTTAACAAGAAGGGACTGTTTGTAGAGAACACGAGCAATACTTATTAAACATTTTCCTTACTCATATGGAGAAAAAGATTATTAATTACTGAGCTGTGGCTAGTTCCCAGGACATCTAATTTGTTCACATCAATTTTCAGAGAAGCCTTACATTTGAATAGGAGTTGACTTCACATTTCTCCACTTCACAGAGAAACCACAAGGCAGTCAGGTAGGTAGCAGTATACAGGCTACATCTCAGCTGCTGGGGCTTCAGAAGGAGGAAATGCATTCTTAAGATTGGAGGAGAAATGTGGATAATGAGATAAGGGGAGTGATGAACGAAACAGCAAGAAAAATTAAAAAGCACTTGTGGGTTCTGCTGGAAACCCTTAATTAACCACATTCTCCACAACACAGAGCTAGGGGCAACCAGGAAAATATAATACCCTGTAGAGCTTGGTGATGAGACAATGCTGGCAAAGTGTTACGTCAAGCCCCAAAGATTCTAGAAGCCCCCAAAAGCAAAAATCCAAAGCCATGGTGAAGTTGAAGCTAGAATATCCTAAACTTAATAAACAAATGAATCCAGGGCATATAAGTGGCTTAGTTGGTTAAGCATCTGGCTTTTGGTTTTGGCTCAGGTCATGATCTCAAGGTTGGGTTCCTGAGATCAAGCCCCATGTCAGGCTCCACAGTGGGTAGAGAGCCAACTTAAAATTCTCTCCCCCTACCTCTGCCCCTCCCCTGCATGCACACACACTCTCTCAAAGTAAATACACTTAAAAAATATTTAAAATTTAAAAAAATTAACAAATGAATCCAATTCTTTCAAGTTTAGCACATCGGGCTAAGGACTTTGCCACCACAGCTCTAGAAGAGGGGAAGAGACAAGTGCAGAACTGTGTACCCATGTTGTTAGTACAAAACTCTGAAGTTCCTCCTGAAATAAGTCAAGCCAGCCACAAACTTATTTGCTTTGCTCCCCTGGAAGCCAGGTACCTTTGTCACTGATCTGTGGATGGGCCCAAACAGTTTCTAACCAAAGCATTTTATTTAATGCCTTTATATTAGCACATCTGGGTGCAATCCAAAATCTTATAACAACTTCGTGTTAGCACAAAGGCAAGGCAGAAGATATTCCTGCTGCTGGGGGCAGAGAAAACTCTGTCAGCCTGTGTTTAATCATATAGATACACCTGGCTGAAAAATGAAAATTGCAACCAACAGAAAGATTGTTTACTGGGTACCCAGTACATTATGATTCAACATGGATTAACTGGTTACATCCTCATTCCAGTTCCTTAAGGAAGATATTCTTTTAACCTCATTTTATAGTCATGGATACTGAGACTTAAAGAAGGTAAGTAACTTGCCTCAGGATGGTTACAAGGCTCACAGGTACTAAAGCTAGGGCATAAACTAGGTCCACTGGGCTCCATGCCACCATGTTAATTCCCCATCCAACACAATGCTTACCCAAGACAGGCAGGCTACTGCTATTATAGGAAAGTAAATATTTACAGTAATAAACTATTTACCCTAAACGATTAGTATGAATTAAATGTTCATAATAATGGGGTTTCAGGCTAGGAAGCTATCTCTTGAGCTATCTAGTCAAAGGACCCATTCTATACTTAAAGTTTCAGAAAAGGATTTCTATACAGTTTCAAAATAAGGTAATCATTTCCCAGAGAGACACAATACAGTCTTGGCATCTGGGAAAATCCCTTTATCACACACTCCTTTCTTCCATTCATAAGTAACTTATATTTTTGAATGTGAAGGGGAGAATTTGCCATGCCAAAACATGTTTTTTTTGTTTGTTTGTTTTCTTTTTTTGGCATAAGGATTCTCTTGAGTTGGGTATTCTCAAAAAACAGTAGACATGGGAGAAGATTTGAAGACCAAGCATAAGTTACCCTTTTGTAAGGGAAATCTACATTTATAATGTAAAGGTTTGTAAAGGTCTCTCTCTCTCTCTCTCTCTCTCTAGCAGGAAGAGAAGGAAGACTAAATTTATAGAAACTCTTATCAATGGAGAAGACAATGACTTAAAAGTGCTTAACAACTTTACCCTTGTTTCCTGAGGTTTTCCTGGTTACCTCCCATAATTGCTCCTTCCCCCATCTGCTAGCTCCTTGTTTTTAGCTGGAGATGGGTATTTAAGGTGGTGGCTTGGGGTGCCTGGGTGGCTCAGTCAGTTGAGTGCCTGACTTTGGCTCAAGTCATGATTTCACAGTTCTTGAGTTTGAGCCCCGCATGGGGCTCTGTGAAACATCTTGGAGCCTGGAGGCTGCTTTGGATTCTGTTTCTCACGGTCTCTCTGCCCTTCCCCTGCTTGTGCTCTGCCTCGGTCTCTCTCTCTCTTAAAAATAAACAAATACTAAAACAGTTAAGGCGGGGGCTTGGGCCATTTCAGGGAGTTGTTTTCCTGAGTCTCTCCCATGTATACAGAAGGTATACAGGTTATTAAACTTCTGTTTTTTTCCTGTTAATCTTTTATTATGGTGGGGGCAGGTGGGAAGGGATGTCTAGCCAAGAACCTAGAAAGATAGAGGGGCATTATTTTTCCTCCTTTATAGATGCTTCCCATGTGCTAGGCCATGCTAAGTTCTCCAGCATTGCCTAAGAATTCCCATGATCATGTAAGTCAGGCACTATTAATATCCCCATTTTATAGATAAGGAAATTGAGGTTTATTTTTTTTTTATTTTTGTTTTTGAGAGAGAGACAGAAAGAGGGCACAAGTGAGTAAGGGGCGGGGGGTGGTGGTGAAAGGGGGCTCACCTGAAGCGGGGCTCAAGCTCACCCGATGTGGGACTCAAACTCACAAACCGTGAGATCATGACCTGAGCTGAAGTCAGATGTGTAATGACTGAGACGCCTAGGTACCCTAGGAAATTGAGGTTTAGAATGTTTGCATAACTTGTCAGGGATCACACAAGTGAGCCTTAGAGCAAGGACATAAACACAGTGATCTTCAAGGTACATGGACACATAGTAAAATATAATAAGTAAACCTTTTAAGTTATTACTATTCTTTGGTTTGACATCAGTGGACAATTGTGCTTATTTGTAAGTTTGTGGAAAAGTTATCTAATAAAAATAGTTTCTTTAATCTAAGGCATGCCCAAATCTTTCTCTTTGATTTCCCAGAGTCAGAACATCTTGGGGCAACTGAGGTAACATGCTAACTACCATGTATTGAGCCTATATTTGAACATCTGTAATGAAAGAAAACACTCTTAGAGCTTATTCCATTTGTGGGCAATGCTGAGGATCAGAAAATCATACTTCTATGTAGCTGATGATGCAATTTAGTTAGAAACCTCCCACTTGTATCTCTTATAGGTCAAGGACAAAAAATCATGCTGATGAAGTGACATTACCAAAAACAAAGTGGTTCAATGCTATTCATCTAAACACAAGTGATCTTGAAGGAAATTGAGAGACATTCTTTTTCAAGGACAGCTTTAATAGCTGAAGGGGAATGTTTTATATCCAGTCAACCATTCAGCTACAGACAACCTGTCACAGTAAAGTGGTTAAAATTTTTTAAAAAGATATTTCAATGACACTTTGAAAGCACGTAAGAGGTTAGGGTGAACAAGGAAGTTACGGACTTTTTTTTTTTTTTTAGAACTCACATTTGCATTCAACTTGAAATTTTTTTCCAGTCCTATGATTTCTGCATAAATATTTATGGAATCCTATTGGCTAATTAGATTATAAGCTTTTTATCCAGGAACTGGTCCAATTTTATGCTCTCCATGAAACCTGGGCTCTTTGCTAATCTTGGTTTGGTCCATGTTAAATAAGTAATTGTTTCAACAGCCTTAAAGGCTATGTTTTAAATTCTCACTTTTGTTATGCATACTGCATCATAGAATTTATAATCCTTATTTTTGGACAAAAGTTTGAAGACTCCAATCCTGTGATAAAATGAATTTCTTATGTGAAAGCTTTTATTCTGATCAAAAAGTAAGACAGTACAAAATGTACCCAAAACAAAGAGCAAAAAAACACAAATCAGTACTTGGTATCATCAGCCAGGCAGTCTTTTCCACAAGACTGGTCCCTACAACCACCCTGGGATGTGGAGATAACCATTCTATTTTACCATGAAAGAGACCAAGAAATACAGAGACTAAGTAACCTGTTCAGTATCTCACAATAGCTAAGCAAAAGTAGTTTCCCAGCCAGGTCCTCAGATGCAACAGCACTTCATTAGTTACAGAGGAAGGCTAGCTCACAACTACCCAGAGGGGAATAAACCATTCTTTCCTTGTTCTGCCCATTTCTAGAAGGCTCAATCTCTCCCCATATAGGAACTTTAGGAACCTCACAGTTGCCCTGGAGGCCTTTCAACTTTCATTTAGCATTACCTTGAAGGATAACAAGTTGGAAAGAGGGTACTATCACTACCACCAGATTTTTCTTGGTACATTTGTTCTGGTACCATCATGTTCATATCACAGTATGCAAAATAATTCTCTATGAAATTCTCTTAGTCTTGAGGGTCTAGCTCTCAATCCCCAGAAAGGAAGATGGAAAGGCTCAACTATCAACACACAGCTTAGAACATGATGGCCATTCAAGTCAGCTCAGTCCTTAACAATGCCCTCCTCCCATCATAGAGGAGTTCCACACAATATTCCCCATGAACTTGTTCATGGTAGTGGTCACTTACTCATCCTCACCCCCCTGAACTCTTTGCTCTTTTGCACTGCATTGCAGACTCATTAACCTCTTCCTGTCTGTCTCTCTTTCAGCCTTTCTTTTCTGTTCCACAAGCCATTATTTTTTTCACAGAAACTTAAAAAATATATAAAGTATCATATGTGCTGAGGTCAAATACAACTGTGAGCTTATGACCCCCACAGCAGACTCCCAGTTCACCCTTTCTCACCATCATGTCCCTCCTACTCAGAGGCAATCACTTTTAGTAACCAGAGGCACACATTAAAGGGAAAATAAACTGATCAGTGTCATTATTTATGGAGGGGGAAATAAGTCCTTTTCAGTTTGGTCAAAATCCTGGAAGAAGTCCATCCAGAAAAAACTTATGTTAGCACAGCCTGAACTACCACTCAAGTCTTTCACACCAAGACAAAATAGGAGGAATATTAAATCAATGCCTATATTTAAGTTTTTATAATAAGACAGTCTAAATATTGTGTGACTTATATTGAGGATATGAATTCTGTGGAGGGGGGTGGTTAATGCCTTCAATTTCATTCCTCATTAGTGATTTTGGATTTCTGTGTACTTAGCTCTATAACCTTGATTTTTCACAGTGTAATTCTACTTCCAGGTTTTCTTAACAAAATAAATTATGAAAAGACAAAGAAGACCTTTTACTTCTATTGAAAATGGAATCAGGCATCGTCAAGATTTTCAATTATATATGTAAGAGGGGGTAAATGAGGGTTTTATATCTAAATAGGAATCTATAAGATATTTTTAACTCTTAAGTTGAGGATAGATGTCAAAGATAGGAACCAAGTTTAGCACACACACACATATTGCATGAAAGGCAATGGAAGGTCCATTCAATCCCATGCTTCCGTTCACTCAGCAGGAGAGTCTTTCTTCCAAGGGAAAGAAGCTGGTCCTGCCCAGCACATGTGCTGTGAGCCTTCTTGCTTCAACTGACCTAGTTGAACTCCAACTCTGCAGTACCTACAACATCCATTTACTGGGGACATTTTACTTGAAGCAGAGAATAACGGCTCAGCTACCTATAATGCAAGCTGGAAGTATTGGGAAATTAAAATTCCTGGCCCCTTGACCTTTTACCTTACCTCTGCTTCAAGGACTTCCTGTGGTACCCTAGATTTTTGCTGCAGTGTCATTTACAGCTGGACATTCTTTACATTAGAATCTGACTTTGTTCTTTGGGAGTAGAGCTCCCAGATGTTTTTGATCATCATCTAGGTTTGAAAACCACTGCTTTCTCCAAAATCAAAGTTATTTTAATATAAACATATTGGCTATATTTCTAGGTTAGTGCAAGATGAATGGGGTGGTGACTATCAACATCAATGCCTTGAAACTACAATCAGAACCTTTCAATACTCTGCAGGGTGCTGTTTACTCATCACCTACTAGATTCCTGACCTGTGTGCTGAGGATACAAAGATGAATAATAATCATCCCAGTCCTGGAGGAGCTTTGGCTGAAGGGGAGGCAGAGGTAAACAGATAAATCATAACACAATATGAAATATGCTATTAAAACATTTTTATCACATGTCATGATAGCACACATTGTTAAGAGTGCTTTTTATGTTTGACTCAATGACTTTATCGTTGAGTTCCTTATCTCCAGGCATGATTTTACTCACCAATCCATCCTTAAGACTGCTGCCCAATGCTCTTTCTGTAATAAGTGGGACTATGTCAACGTTAGGCTTATCAGTGCATAAAAAATAAAGTTTAAGCTTCTAGAGGTGTCTTTAAAGGACCTTTGTTATCTTAAAGGTTATTGCTTGCCATTCAGAATCACTGACAGTTTTCTGCAAATACTAGGCAGTGGTTCTTTGTTTTTTTTGAAATCCAGCTATTTGCTCTGTCTGGAAAGCCTTACTCTCTCTTAACCTGCCCACTGACAGCCTATTCATTCAATAACACCTCCACGGGGTGTCCCCTATGTGTATTTCCCAAATTCTACAAGACAGAATTAATCAGTAAGTGTTTGGCATGACTACTGTTCCTTGCACATAACTCTTCCGTCATGTGTGTCACACCAAATTCTCTGTGTCTATTTTGGTAGTTATTTCTATTACTAGATGGCAAACCCATCCACCCAAACAAACTCAGAGCCCCCATCAAATGCTAATAGTAAGGCCTGTCTACCATTTTTAAGCACTTTATGTGCTTATAGTTAGTTTACCATTATGTTTTGAATTCCCACCTTCCCTTCTAAGCTATATGTCCCACGAGGGCAAGATCAGTGTCCATTTTGTTCACTGCTATAACCCTAGTACCAAGCATTGTGTTTATCGGATGAAGTGTTCAATAAATAATTGTGGGCTAACTGGCTTACTCCTTGAAAACAGGGCCCATGCTTCAGTCATCTTCTTAACCCAGTTCATAATAGTATCCAGAAAAGACATCAATAAATGTTAAACTGAATGTCAGTCATACTACCTAAACAGCATGGAAAATAAGCAAACAGAGTGTTTCCTGACAGTTAGGAAACCTCATTATTTTGGCATAATTTTACATTTCTGCCTGTTCATCATTAGTTTGGAAATATCAAATCAAGAAGTCCAGTAGTGAGTTAAATGGGGTTGGCAAGCAGATCGCTTTTGTTGTGCCATTGTAAATACATTTGTAGTAGATGCTTAAGTTTTGTTTTGGGAAAGATTCTGAAGCCATGTGTGATCTCACTGTAAGGTGGTCAAAGATGAATTAGCAGTCAATCCTGGACTCAGCAAGAAAGGAGAGGAGCACATGTGCTACATAGTTGCCATCCTTCTGTAAACCAAGCAGGGAGCTGACAATTAGTACAGACAGACGAGAGGCTTCACTGGTCCATGGTCAAGCATTCATCCACAGTGTCTGGGAACCTGACAATTAGCTGGTAAGGATGTTGCTCTGCTATGCGGTCTGGCTGTACAATACATTAAAGCAACAAGTCCTTAACTCTTATTTCTCCAATAGTTAATACGTTCCTTTGATTAAAGAACATGAACATATTTTCCTTTTAAAATAAGTACAAATATTTGAAACAAAATAAATAAAAAGATCTTTGGGTATTTCAGACAGTACATTTCTTAGGATGTCTCAGATGCATATAAATCCTGTTCTACAATGAATATTACCCACATCACCTCCTACTTAAATACAGTCTTATATTCCTAAAGTTGTTCCACAGCCATTATTCTATCTGAGAAGGGTTCCAAAGAATTACACAGCCCAGCTCATGATGGTAACAAATACCTATTACTTTGATATTATCCTTATTAAAATTTATTTTAGAGGGGCACCTGGGTGGCTCAGTTGGTTAAGCATCCGACTTTGGTTCAGTTCATGAACTTACTTTCATGAGTTCACGCCCTGTGTTGGGCTTTGTGCTGACAACTCAGAGCTTGGAGGCTGCTTCAGATTCTGTGTGTGTGTGTGTGTGTGTGTGTGTGTGTGTGTGTGTGTGTGTGTATCTCTGCCCCTCCCCTACTCACAGTTTGTCTCTCTCTCTCAAAAATAAAGATTTTTAAAAAATAAAATTTATTTTAGAGAGAAAAGAGACAGAGAATGAACTGGGGAGAGGAGGAGAGAGAAACTCTTAATCAGGTTCCATGCTCAGCATGGAGCCTGATATGGGGCTCGATTCCACGACCTTGGGATCATGACCTGAGCCAAAAATCAAGAGTTGGACGCTCAACCAAATGAGCCACTCTGGTACCCCTGATGTTATGTGATTCATAGAATATTTTCTATTAACCACATATGGCTCTCTTTTCATCTGTTTGACCTTTCAAAACATACCATGTGGATCTTTGCTCAAAGATACAAAGCTATTGGAGAGAGGGCAAGATGGCGGAGAAGTAAGGAGCTCTGTACTTGCACTCGCACCCATACATCACTCAGAAAAGATGTGAAGCCATTGGAAACCTTACAAAACCTGAGAGATTGGGAGAAAAAGGACGCAGAATCCAATGAGAGAGCCTTCTAACGTGAGTGCGAACCGGGGAAGATAAAATTGGGCCGGGATCGGAGGCTCCAGGGTGGGAGGCGATCCCCCTCTACCCTCTATGGGGAGTGAGAGGGGAAAAGGAGAGAGTCCGAAACAGAAAAACCTCTGCTTGGTGCATAGAAAGACCGTACTTGCCAAATATCTGCACACTAGGTCCCCTCGCGCCAGCTGGTCCTGGGGGGTGCTGAGCACACAAACTGCTTCTTTGTGCTGGCTCCTGGAGGCTGGACTTCAGAGAGGTGGCGTGCCTGCCGCCATTGTAGCTCCCGGGCGGCTGGGGCACCTGAAAGAGCTGCGCGGACACTGGGGGTCCGCGCTCCTGGCTGGCTGGAACTCGAGAGGGAAGGCAAAGAGCTAAAAACTGGGAAATTAGCCTGTGAGTTCATGTTTCGGGTGACGAGCCATAGAGGGACTGGTTTTCCTCACTCCAGCGGGCTGGGGCTCATAGCACCTGGCAGGCAAGCCCCCACCCATGCTCACCAGCCTGACCCAGGGAAGGAAGCAGCGATTCTGACTCCACCCTCAGAGCTCCACAGGGGGCCTGGAATTGCCTGAGGCGGTTGCCTGGGAAGCTGTGTCTAACGCAATTTCAGCAGGGCACGCGGACTGGGATTTGGAGATTGGGACTGGCCTGGGTTGAAGAGTGCAACCAACTTCGGCTGCGCCTCTGGTACGGGGAGTTTACATGCCCAAAAAAGCTAGGTGCAGCGCTTGGTTCAAGAAGGGACTGGAGCACCATCACTCTCCTCCCCACAAACGCCAAGGCAGAGCTCCCGCCTGAGGCATTGGATCACGCAACGCCCATCCCTGCCTGAGAGGGCTACCTCAAGAAACAAGCTAGAGTACACAAGGTGAAGAGTCCCAAATATCACTATGGATAGGAAAATAAAATAACCAAGGTCCCAACAAGAGAGACCGAGGGATACCATTCAAAAAACACTCTCTGAAAGGATAGGCCCTGGAAAGTCAAAGAGTCTTCTTGGATATAGCAGTGCTCATAGAAACAGAGAGCATAACAAGTCTTTAAAACCAACAAGAGCCGGAAAAATACTAAAATGAGGAAACGAAAGACCTCTCCTCCAAAGAAACTCCAAGAAGAAATGACAGCTAATGAAGTGCTCAAAACAGATATCAGCAGCATAACTGAACAAGATTTTAGAATAATAATGGTAAAATTAATAGCAGGGCTTGAAAAAAACATAGGGGACATCAAAGAAACTATGGCTACAGACAGAATGGAAAATAAAAATAGGCATGAAGAATTAAAAAATGCGATAAACGAGATACATAATAAATTAGAGGCCTCCAATGCACGGATTGAAGAGGCAGAAAGGATAACAAGTGATTTAGAAGACATCATTATAGAAAAACAAGAAGCTGACAAAAAAAGAGACAAACTGATTCAGAAACAGGAAAGAAGAATTCGAGAGCTCAGCGATACGGTCAAACGCAACAATATCCATATCATAGGAATCCCAGAAGAGGAAGAGAGAGGGAAAGGTGCTGAAGGAGTCCTGGAACAAATTATAGCAGAGAACTTCCCCGACCTGGGGAAGGAAGTAAATGTGGAAATACAAGAGGCTCAGAGGACTCCCCTCAGACGTAACTTGAATCGATCTTCTGCACGGCATATCATAGTAAAAATGGCAAAATACAAGGACAAAGAGAATTTTGAAAGCAGCTAGGGAGAAAAGGGCCCTCACATACAAAGGGAAACCTATCAGAGTGGTGACAGACCTATCTACTGAAACTTGGCAGGCCAGAAAGGAATGGCAGGAGATCTTCAATGTGATGAACAGTAAAAATATGCAGCCAAGAATCCTCTATCCAGCAAGCCTGTCATTCAAAATAGAAGGAGAGATAAAAACCTTTCCAAACTAACAGAAATTGAAAGAATTTGTCACCACGAAGCCAGCCCTACAAGAAATCCTGAGGGGGATGCTCTGAAGGAAAGGTTGCAAGGAACAAAGACACCAGAGACACCACCACAAGCATGAACCCCACAAAGGACACGATGACTCTAAACCCAGATATTTCAATAATAACACTGAATGTAAATGGGCTGAATGCTCCAATCAAAAGACACAGGGTAGCAGAATGGATAAAAACACAAAATCCATCTATATGCTGTCTACAAGAAACACATTTTAGACTGGAAGATACCTTCAGATTAAAAGTAAGGGGATGGAGAAATATATATCATGCTACAGGAAATCAAAATAAAGCCAGAGTAGCGATACTTATATCAGACAAACTGGACTTTAAATTAAAGACAATCACAAGAGATGAAGAAGGGCACTACATAATAATTACAGGGTCCATCCATCAGGAAGAACTAACAATCATAAATGTCTACGCACCGAATATGGGAGCACCTAAATATCTAAAACAATTAATCACAAACAGAAACAAGCTTATAGATAAGAATGTGCTAATAGCAGGGGACTTTAATACTCCGCTTACAGCAATGGATAGGTCAACCAGACAGAAAATCAGTAAAGAAATAATGGACTTGAAAGATACATTGGACCAGATGGACCTGACGGATATATTTAGAACTTTACATCCTGAGGCCAAGGAATTCACTTTCTTCTCAAGTGCGCATGGCACATTCTCCAAGATAGATCACATACTGGGACATAAAGCAGCTCTCAATAAATATAAAAGAATAGAGATCATACCATGCACACTGTCAGATCACAACGCTTTGAAACTTGAAATCAATCACAGGAAGAAGTCTGGAAAACTTCCAAAAACATGGAGGTTAAAGAACACCCTACTAAAGAATGAATGGGCCAATCAGGAATTAGAGATGAAATTAAAAAATATATGGAAACAAATGAAAATGAAAACAAAACAATCCAAAACCTATGGGATGTGGCAAAGGCAGTCCTAAGAGGAAAGTACGTTGCACTTCAGGTCTATTTCAAGAAATTAGAGAAAGTACCAGTGCAAAATCTAACAGCTCGTTTAAGGGAAGTAGAGGCAGAGCAACAAGAGCACCCCAAACACAGTAGAAGAAGAGAAATAGTAAAAATGAAGGCAGAAATAAACAACATAGAGACCAAAGAAACAATTGAACAGATCAATGAAACCAAGAGTTGGTTCTTTGAAAAAATAAACAAAACTGACAAACCTCTAGCCAGGCTTCTCAAAAAGAAAAGAGAGAGCACACAAATACACAAAATCATGAATGAAAATGGACTTATTACAACCAACCCTCAGAAGTACAAGTAATTATGAGAGAATACTATGAAGAATTATATGCCAACAAATTGGACAACTTAGAAGAAATGGACAAGTTCTTAAACACACACTACCAAAATTCACACGGGAAGAGATAGAAAATCTGAACAGACCCATAACTAGTGAAGAAATCGAATCAGTGATCAAAAATCTCCCAACAAATAAAAGCCCTGGACCTGATGGCTTCCCAGGGTAGTTCTACCAGACTTTTAAAATGGAATTAATACCAATTCTTCTCAAGCTATTCCAAAAAATAGAAATTGAAGGAAAACTTCAAGACTCATTTTATGAAGCCAGCATCACTCTGATTCCCAAGCCAGACAGAGATCCAGCAAAAAGAGAGAACTATAGGCCAATATCCTTGATGGATACGGGTATGCAAAAATTCTCAACAAGATCCTTGCAAATCGAATCCAGCAGCATATAAAAAGAATCATCCACCAAGATCAAGTGGGATTCATTCCTGGGTTACAGGGCTGGTTCAACATTCACAAATCAATCAATGTGATACATCACATCCACAAAAGAAAAGATAAAAACCATATGATCCTGTCGATAGATGCAGAAAAAGCATTTGACAAAATACAACATTCCTTCTTAATAAAGACACTCGAGAAAGTCGGGATAGAAGGAACTTACTTAAACATCATAAAAGACATCTATGAGAAGCCCTCAGCTAACATCATCCTCACCGGGGAAAAACTGAGAGCTTTCCCCCTGAGATCAGGAACATGACAGGGATGTCCACTCTCACCACTGTTGTTTAACATAGTGCTGGAAGTCCTAGCATCAGCCATCAGACACCAAAAGGAAATCAAAGGCATCAAAATCAGCATAGAAGAAGTCAAACTTTCACTTTTCACAGATGACATGATACTCTACATAGAAAACCCAACAGACTCCACCAGAAGCCTACTAGAACTGATCCAAGAAGTCAGCCAAGTTGCAGGATACAAAATCAACGTACAGAAATCGGTTGCATTTTTATACGCCAACAATGAAGCAACAGAAAGAGAAATCAAGAAACTGATCTCATTCACAATTGCACAAAAAACCATAAAGTACCTAGGAATAAATCTAACCAAGGATACAAGAGATCTGTATGATGAAAACTACAGAAAACTTATGAAGGAAATTGAAGAAGACACAAAGAAATCGAAAAACATTCCATGCTCATGGTTAGGAAGAATAAATATAGTTAAAATTTCATTACTACCCAAAGCAATCTACACATTCAATGCAATTCCAATCAAAATTGCACCAGCATACTTCTCAAAACTAGAACTATCCTAAAATTTATATGGAACCACAAATAACCCGAATAGCCAAAGTAATACTGAAAAATAAAACCAAAACGGGAGGCATCACCATCCCAGACTTTAGCCTCTACTACAAAGCTGTCATCATCAAGACAGTATGGTATTGGCACAAAACAGACACATAGACCAATGGAACAGAATTGAGAACTCAGAAGTGGACCCAAAAGTGTACAGCCAACTAATCTTTGACAAAGCAGGGAAGAGTATCCAATGGAAAAAAGACAGCCTCTTTAACAGATGGTGCTGGGAGAACTGGACAGCAACATACAAAAGAATGAAACTAGATCACTTCCTCACACCATACACAAAAATAAACTCAAAATGGATAAAGGATCTGAATGTAAGACAGGAAACCATCAAAACCCTAGAAGAGAAAGCAGGAAACAACCTCCTTGACCTCCACCACAGCAATTTCTTACTTGACACATCCCCCAAAGCAAAAGAATCAAGAACAAAAATAAACTGTTGGGACCTCATCAAGATTAAAAGCTTCTGCACAGCAAAGGAAACAATCCATAAAACTAATAGGCAACCAACGGAATGGGAAAAGATAGTTGCAAATGACATATCAGATAAAGGGTTAATATCCAAAATCTATAAGGTAGTCACCAAATTCCAAAAAACAAACAACCCAGCGAAGTAATGGGCAGAAGATATGAACAGACACTTCTCCAAAGAGGACATCCAGATGGCCAACAGACACATGAAACGATGCTCAGCATCGCTCCTCATCAGGGAAATACAAATCAAAACCACACTGAGATACCACCTCACGCCAGTCAAAGTGGCCAAAATGAGCAAATGAGAAGACTCTAGATGCTGGCGAGGATGTGGAGACATGGCTACCCTCCTACACTGTTGGTGGGAATGTAAACTGGTACAGCCCCTCTGGAAAACAGTGTGGAGGTTGCTCAAAAAGTTAACAGTCGATCTCCCCTAGGACGCAGCAATAGCACTGCTAGGAATTTACCCCAGGGATACAGGAGTGCTGATTCATAGGGTACATGTGCCTCAATGTTCATAGCAGCACTCTCAACAATAGCCAAAACATGGAAAGAGCCTAAGTGTCCATCAACAGACGAATGGATCAAGAAGCTGTGGTTTATCTATACAATGGAATACTACATGGCAATGAGAAAGAATGAAATCCTGCTTTTTGTAGCAACATGGATGGACCTTGAGGGTGTTATGCTGAGCGAAATGAGTCAGGCTGAGAAGCACAGATACCATATGTTTGCACGTATAGGTGGATTAGGAGGAACTTAACAGAGGACCAAGGGGGAGAAGAAGGGGGAAATAGTGGGGGAGAGGGAGGGAGGCAAACCATAAAAGACTCTTGAATACTGAGAACAAACTGAGGACTGATGGATGTGGGGGTGGGGTGAGTGGGGTGATGGGCATGGAGGAGGGCACTTGTGGGGATGAGCACTGGGTGTTATATGCAAACCAACTTGAAAATAAACTATTTGTAAAAAAAAAAAAAAAAAAGCACAAATAGAAAATAAACACAGTTGAAAAACAGCCAGAGATATAGTGGAGAGGCTAGAAATAAGAGGAGTTAAGAAAGAACGAAGATACTAACATGACTGTAGGAAAATGATAGATGTAATGCAAAGGACATCTGATACACCTATAGTTGGTATTCCTAAAAAAGTACAGAAAAAAAATGGAATAAAAATAGTCAAAGATATAACAGAAGAAACAATCTTGGATTAAAGGTTTGAAACTGGAGATAAAAAAGACACACCCTTTCTTAAGAAAGCCTGATAAAGTATTAGTGAAGCTGCTGAACTCCAAAAAGTCCTATAGATATCCAGCTATGAAAAAGAAAATTAAAAAATTATGTTGACCTCTGACTTCTTTCTAGCAACTTTAAATATGCAATAAGTGAAATAATATGAATTCTAAAGAGAAAATGTGACCTAAGAATTTCATAACCACCCCAATTCTTTTCATTTTCCTAGTTGCCTTTAGTGCAAGGCAGGTGGGGACTCACTGTGGAGAAAGCAAGGCCATCATGGGTCTAAGATAGGATACACAAAAAGGTATCCCCAGACAAGCAGAAGGCTGTTTGGCCTTACAGAACTCCAAAATTCTCATTATAAGTCAGGAAGTGTATGAAATGGTAATGGTTAGGAGTCAGGTCAAGGTTTTTTTGTTGTTTTCATTTTTTTAAAGACTAAGCTCTCAAGAAATTTTAATTTGCTTATTTACTCATTCATTTATTGAAATATTTGTGGAGTCCTTGTTATATTACAGTGTTTATGCTTTACACACTTATTTCTGGATATATATACATATATTTTAAAATTATTTATTTTGAGAGAGATAAAGTATGTATGTAAATGAGCAGGAGAAGAGAGAGAGAGAGGGAGAGAGAGAGAATTCCAAGCAGGCTCCACACTGTCAGCACAGAGTCCAACGCAGGGCTCATGCTCAAAAACTGGGAGATAGTGACCTGAAATGAAATCAAGAATCTGATGTTTAACTGACGGAGACACTTTAGTGCCCCAGTGTAGATATACTTCTTTTAAAGACGAACTCTAACTAACATTTCACTATTATCTCAGAAATAGGGAGGAAACGTGCAAAGCAACATGTCAACTGGTTATACTTCTGTGAAGCAAATTCCTGGAAGAATATATGATACAAGTAGTATGATTACCCAAATATTCCCAATACATATTTTAAAATGTAAAGGTCTTTAAAAGACTTTTCAAAACAATGTGATGGGAATTCAGTGGTGGGAGATAATCACTTCAGGCAGAAGGTTTTTGTGGTAGCTGACACTTGAGCCAGACTGAGTTACAGATACATTTGGACATTTGGGGATGAAAACATAATGACTGCCAAGCACAGGGAATTGTGGAGATGAAGGCACAGAAGCGGAGAAAGTTCTGGATATGTCCTGGGATATAGAATGTTGGGTAGGACATCTAGAAAGTAAGGTAGGATGAGTCTCTGTGGGACCCAATGGACGGCTGGATGAAGGAGGTGGAGTTTCCTTCTGTGATCAGAGAGATGCTATTTAGCCCACATACAGCAAAACCAACATTGTGTTTAGAGAAGATTAATCTGGCAGAAAAATCTATGAGTAATAGAGGCCACAGGCCGAGAGCCATTTAAAAGGCTGATTGAGGGTTTAGCAAAAGACTGAGAGGGCTTGGCTTGACATAACAGAAGTAGAAAAGGGGAGCTGGAAAGAATCCATTCCAGAGTAGAAGCAGCAGAGAACTGACTTTGGCAAATAGCTAAAAACAAAATGACTGAGGCAAAGCAGGGGTGGAGGGGTGGAATCCTGCCTCCTTGCTGCTAGCAAGTTCCTCATTCTTTAAGGGCTTTTTAGCATTGTCGATGCAAGCAGTTTCTTTGATGAGGCAAGTGAGCCCAGGGCAGAGCTGAAAGCCAGATAACCAGGAGCACCTGAATGCTTCTCATCTAGAGCATAGTTCTTAGGCAGTGAAACACAGGAGTGGAGAAAAGATCAGGGGCATTTACTGTCTGAGGGCCCAAGGGAGGTCCCTGATGAGAGAGAATGGAAGACACACTACCCCCTCCAAGGGAGAGACACCAGGCAGCTGGGACTGTACCCAGTCCACTCCAAGCAGAGGTCAATTGGAGATTTCAAGGTGGGTTGGTGCACATGTGTAGAACCTCTCTTAACACCCACTGTCAGGTTCATAGGCATCCAAACCTGACTGTAGAATGTTCTGAGCCAGTAAAAAGATGATGCTTCAGATTTGGTCATCTTAAAAATGGGCTTTAGGGTCAAAACATATCTGGGCTTACATTTCATTTCTGCCATTTACTGAGGCAAGGGATTTAACTTCCCAGAGCCAGGCTTGGATATTAATGTCTTACGGTGGGGATTTCATGAGGTAATGAGTGGATCACAAGGAGGCTGAGCCACAAACGCTAAGCAAATGGGCGCCTGGTACCCCTCACCCCACAGCCCCAGTGTACCTGTTGTACCAGCTGCTGGTTTCCTGCAAAATCACCACCAGTTTCTGAAGCTCTATCTTCTGTCTGCTCCCCTATGTCCTCCTTCCCCCTTGCCTTCCCTGGAACGTCTCTCTTTTTGTCCTGTTTCCTGGGAATTTGGGCTTGTCTCTTCTTCTTCAACTTTGCTTTTCATTCAGGTCTTAGTTGTAGAGTGTTGTTGTCCTTATTCTTCTTCCTATTCTGCTCCTCCCCTCTCAGTAGTTAGAACTAAAAAGACTCAGAAGGAAGCAAAAAGGTGCTTAGTACAAAACTCCTCTCCTCCTTGATTTGTAGATATTTTACCCCAGTATTATGAGGAAACGGGTGCCAAAGTGACTATTTCTCGAAAACCCACCCAAAGACAGAAAACTGTGGTAATTCCCACAGAAAGCCCTCACTGTGGATGAATACAAGCTATTCCTCACAAATTATAAATATACAGACATTGGAAATATACTAGACCACTAGGCACTGGGGAAGATTCTGCTTGGAGCCACAGAGAACAACTTTTGAGTGAGGTTCACATGAGGCCATTGAACCAACTGGTAGGTAATCCCAAGCACAGCACCTCTTTTGTGGGATGAGGAAGGAAGCCACTCCCAGCCACAGCAGACAGTGTCCATTTTGATCTAAAGGTATCAGGTGGCTGGACTGTGACCACACTGTGTCAGAACAACTAAAGCCCAACAGCTTGGTCTTACAACATCCAGTCCTTTCTTAAGCAACATAAATCAGAAGCAGAAGTCTTTGTAAAAATTCTTAATGCCTTGGAGAACTGAAATAAGGCTTGAAAAATCACAAAACATCAATGTCAACAAACAAAGCATCTCTGTCTCCTCCACATGCTAATGTGTTTTGGCAGCATTTTAAGTTTCTCGGAGGCAGAGACCTTTCCTGCTGACCCTGGATCTGTCATCACTGGGGGCTCAGGGCTCAAACAAATATGCTGGTTTGGGGGAGTGAAGGATTTTGTTGACGGCTCTCCCAGCCCCTTCTAGGGTGTAAAGGAACTCATTCCTTCTGAACCTCAGGTTTGGAAATGCTCACCAGGTTATTTAGCTACACTTTTACTGGCAATGCTCCCCTGGTTTTTAAAATTCCCAGGCAATTCAAGAGAAGACAGGACATGGAACACTGTCCCTTTCTGCATAATTAACATATCTCTCCTCCTAAATTGGTCTGGGTTGGTGGATGGGATAGCTGGGGGGTTCCTGTGAGGGACTTTCTCTTTCTGCCCCATGGGCTCCTGTCCAGCAAGACTTAACACTGGCACATCATCAGGTATTCTTCCTACTCCTCTATTCATGACTCTGCCCTGAGGGGGCTTCTCTGACCACCCTCAGAATCCAGGGACCTAACTAGTCATTTGTCAATAAACGATTATTAAGGATCTGTAATGTGCCACACCCTGTGCTTGTCACTGGTATAGAGATGAATAAACCGCAGTTCCTCAAAGCAAGGGACAAAGAATTATGTTATGCTGTGAGAAATCAAGAGGTATAAAGACAATGCTATGGGAGCTCAGAGGAAGCAGTAATTAATTTTTCCCAAATGGTGGGAAGAGGGAAGGATAGCAAGAGAATGGTTGTGTGTAGGCAGAGACTCAAAGGAAAAGGATGCTATTGTGGAGAGAAAGGAAGAGTATTCAAGGCAAAGGAAACAGCATGAACAGACGTAACCGATGAGAAGGTACTTGGCATGTTGAAAATGCTGCAGGTAGTTTGATTGGCTAGAACACTGTGTAAGTATTTCATGAGAGGGTAGAAAAATGAAATCAGAAATAGGCTGGCTTAGTTTAGGAAGGAGTTTGAAGCACATTGTTCTTCAGGGCAATGGTTTTCAAAGTGTGGTCTCCAGACCATCAGCATCAACTGGAAACTCGTTAGAAATGTAAATTCTCTGACCCTGCCCCCCACCTACTGCATCAGAAACTGGGAGTAGCCTAGTTGATGAGAATGAGGGAAGGACTAGCCCTTTGGTAAGTTCTCCAGGTGATTTTGATGGACTAAGGTTTGAGAACCATTGTTGTAGGCAAAGAAAGCATCAGACATAATCTAGTCAGAGCAACAAAATACACTTTCATTTTATAGAGACTATTCTGGCATCAATATGGAGTTGTAGACAGGTGGGTACTAAAGGTAAGGGGACCAACCACTTAGCGAGCTTTTGCAGTGACCTGTAGAAGAGATAATGAAGACAGTCATCCATCCACCCTTTCTTTGATTTATCCTAAGCAGACAAAAGTTACAGGAGGAAAAAAAAAATCATCCCATTAGGATCTCTGGTTTCACAATAAATTCATGAGCACCCACTTCACAGAAATTTTCAGGTCCTCCACTAAGCCCCCCAACCTGAGGTTTGCTTTTCCTTTATACTGGATTCTCTTCACTTATATTCTGGATCTCTGTTAAGAGTCTGTACCCTCCCTTCCAAGGGGAATATGAGGACAGGATCCTTCTCTGTCTTGTTTCTTACTGAATTCTTTATGTCAAAAATGTGCTACATGAAAGAATTAAGGAAATGACCATAGAAAATTAGAGAAAAAGATTCAGGAGATAAAGTTTAAAGAGAGTATGAGATGGATTCTACACTATTCTTGGATTTGTATCTGGGAGACTGTTCTTCAGTACAAAAGGGTACATAGGAGAAGAGCCAGCTGGGGCTAGGGAAGAAATCAACAATTCTGGACATATAGGATGCTGAAGCAAAGGGAAAATTAAGTCATGGAGAAATTCCTGTGGTCCCTGGGAAAGGAACCAACCAAGTAAGACCAAGTCCTGAGGCATGTGGACTTGCCTAGTGTCAAATGATAAAATTAAAACAACTTAGTAAGGAGTTACATGTCCTTTATGCAAGGGAAAACAGTCTGAATTAGGGGAGTACAGTGCCTCACAAGCAGTGTAACACTCTTTTCAATGGATTTTGTGCAAGAGTGAGTTTTATAAAATGTTAGAAGAGGCAATGCAGAAACAGAGCATTGGTGGTAGAAGGGCTAGGAGATAGAGGATTTCCTTATAAGGCCGGCAGGTCCGATTTTATAGGTTAAGGTAAACTAGCTGAAGAGGAGTTGGAGGATGGGGCTTGGTGTCGGTTAGATTTGACAGGTGTTTCTCATAAGTGCAGGCTGACTTAGGTTTACTTTTGTGACCTGGGCTGGGTCACTGGGACGGCTTCCATTTTATGGTCCCGATATAGGAGTTAAATTTCTCACTAGCTTCAGAAGTATAAGCAGAGCTGATGTGGGTCAGGAGAACCCAGGTTTCTAGTTCTAGTCTTTCTTTAACCCATCCATTCATTTATTAACTCATTCAGAATGTATGACCAGAGAGGCAATATGGCATAATGGTGCATAGGGCAAAGTCTATAGCCAGATTGGCCAGGTTTGAATCCCAGTTCTACTATTATCAGCAGTGAGACTCTGGAGAAGTTACTTAACCTTTCTGTGCCTCAGTTTACTTATATATAAGAAACTCTGAGGTATTTTATTGGTAAAGGAGGAAGCCTGGATCACCTAGTGAGAGGTATGTTCAGATGGAGCTGGATTGAGAAACATGGTGAAGACTTAGAGCAGGAATTATCACCCATAAGAGACAGGGTGGCTAAAGGTAGAGGGAGAAAACCTTACCCAGGAAAGCAAAACTAGGAAATGGCAGAACCAGGTTCCAAACCCAAGTCTCTTTTATTTCGAAGAACTTTATTTCAAAGTTCGTGTTTTCCATGCTAGCTCTGTAGATGGAGCTTGGTAAAAGTGGATCTCTCTATCTGAACAGCGGCCACTTCCACCAGCCTATTCTGTTGCTGGTCCACAGTTGTGTTTCATATCAAGGTGGGGGAGGGGAGGTGTGCTCCAGCAACTGTTTTTATTAGAACTCACTGTAACTATTTACTTAATGCTTTCTAAGTGTCATTTTTTCCTGTTTCCAAAAGGTGAAGAAATATAGTTTATTTCACAACAAATAGATGAGGAAAAACACCCTCCCAACTGCAGTATTAATTGCTTTACCATGAGGCCTCTTGAGATGAATACATGATAAAGACAGAACTGTGTTTACCACCATATGGGATGTTAGTCACTTTTGGCTGCTCCTCTACATCCCTGGAAAGAAGCCAGTGTCATTGTCTCCTGTGTTGCGAGACCCGTGAGAACATGCATTGCCAGGGCTAATGAGGGGTATATGTTTAAAGGAGAAAAAGTCATCAATTGATACCCTCAAAAATTTTCACAGAAAGCCCGATAGGGAGAGGGGATCTGGCTAGTCAGGCTTTAGAAACAGCTTCCAGTTATTTACCAGCTAAAACAGTTATATTTATTTATTCTTCCAGCATTTTGAAAGTGATCATGAATTTTGGGTTTAGATAGGAAGAGTGGTTCTCATTAATGAAGCATCTCTGTGCTACATGCTGTGCTATGTCCAGCATCTAACTCTGTGTAACCCTTGCAACAATCCTAGAAGCTAAGAGGATAAGCTTTAGGATCAGACAATCTTGTGCTTGAATCCCAGCCCTGCCTCTTACTAGCTGTGTGACCTCTGCTGAGTTACTTCACTCTCTGGGTCTTGATTTCCTCATATGCAAACTGGAAATTCTCATACCCAGCCTGCAGCTATCCAGTGAGGAATAAATGAAATAATGCTTGTATTTAGCCCAGCACCCAGCATGCAGTAAACTTTCAAATCCATTAATTCTTTCAACAAATATGTATGAGCAGCTATTTGTGCCAAATATTGTTCTTGTTTTTGGAGATATGGTCATGGACGAAAGAAGCCCTGTCCTAAGGAATTTAAAATAAAAAGATGATGATTATTAACAATGAGTTATGAGGAAGGTATCATTGGCTGCAGTGCACATACGAGGAAACTGAGGCACAGACATAAACTTCTCCAAAGTGCCTTGGTGGCAGAAACCCACCAGTTATACTGGTACAGACAAGATGGCAGGGTTGTCTTAATTATCACATATACATCACTTAATTATGCATATGCATGAGGAGTGGTGATGGCAATTCATAAGACCATCGCATTTATTCTGTTTGCTGTCTATGTGGGTAGACTGATAGAGCAGAAAACTCAGGATTTACAGTCAGAGGATCTGGATTTAAATCCTGATTGCCACTTAGCTGGTTTCCTATATCCTCTGTGAGCAACTTGATCTCTTGACCTGGTCTGTTCATCTACACATGGGGATAACAATATAGTCATGGGCTTCTTGGGGATCACATGTAGTCTGGATATTTAGGAACTTTGTAAATCCTACTACATTATGGAAAAAAAATGTTATAATATGAACGTTTCAGAGGCAGACTCTTTCTCCCCCCAAAGGTAAGACATGCTAACAGTGGCACCACCCTTCAGAGCATATTCTTGGTCAGTTCGCACGGGGCCACCATGCACAGTATGCAGGCTATGCCTCACACAAGGCACCAAACCAGGATGTAGAAGTAGCTAAAATACAGCCTACTTTCACTCATCAAGCTGTGCACCCAAACACAGGACCACCTCCCCCAGAGCAACTGGCAGGTTTTTCTAACTTGCCCAAAGGCAGAGTATGGGCTAGCAATGTTCCCAATCATACTTTGTGTACTTCCTTAATCTTCTTCCATCTATTTCTGTCCAACTCATTCTCAGCTCCTATCTCTCCCACTTCCACTCCTTCTGGCCCCTGCTCCTCTGTCTTCTCCCTCGACTTTTCTCACCTGTCAGTTCTTCCAACAGCTTGTTCAAACCAACACGATGCCTCTCCCTGCCACTTGCTTCTCTTCTTGCCCATATGCACTTCCCAAGCCCAATGTGCAAAAACATCCTTCCATCCAGATCTGCCACCTAGTCTGCCGAAAGAATGTCACCACTTGGGTTGCCCTTATGGCCTAAAGGAACAGGTGCTGTGAGGAGAGCATCTGGACTGATGCCACAGAGGAGCCTGATGCCACCGCTAGGAAACCAGGTAACCACAATCAAGTGCCCACCATCCAGCTAGGATTTATTGTAACTATGCAACATATTTTGACACAAGAAGAACATAAGGGTTTTAAAAGCAAGCATAACAGGGTAAGTGTGGTTCATAAAGACACATACGTCTAGATCAGAAACTGAATAGGGAGGAAGAGATTTACGAAAAATTCAAAAGTAACCAGGCAAGTAAAAGTAGAGAAGTCGAGTCTACACTAGACTAATAAAAACAGCTTAAAGTCAGAGGAAAAGAGAACATTGTCCTGCAAGCCATCTGCTGAACAGCATCAAGTAGGATCACAGGAGAACCCAGAAGTCTATTTTGTTACCAGATTTTAACACATCCAGAAGAAAGGTCTCTGATTTGATGACCAGAACTGCACTAATTCTGTTGGCTCTAACGCTGACAGCATGAGCAGGATACGTTTCCTCAGGGCCTGCTGGGCACTTCACAACATGCGAGCAGGATCTTGCATTCTAGAAGTTGGCTGTGACAAATGGCGAAAAAAGAAAAGATGGATAATTATCCCCCCCTGCCTACTTCTGATTCACCTGCCACTCAGGGCTGCGAAGGGAAATGGAGGGAAGGGGAAGAGGAGGAGGAGGTGAGGGTGGGGAAAAGAACTCCAAAGTAATTTACACCCACTCACAGGTAAAGGACAGGAATCAAAGCTGATGAAAAAAATAGAGAAACTTCACTAAATCTCTGTAACCTCAATCATAGCACATACTGTGTGCTTTCGCATTTTATCTGCAGTTTCTGGCCTGCCTCCTCTCCCCAGCACAGCTGTCGAAAATCAACCATGTCTGTGTTAATGGACAGGATTTACCAGACTCCCCCACTGCTCCTCTCCTCATTGAGGACCTCTCGGTACACAGTGACAGGTGGGGAGAATTGAAAAATGAGGTGAAAACTGCACCAGAATGGAATGGCAAACTGGGATCTCCAAAGGATGCATGTGAAGGTCGAGCATTTATCGAGAAAGGTCTCTGGCAGCAGGGCCTGTGACCTGTAAGCTCAAGGGCCTGTGACTCCTACTCAGAGTAGGAGGGATGCTCCTTTCTCATCTAATGACTTCCAGGATTCAGGAACAGTCTGACAGAATCAGATGAAGACTCCAGATCAGCAGATCTTAGGGAGAAACAGCAAGAGCAATCCTGGAAGCTGGATTTAAGTAGGGGATGACCTTTCACTGATCTTGAGGGAGTGGGTACAAGTGAGAAAGAAGAAGAAACAGACATTGTAGGGAAAAAACCAGAGTCATTTAGCCTGGTAGGGATGGACAGAAGATCTTCCAGGGAAGGGTTTGAAATCATAGTGAATAAGTAGGAGTGGTGTGATACAGTGGAAAGCACTTTGCCCTGGGAATCAGAACTGGGTTCTAAGGCAGTGCTTCGATAATCAAGCTTCGTTAATTAGGACTGGGTGTTCTCAAGTGGGGGCTGATGAGGCCCTGTTTGAGTAACTTATGAATTAATATTTGTTTCTTTCTCTTTAGAAGTAGGGATCAAAAAAGGGCATCGATTAACTTACAGAATTCAAATCATGACCATGCAGGAGGCAAAGGAATTTTGCTAGTCCTGATGTTCTCTCTAATCTGACCCCACCAAGTTTTCCAGCCAAGGAGTCAGGGCTGATGGGGTGTTACACCAGCTGACTCTCATTAGTAAGTGTGATGTAAAGTAGTTCTTGATATGCCTCACCTTGTGTATAAAATGAGGAGTGTGAGTTAAGTTAAAAACTTCGCTCTTCAGAGGCTTTCTGTTACCTTGTATGCCATTCAGAGTTTTAATTCCTACTATTTGTTCAAGATACCCTTTGATGAATCCTGGGGTTTATCATTCCTCTGCTTCTTTCCTCTACAAACACCATGCCACCTCCACAAACACAAATACCACCTCCCTTGAACTAGAATTTGAATCCATCCCTACTCCTTTCCAAATTCCGAGTCATGTACTGTACTGCCCATAAGATACTCCTAGCTCATAACACTAGTCATTCTTTGCAATTTTTTTTTTTTTGAGAGAAGAGAACACTCTCAGAGAAAAAGGAAGACAGAATCCCAAGCAGGCTCTCCATTGTTAGTGCAGAGGTGGATACAAGGCTAGAACCCACAAACTGCGGGATTATGACCTGAGCAGAAACCGAGTCAGATGCTTAGCTGACCCACCCCAGCACCCCTTTGCAATTTTTTTTTCTTTTTTTTTTTTTTTACAGACCACAACATATCACTTAGAACTTGACTGCAAGATCTAATGTCCTCAAATTATTTTCTATGACTTAGGCTGATCTCTTTAACTTAAAAGCAAACTCCTTAAATCTTAAACTTCTATATTATATATGGTACATAAACAGTCACTAAAGGCTTACTACGTAGAAACGCAGTCTATTTGGCTTGAGGACAAGTAGAAACTATAAATAGATGCCAACCTCATTTTCACACAGAACATAACTGCACATTTCCTAAAAATCAAAACCTAAACTTGAGTTTGTTGTTTACAATCCGTGATTTCCTGGACTATTCTTGCATGTTAGCAATTCACAGAACATGAATGCTTTCAATGTGCCATTTTATGTACAAAGTGCCTTGTAAATATCAGCTCTCTTAGTCCTCATAGCTACCCAGTAGATGGTATTATTACCTTAATTTTGTAGATGGAGAAGATGAGACACGACCAAGTTAAAGAACTTGCCCAAGCTCACCTAGTAGAAAAAGGGAGAGCTGGAACTTGAACCAGGTTTTCTAAATTTGGAGCCTAAATACCATACAATCCTACTCTATGGTTTAAGTATGATTATATGGCTTAACTTTGCTATAGTTTCCTTCACTTCCCTACAGGAATAAGCTCAAGAACAGCAGGCATACAATAGAGTAGTCCTTCTTCTAGTATGGAATTTCCATATTTTGGGGGCCAAAACATTAAATAACAGTGGTATTTACTTAGGGCTAACTCTATATTGGGCACTATTTTAAGCATTTATATATCTGTTAATTCTCACGATTGCCTAAAACTAGTCAAGTAAGTATCATGCAGATACAAATTATTCCTTTTTTAAAATATAAAGTAGCACTAAAGTTAAATAATTTATCCCGAGTCAAAAAATTTTAAATGCTGAAGCTAGAATTCAAATTGTTTCCTCTGATACTAGAGGCCAAATTCAACATGAATGCTATCCTGCTTTCTCATACTACTATAGAGCTTATGTTTTAATTATAGCAAATGTTCTTTGATAATGGACAGAAAATCAGGGGGAAATAGTTAAATCTGTTCTACCCAGCCGTGGGCATTACACTTATTAAAGAGAAACTGGCATTAAAGCATAGAAGAGACTTCAAACGCAGGTGTTCTACAAGGGGACAGGTTCCATGAGCAGTAAAGGGGGCTCAGAAGTAGATCAAAATATGTACTGAAGAAAAATTTAAAGGAAAAGAAAACTTTCTAGAAGTTTATCTAACCGAAGCCTGATCCCAAGGGATTTATATCACAGAGAAACACTAGTTCAGATCCAGTTTTGTAGCATGACTGTGTCTACCAGGAGGCCAAACTTAGAGTCAGGAGATAGCATGTACCATAGTCATTGTGTAATCATTTGAGACATAAGAAAGTTGCAGAAACTGATGGGGGGAACCCAAATCAAGACCCCCCAAAAACAAAACACCCACCTAAGTGCTAGAATTCCCCATTCTTTAGAAACTTGTATCTTGCTCAGTTTTAGGAATTTGGCAGTTGCTTAATCTTTAGCAGTTTTAAAAGCCACTACAATGTTATAAGACACTACTAGCCAAACAGTCTAGAAGAAATATAGTTATGGAGAGCCACAATAATCCTAATATGCCAAATCTTTTCATTAAAAATTTTTTAAATGTTTATTTTGAGAGTAAGCAAGCACAAGTGGGGGAAGGCAGAGAGAGAGGGAGACACAGAATCCAAAGCAGGTTCCAGGCTCTGAGCACTCAGCACAGAGACTGACGTGGGGTTTGAACCCACAAACTGCAAGATCATGACCTGAGCCAAAGTCAGACGCTTAACCAATTGAGCCATGTAGGCACCCCCACCAAATCTTCTCTTATGGAACCTCCCAAGAAAAGTTTCAAAACCAATAGCCAACATGGACATAGCACTTCCTATAAACCGGGTACTATTCTTTAGGCACTTTAATTCCCATTATTTTGTCAACAACCCAATCGAGGTAGGTACTGTTATTTGCAAATGGGGAAACTAAGACAAAGTGAGGTTAAGTACTTTATCCCCGATCACACAGATAGAAAGTGGCAGGTAAAAGGTGAACCCAGGAAATCTGAGTACTGAGTCAACAGTTTTAATCTTTTTCCTAAAATTTTCTAACAAAGTTTGTCATTATCTGTTTCTCTAGGACTCAGCTCCCCATCTACAATATTAGATTAGAATATGTTCCTTTCTCAAACTTTTAAGCCTCTATGAAAGTGAGCTAAGAAAAAGAAGGGAAAAAGTAGTGGCAAAGCTTTCATACCCACGAGCTGTTGCCAGCATCGGAGAGAAAGAGAAAGAACATTCAACAGTGCCAGTCAAGGGGCTTCTTGTCTGGAGAAGAGGCCATAGCTGGACTCCCACTAGCCTACTGTCTACCCTCACCTCTCTAACAGAGCTTCTGAGTCCAGCTACCCTTCAGGTGGTCCTTTTAAGCCTGGTGGCCCCGAACAGATACACCTGGGCCAGGAAACAACACTTGCATTAGGAATTAAGAAGCTTGGTTTCGGGGCACCTGGGTGGCTCAGTCGGTTAAGCGTCCGACTTCAGCTCAGGTCATGATCTCGCAGTTTGGGGGTTTGAGCCCCGCGTCGGGCTCTGTGCTGACAGCCAGCTCAGAGTCTGGAGCCTGTTTCAGATTCTGTGTCTCCCTCTCTCTCTGACCCTTCCCTGCTCATGCTGTCTCTCATTCTCATTCTTTCTCAGAAATAAATTAAAAAATAAAAAAAATATATTAAAAAAAAGAAGCTTGGTTTCAACACCTGCCTTCACTGCTCTGAAGCAAAGATACTGTTTCAGCTGCCTTCCTGCACTGAGGTGCATGCGTGTGTGTGTGTGTGTGTGTGTGTGTGTGTGTTTTAATTTAAATCCAAGTTAGTTAACAATGTAATAATGTTTTCAGGAATAGAATTTAGTGATTGATCACTTATATATATATTCAACACCCAATGCTCATCCCAACAAGTGCTTTCCTTAATGCCCATCACCCATCTAGCACATCCCCCCACCCAATACCTCTCCAGCAACTCTCAGTTTGTTCTCTGTATTTAAGTCTCTTATGGTTTGTTTCCCACTCTGTTTTTATCTTGTTTTCCTTTCCTTCCCTTATGTTCATCTGCTTTGTTTCTTAAATTCTATATATGAGTGAAATCATATATTTGACTTTCTCTGACTTATTTTGCTTAGCATAATACACTCTAGTTCCATCCACACTGTTGCAAAGGGCAAGATTTCATTTTTTTTTGATCACTGAGTAATATTCCGTCATATATACATATATACCACATCTTTATCCATTTGTCAGTCAATGGACATTTGGCTCTTTCCATACTTTGGCTATTGTCGAGAGTGCTGCTATAAACATTGGGGTACATGTGCCCCTTTGAAACAGCATCCCAGTATCCTTTGGATAAATACCTAGTAGTGCAATTTCTGGGTCAAAGGGTACTTCTATTTTTAAGTTTTTGAGGAACCTCCGTACTGTTTTCCAGAGTGGCTGCACCAGTTTGCATTCCCTCCAGCAGCTACACTTACTTGTTTTTTTGTTTTTGTTTTTGTTTTTTTAAGACAGAGCACAGGCGGCGGGGGGGGGGTTGGGGAGAGACACAGAATGCACTTAGTTTTTAATGTGACTAAATACTCTCCTTAAAATATGAATGGGAAGATTCAAGAGATCAGTGGTCTCATTTACAGACACACACACACACAATTATTCCAGAATGAGTTTACAAAGGCATTTTAATTGTTTTTAAAAAATAAATACTATGAAAGCTCAGGTTAAGAAGGGTGTTTATCATTAGTATACACACAGGTGACCTTATCCGGAATTAGAGAATAGGAACCATCACGCATATATAATCCTTGAAATTATTTCTCAAATTAATATAAATATTTGTCATAATTTGTGATTTGTAAAGTGTTATCTGCATTTTCCATATATGTAAACAGAGGATCTTAGCAGTTTAACCTGTCCAGGGCTTCACAGATGTATAGTTAAGAGGCTAACCTCACATTTAAAGTCAGACTGTGTAAACCAAAATTCACACTATTCATGTACCTTTCAGTGCCATTCAATTTATCAATTCCCACCTTGTCCCTGATACACATTCTCTGTATTATCCTATTCTCCACTCAGAACATCTGAACACACACATATGCTGCTAATTCAATTTAGCACAAATGATGAAGAATTAAGTGGATAGGTGCCCAGAAGTGATTTTGTATTTGTATTTTCAAGCATAGTCTGCTCTCTCTTTGCTAATTGCGTTATTCTCGGCAATTGGTTGAGAATCAGCAAGAATTAAATCAAGCTGAGAAAGTCTTCAATAAATGTGTTCCTGTCTCATTAAAACAAAAAAAGGTCCTTAACAATATGGAACATGTAATGGCTACCATTTATGCTGGACTTTTATCTAATTTAATTTTTATAACATTCTTGTTAGTTTGGTGTGTTATTAGTTCCATTTATTAGAAGAGGAAACCGAGGTCTAGAGACACAGAGTAACTCACCCAAGGACTATGTAGCTGGTAAGCAGCAAATCTTGGATCACACCAGCTCTGTCTGACTTAAGTGCCCCCAATCTGCTCAGTGTCATCCTGCAGGTTGGTCTTAAGGAGGAAGCTTCTGGCCACAGAAGCATGGAGGCAGCGGCATACAGAAAAATGGTGCTTGTAGAATAGTTTCAGTATTTTTTGTTTTTTTTCAGCTTTGTGAGGTATAATTGACAATAAACCAAACATATTTAAAATGTAAATTTGATGACTTTTGACATATGCATATATCCATGAAACCATCACCATAATCAAGATAATGAGCATATCCATTGCCCCAAACACTCTTCTCATGGCTTTAAAATCGATCCCCCGTACCTCCCCATCCCCAGGCAACATGATATGCTGTCACTATACATTAGTTTGCATTTCCTAGAATTTTATATAAATGGAACCATACAGTATACACTCCTTTTTCTGTCTGGCTTTGCATTCAGTATAGTTATTTTGAAATCTATCCATGCTGTGTGTATCATTGGTTTATTCTTTTTAACGGGAAGTGGTACTCCAGTGTATGGCTATACCATGATTTGCTTATCAATTTGCCTGTAAATATTTTGGGCTATTACAAAGAAAGCTGCTATGAATATCTGTGTACAAGTCTTTGCATGAATATATGCTTTCATTTCTCTTGGATAAATAACTAGAGGTGGAATGGTGGGATCAGATGTATGTTTAACCTAAAACAAAAGTAAAAAACCTTCCAAACTTTTTTTTTAAAGTGGCTTGTACCATTTTACATTCTCACCAGAAGCAAATGAAAGTTTCAGCTGCTCTATGTCTTGGCCAACATTTAGTATAGTCAGTCTTTTTAATTCCCAGCAGAGATTTCTTGGGCCCCGATAGCGTGCTCTGCTCTGTGCAAGAGGGTATGGGACACTGAAGAATTGGAGGATGTCTACCCGAGAGATCTCCAAATCTCCCTGGGGAAACAGTGCAGTAGTTACAGCTTAGTAAGGTAGTTCCCTTTAGCATAGCTGTGTCTCTGTATCTATGAGATATGAAAGTATGATAAAGATTGATAAGCTAAGATAGGCTAAGATACCCAATTATGATAAAAATGATTTAAGGAGGAATATAAAAATATAACATTATTAAGTAAAATCAGCCAGATTTAGCTTCTGGGAACAGACAAATTCCGTACCAACCTTGAGAGAACAACAGGATTTGTAGTGTCAGAAGTGTTTTAGAATCCTATTGATTAGGTTAACTTGGGTCAGTTATTTAAGCTCTCTGTTCCTCATAACTGGGGGGTTATAATGTAAAATGGCCACATCAAACTATAAGATAGAGTACTAGGAAATTATCTTCCAAAGTTCTCATCAGAGAAGTATATCAACACTGCAAATGGCATGATTTAGTTAAAGAAATGAATCATTATGTACATATTTGAAAGATAGCACCAATTAACTTGGGTACATCAACAGAACAAATGCCACCCTTGTACTCTGCTAAGTGCCAAGTGCAATATCCAATTGCGCTTTCAAGGAAGTGTGGGTTTACCATGCCTTCAAAGCTGCGATTGGAAACTGAGTTTGGCACTTGGTAAACTGTCTGCCATAGACTGACTCACATGATACAAAGATTTGGCAAGAGTAGATCATCATTACATCTCAAAGGAAAAATGATTTCTATTCACTTAAAACAGTATTCATCCTTTTAAAAAATAAAGAACTTCTCTGACTTTAAACAAAAAGCTATAGTATTGGCAGGGAAGAATCATGATTCCAGTGAGCTTTTTCTTCTTTGGAATTACCCTACAACTGATTGTTGTTCCACATAAGCTGCAGAGCTTTTGATTCTTCAAAGAGGTCTCTGTTTTTCTTTAAATGTATCTCCAGACATAGCACCCAGGTTCTCAAAGAAACTTCTCACTATCCCAAAGTACTTATTCTTTTCTAGGTCCCCATAAAAATCCCTGAGCTAATCTTTCTAGACATTCTGTCGACCTTAGCCCCATCTGCACCCCAGCCTGTCTCCTGCATCATGTCTGATGTGGTTCCACTCTTTTCTCTCTCTCCCTACTTCCTTGCTGATCCTCTTGAAATGATCTTCCAACTCCAGTCTCACTCCAGTCATACTCACTGCTCCTCATGGACTCCCTGCTATCCCGTGAGCACCCAGCTATCACTGGGCACATCACATTTATGGTAACCCACATTTGCCCTTCTTGGCAGAACCAGACCGAGACTGTCTGATCTCAAAGCTTGGAGGGCTCACTGTAAAGACGTTCTACTTCTGAGTGTCTTAAAAAGCCTTGGAACGGACTTAAAGACTCCTATTTTGGAAGAACTTTCAGATTTATAATGTTTGGTCTCAATTTTAGAGCATGGAACCCTATTTAGTGTTTTGAAAGCATAGAGTTACATCGATTTTGCTTATAGGGCTTACGGGGGAACCATCCATAACAAAGTATTTCAGGGGCTTCAGGAACACCAATTCCTTGACTAAGCCCAGGTGAATCTAACAGATTGAAACTAAATTCAGGCCTAAGGAAAATAATGCTATTAGGAGGCGCTAAAACACTGAACTTAAGAAAAGCCAATCCTATCAAATGTCACTATTTGCAATTCTGGAGACAGATAGAGAAGAATACTGATCTAGCACCTATGGAGAGACCTGAAAGCCTGCAGTTTTTCACAGCAGGTGCTAACTAGGCGTTAGAAGGAAGGTGAGTTAGGCGTTCATGGAGATAGAAATAGCACAAAAAAGGCAACAACTCCAATTCAGAATTTATGCTGAGTTTTCAAACAGGCTATTTTTTCATAGGGATACCAAATGTCTCACAATATATTTAATTAAGAGGATCTATTGATTCTGATTAGGTACAGAGATTGTTTAAAAAAGATCAAAACTAAGGTGAACAGAAGATATGACTCTGCAAATAACTTCTAGAATATATTTCTTTGAAACTGTTTTTTGTTGTGTTGTGTTTCAAATTGAATATTCACTTTAAAGCTTGCAAGGGTTTTTATTTCAACTTTTTTTTCCACCCCCTAGCCTATTAAGGAAACAAAAAAAGCTTGATGTATATTCTACCTCTGTGAAATGAGAATCATCACAAAGTTGTTTTGAGATGAAAAGCTGTTAGAACAGTGCTGGGCACAAAGTGAGGGCAATTAACCGATTGTTAGTAATATTATGAAAACCAAGTTGTAGACAATGTCAGTGTTTGTACAACAAAGGGAAGACGAACAGGTTTTAAAGCGCCCGGAAAGGGTGTACATCTTTATGATGTATGACAGTGTTCCTGTGGTGAGATTAGCCTTCAGTGACAGATCAGGGAAGGCTGCCAGATACGATTCCTTGTTACGGCTCAGATGCTACTTCTGAAAAATCCCTCTCTGCACATTCAAAGCAAATTGCAAGAGCTAACCTGGAAAACAAATGAATACAAAGCAAGTTTCAGTGCCTGATTTTATATAAAGGCAATAAATATCAAAAGGCTGATTGTTGGGAGGTGCTCCAGCTCTCTGGCTAGCATTTGGAAATGCTATGTCCATGTTCCTTGGGATGACTCTGGGCTCTTGGCTCTTTCAACTACAAATTAGTGGAATTAGTTAACTGCACTGTTATGGTCACACTGGTGATCAGTCCTCAAGCAGCTGGCCTCGTACACTTCTAAGGCAATATCGAAGGAAAAAGAGATGGACTTAGCTTACATCAGCAAAGGTAAGAGCTGCTACCTTCTGGAAGAATTTATTGTTCTCACTTGCCCACACTCAATTCTTCCAGCATAACCAGTTATAAAAATCTGTGACTCCTATAAATCTAAGGTAGTCAATTATTTTTCACCTTCCCTGAGCACCGCATCCACTCAGCTTGCTGACACAGACAGAGAACTGACGGGTTGTACACATGTTCTGAGGTGAATGCAAAATGAGCTGAGCTGTGTGTGCCCTGAAGTTATGTATAAAAAAAATTACAAACTGTTCCTTGATCATAAATTACTATTGTAAATGTTGTTACTTGTGACTGAAATACATGGTGTACTCGGAAGGCCAGAGCTTTGGCAAGCATAGCTTTCAATTCTTTATTAAAGGTGGCCTGGTGTGTTGAAAAGACAGACCTTCAGACAGATCTGGCTCCAAATTTGGGCTCAGCTATGATGTGGACTTAAACCCTCGGAGTCTCAGTTGCCTTACCTGTGGAATGAAAAGATCATACCTTGCTCAGTAGGGTTGCTGTGAGGATTAAAAGACATAAAATGCTTGGCACAGTACCTGGTATGAAGAACTTCAACAAATGCAAATTTATTCTTTGTCAGGTAAAAAGAAGCTAAATACGGTTTCTAACATTAGAAACAGTAGTCTAACATTTGACTATTCCTCTGGCTAAGGCTCAGGCATCAGTCAGGATGTGTAAGAAACCTGTTCTAGAAGGCCACAATCATTATGTGTCCTGAATGCTATAAAAGACTTTAAAAACAATCTGAGTATCAGATAGAACCAGTGGTGAGAAGTGATCTTCCAGCCTCTGCCTAAACCCCAGTGACTGGAGTTCATCCCTTGTGAACTGCCTCATCCATCTTTGGGCAGGTCCAACTGTTAGCAAATGCCTCTTTACGGAGTCCAAAATTATCTCCCTGTAATAATCACCAACTAATGAATTGTGATTCTGTCCTAGAAGCCACTAAGGATAGATAATTCCAGTATGTCCAAAACAAAGGAGCCACGAAATCCTGGATATAACAGAACACAAGGGGCCTCACTGGGTCATATTCTCTCCCAGGACACAGAGGTTCTGAAGCCAAGTGGGTTGGAAGCTGAGCTAACTGATCCTCAAGCCTTTCCTTTGGTGATGATCCTACACTTACAAGTACTGGATGAGGCAAGAATATGATGGTAACCCTTTTGTTCAGCTGAAGAAATGAAGGGGTCCTAGGATAAAAGAAGGAATGGTGCTTATTATATAACAGGTACTCACCCCTCCATTCATTCCATAGCACCTGCTGCTAACCAACTATGGAGAGAAGGGCAAAGATAAGTCATTTAGAAAGATAACTTCCCAGGCAATGAGGCTCTGGTCAATAAGGATATTCATGATACTTCTTTGAGGAAAAGTACAC
Source organism: Proteles cristata cristata (assembly GCA_017311185.1). NCBI lineage: Eukaryota > Metazoa > Chordata > Mammalia > Carnivora > Hyaenidae > Proteles > Proteles cristata. Next base: position 186,212 of record JAESUZ010004879.1, read on the forward strand.
TTAGATGATAAAAAAACAAAGGCACTGATAAGGTACACTGACCTATGAACTTGGGAAAAAATAAATAGAACATTCAAACATTCTCTTTTAAAGTCACAAATTCCGTCAGTAATCCCAAGTATCAAGGCCAACAAGAGGAGCTCAAAACTAAAAGAAACTGTAAGAAATTGAGTATATATCATTCCATGTCTCTTTCTTTGCACTTTGCAGATGATTAATTTTACTATTGCATATGTAAAGATATTCTTTTGTCCTGGGAAGCCAAAGTAAGAGAAGGCTGGAATACTACTTTTAGGTGTGAAGGTTTGGGACTTAAATTTGCCATCAGGAAGAACTCAGAGATCCCTCTTAGCCAGTAAGTGAAAACTCACTAAAGCACAGGGAGGGACAACTCCTAAATTCTGCTAGTCATGACAGTAAACTGAGAGTAGGTGGCCACTGTGAGGCTGATGAGTTACCAATGAGAACCTGAGTTGTTACCTCCACCGCTGGCTTATAGAACAGATGAGACAGAAATGGGTGATTTAGGTGGAGAGGGATGTGAAGAAGAGGATGCACTGGGGATTTTTCCAGAGACCAGAGCCACTACATTGTGTAAGTAAGTTAAAGGCCTGCAGATTAACTGAGGTTCCCTTTGAGATCCTCTAGAAACCATGTCTCATCCAGTCCACCAAGACTCTGATGGTTTTCAGAAGGCAAGGGTTTATGTAATGGTGCTGGGCTGGTCCTTTCTCCACACAATTAGCCAAAGATCCTAGTTTCCCATTGGTGGTCCCCAAACTATTTCAAGGTTATCAAGGGGGCAGCTCCTCCATTTCTCTACAGCCCAATCTTTCCCAAAGGAGCTACTTGGCTCTCTTCTTGACTGCCTCAGTACTTCCTGTCAACTCTGCAGAGACATCTCCTGGTAGTTCAATGACCTCCAGAAGGAAGTTCCTTTAGGGGAAGTTGACCTTGCTCTGCAGCCCTCTGCTACCCTCTGCTGGCCAGGGTCTGCTCTTCAGCTCTGGGTGGGTGGTGCAATATGAAATGGTTTTACTATAAGCATCTCCCTGGAGACCAGATGGGCCCCCACACTGCCATAACAGGATACCACCAAGGATACCCTAACATGGAGGAAAGCACCACTTTGAAGTGTCCCAGCTAAGGTCATCCTTCAAAGAAAAGGTACCAGCCTTTTCTTTGCTAAACACATGCCAAGTGCTATGTGCAAACATGTGGCAAGCCTGGGAAGACCGAGATGAAAAAGGTCAGAGAAAAAGAACTTTCAGAAACCTTCCATGCCTCATGCCAAATTTCAGCTGACTCATTCCCAGGGGCACAAGTCTAATGTAGAAGACAAGTAACTCAATACCTGAGCCCCAAGCCCTTCAGGAGTTTCTGGAAACAAACTTTTCAGGGGATGTCATCTAAATCTTCACTTTATCTTCATGTCCTTACTACCCTGCCTGCCTCCCCCCCCCACTATTTTTTTGAAGACAAAATCTAAGACATGGGATCTGTCTTCCGGGATTTCACATTTGGAAGGTGAAGACAGTAATGGGAAAAAATAACTATAATATAAATCATGATGTGATGAGAGCCAAGCTGTGTGGGAATGAGGAGGAAGCAGTAATTAAGACTGTAGGGATAAGAAGAAACATTTAAGGGTGGTCTTCCTGAGATAGAAATCTCTCATGCTATTGGCTTATTTAAAATCAAAAACAAAATAAGAATTTTATGGCTTTCCACTGTCTATAGGCCTGAAGCCTTTGCATAGCCTGGAGTAGGCTTCATGGTTTTTCCCCTACCTTCCTTATAGCCTCACTCATTGCTCTCTATCATCTGCCAGTCCAGCTGAAGGGGATCTTTATCTCAAAGAACATATAGTCAGAACCCAGAGAGAGAAAGAGTATCCCTTCCCAGTTCACAGGACGAATCCTGGATCTTCTTCACTTCGTTCCATTTACTCCACTCTCTCTTTAAACCCTGTTTCCAAGAAAGAAAATTTAGCCTCTAAGTCTGACTTCAGGCACATTCTCTCTTAGCTAGTTATGTGCTTTTCTTTAGCTTCCTCATATCAGCCTCACTAAACCCAGATTTCCTGAACCCAACCAGTGGGATCTATGTCCCATCTGTGAAGTGGCATTTAAGATTCTTGAATGTTATTGCTCAGGGCAGGTCATGCTTGCCTTTGGCCCATCCACGTCTTAGGATGCTTAGTAACAAATGAAAACTATTATAGCTACACTTCGAAATTACTTAGGCATTTCTCTGGATAAGCCTCTACTTTCTACTCTGATCATTTGATCTTATCCGCTTTTGCCTATTGGATGCCATCTAGATGGCTCCTCTATGCTTTTCCCTGGAAACCACTGTTGACAAAACATTTGTTTCAACAACATTGGACAAATAGCCTTCGTGCAGGAAAACCCTAACATTCTAGGGTTCCACTTACTTAAGAAGAGGGAATCAGACATAACTAACTTGAGGATGAGGATACTGGTAAGGTCAGGTAATGTTTATTGAGTGCTCATGATGGGCCAGGTTCCATGCAGGTACATGACGTCTTTTGGTCCTCAAAACTACCTATTGAAGGAGGTGTTCATGTCATCTCCATTTAAAGAGAAGGACACTTTAGAGACTAAATAACCTGCCTAAGGTTTTCACACATCTGATTTCAGGACCTGTGCTCTTAAGCACATTTTTTCCTGACTGCGTGCCTTACAGACAGAAAGTGGATTTATTGGATTGTCTAGATGATACTAGATGATACTGACATTTAGCCACAAAGCCACATTGAGATTTGTGGTCACTCCTCAAGATTCTTCAAAGTTTTATACTTCTACAGAAACTTCCTTCTTCTTCTTTGGAAAACTAGTTCTTGAATAAAGTCCAAGAGTGACTGGTAAGTGGTAAGAGGAACTCAGCAAAAAGTGAACACCCTTAATGGAATGACTTACTCTTATTGTTGCTGTTAGGATCTCTCCTAGCTAAATCTGAGGAAATTTTTCAAGGATAAAGAAAGCAAGAAATTCCTCTCATTAGGATGAGATGCAGCTAAGTGTATATTCAAGATATATGATAAAAAAGCATAATATACACATACCATATGGCATAAACGCATATTTCACCATCAGTTGCTAAGTAATGGTTGTTAAAATGGCTATGACACAATATGGATTTTTATGTCTCTCACATCTATGACTTTTTAAGCTGGATTTCTTCCCCTCTCTTGTATTCTCTTAGGGAGGAAAAGACACATCCTTCAACCTCAATGAACCATTTGTTTTAAAAGTATAATATGAGGAAACAATCAATAAAACTAATAGGCAACCAACGGAATGGGAAAAGATAGTTGCTATTGACATATCAGATAAAGGGCTAGTATCCAAAATCTATAAGGAACTCACCAAACTCCACACCCAAAAACAAATAATCCAGTAAAGAAATGGGCAGAAGATATGAACAGACACTTCTCCAAAGAGGACATCCAGATGGCCAAAGGACACATGAAATGATGCTGAAGCATCCCTCCTCATCAGGGAAATGCAGATCAAAACCACATTGAGATACCACCTCATGCCAGTCAGAGGGGCTAAAATGAACAAATCAGGAGACTCTAGATGCTGGCAAGGATGTGGAGAAATGGGCACCTTCCTACACTGTTGGTGGGAATGTAAACTGGTACAGCCCCTATGGAAAACAGTGTGGAGGTTCCTCAAAAAAGTAACAATAGAACTCCCCTAGGACCCAGCAATAGCACTGCTAGGAATTTACCCAAGGGATATAGGAGTGCTGATGCATAGGGCACATGTACCCCAATGTTCATAGCAGCATTCTCAACAATAGCCCAATCATAGAAAGAGTCTAAGTGTCCATCAATGGACAAATGGATCAAGAAGATGTGGTTCATCTATGCAATAGAATACTACATGGCAATGAGAAAGAATGAAATTTGGCCATTTGTAGCAATGTGGATGGAACTTGAGGGCGTTATGATGAGCAGGCAAAGAAGCCAGGCAGAGAAAGATAGATACCATATGTTTGCACGTATAGGTGGATTAGGAGGACCTATGAGGGAGAAGAAGGGGAAAAATAGGAAGAGGGAGGGAGGCAAACCATGAGAGACTCTTGAATACTGAGAACAAACTGAGGGCTGATGGGGGTGGGGGAGAGGGGAAGGAGGGTGATGGGCATGGAGGGGGGCACTTGCTGGGATGAACACTGGGTGTTATATGGAAACCAATTTGACAATAACCTATGAAAGAAAAAAATAAAAGTATAATATGACAATATGATGAGACCAAGTCTACTTTGTTTATCATGGTAGCCTCAAGTGTTCAGCCTACGGAAAAGCACTTGATAAATAACTGCATAACTGAGGTCAGTCACCAGTCCCACAACTATCACAAGCACCCTTGTAGGCTAAATTTACATGGGGTGCTAATCTTCTGTGCGAATCAGCCTTGAAGTCTCAGTGTAGGTAAATGTTTAGGCTCCTAAAGCTCCGCTGGTAAAGAAGAAAGCCACCATCTAGGAGTGAGCAAGGCACTTTAATTCACAGGGTCTCTGCTGGGAGCACGCAATGCGGTGTCCTAAATGAAGGTTCTTCCTATACTGCCGAAATTGGGTAAAACGTGACAAGGCAGCCGAATCAAAGGCAGGCTGGCCCTGGAGTGTGATGCGAAAGTTACCTGGGGAGTCATCTCCAGCAGCTGCAAGGCTCAGACTCTTCTGGAAAACCTAATTAGCTACAAGAGGTAATAAAATAAAAAGGAGACTTCTCTTCTACCTCTAGAAAGTACCAAGGAAGTTAATAAATCATCCTTAGCTCTCCTCTATAGAGAAACATGTTTAGCATCACTCATCTACTATGCTTTCTAGTGAGCACAGGTAAAACAGTAACCCCTCGTTGAAACCTCAGGTCTTGATTAAATAGGAACCAGCCCTAGCTACGCACTTTTTACCAGAGAGGCAGACATGTATCATTGTTAATAGCATCTGGGAGCACCTAGGTGGCTCAGTTGGTTAAGCGTCTGACTTTGGCTCAGGTCATGATCTCATGTCGTGGGTTCGAGCCCCGCATCAGGCTCTGTGCTGACAACTAGCTCAGAGCCTGGAGCCTGTTTTGCATTCAGTGACTCCCTCTCTCTCTGACCCTCCCCTGCTCACACTGGCTCTCTCTCTCTCAGAAATAAATAAAACAGTAAAAAATTTTTTAAAAAAGAGCGTCTGTTCTGGAACCAGATTAAGTTCAAATCCCTGCTCCACTGCTGCATGCCCCCCAGATCTACCTGTTCAGTGTCCTTAGGGCTGACCTGTGTGGCTCACTTTAGCTGGCTCCCTTACCTTCCTGCTTCTCTATGGGGAGCACTAGCTGGATACTGAGGGAGAAAGGAGAGTGTGGTCTGGGTTTCCTCACCTGGTTCCCTCTCTGCAGGGTCACCTTGGTCCAGCCATATCCCTTCCCCAAAGGTTTCAGTCTTTTGCAGGTGATCCTTTCCACACTGCCCTATTTCCTGGATCTTCAAGTTTAAAGTCTCCTTAAATCAGGCAAATCTGAGTATACTGTTGGTTCCTGTGTATGTATCCTGACCGATACATTTTTTTCTTGTGTGTGATTCGGGCCAGTTACTTGACTCTCTGGGTCTCAGACTACTGTTTATGTTGGGGACGGTGGTCCGACCTTTATGACATGGGAGACAGGGAGAGGGTTCAGGAAGACTGTGAGAGAGTGTAACTGGGGAGGGGTTATACTTGGATAAATTAGAAGGTCAAGAAAGACCTCTCTGAAGGTTACATTAGAGCTGAGACTTGAAGGAGAAGTAGGATCTGGGACCAGTGGATGAGAGGTGGCATCGGGTGGGGAACAGGAAGATAGGATTTCAGGAAGAGGAAACAGCATGTTAGAAAGGTTCCGAGTCAGAAAAAAAAGCTTGAAATGTTGCAAGAACCACACACAGGTGAATTTTCTGGAATGTACAAGCAATGGGGTATGGGGGGCGGGGGGATCTAAAGGGGAAAGCCAAAGCCAGATTTTGTAGGACTCTGCAGGCCTTGGTAAGGATTTGGATTGTATCCTATGTGCATGGGAAGTAGTTGCCAGACTCTGAACCCTGGGTCCTGATGCTGCTGTCTGCCTTCTTGATTTTGTCAAAATTCCTACTTTCAGACTCCTGTCCACTTTTCAGGACACATTCATCACTCCTTACCTGATCCCTTGTGGGGCCACCCAAACTGTCCCCTATCATCTGCCATTTCACCATCCTTCCTGCCATGGCCGCTCCCTCTTCCTGTAGCTGGGCCTCCTCCCCACTTCTGTTAAGAGATCTGCTCCTGGCTTCAGGCCTTCCTCTCCCCTGCAGTCTCTGCAGCGCTGGGCAGAGACCTCTCTGCAATTCTGCCACGGAAACACAAGAGCCACAGAGCCTTGAGTTTCTGCAGAAATATGTAAATTAATGTTTTAAAAGTTTCTTGTGAATAAAAAAGTGCATTTGTCTATCAACAGTCAGGGGTTTAGATGAGACGTTCTCAAACTTTTTTGTCTCAGGAACCCATTACACTCTAAAAAGTTACTGAGGACCCAACAGAGTGTTTCTTTGTATGGGTTGTATCAATCAAGCTTCACTGTATTAGTAATCAAAACTGTGAAAAATTTAAAATATGTATGAATTCAAGGATAACATTAATAAACCCATTAGAGGTTAAGATAAAAAGCATATTTTATGAAAATAACAATATTTTCCAGAATGGCAATTAGAAGAAAAGTAGCACTCTTAAATTTTGCATATCGTTATCATGTCTAGTAAATAGAAGACAGCTGGATTCTCCTCTCTCCTTCTACATTCAATCTGTTGTGATAACACATGTTGTGTGGCCTCTGGCAAGCTCACTTCAGGCTAGTGAGAAAGTAAGAAGGAAGAGAAGGGTAGCATCTCAGTATTATTATGAAGATAATTTTTGCTTGCAATAGTCTTGCAGATCCTTGAACTACACGCTGAGCATCTCTAAATTGTCTCAGGTCCAGTTCTGACATGTTATGAATGTCTGATTCTCCCCATTTAAAAAAAAAAAATGCCAGAATGGAAAATACAAAAGAACACAGCAAACTCATGTCTAAGAGGGAAAATGTGCCAAATGAGGAGAAATTTCTCTAAGTTTTGTTCTGCTGGAATTTGCTCTCTCACAAGAGTCAGATTGGCCTTCTAGGAAAAAAAAATTTAAACAAAAATTTTAAGAATTTAAAAGAGTTTCTGGGTGTTATATGGAAACCAACTTGACAATAAACTATTTAAAATTAAAAAAATAAAAATACAAAATAAATAAATATTTAAAAATCAAAAAAGTAATAAATAATAAAAATTTTTAAAAGAGTTTCTGGGGAACCTGGGTGGCTCAGTCAGTTAAGCATGGGACTACTGATTTTGTGTCAGGTCATAATCTAATGGTTGGTGGGATGGAGCCCCACGTCGGGGTCTGTGCTGACAGCATGGAGCTTCCCTGGGATTCTCTCTCCCTCTCTGTCTATCTCAAAATAAATAAACTTAAAAAAAGAATTTAAAAGAGATTCTTAGCAGAAGTTAATTTTTCTAATTAGATTGCATAGAAAACATCATTTTGGAAGTTTTAAGAATGGATGATTTTCTCAGAGTATTCTTATTTTCAATCAGACAGATATTTTATTTTTGCATATGTTACAAATCTCCAATTTAATAGCCAATTAATATTTTGTTTTATTCTACATATTTTTATGGGTGGGGTAGGATGTATAAAAGGCAGGAGAAAATTTTAATTATTCCTAATAATTGAACCAGGGGCAAGAATTGTGTGTGTGTGTGTGTGTGTGTGTGTGTGTGTGTGTGTGTGTATGCACATGTGTGTATGTCTGTTTATGGAAGTATGAATATTCAGGTTTTAATTAAAATGCATTAGTCATTTCATAAAGAGGTGAGATCTCTCTGTAGACTAGAAAACAATCTTAGTGTTCTGGCATTTCCTCTACAGCTGGAATTTCTATAATAAAGGAATTCTGGTCTCCAGCGGGGATTTTAGACATAGGTGAAATTGACTATATTAGCTATAGGTTGAAATTAATACATTAAATACTTTTTAATCTTTGCCTGGGTTAAAAATATAGGAAGGCCCTATAAAGCTGACCGAAATGCAGGCAATAAGAAGCACATCATCTAATCATCTGTGATTAATAATGAACAGTTTTACTTCATTCCTTATATGAATTTCCATCAGAGAACTGTTTCTGTTTACACAGTAGGATGAGCTCTTTAACCCTTATTAAACAAGTAGATTCTGACAAAATACTCTATAAAAGGTTTTGTTTATGACATGGCAAGAGAAGGGGTTGGGGGGCAGGAAGTATGCTTACATCCATTCTCCCAACTGAGAATACATTTGAAATAAACTTTAAAGCTTTAAATAAGCATTTAAAAAGCTTAAGGCTTTAAGGATACATTCTGATTTCTCAAGCCAAAATGATGTCTTGTAAAATATACATATCTTTAACACAGAGTTCATTGCTCATCTCCACCTCTTATTAAGACTAATTGAACACTTACTTTATCTAATTCATATATTTGATTCAGTTTACTCACCAGTAAAATGGAGATAAAATGAATAATACCCACCAATTTCAACAGGAGTATTTGAGGGTTAAATAAAACAATGCACACACATTGTTCAGCTTAGATCCTAGCCCGAACTAAGCCCTCTATAAATGGCAGCTGCAATTATGCTGCTGTGGCTTCTCTTTTTAAAGCATTGCTTGGAATACAGACCCACACAGATACCAGGGAGCCCGAGGTATAACTGAGCTAACACAACAAATTAACAGGAAAGGATAGCCTTTCTCCAAACTGGCTTTGAGACAATTGGTTATTTATAGAAAATAAAACAAAATCTGCCCCACTTCATATCATACATCAAAATTAATTTCAAGTAGATTAAAGACTAAAATACAAAAGGCAACATTCTACAGCTTTTGGAAGACAATAAAAGAGAATATTTTGTAAGCCCAGGATAGTAAACTACTTTAAAAAAAAAAATTTACCACTTATTTATTTTTGAGAGAGGTAGGGGGAGGGGCAGAGAGAGAGGGAGACACAGAATCCGAAGCAGGCTCTAGGCTCTAAGCTAGAGCCTAGAGTCTAACTCACAAGCCGTAAGATCGTGACCTGAGCCAAAGTTGGGCGCTTAACAGACTGAGAAACCCAGGTGCCTCAAATTACTTACTTCTTGAACAAGACACAAAAGAGTTAACCATGAAAAGAAATCACTACATTTGAGTGCAGTAAAATAAAAACTTCTTCCCACATAAACAAATAAACACTCTGGAAACTCAAGTTGTAACTTGGGAGAGGATATCTGCCACCCATATGACATGATTCATTAGTATCCAAAAACTATAAAGAATACCAACAAATCAGTAAGGAAAAATGCAATCAAGTCAAAAATAGGCGAAAGACACAACTAGGCACTTCAGAGTGGGGAATCCAAATAGTGGGAAAACATATTAAACAACAATTAGCCTCTTTTGCAATATATAGGAAAACACAAATTTAAACTATAAAGCAATACAACTAACAGATTCACAAATATTAAAAACTTTAACAGTATCAAATATTTGCCAGGACATGCAGGAAGAAAACTCATATGCTACTAGTGGGTATATAAATTCATTGTACTCATTAAAGAAAATAGACATTAAGTTAGTAAAACTGAAGATGTGAATTATTTGTAACTCAAAATCTTCCCTGAAACTCTTGTTCTTTTACACAAAGATATATGTACAAAAGTGTTCACAGAAATGTTGTTTGTAGTAACAAAGAAATGAAATCAAAGCAACAGAATACTAAATAGCATTGAAGAAGGGTGAATTTTGGCTATACACAGCAATATGGAACATACTAAAATTGTAGGGACACTATAGTCAGAAGAAATAAAATCTAAGAATATGTACAATATAATTCCATTTATATCAAGTTCAAAAACAGTCAGAATTAACTTATGGTTATTGGACTTCACTGACATTATGAACCCTTTTCTTTTTTCCTAAGTTTATTTGCTCTGAAAGAGAGAAAGAGACAGCACATGCGAGTGGGGTAGGGACAGAGAGAAAGAGAGAGAATCCCAAGCAGGCTCCCCGCTGTCAGCACAGAGCCCAGCGTGGGGCCTGAACTCACAACCGTGAGATCATGACCAGAGTCAAAACCAAGAGTCGGACACTCAACCAACTGAACCACCCAGGTACCCCTGAACCCTTTTCTAAAGAGAAGGACAAACAGTAGCCTAACCCTAGCAGTATCCTAATGTTCTACCGTTAGTGATGTCCAGAGCAGCTACCAGATGCTTGTCTGTTTAGTCTTTTATAGTTTTTCTGTATTGTCCCTTACAGTTTATAAAGTACCTTCACATTAAGTGATCTTTACAACATCCATGTTATAAGGCGTCATACCTCTTCACAGAAGAGTGACAAGAGATTAGAAAGGTTACATGAATCTCAGGTTCACACAGCCATCTGAATGGCAGAGTCTCTCTTCTAAATCTGAAGTCCACCCTTCTATGCTGCCTGAATACTAGTTCGACCAAAGGATTTTACAATCCACAAATAGGAGATGAGGCCCTTAAACTGGAATGCAATGGGAGTCTCCATTCACTCTCAACATCACTGGCTCTGGAAACCAGCTAGTCCTCATCTGAGCTAAGTAATTGGATCTAGCCCTGTGGTGGGCAGAGATGAAGGCTGTGCTCTGATCTGGAGAAGCTCTAAGAAGAATCTTTAGACCAAAGCAGGCTGGGAACATTTTCAGTAAGCAAGAGTGTGAGAGCAGTGTTCGCAGGGGGATGCTTATTTCCTTTCCCTATGTCAGAGAAACAGAAATGCAAATCATTACAACAATTTATTTCTCAGGCCACTGGACAGATGTACAATTGCCCTCTAGGATATTTTGAGCCTGCCTCCTAGTCTTCAGGACCTCTCAGAGACAGAAAGGATCTTGGGACTTCCAAAGTAAGTAATAGGTGCAGCTTAATTGTTTAGAGTTAATTTATGGCATGGTGGGATTTAAAAAATGTTAGGGGTAACTATATTACAGCGACATTTTATTTTCCCTAAACAAAAAATCTACTTCTTTTGGGATCAGCTTTATCCAAAGGGTGACCAAATCTCCTAATGTGTCCTGGGTAGTTCTGGTCTATTCCTGCTATCCTGGCCTAATTACTGATGGTTCCTACCTTCATAAAGAGTCCCAAATTGGACGATAAATTATCTAATTACACTACTTACCCAAGACCATCACTTACGTGTGTATTTATTTCATTCAACAAACATCTACCGAACATCCACTATGTGCCAGAATTTGTGTTGTAGGTCAAGACTACAAAGGGAAAAAGCCTTTGTAAGATACTCATAATCTAAAATAACCCATAATCCATGGACAAATCAGTCAACTGATTTAATCATTTGTTCATTTGGTCTCCTTTAACAAAGTTTATTATCTCCACCTAAAACAACGTTATGCAGATAAAAATGTTTCTCTTCATGGAGTTTATAAGCTTATAGACTAATGGAAAGATAGAAAATTACATAAAAATAGCTAAAAATGTGGTAAGTGGAAAAGGGTAGTATTCTATAAACAGTCTTGAAGAGGTGATGGTAGAATTGGCTTTTAGGGGAATATTGCTCTTGTAGTTAGAAATACTTTTTAAAGGGCTTCTAGTCTTTTAAGGGAAGTTTTAAAAAAGAGGAGCTATTCTCTGTAGTGCACCTATATACCAGGGCTATTTTTCTTGGTTCCATGGATTTATTCTCTAAATATATTCAAACATATAGTGTTTAAGCATCAGCTTCTAGTCATAGAATGGAGAAGAATGCAAAAACTAAATGTCTGCCTGTAACGAGCCTAAAGTCTTACATAGGGTTTAAGCTACCTGGTTCATTAATATCTGAAGGGTCTACAGATTTATTCTTTCATTCATCCATTTATTCAACAAGATAGCCACATACTGGGTGAAGTGTCTAAAGTGAAATTTTCTGGACACTGACATCTGATGCTGAGTTGTTAGGTTTTTTTCTTTTTTCCCTTAAGTTACCTCAAGTTATCCTTGGATCCTCACTCAGTGTGTCAACCAGCCCAGAGCTGGTTTAGGATATGTACCTGGATTAAGAGGAAATATAAGGCAACAAAGACTCAGAAGCATTTATAGCAATCAGATATTTTCAGAGGGAGAATAAGTTTCCTTTAGGAAGTATTTTCTATTAAGATACTACATAAAGGAGTGATCTGGGGCATCAGGTGGCTCAGTCAGTTAAGTGTCCAAATTTGTTTCAGTTCAGGTTATGATCTCATAGTTTTGTGAGTTCAAGCCCTATGTTGGGCCCTGCACTGGCAGCATTAAGCCTGCTTGAGATTCTCTCTCTGCCTCTCTCCCACTCGTGCTGTCTCTGTCTTTTACATATATGGGGTAAGGGGCTCCTGGGTGGCTCAGTTGGTTGAGCTCAGGTTTGTGAGTTTGAGTCCCGCGTCAGGCTCTGTGTGGACAGCTCAGAGCCTGGAGCCTGCTTCAGATTCTGTGTCTCCCTCTTTCTGCCCCTCCCATACCTTCGCTCTGTCTCTCTCTTTCTCAAAACAAAACAAAACAAAACAAAACAACCACTAAAAAGAAGGAGTGATATCGTAGGTCTAGAAAATCTAAGGACACTCAAATTATATTTTGATTGGGGGGAAATGTATGACATTATGTAAGTAATCACTGGAGCATTAATCCAATTTAAATGCATGCACAATTTTCTTGAGAGAGGTCCTAACTTTGATAAAGTCTCAAAGGAGTTCATGACTGCCACCACCATCCTGCACCATACTTAAAAGTCAAGCACCACTGGTAACGAATTAAAAAAAAAAACCTATAAGGGGCGCCTGGGTGGCTTAGTCGGTTAAGCCTCCAACTTTCGCTTGGGTCATGATCTCGCGGTTCGTGGGTTCGAGCCCCGTGTCGGGCTCTGTGCTGTCAGCTCAGAGCCTGGAGCCTGTTTCAGTCTGTGTCTCCCTCTCTCTCTGACCCTCCCCTGCTCACGCTGTCTCTCTCTCTCTCTCTCTCCTAGAAATAAATAAAAATATTAAAAAAAAAACCTATAATACAAATCAGTAACTATTATAATGAAGGAATGCACAAAGTTCCAACAACAAGCTAAGTGAAATAAAAGTGGCAATGGATTTCTTAAGATTTCATTTACTTACAGATACGTTTTTTGTACACACAAATATTGCAAAGTGGCTCAAAACATAGTTTTTAGGACCAGGCAGACCCATGCTGAGATCCTATTCCACCAGTATTTAGCTATGTGACTTCAAGGGGATTACTCGGCATCACTAATCACAATTCCCTCAGCTACAGAATGGGGGAAATAGCCTTCACTGTGGGCTCTAACAGAGCCCTCACAGTCCTAAGGGTGTGGTCTTAATTGTGAAGATTAAATGATAAAAACCTCAGAAAAGCACCTAGCTATTCAAAGTGCTCAAAAAGGGGCGCCTGTGTGGCTCAGTTGGTTAAGCCTCTGACTTTGGCTTAGGTCATGATCTCACGGTTTGTGGGTTCGAGCCCCACATCAGGCTCTATGCTGACAACTCAGAGCCTGGAGTCTTTTTCCGATTCTGTGTCTCCCTCTCTCTCTCTCTGCCCCTCCCCTTCTCATGCTCTGTCTCTGTCTCAAAAAAAAAAAAAAGTGCTCAATAAATGTGAGCTGCCATCACAACTACACACACACACACACACACACACACACACACACACACACACGGAACAGAGTAAATTATTTCTGACAAGCTGTCTTTGCATTTATCCCATATATTATCAGAGTACAATTCCTTAAAATTTCTTAATGCTAGTACATAAAAATGTGTGCTCCAATGTGCATTTCCATAATAATGGTGGTATTTCCAATGGTTGAGAGCAATGATGTGTGTTTCAAGCAGATGAGCTGAGTGAAGTGTGAAGAGTTGAGGGTGGAAGATTTACACAGGGTGAGCAGCTTAAATAATACCTAGAAAATGCGATCCTAGGTTTTTTTCACACATAAAAAAATAAGTGATTACAAGGTGAAAACCTAATTCTTATTTCTTTCTCAGGTCCAGCCTTTTACCTACTTGGTTTCATTAGCCTCATTCTCCTGGAGAGGAGAATGGTTTTGCATTGCAAAACTGTCACTGCCACCATGAAGGTGAGATCTTATCTTTTCATTGTCCATGTATGCTGGGCTTTAAGTCAGACTTCTTTACCTCTCCGCATTGCTGGGTCCTAAATTTAGTTAGGGACCCATTTAATAACTCACTTTTTAGAAATCTAGTTTCTAGATATTGCACATATAAAAAATACCTACAATGTGACTCTCATAAAGGAAGTAATGAGTCCCTGTGACCATGTGTGATAAAAGAGAGAGGAATCACCATCCACGTTTTCCCCAAATCCGTAACTTTTTCTAACTTCACTGCAATGTTCTGAGAAACAAATAGTCACTAGTCCCATCACTGAGTCAAGGAAATAATTTATCATGGTTCATTAGTGGAAGATGTTCTTTCTATTCTGTGCAGCCAGACTCTTCAACTGCATCAAGGGAGAAGGAGGGGGTTGCTTTCTGGTGAGCCATATTCTTAGTGTATTTGCATTTAATGCGGTTTCATTTTCTCCCAACAGAATTACTTTCTCTTGACTGTGTAATATATGTCAGAAATGAGAAACCAAATTCTTCTTCCTAGTCAATATTTAGACCATAAATGTCTACTGAGCAGTCCATCACAGGGTCACAGACAAAAAGAGAAACGAATGTAAAGGGTGTTAGCATGGAAGGGACTTTAGATGACCTAACTGAACTTCCTCCTCGTCATAACTTGCACGGTGTTTTGCTATTGCTGTTGATAGTTTTTCGTTTGTCTGAATACCTACTCTGTCCAGGTATTGTGCTAATTATTTTATACGGCTTGTTTCTTTAAATACTCACAAAAAAAACCCCACAAGCCTACTGCTGTTAGACTTATTTTAGAGGAAACTGAGGCATGGGGGTATTAGGTAATGTCCAGGGTCAAAGAACTAGTAAATGATGCCTTCGGGATTTTAACCTATGACCGAGCAGTGACAGATTCTGCCCTTATAGAAGAACCTGGGACAGCCCAGATGAAGTGCAGGACTCCCTCTTGAACCACAGGACCATCTGCAAGTCTTTTAAGTTAAATGGAGTTCCTCCTACCTTAGAAGGGACATGCTGTTTCGAGAGGTCACATGCTTCTATATCCCCCCTACCTTTCTGATGGTTCCAACTAATTGCCTTTGTTTGAGTCTCTTCTTCTGCACAGCCCTCAAATACTGATACCTGGGGTTCTTCATCTTCATCTTCTTTGCTCTTTCCTCCTCTCAGCAAAGTCTGCCCCATTACCATGAGTATAATTATCATTGACAAATCACCTCCAAATTCCTACCTTTGGCCTGAAACAGCCCTAGAGCTCCAGACACAAGTGCAACACACCCCCCTCTGAATGTTGCAGAATCAGCTACATTGGTGGTGTCAAATACCAGGCACCTCTTCCCTCCTTCTCTGTCTCTCCCAGTCATTCGACCTGGTATTCGTGACCTACCAGTGCACAGGCCCACAAGTCCTGTTGGTTTTCATCCCCTAAAATAGGTCCTAAATTTGTCCCTTACTTTCTACTGCATTCGTTAGAACTGAAGCCCTCATCATCTGTCATAAATAGATGTTGCAGTAGACTTCCTGCTCCATTTCTGATCTATCTTCCACTCAGGCTCCAGAGTGATATTTCTAAAAATAAACTGATCACATTATTTCCCTGCTTTAAACCATGTATTGCTTCTCTACCCTGGCTGGGAGGGAAAAACCCCACCATATTCTTATATCGTGGCCCAAAAGGATCTCTATGATCTTGATCTCTGGGAACACCCCACCCTCAGCCCTCTGCCCCACTTTATTCTAGAAATCCCAAAGTATTTGTGGTCCCCCAAGCAGGCCAAGCTATTTCCTCCATCAGCCTCTTCCTGTCATCTTAGAGAATTCCTCACCAGGTTTTAAAACAGACCTCACACATTGTTTCTTCCACCCATACATCCTCCTCTGGGAGCATCTGCTCCCGATGTAGCTATTGTTTCTTGTGCATCTTTGTTCCCTGGGCATCCATTTCTTCACTTCCCACAATGTATGGTAATTACTTGTATAGATGTCTGTCTAGTCGTAAAGACAATGAGTGCCTTCAGATATACAACACATACACACCTTCTAGATGTTTTATCTATTCAGATGGTGCTCACACATTCAGCTATTTCGCACACCCTCAGATTTTACACATGCTTGTTCAGTTGTTTTCACAAAGAGGATCTGAGGTGCACTTACATTCTGCGCACATCATTCAAATGTTATATACACTTGTGTAGATGTCATTAATACTTGTTCAGGTGATATATATGCTCCTTAAATGTTACATGTGTTCACTTAAATCAAACATTTGTTCATGTAAATGTTAACAAGTACACTTAAATGTTACACATGGGTGTTACTTATACTTAAAACAATGGTTCTCAAAATGTGGCTCCCAGACCAGTAACATCAGGATCACCTGAATTCATATTCTTGAGCCCAACCCCAGATCTTCTGATTCAGAAACTTTAGTGTTAAGTTCCCCACAATATGTGTTTTAACAAGTCCTGCAGGTGATTCTGAAACATGCTCAAGTTTGAGATCTACTAGCTTAAATGCTACACATCCTCATTCAGATGTTCTACGTTTCAGCTCAGATCATATCCTAGCTAGTGCAGATGATACACATATTCACTAAAATGTGACACCTATTAGCTTTAAAAAAAAACATTCACTTAGAGAGTAAACAGCTCAAACATTACACACTGATATTTACATATGCTTGTGCTTATTCAAAAGTCATGTTTGAGATAGTACAAACCCTCTTCAGACAATATACATGCACGCTGAGATGATACACATGTTCACTGTCTTGTTACAAATGTTCTTTTATATCTTATATATGTTAACTATGCACTTTGATCTTCCACAGCTATGTGTTTGTTTAGATGTGACATACCCTTTTTCAGGAAATACACATGCTCGCTGGGATCTCACACATGTTCATTTGTGTTTCACAGCATACATAGGTGTTTTACAAAGTCATTCTGATGTTACACATGCTTACTCAGATCACACATGCTGAATTAGATGTCTATGGAATTAGTCAGCTGCATGCTCACTCATTCAGATTCAGCCTTCCATACCCTGAATGTACTGCTAACCAACTCCTGCTAAAGATGAAGGGGATCTACCGTTCTACTTTCCATCTTGATTATGGTATTCTTCTTCAGAAAGATTCCTCTTTCTCTGATCTTCTATCTGATCTCCTGATGCTGTTGGGTGTGTCACTCCCTTTGCAGAAGGTGCTGGCCTATGAGCTACCTCAGTGCTTTCTGTGATCTTCAGGGTAGCCCAAGAATACTAGTGTTTACACAGAATTTATATCAGTTTGCCAAATTAAAATACCCTCATCTATTTGGGGAAAGTTGTTCCAGTAACTATAAGTCTTTCACTGGGATTGAATATGCTTTTAACCACATCTTCTATCATCTCTGGAAACCCACAGTTATATACCTACAAGGAACTCCATACTCATTCATTTCAGGGACACTTTTGATTGGTTTTACTTCATAATTTTACAATTGCCTTGCCCACAATCAATAAGAGAGGCTTGCACAGTGGTACTGGTCAACATCCAAAGCAAGAAGTATTGATTGAGCACTTATTATGAACTCAACCTCCTTCAGTGGCCAGAAATACTTCTTTGCTTGTCTCAATTGTTTCCTCCTCCAATTTGTAGAGAAAGAGCTTGGTTTTTGGAGTCGGATTGATATTAATTTGAATATTGGTTCCACAACTTACTGGTCATTTGACCTTGTGAAAACCATTTAATATTTCATAGGCACTGTTTACTCATCTGTATAATGGGGATAATGATGTTCACCCTGCAGCTTTCATGTGAAGGTTTTATGTCTGGCACACAGCATGTGATCAAGATAAGCTAGATTTAAGAAGACTCTGTTATAAGCCAAATAAAGACAAGTATTTTTTCCCACAATGGAGCTACCAGAACACATGCAAATAAGGTTGAGATGGAGAAGCAAGCTCCACTTATACAGGCAAATCCATCATAGTCTTGGGAAAGATCCGGACTGAGGACCCCCAGGGTAGAAGTCAGAACAATGCTTGAAGGCCCAGCATCCAAGCAAACCATCGGTTATGAATCCACCCACAGGTATTAGGCAACCATCAGGAGGGCCATAGGAGCAGTGAGAAATGCCAAAGGGTCCCAATTATCTCAAGTGTTATTGAAATAAAATCTTGGAATAGGGGTTTGTCAGAAGTCCAGTCCTAATGACTGAGGCACATAAGGAGAGAGGAAGAGGGAATACTGATTTTAGAAAATGGCACACAAGTAGACAATTCAAGAAATGGCAGTTCAAGATCTAAGAAAGGAATGGAGAACTAGGTAAACACAGACTATAGGGTCAATGCTCAGGTACCACACTCCATGTCCAACAGGCTGCAAGGCCACTAACAATAGGAACTGGAACCTGTGGTCAGCACTTGGGTTTGACACTACCACTCACTAGGGAGGGGGAAGGGGCTTCTTGAAACTTCTTGGCTTAAGAAAATATTGTTTGTAGAACTGAGATAGACTGCAGCCTGCAGGGAGGTCATTAGTGAGCTGAAAAAGGTAGAAATAAGGAAATAGGGGTATGGGTTGGTGACAGAGAGGCTGTTAGAGTAGGTTTCACATTTCTGTGACTCTTAAGTCACAAGGCAGTGCCTACTGCCTTAAGTCACCTGGTTGTATACATTTACTCCTTAAATATGCAACATACATGGAGTGCTTAGAATGGTGCCCCTTGCCTGGGTGGCGTAGTCGGTTAAGCGTCCGACTTTCGCTTAGGTCGTGATCTCGCAGTTCGTGGGTTTGAGCCCCGCGTTGGGCTCTGTGCTGACTGCTAGCTCAGAGCCTGGAGCCTATTTCAGAGTCTGTGTCTCCCTCAATCTCTGTTCCTCTCCTGCTCACACTGTCTCTCTCCTAGAAATAAATAAATAATATATTAAAAAAAAAAAAAAGAAGAATGGTGCCCCTGACATAGAATATGGACCAAATAAATGTTACCTAGTGTGATTATATTTATGAATTAATCCAGCAACTATATAATGTGCACTTGTTGTTAGTAGTTAGAAATAAGGAAAAGTAAAATCATAGTCCCCAATCTCAAGGGATCAAGAGTCTATTGGTATAATCCTATGTAAATAATCCCAAAAATATAAGAGGAAAGAATGTCTAATTCTTCCCTGGTTTGGTGAAGCAAAGGTGTCTCAGAGAGCTTCTCTGATGTGTTTGAGTGGACTTGGGTATTTGTCAAGAAGACAGAGAAGAGAAGGGCAACTAGCAATGCCAAAGGCCCAAAATGGTGGTACTTTTAGAGAAATAGAGGGAACCAAAGATACGCAGGGAATGGGGACAGGTCAGGTTATGGAGGAAGGTTAGGAAAAAAATCACAGATGGACTTAAATGTCTTCATAGGAGATTACCTCTAAATATATAGGCAATAGGAAACCACTGAAGGTTTCTAAGGAGGAGAATGGCGAGTGGATTTATCATGTAGGAACATCACTATGGCTACAGTGTGAACAGTATATGGAGGAAGTCAAGGCAGAAAAGAAAGGGCCATGCTAGAACTGCACTGTGGCTGCAATTCAGTTGGAAGGTGATAATGGTCTGGATGAAGAAGCAGCAGGAAGGATGGAGATGGGTGGAAAAATTCCAGAGAGAGTTGAGAAGTAGAAATGATAAAATTTGGTGATCGTTTAAACAAGAGAGAGAAATATATTAAGGCCCACCTTCAGAAAAACTGCAAGTTTTAAGCCAAGTATCCCAGTGTGGCTGGGAACCATGATCTACTCTGATATCTGGCACTCATACAGGGCCATCCCCTTTGTGAAGGGTCCAGGAACAATGGCAGTGATTCACAGATACCTGGTCAGTCATGCATTCTGGGGCCTTGACTGGAATGATAAATAGTGTGCTGATTTAATGAAAAGAGATAGTCAACAATCTCCGTTTCATTTAGCAAAGACAGAAGCAGCTGCCATAGTGATGCACTTATATGTCAGTCGAGTCAATGAATGGGGATTCTAAAGTTAAAACAGAAAGACTGTTTGAATGTGAAATTGGTCAGTGGCTATGGTATATTTGCTGGATGCATCAAAACAGACAGAAAACTAATTATATGACTTCTGAGTGGACAAAAGTTTGACAGTCTGAAATTTCAAAACCCTATTACAGCTGCCTCAACTGAAATATTCAGTTAAAAATGTGAGGGCTACATATTAAGTGGGCACTCAACTGAGTGAATAAATGAATGAATGGATTTCTCTGAAACATTAAATCTAGCTTTCATGATTCCCCAGTGATTATATTATCGTTCACATTTTCCACATGAGCTTGGTGATGGCATATTAATAACTGAGAGTGTTGATTAATGGATCAGTATTAACCTGAAGAGAAATTTTAGTAGCATTCCCAGGTTTCTGTAAATAGCTCAATTCTGTTCAACATTTTTGCCTATGGTTTGGATAAAAGTGCAACTGTCACTTAAATCAAAATGACTCAAAGCTGGTGAAATCCTTCACTCCTTCCTTCCCTGCCTCCTGTGATGATCAGAGCAGGTCTGATCGTTAAGAAGAAAATAAGAGCTAGAGGTCCTCTAATTGCTTTATATTCTTTGGGAAACTAAGCAGGGAAATGGATGGAGAGGAGGGAAGGGAAGGGCAGAGGGAAATAAAAGGACCAAAGAACCAGAAACAGGAGAAAGGAAGAAAAGAAAGAAGATAGAAAATGAGAGAAGAGAGGTGGGAGGGTAAGAGGGAAGGAGACAGGTGGAATACCAAGGAAAGAACGACAAAACCAACAGGATAGAGACATTGAAAGGAATGGAACTGAGGAAAGAGTCTTGCTCAAGGAAGAAAGATCTCTGATAATGGCTTTAAATACTTTAAGGAGGTCACGTAGAAGAGAAAATACTTCTATCTTGATTTGCTGCAGGGTCAAGAGGTGTTAGTTTAAAGGAACCAGAATAAATGGAAGGCATTTAAGAAGATGATTGTTGTTTGGTAAATGCAGAGTTTTCCAACAACAGGAACTACTGAAAAAAGTAATGAGTCGACATGTCATGAGCTACCAGTAACTGAAAAGGTTCCTAAGTTGTCTGCTGAAGCCTCGGGAATGGTCAATGGACTTCTGCCTGGTATGGAGACCGGTCCAGATGATCTCATGATCCTTACCATAGCTATTCTAATGTAGACCAACAACACACACACACACACACACACACACACACACACACACACACACACACACACCATGTTCTGTGCTCAAATGTTTGTGATAAGTTGCTCTGCCTACACAGTGAAGAGCAGAGAAAAGGAGGAAGAGAGAAAGAGAGAAAAATTCAGAGGATAAAAGGAAAGGAATTCATTTATTTATTTATTCATTCATTCATTCTTTTTTTTTCATCCAGCAAATATTTGTGGTCAAAATAGATAGACTGGAATTTACAGTCTATTTGTGAGACAGATATTAATTAAGTATTTCCTCTAGTGAATGCATAAATACTAACTGAGATAATGGCTCTAATATAAGTGTTTTTGAAAAATATGTAACAAAAGAGCTTGATTGGGAAAGGGGGGTGTGGTATATTTTAGCTTAGGCTGCCATAATAAAATACCATACACTAGGTGGCTTAAACAACAGACATTTCTTTCTCACAGTTCTGGAGGCTGGGAAGTCTAAGATCAAAGTAACCAGCCAATTCAGTGTCTGGTGAGAGGCCTCTTCCTGATTACAGATGGGTGTCTTCTCACTCTATCTTCACATGAAGGAGAGAGAGACTGAGGGCTCTGATCTCTTCCTCTTCCAATAAGAGCCCTAATCCCCATCATGGGGTCCTACCCTCATTACTTCATCCAAACCTAATTACCTCCCAAAGGCTCAATCTCCATGTATCATCACACTGAAGTTTAGCTGGGTTCAGGGGACCAACTTTCATTCCATAACAGGGGGAGAGCCAAGGAGAATTTCCTTGAAGAATGGGGACCCTGGGTTGGGATTTAGAAGATACGTATGAGCATGGGAATTCATTCCAGACAGAGGCTGCAGCATGGGCAGTACTCCTGGAGCATGATGGACTGGGGTCGTTGGCAGCACTGAGAGTCCAGTGTGTATAGAGTACAGAGAATAAAATGAGAGAGAGGAAGGATGAAGCTCAAGGGCAAGTAGGGTTTCACTAAGCTGGGCCACTTTATTTGATAAAGGGTTTCAACAAATTTATACTAAGAATTTACTATGTGTCAAGCACCAGCCAGCATGTGGTAAGCAAGACAGAGAGGAGTCCTTGTGTCTTGGAATTTAGAGTCAAGAGGATTAGAAAAACACTTAAACAAATGCATCACCATGCAAAAGAAGTAAGTGCTAATGTAGGGACATAGGGACATCTAACATATTCTAGAGATGGGGATCAGCAAAGTCTTCCTAAAGAAAGTGACCTTTAAAGTGAGACCTGAAAGAGAAATAAACTTTAGCAAAGTAAAGATTGAAACAAAATGTATTCTAGTTTTAAGGAGCAGGTATGTAGGTCCAGAGGTAAGAGAGTACCTTATGTTAGAGGAAGATGAAAGAAGTTTGGAAGTGGCTTGGAAGATTGTACACCCTCTGTTATGGGTTGAATTGTGTCCTCCACAAAAAAGATAAGTTGAGGTCCTAACCCCCAGTTACTCAGAATGTGACCTTATTTGGAAAGAGGGTCTTTGCATATTTCAGCAAGATGCAGTTCTTAGGGTGGGCTCTAATCCAATGACTGGTGTCCTTATAAAAAGAAGACAGTTGCACACAGACATATACAGAAGGAAGACTATGTAATAGGGAGAATGCCATGTAAAGATTGGAATTACGTAACTGTAAACCAAGGAATGTCTGAGGCTACCAGAAGCCAAAAGAGTCAAAGAAGGGATCCTTCTACAGCTTTCAGAGGGAGCATGGCCCTGCCAACACTTTGATTTAGCCTTCAGAACTATGAGACCATAAATTTCTCTTGTTCTAAAATCAATCAGTTTGTGGTACTTTGTTACAGGATCTCTAGCAAACTAATACATCTTGCAACAACCTTTTCCAAGGGCACTTTAGAAATATGTATCAATGGGGCGCCTGGGTGGCTTAGTCGGTTAAGCGTCCGACTTTCGCTTAGGTCATGATCTCGCGGTTCGTGGGTTCGAGCCCGCGTCGGGCTCTGTGCTGACTGCCAGCTCGGAGCCTGGAGCCTGTTTCAGTCTGTGACTCCCTCTCTCTCTGACCCTCCCCTGCTCACGCTGTCTCTCTCTCTCTCTCCTAGAAATAAATAAAACATTAAAAAAAAAAGAATATGTATCAAGTACTTTTAATATATTGATTTTAACTCAATTTTTAGTAATTGTACTAATAAAATAACAAAACACTGTTTAAACAGGAAGGTTCCTTCCCATAAACATATTAATGGGAAATTCTAAACAAATTAAATAAAAAATAAGAAATTGGCTGACTAAATCATAGGTTCATAACCTGGAATAGGATGTCATGGATTAAGCACTATTAAAATGCTTTTTTAGAAGGAAACTAATGACATGGAAATTATGTTCACACTGCATTTTTATGTGAAAAAGCAGGTTGCATTCTGTCCAATCCTACTTCAACTTGGTATTTCATGTGTATGAATGATAATGGTGAGGATCAGAGAACTGTGAAGGGGAACAGACTTTTCACCCTGAAATATGCCTCTTCCATATAAGGACTAATTTAGACAGATTATTTTTAAGACACAGCAGGGAAAGTTAAGAAGGCTGAGTAGAAGTTACCGTTTTGTAAGATACTCTTATATTTATAAGGAAAATCTCCATTTGTGAGGGTGTATCTCTCTCTTTTCCAGGAAGATGAGGAAGACTAAGTCTCTGGAAAGTCTTCCCAATGGAGAAAACAATGACTTTGATCTGTAGAGCAACCTTACCCTTGTTTACTGTGCTTTTCTTGTTAACCTCCCATTAGCAGGCCTTCCTCCACTGCAACATTTTTCTTTCACCATTAGCTGAAGATGGTATTTAAGGTGGTGGCTTGGGCTATTTCAGGGAGTTATTCAGTTTTTCTGGGTATCTCCCATGTAGACAGGAGGTATTCGTGTTATTCAACTTCTGTTTGTTTTTCCTATTGTTAATCTTTTATTGGGGGGCGGGGGGTAGGGAGTTTCAGCCAATAACCTAGAAAGGTAGAGGAAAAATTATTGTTCCTCCCCTACAGGAGCATTGGTGATTTTCATTTTAATACTTTTCTGTTTTTTGCATCATTCTACAGTAAACATAATCATGAAAATACTATTACTATCTTTCAAAATACATATAACTAAGCTAATTTAGTTAATAATAATTTGGTTAATGATTAATAATATTCTATCTATCTATCTACCTTTCAGCTCCATCACTTACTATGTGTTCTTGGGTATGTCCTTTGATTTTTTAAGACTCAGTTTAATCATCTGTAAAAGAGGAATAGGAACTTTCTTATTTGTTGTAAGGATTGAAGAGATAATGGATATCATGCATATTAGCACAATGCTTGGCAAATATTAGTGTATGAAGAATTAGAGATCCATGCCAGCTTGTAAGGAAAAATAGATCCCTGTGGGTTTTACATGTTCACCATTTGGAGTAAAATATTTTTAATTATCTGAGTACTAACATTCAGGGATCAGTGATCCAGCACAGCAAAGAGCAGTGCTTTTGTGTTCATACTATGACTTTCCTATGACAGTTATAATTGCAATTAAAGAAATTTCTAGAGAAAGAATAAAAGGCTAAACAGGTTAAAATGTTTGATTACCATAAGATAAATGACAGCAGAAATATCATTGCAACCATTTCCCATTGTAACCCTTGCTGTAATTTCCTTAAAACAATTTACAGGGTGAGAGCAATGCAAAATGCCTTTTTGTTCATATAGAGCTCATCAATGGTAAATTTTACTGCTGATTATTTAACATAGTCTAGTACAATCATTGTGAAAATTAGCATTCATTCAATGTTTTAGACCAAAATGCTGTTTTTTGTAAAAACGGGGGTGGTGGGGAAGGCAATGAAACACAGGTAAGTTGGTATCTGGATTATTTTCAGTTTCACTCTATCCTTCTGGTCATTTCACTTGCCTAACATATGGCCTATCTGACTCCTGCAAGTAGGGAGCAGACAGTAATTTCACAAGCAAATAAACCCTTTACTGGTTCTCAGAGTCACCTCCTTTAACTGGCTGTGCCTGCAGCATTCTAGCAGAAAGTCTTTTTGAAGTTCCTTGCTATCTCTGAATTCTATTAGTCCTTTCCATGGGGATTGGGATGGTAGGATTGAAGGTAGAGGAAACTTGTGTGCTTCTGCTTACATTCCAAACTTCACCAGTAAGGGTCCTCTTCTAATTTTTACTTGAAAAAGCCTAAGCATTTTATTCATTCAGTGTTGACAGAGCCTCTGACGTGTGCTGTTCTCTCTGCTTCGTGCCAGAATTTCACAGAGACAGAGATGAATCAGACACCTGTTACTGATGACTCAAATTTCAGATTAAAAGAGTGACAAGTTGGGGTGCCTGAATGGCTCAGTGGGTTAAGCGGCTGTCTTAAGCTCAGGTCATGATCTCATGGTCCGTGAGTTTGAGCCCTGCATCAGGCTCTGTGCTGACAGCTCAGAGCTTAGAGCCTGCTTCAGATTCAGCATCTCCCCCTCTCTCTGCACGTCTCCCATTCGTTCTCTCGCTGTCTCTCAAAAATAAATAAACATTAAAAAAAAGAGTGACAAGTTATCGCATTTATGGAAGAACATTTGCCTCAAAGAACAATAAGCAGACAATTCTGATGAAAATAGTACCAAATGGTTACTCTCACTTTCAGAAAAGGTTAGAGTCAATGTCTTGGAACACTGAATAGGTTAATTTTTCCCTTCCCATTTTCCAAATAATCTACTATATAAGACCTTCTAGAATTATTTACATAAAATGTATTGACAATCCACATCAGTGTAAATGTCACTTGCTATTCATTACATCACATTTTCTGAAAACAAAAAACAACATATTCAACCTAGTCTAAGTTGAGTTTAGAGGGCCATGGAAGTGAGACAAGAGTAACAAAGCCAGAGTCGATAAAAAAAAAAAAATGAAACCTGGATTAAAACAAATATTTATCCTAGATACAAGCAGCATTTCTTTTGATAGAAATAGATGTGACTTTTTTACCTCTTTTTCTTTCTTTCTCAGGGTTTCTGTGGTTATTGGGCCACCAGAGTTACATGTTTGGAGACTTTCAGTAGGAAAGTGAAGACAAGGATGAGAAAAGACTAGCAGAATGAATAAACATAAAATATGCATATTAAAGTACCTTTGCAATTATAACTTCCTTTTCTCAAATGGAGTGTCAGTGAAACTCACTTCCTAGGTTTCATAAGTATGATTTGTCATCATAAAAATAAGAACCTATTTTTGAATGGTTTTTTGATTTGGGGAAGCTCATGAGACAATATTTAGATTAGTCATCAAAACTCCTGAACACTGTGGGTATAGACTTTTGTGTGATGCTAAGTAATCCAAGAAAGAGTTTGGTACTCTGCTTGTGGCTTTGTGGCTGTTAGCCTAGCATGCATGATTCTGACCAAAGAGTGTGAGGGCTCCCCATACACTTCTGTTCTACTCTATAACTCAACCTTTGGATAACAGCAACAAACCTTGGGTCAGAGTCTAAGATTTCTATGAGCAATGATGTGGCTGACAAGCTGATGCATGGCCCAGATCACCCTTCAAGGTAGGGCTTATTGCCCAAGTGATCTGCAGGCAATCTCCAGATGTGCATCTTCTTTAGCTATAGAGAGCTACTTGGCTCTGAGGCAGACCCTTCATGGAGTAGCTCACAGCCGAGCTGTGATGGGGATACTGAGCAAGATGGGGCAAAGAGGCCTAGGCATTTTGGCCTACCACAGGACATTTTGATGGCAAATATCTGTCCAAGAGCTTCCTTAGGATTGGCTAAGACTGTCAGATATATATGGCAGCTCAACTTCTTCCTCTGCCCAATCTTGCTTTCTCTCAACTCTTTCATAGGTGTTGATCCCTGATAAATGTCTTGTATGCCAAATCCTATCTTTTTTAATTGAAGTATAGCTGATATACGATATTATATTAGTTCCAGATATATTTCATAGTGATCCAACAATTATATACGTTATGAAATGCTCATAATAAGTATAATTACCACCCATCACCATAAGAAATTCTTATAATATTATTGACTATATTTCCAATGCTGTACTTTTCATCCCCATGACTTACTTATTTTATAACTAGAAGTTTGTACCTCATAATCTCCTTCACCTATTTCACCCATCGGCCTACCCTCACTTCTCTCTGGCAACTTCCATAACACAAAAATGGAATCATAGATACAGAGAACAAATTGGTGGCTCCCAACCTATCTTAATGTCTGCTTCCAGAGAACCTAAGTGATGACATAGGTTGAGTATATAAAAGTAAATGTTCTCAGGTATTCAAGAAAGCTACATTAAAAACAGTAGATAAATTAATATACCATTTTAATTGATTAAAATACAAAAGTCACATAATTAGAGTTTCAAAAAAATTGAACATCATTTCAGAATAGATACCCAACAAAAAGGAAATAGAAGCAAGTTTCCTTCACTCAATTATTGAGTGATATCATACTCAATGGTGACAAAGTTTTCTCCCTAAGATCAGAAACAAGACAAAGATGTTCAGTCCTACTACTTTTATTTAATATTATACTGGAGGTTCTAGCCAGGACAATTAGAAAAGAAAATGAAGGGGCGCCTGGGTGGCTTAGTCGGTTAAGCGTCCGACTTTCCCTTAGGTCATGATCTTGCAGTTCGTGGGTTCGAGCCCCGCGTCGGGCTCTGTGCTGACAGCTAGCTCAGAGCCTGGAGCCTGTTTCAGAGTCTGTGTCTCCCTCTCTCTCTGACCCTCCCCTGCTCATGCTGTCTCTCTCACTCTCTTAGAAATAAAAACATTAAAAAAAAAAGAAAATGAAATAAATGGCATTGAGGTCAGAAAGAAGTAAAACTATCTCTATTTGCAAATGACATGGTCTTATACACAGAGAACCCTAAGAGATCAACAAAAATACTATTATAACTACTGATCAATAAATTCAGCAAGGTTGCAGAATACAAGATCAGTATACAAAATAAATTGTTTCTATATACTAGAAATGAACTATCCAAAATTACAATTAAGAAAATAAGTCAATTTTCCACAGCATCAAAAATATATTTAAGACGGGGCGCCTGGGTGGCTTAGTCGGTTAAGCGTCCGACTTTCGCTTGGGTCATGATCTCACGGCTTGTGGGTTCGAGCCCCGCGTCAGGCTCTGTGCTGACTGCCAGCTCAGAGCCTGGAGCCTATTTCAGAGTCTGTGTCTCCCTCTCTCTCTGACCCTCCCCTGCTCACGCTGTCTCCCTCTCTCTCTCCTAGAAATAAATAAAAATATTTTAAAAATATATATATATATTTAAGAATAAATTTAATAAAATAAGTTAGAAATCTACACTCTAGAAATTAAAAAAAACTGTTGAAAGAAATTAAAGAAGATCTAAATGAATGGAAAGATGTTCCCATATTTATCACCAGATGACTTAATATTGTTAAGATGGCAATAGTCCCCAAACTGACTCAATGCAATCACTATCAAATACTATCAAAATTCAATCACTAAGCAAAATAATTCAATGCAATCACTACCAAAATCCTAAGTAGCTTCTTCACAGAAATATATAAGCTGATCCTAAATTCAAATGGAAATGGAAGGGGCCTGGAATATCCAAAACAATTGTGAAAAGGAAAAAAAAATATTGGGAGACACATACTTCCTGATTTTAAAACTTAATAGAAAGCTACAGAAATCAAGATAGCATGGTACTGGCATGGGCATGAACACATAGATCAACAGAATAAAATGAAGAGTCCAGCTACAAACCCTTACATTTATGGTCAGTTGATTTTGACCCAGGATACCAAGACTATTTAATGAAAAAAGACCAGTGTTTTCAACAAATGGTGCTGGGACAACTCAATATCCACATGCAAAGACTGAAACTAGACCCCTTCCTCACAAAATACCAAAAAACTAACTAAAAATGAATCATAGACCTAAATGTAAGAGCTAAATTTATAAAACTCTTAGAAGAAAATATGCAGTAAATCTTTATCACCTTGGGTTTGGCAATGTTTTCTTTGATACAACACCAAAAGCACAAGCAGCAAAATGAATGAATGAATGAATGAATGAATGAATGAATGAATGAAAGAAATAGAGCATTACCAAAATCTAAAGTTTGTGCTTTAAAGAATGAGAAGATTAGGGGCACCTGGGCGGCTCAGTTAAGGTCATGATCTCAGCTCAGGTCATGATCTCGTGGTCCCTGGGTTTGAGCCCCATGTCAGGCTCTGCACCTGCAGACTGCTTTGGATTCTGTGTCGCCCTCTCTCTCTGCTCCTCCCCCACTCGTGTGCATGCTCTCTTTCTCTCAAATAAATATTTAAAAAAAGAATGAGAAAATTAAAAGAGAATACACAGAATGGGAGAAAATATTTGCAAATCATTGACAAGTGACTTGTATTTAGAATGTATAAAGAACACTTAATAAAGATACTATGCAATTGATCTAAATAGATATCACCACAAAGAAGATATATAAATGGCCAATAAGCACATGAAAAGATACAAAACATTATTAGCCATTAAGGAAATGCAAATCAAAAGCAAAATAAGATACACATTCATAATCATTAGAATGCCTACGGTCACAAAACATTTAATAAAACAAGCATTGGTGAGGATATGGAGAAATTGGAACCTTCCTACTTTGCCACTGGGAATGTAAAGAGGGGTGGCTTCTTTGGAAAACACTTTAGTACTTCCTCAAAAGGAATCCTATTCCTAGGTATACATGCAAAAGAAATGAAAACATATATCTATACAAAAACTTGTATGTGAATGTTCATAGCACCATTATTCATAATAGCCAACAAAGCAAAAACAATCCAAATGTCCATCATTCAATGAATGGAAAAATAAAATGTGGTCTATCCATATAATGGGCTATTATTTGGCAATAAAGAGAAATGAAATATTCATATATCTGCAACATAAATGGTCCTTGAAAACATTATCCTAAGTGAAAAAAAAAGTCACAAAAGACACATATTGTATGATGTAATTTATGTGAAATGTCCAGAATAGGAAAATTGAAAGAGACAGAATCAGACTAGTGGTTTCTGGGGCTGAGGAGTGGGGCAGCTGGGTGGGGGTGGGGGGCACAGAAATGAGAAGTAACTGCTAATAGGGACACAGTTTCTTTTGGGGATGGTGATGATGTTCTACAATACATTGTGGCGATGGCTGCACAACTCTGTGACTGAATACACTAAAAGTCATTGAATTATAGTACTTTAAATGAGTGAACTGTTTGGCATGTGAATTACATCTCAATATAGCTTTTTTTTTTTTTTTTAAACAGCACTGGAACAATAAAGCATAGAAAATGTTCACAAAATATGTTCAGGACATTATATGTTCCCTGACACCAGGTAGTAATACTTTTAAAGTTCAGATTCAGAAATGGAGGACCATGGGGAAGAAGGGGAAAAATAGTGGGGGAGAGGGAGGGAGTCAAACCATGAGAGACTCTTGAATGCTGAGAACAAATTGAGGGCAGATGGGGTGGGAGGGGAAAGGGGGGTGATGGGCATGGAAGAGGGTACTTGTGGGGATGAGCACTGGGTGTTATATGGAAACCACCTTGACAATAAACTATTAAAAAAAATAAATAAAGTTCAGATTCAGTTAAAGATAAACCAGTAGAGCTATCCTGATCTACCTCCAGTGAGAGAAGAGGGCTCCTATGAAGATGGAGTAAGTTCTGGGGGCAATGTAAAGAAGTGAGTCCCCTTATAGATTGCCTCATTGTCTCCAGGAACATCTCCTTCTGAAAGCTAGTCCCAGCACCCCCTCCTTTAAGGTCCTGTCTTTGACCTACTGCAGAATACCAAAATCCAGTTTCTAGTAGGTTTCTGAGAAAAGTTCTTTAATTATGGCTTTGGTTTTATTTCCAAAAGGAAGTGAATTTTTTTACCCAATTTTTTCCCTAAACCCTTTAGTCTCCTTTTGTCTCTGAATTGACCCCAACTATTTGGTTTTCCGCATTTATGCCTTTATATTTAGGTTTATGGATATAAACGGCTCCATATGGCTCTGTGCTTTGTGGGTGGATCCCATCCTCTCCTCTGTCTCCTTCATCCCCTTTACTGGCCTCATAGGCAGCCCTGTGAATTAATCAAGTCACTTTTAGTTACAAGCTGCAGAAGAACAATTTAAACTAGCTCTGCCTAAGAGAAATATCTTAGAAGCATATGCTGGAGTATCATTTTCTATAACTGAAGAAATAGTTGAACAACCAAATTGCAGGAAAGGTACTGTTGGACCTTAAAGATAACTGGATATGAATATCATCCGGACTTTCGCTTGCCTCATCTCTTATCTCTGCTTCTCTCCATGAGCCTATTCTATTCTCACTTAACAATGGCATCTTTCAAAGCAGGAGATCATGGCCATGAAGAGTTCCTAAGCCCCCATCTCAAGGCTTCCGTATCACAGAGGTAAAGATCCTGCATTTTAACTTTAATATGAAAACCACATTTAATATGAAAAACATATTATTGACTAAGAAATTAGAATATCTAATTTGAATGAATTGCAAAGTAATGCCAGAATTGCAAAGTAATGTCTAGACCTGCGAGTTCTGAGTATATGGCAAGAATTCTTTCTGTTAATGCTATTTAATCAGACCATCTTTAGATAGGGTATGCATTCTCCATTCCATCCTAGACCCTCTCCTACTTACTCACTGATGACAGCTGCATAGTTGTCCCGTAAGGTACTGGAGTTTGTAGCCCAATCCAGATTCAAGTTCTTGAGGACAGGCACTTAGCCATTTTCATTTCCCTATACTCAGTACCTAGTCTAATAACTGCACACAGTGTTTTAAAGAAATCCTTGAATCAAAAATTGAATTGAATTGTATTAAGGTCAATGGAGCATTGCAGAGTGAATTACCATATCCTGCATTATAAAAAAAAAAGTGACTCTCTGAAGCTCTGATTCCTGACTTTTTTCTTTTCTAACAAAAGTCAGATACCTCACTTTTTCACCTGTAAACTGAGTATAGTAATGATACCAGCATCACAGCGTAGTGTGTTAAAGAAAATGAAGCAAATAAAACACTTGGCGCAGAGTGACATTCAATAAAATAAGTAATCATTGTCACTGTCATCATTGCCACTCTTTCACTCTTATATGCCCCATCCACATGGGTCTAGTGATGTGCAACAAAGTTTTAGTCCTTCTCATCCATTGATAGGAACAGTCACCGTGTACCGTGCTTAGCAGAGCATCCCAACCCATCTAGATCCTAGAATTTAGAAAAGAGAATAGGCCCTAGTAGGTCCCAAAGGCAGACCACAGACTGTGCTCCTTCTCCACAAACTGGGACCACCTGAACATTTCTAATAGATCTTCCCTGCTTAAACAGACTCAGGCACCCCATACAGGAGGCTCTGCATCAAAAGCTCTTTGTGTACAAAGTATAGAATAGGCCCCACTATTTTGACCCCTTTAAAGCCAGCTAGTCCAAGCAAACACAATTTATCTTCTATGTTCCTCGGTTATTGGATCTACAGATTGGGGGACATTCAAACTGCATCCTCCTTATGAACAAACTATAAAGTTTAATTAGGCATTATCAGCCAAGTGGAATTCTCTTGAGATACACACATAAATATTCTCAGTCTTATTACAAGACTTGGAACTACCCTTTCTTTGTTATATAAGATAATGTATCTGATCATTAATAAGTAAACAGATGAAGGAATAGATCTTTGTATTCAACATGGCGTTCCTCAATCAAACTTTCTCCTTTAAAATAGATAAGGTAACCTGTACTGAAGAGACTGTATGGTGGGCAATAACCTGTCTTAAGGGGCCACTTCTTTATAGTGCAGATGCACTTTTCGATACCATTTTGATTCAATCTTTTATTAAAGATCTACCTTCTTGAGTAGGCAATTGATTTTTGTTAGTCCCTGGAGTAAATGCTTAAAGGAGGCTTCATCACACTTATTTGAAGAGGTTCCTGCTCCTTTATGAAATGCATTTGATTTGATACACACGAAAAAGAAAAGGCTTCATTTACTAAGTGTTCATTCTTTACACAGTCAATTTTGCATTACCTTTTTTTTCTTTCTAAATGCCAGAAACCCATTTGTGAACTGCAGATCCTTTAAATCTTGTTTATTTCCCTAGCTCAATTTTTTTAAAATATCCACTCTAGATCTGAAAAATGTATCAGCTAGAAGGCTTGAAAATTCTGATACTTTTCCTTGTGTTCATTACTTTGTCCAATTACTCTTGTGAATATTTAGACATTTTAAAATATTTTAGTTAAGAGGCACCTGGGTGGCTCAGTCGGTTAAGCGTCCAACTTTGGCTCAGGTCATGATCTCACGGTTTGTGTGTTCGAGCCCGGCGTTGGGCTCTGTGCTGACAGCTAGCTCAGAGCCTGGAGCCTGCTTCAGATTCTGTGTCTCCCTCTCTCTCTGACCCTCCCCTGCTCACGCTGTCTCTCTCTCTTCCTCAGAAATAAATAAAACATTTAAAAATGCTAAAAAAAATAAAATGTCTTAGTTAAAATTATATATTTCATAAGTCAATCAGAGAAAGACAAATATCTTATGATTTCAGTCATATGTGGAATTTAAGAAATAAAACGGGAGAACATAGAGAAGGGGGAAAAAAGGGACAGGGAAGCAAACGTTTAAGAGTTCGTAAATTAAGAGACTCGAAACTATAGAGAACAAACAGGGTTGATGGAGGGAAGGGTTGGGGAAAGGCTAGTTGGGTGATGGGATTAAGAAGGACACTTGTTAGGATGAGCACTGGGTGTGACACATAAGTGGTGAATCACTAAGTCCTACTACTGAAACCAATGTTACAGTATATGTTAACTAACTAGAATTTAAATAAAAACTTGAAGAGAAAAAAAGATCTATTTCATGCATTTTACTGTTCTGTTGGAATTCTCTCAATAGTATTGAAGTTCACTGCCCACTAGGATTGGACACAGGTAAGGAAGAAGTGTTCTTGTGAATGAAACTAACATCTACACCTATCAAGGGTGTCTCATGTGTAATAGGAGAAATTCTAGGGGGAACCAGTGTACATTCCATAAAGCAGGATTCATTTTCTAATCTGTGCTGTCGAACCAAGTTTATGCAGGTCTTCCACTAGATTCTGCAGGAAAAGCGGGCTGGGCTCACTCATCTTTGCTCATTCCCAAGCCACTTCTGAAATGCCTCTTCCAACCTTTTCTCCATTCTGACAATCCTGATCTTTCTTTGAGCAGTAATAGCTGCACTAATGGTGTTGACAGTAGCTGCCCCTAATGATCTGTCCTGGACAGTTTCCTTATAGTCGTTCAGTTATCTTCACAGCAGTGTTTATAGGAGTGCTAACATCATTCTCATTTTATAAATAAGGAGGTTGAGATTTAGAGAGATTAAGAGTTGGATCAAAATCACTCACACACATTTGGCCCCAGGTCTGTCTCCCTCCAAAACCCATACTCTGTACTCCTGTGCAACACTGCATCCAGTGAAGTCAGAACACCCTGGCCAAATAAATAAGCATTCTTTCTTATCTGTATGTATGTGAGATCTATCGATCACAATATCTTGCAATATTTAAAGACAATAGCAGAAAAGAAAGTAAACTAGAAGCAACTTAGAAAACTCTTCAGTAGCACATAAGAAGTTCCCCTTTTGCCCTTACAAGTAAAACATTTACAATGTTTGAGTTCATGTGTTATTTCTAAATCTCTTCATAGATTCCATCAGTACTCCAGATTTAATTATTATCTCCTAGTAGTGGTTATTAAGCTCTTTTTAAGGCCTCCAAGTTTGCATTGATTTCACTGTGCTTATAGACTTTGTAGCACAGGTAGAGGGTAGCCCCCATTTTGAGATGCCATGCACACAGAAGGAAGACACTGCATGTTTGTTGTTGATAAGGATGAAGAAGAAATAAAAGCACTGTCTTTCCAAAGCAAAACTCAGAAAAGGCCACGAGCGGCCAAGCTTCCAGTGCAAAGAAGTAAATGACAATTTTATTTCCTTGAGTTTGATTTTGCAGTTAAACAGGAATCCAAACCAGTTTCCCAGCGTGGCAAGGACAGCTTTCTCCCTGCAGCACGGCCTCACAACATGCAGTAACACTCAGACACGGAGGAGAAGGTCCATGGGCAAACCCCACTAAAAAAAATCGTAGTCTCTTCCTTGAAAAAAACAAAAGCTTTCCTGATCACTCCAATGCCCCAGCCCTCAACATAAAAAAGGAAAAAAAATGCCAAGAAAATCTCCAGATGAAATTATGTTTTAACTGGACATTTAAAGTAACACAGAACAAAAATAGTAGAGCAGGTAAATCTAAGGACTCTGTAAAAGTAGAGGAGTAATCAGCCACCACTTTTCCGACAAGAAATTGGAAGATATATTATTAATGGGTAGGTTGTTATGTGCTAAGTGTTTTTCCTAGCAGCTGCTAGAGCCCCCTCCTCCCCTCCACAATCTTTACGGAGTCACTGCCCATCTGGCAGCAGCTATTCCCGCCGCCCTCAAAAATGATGCCCAGGCACTAATTGGATATAAGTGACTTGATCTTGGGGACAATTCTGCAATATGCAAACATGCATCAATGGGAGCATTGCATTTGCTTAAAACTACAGATATTTCTTAATCCAGACAAAGAGGAGAGTGTCCCCGCTCCTGCACTAATCGCTGTGCCTTACAAAGGCAATGCCAGCCAAGTTAAAATCCATGCTGAGGCTCCTAGCTCTTTGTCAGTTCAGCTTGTGAGTAGACAAGCTTCAGCGGATTCCCCTGATAACGCACTTCCCACGCAGTCAGGAGATTTCTGCCATTACCTAATCTCCATTCCTCTTTCTTAAATGTAAATACATCCCTGCTCATCTTATCTTATGCAGAAACAGAATTGGACCATGTCCATATGTAACACAGAGGGGAAAAAATTAAATCAGAATTTACTGTAGCTATTTCTGCTTTCTAATGGGGAAGTATAAGGATAAAGATACCATAATTCATAAAACTCTCCATTCCTTCCAACCCAATTCAGAGACCAGAGGGGAGGAAATAAGTTCAAAAGCACTCCTGATTTCAAATGGTGAATTAAACACATGCATTTAGTTCTGCTCTCTCTCAAACACCACTAAATCTCAAGTACGGTTTTTTTTTTTTTTTAATGCATGAACCTACAAGGAAAAATGGGAGAGGAGATAATAAACCAAAAACCAAAAGGTTGAGGGCTAGAAAGTGTATGGATGAGTGGTGAGTGACTTAGTAGACTTGAGAAAGCAAAATTCTAAATCAGCAGCAGGGAAAGGCAAGAAGCAATCTGCTTTACATTGCAGAACTCCCAGCAGGCTCAGAAATCAATGCCACCAAATACTTCTAGAAGGGGTGGAGAAGATGGAGCTAACAACAGCAAGATCTGTGAAAGGAATGTTTAAGAAGCAGTTGGCTCCCCCAACATTTTTTCCCCTTGTTCTTCCTCCATCTTGGCAGAAGCTTGGAGCTTTATTCTGGAGGAAAGGAAACAGAAGATCTCTGAACTGGGGGATACCAGGCACAGTTGAGAGTTGGGCCCCACACTGCAAACAATGTAATTATAGAGCATTTATATACTGGATGTTCAGACCTCAGCCCTTTTTCATATCCACTCAGCTTCCAGAGGTTGGCAGAGAATTGGAAGAGTCTTATCCAGGGATTATAACCAAAAAAAAAAAAAACAAAACAAGAAAAAAAGAAAAAAATTTATTTATTTATTTAAAAAAATTTTTTAATGTTTTTATTTATTTTTGAGAGAGAGAGAGAGAGAGAGAGAGGCAGCGTGAGCAGGGGACAGTCAGAGAGAGAGGGAGATACAGAATCTGAAGCAGGCTCCAGGTTCTGAGCTAGCTGTCAGCACAGAGCCTGATGCAGGGCTCAAACCCATGAACTTTGAGATCATGACCTGAGCTGAAGTCAGCCACTCAACCGACTGAGCCACCCAGGAGCCCGAAAATTCTTTTTTTGAATGCTCATTTATTTTTGAGAGAGAGAGAGAGAGAGAGAGAAAGAGAGAGAGAGATGGGATGTGAGCAGGGGAGGGGCAGAGAAAGAGGGAGACACAGAATCCGAAGCAGGCACCAGGCTCTGAGTTGTCAGCACAAAGCCTGACGTGGGGCTCGAACCCAGAAACAATGAGATCATGACCTGAGTTGAAGTCAAGCATTTAACCAACTGAGCCACCCAGGTGCCCC
Source organism: Proteles cristata cristata (assembly GCA_017311185.1). Classification (NCBI taxonomy): domain Eukaryota; kingdom Metazoa; phylum Chordata; class Mammalia; order Carnivora; family Hyaenidae; genus Proteles; species Proteles cristata. The sequence continues at coordinate 223,818 of JAESUZ010004879.1, forward strand.
AAAAGAAAATTCTAAATATCATAAATTTCCCAAGAAACGAGTCCATCCATTCACCCTACAGTGAAGAGTCAACAAACCTCTAGTACCCAGAGAATCTAAATTGTGTCACATTAAAAAAAAATTTTTTAAGCAACCACACAGAATAGAGAAAATGGAGAAGGAATCATCAGTAAAAGAATTTAATTGGAGCGCCTGGGTGGCGTAGTCGGTTAAGTGTCCGACTTTCGCTTGGGTCATGATCTCGCGGTTCGTGGGTTCGAGCCCCGCGTCGGGCTCTGTGCTGACTGCCAGCTCAGAGCCTGGAGCCTGTTTCAGTCTGTGACTCCCTCTCTCTCTGACCCTCCCCTGCTCACACTGTCTCTCTCTCTCTCCTAGAAAAAAAAAAAAAAAGAATTTAATTAACTTCCCTACACATGAGACATGAATCTCAGGTTTCAAGTTCTGGTTTGGCATAATGGGTGAAAATAAACTGACACCAAGGCATTTCACAGTGAAATCTCAGAATTCTGGGGAGAAAGGAAAGATGCTAGAGACTTCCAGAGGGAAAAAATTGCTGTCACGTAAAGAATGAATGGCTTTGAAAATGAGAAGACAATGGAGCAATGCCTTTAAGATGTTGAGGAAAAAGTGATTTTTTTTTTTAGGAAAAAGTGATTTTTAATCTGGAAGGCTTTATCTTTCCAACTATCATTATTTAATGTAAGGATAAAAGAGAGAGAATTTCAGACATGAAAATTCTAAAAAATAAAACCAAAAATATCTTACCTCTCATTCTCACCCTTTCTTGAGAAGTGAGGGATATGCTCCAGCAAAACAAAGGAGTAAAGCAAAATGAGGGACAACTTGATTAAAGTCATTCACACAGGTCTATCTCACTCATACCCTTTACTCCCATGCAACCCTGATGCTAGAAACATTGGATTCAAAAGTCCTGGACAAAATAAGGACTATAAGCATTATATCAGTGCTGTCCCTCCAAATTCAGGACCCCAGAAAAGCAAGGAGTGGCCAAACTTCAAGTTTCCTAAAATTCAGGCAACAGAAGAACTCACACAGGAAAGCAGAGAAGAGAATCCTCCAGATGACAGTGAAGAGTGATGGTAAGATAAAATGAGTGCAGCCAGACCAGACTGCAGTGGGTCAGAAGACTCTAGGAGAGAGTTCTACAAGAACATAAGATGTAAAGCTTGCCTAATGAGAAAGAAAGCGTAGAGAAGAAATTTACTTCAAAGCACGTTAAGGGGATGCCTTTGGGAAAGCAGAAGCGGGAGGCACTCCGAGTCCCATGGAGAGAAGCAGGAATGGAAAGAGTGGTCTGTCTCACAATACCTGTAAGATCTGGAGAAGCACAGGCAGTACTTTCTTGGGCTTAGTCTATCTGACTGTGGCACCAATAAGGGTTTGTGGGATTTGCCTCTTCAACAGAGCAGCCTTAGCCCTAGCCTACTGGAATGTTGGCAGAGAGCCGGAGGGCATATAACAAAAGGCAGTACCTCTGGTAACGGGAGGTGGTATCAGTATACCTGTGGTAGTAAGGGCACAAGTGACACACCCTCATATAACTTTACTACGCATATTACAGGAAGAGAGAGAAGTAGAGGAGGGAAAATGGCAGATATAAGGGGTGGCTGAGAAGATCTGTTCTAGAACACTCTTGGATCATCCTTTGGAGGCTCCATAAATATCCAGAGGAATTTTATGGTAGGAAAGTAAGTTTTCACTCTAGGAAGTATGATTTACACACACACACACACACACACACACACACACACACACCCTTCCAAATTTGGGCTGATATTAAGACTAAAATAGAAAGTAACTTATTAATTTATAAATGTCTTAATTAGATTTCATTGCTAAAGCCAATTGTTTGTTTCAACTAGAAAATCTGCCCTACTTCGGAAATGGTGGGGGAAAGGGAGAGAGGCAAACCATGAGAGACTCTTGAATGCTGACAAAAACTGAGGACTGATGGATGTGGGGGAAGGGGGAATGGGCATGGAGGAGGACACTTGTGGGGATGAGCACTGAGTGTTATGTGGAAACTAATTTGACAATAAACTATTTGTAAAAAAAAATAAATTAAAAAACTGAAAAAAAAAATAGTTCTTGAATAGCAAAAAAAAAAAGAAAAAAAGAAAATCTGCCCTACTTAAGACATTAGTACCCAAAACCAATTGATAATGGGTTTGCATTTCCACAAGTGTGTTTGAATTTCAGTTATCTGACATAGCACAGTAGGGAATTACTATTTGCATTTTCAGGTACCGCATCTGGAATTCGGGCATGAGATTGAACACAGTTATTCCTCACAGTAAAAGTAAACAGAGCTCGGCATGAATCTACTAATTGTTCTTTCCCACTGAGCTACAGTTTTTAGTCAGAATACATACATAAAAGAGTAAGTACCAATCTGTCCAGCCTCCTCACAAAAGCCAAACTTAGCTTCTCAAAGCCTAAAGCACATTGTTTCACTCTCTGCTTAATGCTCTCTGGTGAAGGATAAAACTCAAAACTCCTATCATGGCAAACAAGGCTGTAGCTCAGTGGGTCTCAAACTTAAGCACGTATCACTGGAAGGGCTGGTTGAAACTCAGACTGCCAGGCTGGACCCGTCAGACTCTGATTCAGTATGTCTGGGACAGGGCCCTGGGAATTCGCGTCACTCCCGGATTCCCCTGTCATGCTGCTGCAGGTGCGCTGGGTATCCCACTTTGAGAACGACCGCTCTGTGTGCTCAGGTCCCTGTCAAATCTCTAGCTTCATCTCCTAATAGCTTCTTACCCAATACACGTTGCCACACCGCCTTCTTTCTGACCCTCATGCTTGCTCCAGGTCAAAGTCTGCGTTTATCATTTCCTCTACCTAAATCTGTTCTCCCCCTGATCTGCATCTTCTCAGAAGGGCCTTCTTAACCACCCTTGCTGAGAGATTTCTGCACCACATCCAGTTTATACCATTGTCCTATTTCATTTTCTTATCACTGGCACTTAGGGATCTGAAGGTATGCTGTAATGATTTGCTCATTATCTGTCTCCACTACAAAGGGTAACTTCCATGTGGGCAGGAACTCCTTCTGCCTCTCTGGTTTATTTGTAGTACTTGGGGGCCTATGAGAAATAATTTTTGGATGAACAAACAAATCTTTGGAGGAAATGAGGTCTGTGGTTTGAGTTTTCTAGTCACGCAAGAACTCACATCACTAGCCAGACAGGCACCTAACAGTCCTACATCAACTGGTCTATTTCCTTGACTCTCATCCAAGAACCTTTTGTTCCCCATGTCATCTATAATTAGAAAATTTATTCCACATGTCATTTGTAATTAGAAAATTAGACCAGGAGGTATAATTTAGTACAAAGTTGGTGGAATGTCTGTTCCACTAAGCAGGGATATAGTAATATTAGCCTATTCTAACAAAGAAAACCAAGCTATTTCATAAAAGAGGGAATGATGCTGTAAGCAAATTAAATATATTTTAAAATGAAGTAGAATCAATAAATTTTGGATGTAAATCTGTGATCCCATCTATGATCTCAGGCATATACCCTTGACAAACCACCCAAATTGCAAATCTGTAAAAGAAAATGCTGATTTTCAAGATTTTTTAAAAACGTGTGAGAGTCCTTTTTCAATAACTCAGATTTGAAACCAAACAAACATTTAAAAATCACTTCTCTTAGATACTGGGTTATTTAACAACTGTCTGTTCTCTAGCTCTTACAGAAATCTTAATTTTTACACTATTCATTTGAGCAGTTTGTCACAATCGTTGGCCATGGAAGTTTATTTTCAGGAAATGCTTAACGTTTGGTTCATATTCTGTGGCTCACAGTAAGTGATCTCCTTAATTTCTTTGGGTTGGGAAGGGAAGTAAACACTGCACTTTAGAATCAGATCACTGCTGGGTGTTTTTAATGGCACTTCATAAACTTGTATCTGTAATTCTCCACCCACATAGTCATTGTACTGAATACATTTCTATTAATCTGGACTGTTTTCTGGGAAAAATCACTTGACCACTAGCTAGATACTTGACCCCACGCAGTAGGCCTCTCTCACCCTTCTCTTTTTTTCTTTCCTAGTTCACTGTCAAGTTGGTTTCCATATAACACCCAGTGCTCATCCCAACAAGCGCCCTCCTCCATGCCCATCATCCCCCTTCCCTTCTCCCCCACCCCCATCAGCCCTCAGTTTGTTGTCAGTATTCAAGAGTCTCTCCTGGTTTGCCTCCCTCCCTCTCCCCACTATTTTCCCCTTCCCCTCTCCCACGGCCCTCTGTTAAATTTCTCCTGTTCCACTTATAATCTCTCACCCTTTCCTTGCTGTCCTGTTAAACCTTGCAGAATACCCACCTCATCGTGATGTTTAGCAGTGAATGACCAGCATAGCAAACGGAGATCAGGAACAAAAGTTATATTAAAAGAAAGGAAACCTGTTTTTACCATGGTCTGTATTGCCCCATAACCTCCGAGAAAATGCTTTCTTTTTTTAAAAAATTTTTTAAATGTTTTATTTATTTCTAGGAGAGAGAGAGAGAGAGAGAGAGACAGCATGAGCAGGGGAGGGTCAGAGAGAGAGGGAGTCACAAACTCTGAAACAGGCTCCAGGCTCTGAGCTGGCAGTCAGCACAGAGCCCGACGCGGGGCTCGAACCCACGAACCGTGAGATCATGACCTAAGCGAAAGTCGGACGCTTAACCGACCAAGCCACCCAGGCACCCCAAAAATATTTTCTTTAGAAATAGGCAGAGCCTTGATATTTATTGAAAGAAGGGAGCATTTGTGGACCTGTTATTACAAATGGTCTATCATACGACATGGCAAAATAGTCATTAACTGGCGAGGTTATTTAGGCAAGCTGCTTCATTTCTCTGGACCTTGCTTTTGGGGGGAAATTAGGAAGTTAAGATGATTAATGAGATCCAAAATTCCACGCTCAAATACTGGGTCTATTTCAAAAAACTCCTTCCAGGAAAAAGAAAAAAAAAATACTACATCCCAAGATCATACTTAGTATGATTTCTGTAATAGCTAATCACCTAAACTAAACTATAAGTGAGCATTCACAAACCATCAAGCTAATGTCTTGCATTTTATTGATCCAAAAACACATAGGATGTCATGTTCGCTTTTCTGACACCACATAGGACTTCACAATTTAACTAAGACTTGAAGCCTCAGAACTGGCTACTATGGCAAGGCTTGGAATCGTATTTTGCTTTCATGCTCTTTCCGAGCTTCATTTCTTTGGGACAGAAATTATACAGGTGACCCTGTGATCCTTTCCTTTCATATTTTGAGATTTTTACGGTGTATGTGTTTAGAATATCATCACATGATAATAGGGTATTAATATTCATGGTTTCATTTTCTTTCTCCATAAAATAGATTCACATAGATTAGCACCGTCTGTTTCAGTGCAGATTCACAAACATGAGCTGGGGCATGGAAATCTGTGTAAGGAACAACTTAACTGAGAGGCAGTAAAACAGATCAGTCTACTTTTATTCTTCAAGCTGAACACATTGTAAAAATTAAGCAAAACAAAAGTCAAGTGTGACAAGGATTTTAATTGGAGAATATGGTAGATTGCCATCATCAAAGCCCATAGGAAAAGACAAGGCTAATCTTATTAAGGTTATCTGGGTATGCAGCAACAACCAGCCCCAAGAAACCCACGGTTCTACAATCAATTTCTCCGCCAAGGGAACTTAGTTTATTCAGGCTAATGAACTGAGGGAAGACGTGGAATTGGAAATAACCATCTAAGCATTGAAGAAAAAAATAAAATGTAAATGATCCAGGTTGTACACAAACCAATAGGTTGGTTCATTCTTAATGAAACATGCAAATTTTCCTTTGCATGTGGCCCTGAGAAGTTGCCAATTGAAGAGAGCCTTTTCCCTGATTAGTGGCCTTTTGCATAACACCCTTCACGATATAGTCATTGAAATGAAACACATGCTGTGCACAGCTGTCTCAATTTGTGCAACAGATCTGCTGCAAAACAAATTTCAGCTGAGAATCCTGTATTGGTGAGCTGCTATTGAATTGGACGTTCCTTTGAGAAATAACCCAGCAAAATTAGACCTTTAGAGTATCACCATGCTATACAAACATGCCATGATTTATTACTTTGTGCCTAGTTCACCGGACCTAGACCAATTCCTTCATAATTGTCTTTGTTATATCCACATAATAGTAGCTTCTTTTTATTTTCTAGGAGGTAAACATTGTGCTGGGTATGTTACCTCTATTTTCTGCACAATCCTCAGAACAATCTGTGAAGATAAATACATAGAAGCAAAGATCAGGTTTTTCCCATTGTGTTCACTCATTGTTTATTCCTTAGTAAACTAATAAGTATTCCTAAGCCTCATAAATTTGGATACATGCTTTCTTAAACTTTTAACTAACAGAACACATGAATGGTGAAGTTATTTTCTTTAACAAAATATAGATTAAAAGGCTTTTATATTAATGCAAGTGCTTCTAAACTTCTCTGTGAATCTTCTCAAAAGTTGCTACAATATTCTTTGTCTCTTTGTCAAAATAGAAAGCGTCTGGGAAATATTAGCATATAATTTCAGTGGCTTGTGATGTAAACATCTTTTTTTGATGGCAATTACATTTGGAAAATGTATCCTTTGCCCACACTCCCATCTCATGCCCATTTATGTCCATTCTATTTTCCCAATATTTATCAAATTAATATCTTACTCTCTATCCCCTCAGTTCACATTTATTATCTCTCACTTCCATTACTGTAGCAGAGCCTAATCTGTTATATACCACCAGTTCCCTTTTTCTCTGGGCACACAGCTAGACTTTATTTCCCAGCCTCCCTTACAGGTAGCTGAAGTCACGTGCTTGTATTCTGGCTAAGGGAATGGGTAGGAAAGTGTTTGCTTCTCCTGGATGTCCCGCAGAACCCTCTCGTCGAAACTTCTCTTTCTCTTCTGCGATCTGTGAGCTGAACAGACTCCATAGACCTTGAAGATGACTAAGCCAAATATAGAAGGAGGTTGGGGCTTGAGTTACAGTTTGGAGGAGAGCTATTCGTCTAGATGAGCCTTCTAACCAGGAACTCCTGCAGTGGACTGTTGCAAAAGCTAGATGCATATTTTACAGTGTTGGCCCTAACATAGGGATTATTTGAGAGTAGATAACCTCATATACTACTAAAATAGTCTTGCTTCCAGCTTCTTCTCTTAATATTCCATCACCTCTACTGAAATCATGTTTATCTTTCCCAAACAGCATTTTGTAAGCATCACCCACATTAAAAAAATTGGTACATACTCCCAGATGTATTAAATGGACACATACTGGGCATCTATTATGTTTTGGGCTTATTTCTTTTTTTTTAAGTTTATTTATTTATTTGAGAGAGTGTGAGCAGGGGAGGGGCAGAGAAAGAGAGAATCCCAAGTAGGCTCCACACTGTCAGTGCAGAGCCTGACGTGGGGCTACATCCCATGAGCCATGAAATCACGACCTGAGCCAAAATAAAGAGTTAGATACTTAACCAACTGAGCCACACGAGCACCTCTGTTTTGGTCTAATTTCTTACAGAATCTTACAGTTGAAAATTTTTCACCTGCCTTTCAGGGATTTCTGTATTTGCCTCTCATTACACACTCCTGACCCATGTCTCCAAATTCCCAACAATCTTGATTACTTGATATTCCAGACGTATGACTTAGATTTTATTTTTGCCTCCATGCCTTTGATTCCTTTTTCCTCTCAAGGTTTCTAAACTTTAACGTTTCCTTTAAGCTGCAGTGTAAATGCTACCATTACCAGAAAGTTTCATTGCCTTGAACTCCCAGAAATCTCTCTTTTGGTCTCTCATTCATTCTTCTTCTAATTCCCACAGCATTTTGTTTCTCATTATAAATTCTGCAAGTGTAGACAGATGGCTCCATATCTCTCTGCTCATCATTGTATCTCTAGCACATGCGCGGCACATAGTAGGTACTTTTTAGAATGACTATCACTCATTGGGACTTAGCATAGTGCCAGCAGTTAAATATATATTAAATTGCAGCGTGCATACAAATCATGGGAGGTGGACCTTGCAGTCTGAAGTTCTAACCAAGTCTCAGGTGATGCTGACACTGAATAGTCCATGGTCCACAGGAGGAGCCAGTCAGGGAGGGGTCTAGGTCAGTGGTCCTCAGCCTTGGATCATACCTGGGGAACCACCTGGGGAACTTATTCATACCTCCCCACTCCACAACAACGACACATCAGACCAATCAAATCAGAGGTTCTGAGAGTGAGGTTCAGGTATCAAGTATATTTTCTTTTTTGTAAAATTTATCTATTTCGAGGGAGAGAGAGCACACAAGCAGGGAAAGGGGAGAGAGAGAGAGAGAGACAGAGAGAGAGAGAGAGAGAGGGAGAGAGAATCCCAGTAAGTTCTGCACTATCAGTGCAGAGCCCCACACAGGGCTGGAACTCACAAACTGCAAGATCATGACCTGAGCCAAAATCAAGAGTTGAACTCTTTTTTCTTTTAATGTTTTATTTATTTCTGAGAGAGAGAGAATGAGCAGGGGAGGGTCAGAGAGAGGGAGATACAGAATCTGAAGCAGGCTCCAGACTCTGAATTAGTTGTCAGAACAGAGCCTGATGCGGGGCTCAAACCCATGAACCGTGAGATCTTGACCTCAGCAGAAGTTGGGTGCTTAACTGACTGAGCCACCCAGGCACCTCTCAAGTATATTTTCAAGTCAAGTGATTCCAATGTGCAGGCAGGTTGAGAACCTGCCTCTGAAATCTCTGGAGTCTCTGAAATCTCTTCTAACTCAGAAAACTATCACGGGGCCGGCTAGGCTTTTCCAGACAGGACATCAGTGACACTGCTTGGGCATGACGTGAACATTGCCATTCAGAACACAGACCTGCAGCACAGGGACTCTGATCATGGACTCTAGAAATGACACCTGTGGGTTCATATTCCACTGTGTTGGGCAGATTTACTTCTCTCAGTCTCAATTTCTTCATCTCTAAAATGAAAATCATTATATCTAACATTTTGGTCTATTTAAGAATTTATAAGGGTAATTATACCCAGGGCTTTGCAGATAGCCAGTAGTTTGAGGCTGTTGTTGATATTAACTATGAGATTTTCCAGCACTGCAGTTTGTTTTGTTTTGTTTTTTTTAAAACAGAGATACTAGTCTGTTCTCCTGCTTTCCTCCTGAAGAGCATCCACATGGAAAATAACAACAGCCACAAGGGAAGCCTGGATCAGCTTAAGCACCATCAGGGGAACTCTTTCCAATAGTTAATTTCCTCCCCTGTCCTCAGCTCCCAGAGCTATCCTGGGAGGAAGCCACTGTTTTACTTTATGAAACATTTGCCTGTGATAATAGACAGTAATTCTAAGTAGTCTATAGACAAACAGGCCCTTCTTCATATCTTCACCACCCTTCTACATAGTAAGCAAAGTTGAAGTACTTAGCTAGGACTAAACCGGTCTTCATTTGTTAGTACCGGATTATCATTCTGATTGCCTTACATGAATCAAACACTCTCTTGGTGGAAGCTGCAACAGCAATAAAATCATTAGGGTGGTTCCACCTAATTAGTAAGTCACAAGCACATTTGTCTCTTGGTATTTGTGGAAGGGATCATGGAGCCAATAGGACCAGGTTTCCATTTCTTCTAAGCCACTGACACCCTCAGAAGTGAGAGCGTTTTCCATACTCTTTTTTAATGAATTTTTACCCACATCAAAATTTTGAGCATTAGGGCAGTCCTCAAATCACACCTCTGCCCACTCCCCAGGTCTGGGTAGCAAGTCATGAGAAAGAAGATAAAGAAAAACTTTATAATAAATTTAATGATGGTTGAAAATCCTGCTTCAAGATACCTGTTTCAAATCCACACCCAGGGCACCTGGGTGGCTCATTCAGTGGAGCGTCTGACTCTGGATTTCAGCTCAGGCCATGATCTCAGAGTCGTGGGATCAAGCCCTGTGTTGGGTGTGGAGCCTGCTTCAGAGTCTTTCTCCCTCTCCTTCTGCCCCTCCCCTGTTTGTGTGTGCACACATCTCTCTCTTTCTATCTCTCAAAACCAAACAAAAACCCCACCCAGACTGTGTTCATCTCCCTCGGTTTCCATCAATATGATGAATTATATTTCTACTCTACTGCCATGAATTTACTCACACTGGAATATTCTCTTTATTCTCTTCTACATCTAAAATCTGAGAAGTATTTTCCCTGTAAATAATATTATAAAGACTGGTTGGATGTAGTAATGTTATCAGCACAATTAATTCAGTTAATATAGGAAGAGTGCTTAGAATAGTGACTTACATGGTATGTGCTTAATAAATGTTTGGCACTGGTATAACCATTATTATTGCCACTATAATAAAAGGTCAGCTATCTTATACTTTAAGTAATTTTGTGGACTGGCCTGTATTTTAGACACTTTTTAATAATAACTGAGTGTCTCCTAAGCATTAAGTATTATGCTAAGTGCAGTATATGCCTTACTTTAGTTAATTCACAAAAGCTCTATAAAGATCATACTATCATTCCTCACTTATACGTAGGTTAAGGAACTTAGTCAAAGTCATAGAGCTAGTAAGTGCCAGCACTAAGATTCGAACACATGGCTATTCTGTCCTTAAGTTGTTCTCTTAGTCATGACATTCAGCTTCCTAACAGAATAATATTTGGTCCTCCCTGTCCACTTTTGTCATTTTTAACTCAAAATTGTCAAGGTCACCTGAAACAAGTAAAGTTTGTAACAGTCTAGAGGAGTCTAAGGAAACATGCCAACTAAATGTAATATGCTATCCTGGAACAGGAAACAGATATTAGGTTAAAAGTAAAGAAATCTAATAAAATATGAAGTTTAGTTAATAATAAGGCATCAGTATTGGCTCACCAATTTTGACAAATGTACCATAGTAATGTTAACAATATGGGGAATTGAGTACAAGTTATGCAAGAACTCTCTGTAATGTTCTCATAATCTTTCTGTAAATAGAAAACTCTTCTTAAATAGTTTCCTTTTTAAAAGTCAATGAATCCTCGCTCAAGGTCATACTTGGAATGGTAAAATATTTCTAACTATAACATCTCATAGTTAAAAAAAAAAAAGGAGGATCGCATTGATTAATGTGCATTTGGAGCTTGGAACAATATGGCCATTTGTGAGTTTTCTAATCCAAACTACCCACCTTCTAAAACGTCTCATTAAATAAATTTAATAAAATAGTTATACAGCAGGATCCTAGAATTTGTGGTTACCTCTTCCTCTGAAATTCTGACTAGAGTAAAGAATATTTGAGCCATTGTTAAAAAAAACTACTTTAATGAAAGCAAAGAAAGTGTTACATAGAATATTAAGCCTGGGAATCCAAAACCAATTATTTGGAAAAAGCTCTTTTCCACAAATGTGCCAAAGCAACGTTAAGGATCAGTTCAGCCTAATTCTAATGGTATGAAAAGGAGTGAGTACTCTATTCAATGTCAGTATGTTCATAATATGATACCTACAATACCCTGTCAAGGAGGCACCTTTCAAATAGGAAGTCCTGAATACGTACATATCTGGGCTACTTAGAGAGGTCTGTGCAGGGAGAAAATTAAATGTCATGGAATTCCTTGGTGGCCTGTGTGAAAAGTAGGGGAGAGACAGCTTGGTAATAACAATTCCTTTAGATACTCTGCAAAATTCAAGGATTCATTCCCTTCTGGTCAATATGATAATTTAAAAACATGCCCACAAATTCTCTGACACTCCCTCTATCCACATCTATGTCCTCTATGCATGAAACTGTGCACTTCAACCAACAGCATAAAGCAGAAGGGACACAATGCTTCCAAAGGTAGGTCATAAAAATCAGTGTGCTTCCGTTTTGCTCACAAGAATACTTGCTCTGGAAGACACACAGTCTGTGTCTGCTCTGGCCCCATTGTTGTTAGAGCACTAGCTACTGTTTGACTGTACCACATGAAAAACTCTGAGACGGGATAAGTTAGTCAAATACGTATTGAATTCTTGGCCCACAAAATCTGTGAAAGATGATGAAATTATTGTTTGTTTTTTTTTAATATTTTATTTATTTCTAGGAGAGAGAGAGAGACAGCATGAGCAGGGGAGGGTCAGAGAGAGAGGGAGTCACAGACTGAAACAGGCTCCAGGCTCCGAGCTGGCAGTCAGCACAGAGCCCGATGCGGGGCTCGAACCCACGAACCGCAAGATCATGACCTAAGCAAAAGTCGGACGCTTAATCGACTAAGCCACCCAGGCGCCCCAAATTATTGTTGTTTTTAAAAATAGTTTCCTCTTTATTCTTTGCTGTGTATATGTACAAATTCTGTTTTGATTATTCAATTTTCTTTTTTTAAAGTTGCATTAGTCATCTATTTTTATAGGAAACTGATTTTACTAAGTTTGTTTTTGTTTTCTTTATCGATGTATAGTTGACATACAATGTTATATCAGTTTAGGGGTATACTGTGGCTGTTTTAATTCACTAAATTTTGAGTCAAGGTATTGTGCAGCAATAGCAAATTGGAATATTCTGTTCATAATTGTTCAAAAAAACAGAGTTATTATGAAGTGTCAGCACAGAGTAATCATGATTCATTGACTCTACTGTGTTAAACTTGGTCACAGAAGCATATATATGTCAATTTATATCAATGGTAAGTAATAGTATTTTAGTTTTATGCCATAATTATTTACTCACTACCCAGAGCCTCTACCTTAATTTAGAAAATAAGTATTATTAGGATGCCTGGTTGGCTCAGTCAGTTAAATGTCCAACTTCAACGCAGGTCATGATCTCACGGTTTGCGGGTTTGAGTCCTGCATTGGGCTCTGTGCTGATAGCTCAGATCCTGGAGCCTGCTTCAGATTCGGTGTCTCCCTCTCTCACTGACCCTCCCCCACTCACGCTCTGTTTCTCTCTGTCAATAATAAATAAACATTAAAAAAATTTTAAAAAAAGAAAAGAAGCATTATTAAGCATTTACTATGTGTCAGTTACTCAGACAGGCAACAGCAATTCAATGGTGTAAAAGATAAATATATATCCAGTTTCGTGGAGCCTGCACTCTAGTGGAAGAAACAAAAAAAACAAATTCAAGTGATTACTACTTATGATAAGTACCATAAAGGAAACCAACAAGTTGCTTAGGAACATCCTCCTTAAAAAAATTATTTATTTACTTTGAGAGAGAGCATGAGTGGGGGAAAAGGGCAGAGGGAGAGAGAGAATCTTAAGCAGACGCCACGCTTGGCACAGAGCCCCATGTGGAGCTCAATCTTATGACACTGAGATCATGACCTGAGCTGAATTCAAGAGTCAGACGCTTAACCAACTGAGTCACACAGGCGTCCTAGGGAAATCCTACTTCTGACAGATGGTTTAAAAAGTTTGTATGGTGACAGACGGTAACTATACTTACTGTAGTGAGCATAATGTATAGAATTGTCAAATTACTGTGCTATACACCTAAAACTAATATAACATTGTATGTCAACTAAGCTTCAGTTAAAATAAATTGGAAACTTATAGAAAACATTTTGAGAAAGGAAGGAGGAAGGAAGGAAGGAAGGAAGGAAGGAAGGAAGGAAGGAAGGAATCCTTGAGAAGATGACATTTAAGACAGGACCAAAAAGAAAGAAATAGCCAGTCATGTTAAGAGCAGCAGAAATGTTCCTAGAAGAGTAATAACATGGTACCTCCTATACCCTGGACATAGAAATATGTCAGAGTAAAATCAGTGTGGCTGAAGCTTAATGCGCCAGAGTAGTGTGGACTAGACAGTGTTCCATCAAAGGATGTCCCTTCTGTGTTGTGTGGTTGTTTGGGGGGGATGCCTTTCCAAGAAAAGATTTTATTTCTCAAACTACCCCCTTGCATACAAGCATAGTTATGGGACTGGATCCCCATTAAAAGGACGTGGGTGGAGGTGGCACACCAGACTGGCACAACCTGAGCCCCTGAAGGACTACGTGGAGCAAAGGTCCATTCTCTTTCCATATTTCTACCAACACGATTAAGAAACAGACCTCTACTGTTGTTAAGGGTTACTGAGATTTCAGGCTTTTTCTGTTACAGCAGTTAGTATTACCTTAATCCAAACAAGGGAGAGTGATACAATATTCAGCTAAAATTTATAATGAGGTGCTGGGTCAAATGGTAAGGAATTTGATTTTTACCCTAAGAGCACTGAGAACCCATGACTGTGTGCAGGGAAGTGAGATGGTCTGATTGACATTTCAAGATCACTGTGGTCTCTGTAGAGACTGGATTTGGAAGGCAAAAAAGTAAAAAAGTATGTGTTGGTTATTACATTATTAAAGGGTCAACATGAAGTAAAGAAACAGAAGTCCGAGGGTCCATCAACTGGGAACTTTCAGCTTCATCCAGAAGAGCAAAGTTCACAGAATCAGAATTTCTTTGAAATGAGAAGGAATAATCACCTGGTTCAAGAAAATAATTTGCATATTATCCTTAAGTTTTTAGATTTTCTGAAACTGTTAATAAGCACTTCATATATTTTGGTAAACATAATCCACTTATACATCACTTCACCCTATGTCAAGGAAGGTTTATGTCAAGCTTCTCACCACTTGAGATATGTATAAGTAGTTGACTGAGACCCCATAAAGACAGTGTGATCTATATGAAGCCAAGCACCATTTTCTTGCTCCAAAAACCAAGCTCTGAATATGACCTAAGAACCTAGCAATTTAAGAAACCATCACTATGAGGATTGAAATAATCTGGTGGACACAAATGATGAATAAATACTCCAAAGTAAACCATACTTCCAAACACAAGCCCAGGGGGAACACAGGAGACAGAACACTTCACTGGGCCAGAAGGATGTGTAACGGGGTTGGGGGTGGGGTAGGAAAAGTCAGAGGAGGAAATGTTTGGGCACAAGTTTATCCAAGCAGAAAAGCATTATGTCATATGATAATATAGGGTCTATTTTTTCTTTGCTTTATTTTACAATTGTTATCTACTTATTTAACTTTCATTAGAGAGTCTTTTCTGAGAAAGAATCTTTAGCCAAACACAAAGTTCAAGTGATCTTAATTATCTTTCATAAATTCGTATTTTCAATGCACTGTTACAATTTATTAACAACATGTTCCCCAAAATGTAATGGGTTAAATCAGAATCTGAAACAATAGAGTCTAAAATATGTAAAATATATTATGCCTATAATCTAGCATTATAGAGGTGTTTGTTGCTTTTCATGTTTAAATGTAAAGACTATCAAAAGGCTTCTTATTCTGCAAAACTCAGGGCTACAAATATAAAAGGAATATAGAACTGTAAGTGGCCTCAGGAACGCTAAACTGAACTATACCTATATATCCACAAGCCCCATTTACAAATTTATTCTCTGGGGGAAAATGTATATATTTAATTATCTTCTTTCAGAGAACGTCTATCAGTTTCAAGTTTTTGTTGTTATATTGTGGTGGTTAATGCTGCTTTAATACGGTCTTTGACACCTGCGTGAAATCCTCAGGTTTCTTGAAGGAAATCACATACAACACACATCAAAACCTGTCACAACTGTGAATGCCCCAGAAATACTTGCAGAAGGCAAATTTTGATGGAAAGCTAGAAACTGTATACATTAACATTTTTTAGCTTTTATCCACTCTTTAGCTTTGACCCATGAAATTGCATGACCTCTAAGACAAAAATGCAGCTATTCACAAAGATTCAAAGTGATTCCCAAATGGCATGATAGTTCTTGTCTCTTTTGAAGATTCTAGACGCAAGCCAGCCAGATAGTATTTCTTGATTATTCTCACCACAAGATTTTGTTCAGATTTGGGTTATTACTCTAAAACAGCTCAATTCTAGAGACCCTGGCCAATCCTCTGTTCATCCAAACAGTAATAAGCCTTTACTAGGGGACAGTTATAACACTATATTGAGGACCCTACATAAATATGACATCACCCTTACCCTTGAGAACAGAACAGAATAATCTCTCACATCATGTGATACATGTTTGGGGACCATAGACAAGGGACAATTAACTCTGCCCGAATGACCCCAGGCCTCAGTAATCAATGAGTTCATTTTAACATAAAGTCATATGTTTTACTTGTTCAGTACAGTCCCTTCAAGGCCTCAGTCTTGAGGAAAGGAAAGCTTTCCTTTAATATTTCAAAGAGACTCTATGGAGCATCTCAACATTTCCATCTTCCCACCAGGCCTCTATGTCCCTAGGTCATCATAGTCTCCTTTATATTCTGTCACCAACATTCAAGGACACTTCACTGTTGATGTAATATTGAGTGGAGTGGTTGCCTGTCTCACAATTAGTACGAGATTTTGCTTTCCTCTCATCTGGGCAGCTATAAGCTTCTGCCCCAAATCTCTTGCTCCACAGGGCACATATGTAGTGCTGGGGACCAGAACTATCACCCATTACCATTACATTCTACCCATTTCCTTATGTTTTATTTGTATCTAAATCATATCATATATATTCTCCTGCAACTTGTTTTTTCCCATTACTGGTATTTCTTAATGCAGTGTATTAACATATAGGTACTAAGCCATGTGCTGACCTTTGCATCCCACTGTATAAGTACACTTCCTACCCTCCAAAGTAGATGTCCCGCTGCTCTCTGTGAGAATACCAGTTTTCCCACAATCTTCCCAAAGCTAGATATTATCAATTTAGCTTCTACTAATCTGATAATGAAAAATGGAATCTCATATTTATCCCTTGAGGAGTAGTGAGGTTGAGCACTATAACTGGGCACATCTTATCTGCCTCCTTATATCTCTTGGTTTACATTTGCTTCCTGGGCTCTCAGTTGCTTACTTTGCTTCTATTGAAGCAGCAACCAAGGGGCCTCACACATACCTGTGATTCTACTGCCTGGATCCAAGCCGTTGCTTTCTCAGGAATAAAGGAATAAAGGATTCCATCTTGGTCATTAACATGTAGTCAGCCCAAGCAGCATTTTGACTCTTCTCACACTTGCAGGGAGATGAAATGCCATACCCCAGGTTCAGGATCCTTCTTCTGAGTGAATGTCACCACATAGAGGAGTCAAAATCCATCAGACTAGCTTTAAACAGTAGAGAACCAAGAGACGATAGGAATCAAAGAGGATAAACTTCATCCACTCCCTGCCTTCCAAGGCCGACTCTTTATCTATGAACAAGCTGTTCCAAAGATAACCCATATGGACAAGTAGACAGGCATACCATTCAACTGACTATCTCTTGGCTTTTTGTGAAGTAGTGGCCAGAGTATAATACATCATCTTGCATCGTTTCCTTCCCTCCCTTTCCCCTCACAAGCCTGTAGCAGATTGTACTTTTTTTTTTTTAGAGATAACAAGATTCATTAACAATTTCTGAAGAATGTAATGCTTTAGACTGAATCTGTGTGACTCTGGAGACATAATGGAAGCTCAGTAGGAATTAGGGAGAAAAAAGACAGAAGACATGTTTTTAGGAGATTATTCCATTGGAGCAGATGCCATTTATGATAACAATAGTGGAAAATAAAGAAGCATCATATTGAGGAGAGGCTGGGGAATTAAGTGTCGATTAGATGATTCATGAGAAGAATATAGAGGTAGGAAGGGTAGAGAAAGGAGAAGCAATAGTTGTTATAGTTTGGAGAAAGAAGAGGGATTGACTGAGAACAGCTAGGAGGTAAGAGAATTTGGAACAGACAGAATTTCAAGGAGAGACCGACTAATGATGTTCCATAACACAGAAAGGTCAAATAGCCTAAGAAAGGTCAAAGAGGAGTTATCAATCCAGCCATTAGGCATTAGCAGAACATCAGTATCAAAAGAGGGTTGGAGTCCAAAAGAGATAGTAGATTTCAAATAAAGATAGGTTGGTAGAATAAGATGATTGAACAATGGTCTGAAGTAGTAATGGGAACCCAGGGGGAAATCCAGGGTATAGGCCATCAGAGGGCCTGGGAGCCTCAAACTAAGAGAGGCCAGGGTGGCAATTTCAATGCAGGCTTGGAGGAAAGTGTCAAGATTTTTCAGGCAAGTAGGCAGAAGTATTTTGAGGAAAAGCTTGAAAATGGCATTTATTGGTAACAGAAAAGGGGTTCCAGAGAATTCAGAGGAATGGGATTAAAGGAGATCAGTGGGGGAGGGGGTGGGGTAGTTCTCATTTCCCAGTAAGGATCTCACAGTTAACGATTCAGTTTTGTTGTCAATTTAGCCTCCATTTTCTAGCTGGCCCCAGAGTTTACGGTAATCAAGGTGCTTGGATTTGTGGTTTCTTGGGAAGCCATTCTGTCCCCTGAAATACCACCAATACAAATCTATTAACCTATTTACAAATGCTTCTGGGACAATCATCCCTAATATGGTTGTGAAGATTAGATGAGAGCAATACATTAGACACTGGTAATGTCAGGGTCTCTGGGAAGTAGGAGAGAGTTTCTGAAAATTTAAAGAATAAGATGTTAAAGATAAAATTTACCTACTTTGTTATTTTCATTAAGGGTAATGCCTCTTTCTAAAACCTATAACACAAACTGTTCCCTTATATAAGTTACTGTGTCTCTTACAAACACACACAGTTTTCTTCCTTTTAAAAGTAAACTTCACAGAATGCAAAAAGAAAGTTTAAACTAGTCTGCGTGAATTATTGCAACCACAAAAGAGTAACCCAAAATAATAAGCATCACAACTATTTAAACTGTGACTTATTTAAAATGTGACTTTGGCTATTTCAAGATAGCCAATGCAATCTTGAGAAAGAAGGACAAAGCTGGAGATATCACAATCCCAGATTTCAATATGCGTGACAAAGTTGTAATAAAAACAGTATGATACTGGGACAGAATAGAGAGCCCAGAAATGAATGCACACATATATGGCCAATTAATTTAAAATAAAGGAGTTAAGAATATACTATGAGGAAAAGAGAGTCTCTTCAACAAATGGTTCTGGGAAAACTGGACAGCAAAATAATGAAACTGGACCACTTTTTTGCACCACATTAAAAAAAAAACTCAAAATGGACTTAAATGAGAAACCTGAAACCATAAAAATCCTACTAGTAAACACAGTCAGTAAGTGGTTTGACATCAGCCTTAGCAACATTTTTCTAGATATGTCTCTTCAGGCAAGGGAAACAAAAGCAAAAATAAACTATTGGGACTACATCAAACTAAAAACTTTTGTACAGCAAAGGAAACCATCAGTAAAATTAATAAACAACCTACTAAACGGGAGATGATATTTGCAAATGGAAAATCTAATAAGGGATTATTACCCAAAATATTAAAAGAAGTCATACAACTCAACACCAAAAAAGAAAAAAAAAGAATCAGACTAAAAGGTGAGTAGAGGATCTAAAATAGACATTTTTCCAAAGAATACATACAAATGTCCAACAGACACATGAAAAAATGCTCACCATTACTAATCATCAGGGAAATGCAAATCAAAAACACAATAAGATATCACCTCATACCTGGCAGAAAAGCTAAAATAAAAAACACAAGAAATAACTAATGTTGGCAAGTATGTGTAGAAAAAAGGAACCCTAAATATGGAAAGAGCCTAAGTGTCCATCAACAGACAAATGGACCAAGAAGATGTGGTTTATCTATACAATAGAATACTACATGGCAATGAGAAAGAATGAAATCTGGCCATGTGTAGCAACATGGGTGGAACTTGGTGTTATGCTGAGCGAAATAAGTCAGGCAGAGAAGGACAGCTACCATGTTTGCACATATAGGAGGATTAGGAGGAACTTAATGGAGGACCATGGGGGAGAAGAAGGGGGGAAATAGGTGGGATGGAGGGAGGGAGACAAACCACGAGAGACTCTTGAATGTTGAGAACAAACTGAGGACTGATGGGTATGGGGGGGAGGGGAAGGGGGGTGATGGGCATGGAGGAGGGCACTTGTGGGGATGAGCACTGGGTGTTAAATAGAAACCAACTTGACAATAAACTATTAAAAAAGGAAAAAAAATTAAAAAAAGAAAAAGGAATCCTGTGTACTGTTGGTGGGAATGTAAATTGAGCAGCCACTAAGGAAAACAGTATGGAGTTTTCTCAGAAAATTAAAAATTGGGGTGCCTGGGTGGCTCAGTCGGTTGAGCATCCGACTTCAGCTCAGGTCATGATCGCACGGTCCGTGAGTTTGAGCCCTGTATCAGGCTCTGTGCTGACAGCTCGGACCCTGGAGCCTACTTCAGATTTTGCATCTCCCTCTCTCTCTGACCCTCCCCTGCTCACGCTGTCTCTTTCTGTCTCTCAGAAATAAATAAAACATTAAAAAAAATAAAAAAAAAGAAAATTAAAAATAAACTACCATATAATCCAGTATTCCCAGTACTGGGTAACAAAGGAAACAAAAACACTAATCCAAAAAGATATATATACCCCCATGTCTATTGTAGCATTATTTACAATAGCCAAGGTTATGGATGCAACATAAGTACCCACTGATAGATAAATAGATAAAGAGGATGGTGTGTACACACACACACACACAAACACACACACACAATGGAATATTATTCAGCCACAATAAAAGATGACCTCTTGCCATTTGCAACAACATGGATGGACCTAGAGAATACTATGCTAAGTGAAACAGTAAGATAGAAGAAAACAAATACCATATATTTCACTTTTATGTGGAGTCTAAAAAGCAAAACAAATAAACAAACAAATAAATACACTCTAAAACACAGAGAACAAACTGGTAGTTTCCAGAGGGGAGGTAGATGGGGAGTAGGCTGAAATAGATATAAGGGATTAAGAGGTACAGACTTCCAGGGGCGCCTGGGTGGCTTAGTCGGTTAAGCGTCCGACTTTCACTTAGGTCATGATCTCGTGGTTCGTGGGTTCGAGCCCCGCGTCGGGCTCTGTGCTGACTACCAGCTCAGAGCCTGGATCCTGTTTCAGTCTGTGACTCCCTCTCTCTCTGACCCTCCCCTGCTCACTCTTTCTCTCTCCTAGAAATAATAAATAAAAAAAATTAAAAAAAAAAGAGGTACAGACTTCCAGTTATAAAATAAATAAGTCACAGAGATAAAAATTACAGCATAGCGAATATAGTCAATAATATTGTAATGATGTTATATGGTGAAGATGGTGACTATACTTAACCATGAGCATGGTAACATACAGAATTGTTGAATCAATATGTTGTACCTCTGATGTTAATATAATATTGTAGGTTAATTATACTTCCATAAAAAAGAAAACTAAGCAATTATACTTCCATAAAAGAAAGAAATGGCAAATATAGTAGTTTATGAGGCTGAGTGAATTTATTGAAAGAGTGATTTTAAGAGGAGAAATAGAAACCTACTCTAACCAAATTAGATAACCACTAATGAACATAAGCTACACTTGTCTTTTTCATGAAAAAAAAAAAGATTTCTATTACTATTTGCAGTCAGTTTTCTTAATAAGAGTTCAGAACAATTTTCAATATTTTTCAAAACAATATTTATGATGTAAGACTTCTACATAAGTTTTATCTCAAATCAAAATTACTTTAAAAAATTTTTTTAATGTTTATTTATTATTGAGAGAGAGAGACACAAAACATTAGCAGGGGAGGGGCAGACAGAGAGGGAAACACAGAATCTGAAGCAGGCTCCAGGCTCTGAGCTGTCAGCACAGAGCCCGACACAGGGCTCCAACCCATGAACCGCAAGATCGTGACCTGAGCCCAAGTCAGACGCTTAACTGACTAAGCCACCCAGGTGGCCCAAATCAAACTTTTAACCTGACAGTCACTTCCATTTCACCCAAGGTAGGTAAGATACTAAACTCTAAGTCAGCCAGAGAGATCTCATTCATCAAGAGTCTCAGATGAGGGCATATGTCCATTCTTTACAGTACACAGCACCTCCTCCTTGCCTTCATGTTGCTTATCATATTAATGATTATGAACACTATTATATTTTTTACCTTTTTTAGAGTTTATTTATTTTTGAGAGAGACAGAGACAGTGCCAGCCAGTGGTGGAGGGGCAAAGAGAGGGAGAGAGAGAGAGAATCCCAAGAGAGCGAATTCAGCACAGACCCCAGTGCAGGGCTAGATCTCATGAACCATGAGATCATGACCTGAGCTGAAACCAAAAGTCAGACACTTAACCAACTGAGCCACCCAGGTGCCCCTATTCTGAGCACTTTTTAAAAGTCAATGGTATTTAGATACAGGCTTCCAGTTATGGACTAATAAGCCACAGGAATAAAAGGCATAGCATAAGGAATACACCAAAAAATGTGTAATTCCTTAGTTATAAATAAATACATATTTTTAAAAAGTCAATGGTATTTATCTCTATCTCAGTAAACAAAAATAAGGCATCAAAAGCAGAGACAAAAAAAAAGTGACTTGTGCTTCATAATCAAGCTGTCTGGCTGAGCTGTTTTTTAATCAGGTGTCAGAAGTATATCCTGCAGCCAAATCTTCAATAATTGAAAGCTTCCTCAGAGAAAAATTGTAAAGTGTATTGCAAGTTATATCCTGATTAACATGTTATTTTTAAAAAGGTATCATAAAATGAAAGTGAATAGGAAGAAGATCTCAAAAGAATTTCTCACATTGGCTAGAAATTAGCTTCTGGTTTCATTGAAGAATCAAGATATTAGAATGGCAAAATGAGATCACAGAGCTAAAAACGTACAAGTGTATATACAGAGCAATGCTATTTTTTTAAGGGCAGACCTGAATCTGTATGCAGGCACAGTCAGGGTATCATCTGCCTTGGGAAGTCATGAAATTATTCCCAGCATTTTGGGGACCTCCTCCATAGTCCCTTGGATTTTTCAGTAGTGGCACTGAGAAACCGGGTTTGGTTTTCGGGAAACCGTCAAAAGCAGCCTGGAGCATGGTTTGGTAAATCAGATGGATTATATGATGGAGAATCACCTCTTTTTGTTAAAGAATGATTTTAAATTGATGAAAATTACTTTTCTGCACCTTATAAACTGGATCTGGGGGAAATTCACCCAGGGAATTTTTGGAAGTGTTTTAAGAAATGGCAGTATTATTGGAATAAATATAAACTCTAAAATGACTACTTCAGAGAGGAAAACATACATTGAGATGTATAAAGTCCCTCCAAGCTTGCTATAGAGTGGGAAGCTTACACTCAATTTATTATTTTTAATGCATTTTAAAGAATATAATTTGTGATAAGGATTACCTAAATTCTTGTACATGTTAAATCTCATTACTTTGTAGCCATAGTGCACATTCCCTCCATGTGATTATAGGAAGCATTTTATATACGCTGAATTCAAAGTCTTTTGCAGACAGGTGGCTGATGAATTACCAGATCTTTAATTCATAAATTTAACTTGCTACACTCATTTGGTTTATTGTTCATAATACACACAAACCCTGAATGATTCATACAAACTATTTTTTACTCATAAAAACATGCCAAAACCTTTGAGAGAGTTGCTTTTGTCTCTTTTCAGAGTGCTCATTCTTCAGTGTGTATAAACAAGCAAATGCTTTGATATTCAAATTAATAAAAGCAGTCAAAACGAGAAATGAATCTATCTGAAAATCATATGCTTCCATTTGATGCATATTAATGAAAAGCTCACACACACAAATTATTTGAGAGGTTATTTACCTTAGGTGCAATGAAAAACTCCTTCAGGGGCGCCTGGGTGGCTCAGTCAGTGGGTTGGGCATCCGACTTTGGCTCAGGTCATGATCTCATGGTTAGTAGGTTCGAACCCTGCATTGGGCTCTGTGCTGACAGCTAGCTCAGAGCCTGGAGCTTGCTTCAGGTTCTGTGTCTCCCTCTATCTCTGACCCTCCCCTGTTCACACACACTCTCTCTCTCAGAAATAAATAAATAAATAACATTTAAAAAAAAAAAGAAAGAAAGAAAGAAAAAGAAAAACTCCTTCACAAGTAAAGCAGACAGAAAGGTTATTTTACAGTTAGTCACAAAATCTGAGTTCTAGTTCTGCCTCCTCAGCACAGCAAGTAGCTAGGAGCATGGACTTTGAGGTTGGGGAGACTGAATTTGAACCTAACTGAGCTATGTGTTAGCTATATGGCCTTGAGCAAGTTACTTGACTTCTCTGAGGCTTAACTGATTCACCAACAATATGGAAATAATAACTACACCCATTTCAGAAAGTTATTTTAGTAATAAATAAAAGAGTGCATGTAACTTTCTTAGTTTAGTACTTGGGACTTAATTAGTTGTTGTTATCAATCAGATTATTAAGTTGAACAACTCTTTTCTGTGTTATCGCTTTTCTCTCCATAAAATGAGAATGTTACCTAATTAATCGGTGAGAAATAAAAGAGGGCACAGAAAACATAAAGAAAATGTAAATGCTATGCAATGCTGGAAATTGTCAAGAAATACAAAATACTATTTTGCCTCCACTACAAAGAACAATAATATGCCTTATTCCCCCAGGCTAATTCAAATTGCATGCACCTTCTCAAATGCTTGCATCTCCTCTGTTAGCAATAGGAATTTGGTCATTTCAGCCTGAGGTGATTTTCTCTGGGCTTCACAAACAGATGAGATCATAGTAGGTATAATAAATCAAATCTCACTGGTTCCTGCCTGATCTGCAAGCAAATTGCTTTCTAAATACCTCCCAATGCCCTCAGAGTCTCAGTCAGGTGTGCCTGGGGGTCCCATCAAGGTATCTCACGTGTGCTCACAAACATCTCTTTGAGCTCCTATCATCATGCGATGCTGGTTAGGTTCTTCTTCTCCGTCCCCAGCTCTTCTGTAATAACCAGACTGATGGAACTGATGGGGGTGGAGGAAACCAATATAAATCACAAGGGGTAGTGGTCCGGAAGGGTATCCAGAGTCATCCTTATGCTGGATGTCAACACAGTCACCTCTGCTGAGGGGAACTTCCCAAAAGTTTCACCCAAAGCCTGAATCAATTCTTGGGATCCCATAGAGAAATTCTGAAATCCACCTCTTTGCCACGTTCTAAGGCCTGAGGTGAGTCCCTTTGATCTTATATCCCCACATCTATCTTTTCTTTATCATCCTCCACCCCGTCTCTGCTCGGGGAAGATAGGCAGCCCTTCCACAGGTCCAGTTCCTGGTGAAGCTCCCCCTCCAACTCTCTCCATCACAAGACATTTGTGGAATATAAAACAAAAATGCTGTTTAGAAAGTAAAAAGTATCCTCTACCTTCTCCCCTTCAGGGCTTGGGGACTCTGGCCAGATGATGAGAGTTATAACTTTGGAGAGGTAAAGTGGTTCAGCCTTTTGTAATGTAATAGTGAGGTCACTACTGCTCTACAGAGAATTTTTAAAAACTGTTTTCATGTTTGTTTACTTTGAGAGAGAGAACAAGAGCAGAGGAGGGGCAGAGAGAGAGGGAGAGAGAAAATCCACTGTCAGCACAGAGCCCAGCTGTGAGATCATGCCCTGAGCCAAAACCAAGAGTTAGTTGCTCAACTGACTGAGCCACCCAGGTGCCCCTCTACAGAGGATTTTTAATGTCTCTGGAATCTTTCATTTTCTTTTTCTTATTGTAGCAGAGAGGAAATTCTGCTTCTTCTCTTTCTTTACTTCCTCAGTTAAATGGGCAAGGGTGTGTATGGTCCAAAGCAGAAGAGAGGACTTGAGATCTGGGACCTTCAGATTTCTTTCTAAACACCAGAGTGTCAAAAGTCACCAGGAAGAAAAGGAAGATTAACCTGGGCACAAGGGACTAAGCACAAAAAAATGCCTGTGACCTACCAGAAGCTGTTTCCTCTTAATTGACATAAAATCCTAGGGGTAACTGAGCCCAGAAAGTAACAGAGGTCCTCACTCTCAGTGACTTTTGCAGCTGGGTATTTACTTAATCACACAACCAAGAGATCAATGATCACTCATGACTGTATAAAGAGATCTTAAGGGATCCAGGCTGCCCTGGTGGCTCAGTCAGTTAAGCATCTGACTTCAACTCAGGTCATGATCTCAGGGCTCCTGGGTTTGAGTCCTGTTCAGAGCTTGCTTCGGATTCTGTGTCTCCCTCTCTCTCTCGCCCCTCCCCCACTCTGTCTCTTTCTTTCTCAAAAATAAACATAAAAAAAATTTTTTTTTTTTTTATTTCTAGGAGAGAAGAGAGAGAGACAGCGTGAGCAGGGGAGGGTCAGAGAGAGAGGGAGTCACAGACTGAAACAGGCTCCAGGCTCTGAGCTGGCAGTCAGCACAGAGCCCGACGCGGGGCTCGAACCCACGAACCGCGAGATCATGCCCTGAGCGAAAGTCGGACGCTTAACCGACTAAGCCACCCAGGCGCCCCTATAAAAAAATTTTTTTTTAAAAAGAGATCTTTAAGTGATCCTGAAGCATATGTCAAAATATAATTTTACCAGCCTTAGAAATCTTCAGAATCAAAAGCAGGCTAGAGACATAGAATCTATCATAGACTGCAAAAGGTGGGTTGGGTTTTGTTTTTGTTTTTGTTTTTTTTGTATCATGGGTTATGCTTAAGTCATCCTTAGGTTCAAGGACTGAAATTCGGACTTGAAGTTAATTTAATCTTGGTTGGGGCAATTCAGGTGTATATGAGTAGGTGGGTATAAGATCTTGGCTCCACTTAGCAGTGAGGGGACCTGATTTCCCAAAGCAAACTGGATCCCTTGCCCCTTCACTGAGTTGTCCAGATTCCATAAAATGACCTCAGAATCTTCAGATGACCTGGAAATGACTGAAACTTGAAGGTACCTTTGTCTTAGTAGGAGAGGATGCTGTGGGTGTAGCCTGGTCCAGATATCATACAGACTTCTGACCAGATAAAGGAACCAGGGGACAGAATAAAACCAAGACAGGGTTACTGAAACACCGAGATGAAGGAGACACATCAAGAAACAGTCTCTACATGTGTGGTTCTGAGGAATGAATGACACTTTCATGGAAATATATAATCCTATGGTTCATGTGCCCAATACACACTTTCAGAAGGAATTAGTTACATTTCTCCTATAAAAAATAATGCATAGGAAGAAATGAAAGCCATTTCATAGCGAAAGTTGTCAAAATAAAGCTAATGAATAAAAGCCATAGGAAGAGAAATTTCAAAGACATTTAATATAAAATGTCTTAACAACTGAAAGATAGAACAGGTTACCTTTGGAGCCTGTATAATAAAATAAGAGTATAGATTTAAGACTCAGAAAACTATGGATTTGAATACTGATGTTTAACATATCCTCGCTATGTTATTCAACCTCTTTGGGCCTCTCCTTTCTCACCTGAAGACTATGGATAATAACAGGGCATACTTCCCTTGAGTATTGAAGGATTCATGAGATAACGTATATAAAGCACTTATACAGAATCTGACAATAAGTGAAAGCTGTTGTCATTACTGCTTTTGTGTTAATAACTGGCATGAACTACAGATAGAGGAGATAGTTTTGGGAGTTTATATCATGTAAACAAATAATGTTTGTTTCTAAGCAAATGTATTCTAAGCAAACAATGATTTTAGACTGAGAGCTCAAAAGAGATGAAATTAATAGTGTCCACTGGCAAGAGAAGACTCAAAATCTGTAAGTCTGTTGACTGTACCTCTCCATCATACCCATGTGATGCAGAACTGTATAGCCCCGCACAATAAACCAGACAGATCAATAAAGTTTAGACAAGAATTCCCACATGAGGTAATACAGGGGAAAAAAACCCCATCAAATTGGATTATGATATAAAGGGCCTCTGTGTGCATGTTGAAAATATCTGTAAGTGTTTTTATATGACCTGAAGCAGAATACCAAGAGCTAGTCATCACATAAATAATGGAGCAGGAAGATAGCAACAATATTTAAGGTTATTCAAGACAATGAGTAAGCATAAAGCTGCCATTAGAAATGAGAACATCTAATCCAATTCTATAAGGAATTAATTCGCTGATCTTTTTGGTTTACCTGAAACACTTACCAAATTGGTTAGAAAGAAAAATACAACTGTCCCCATTGATGAACTAAAGGTAAGCCCTATATTGAATGAAGTAAGAACTTATGACACAATTCAATCTATTTGGTTTTACAGATTGTCTTTATTAGATGGGTATCAAAAGGATGCTTCCTAAATTAGCATTGGAGAGGAAGGACTAATATATTTAGATGTTTTTCATTATTAACATAAGAATTCAAAAATAAATTAATGTTACAGAGGATCCTGTACAGAACACAGATCTTTCAAGGGACACAGAACTTGATCTTATTCAAAGGGTGGAAAAAACAAAAAAACCTACTCCAATGATAGCTTCTTTATCCAATCATTGGTTTCAGCTAAAAGGACTCCCAGTCCTAGACACTGAACTGATGAGCTCAGGTTAAGCAGGCCACATGGAGCCTTTTGTTTATGAAATGGCCATGCTGTTACCAAGGAGCACAGAAAAAAGTGCCTCCGTTCCACTCCTGCCACAGACCATGCCTGCCTTCATACTCACAGCAGGGCCAGGGGCCTTTCTTACCAGGTTCCTGCTGATTCAGCTCCTAATGGCCTTCCTCAATTCCCATTCTGTCTGCTTCACTTTGGGCTGACACAGCAAAAGCCCACAGAAGAAGCCTGCAGCATGGCAGGAGTCGGAGATTGGAAACAAAGAAGGCTCCTTTAATTAATTTATTTTTTGCTTGTTTATTTGTCTGCAATTCTCTCAATTGATGATCAAGGATTTCAGGGACTGGCACCAGGATAAGGCACTAGAAGAAATCAATTTTCTATAACCTCAGAGGTCACAAGGGAGTAGATAATAATCCTGTTTAAAAGAGAGCTACTGGAGGGGCGCATGGGTGGCTCAGGCAGTTGAGCATCCGACTCTTGATTTTGGCTAGGATCATGATCTGGTGGTTGTGAGATTGGGCTCAGTGCTGGCTCCGTGCTGAGTGTGGAGCCTGCTTGGGATTCTCTCTCTTTTTGTCTCTGTCTTGCTCTCAAATTGAATAAATAAGCATTTAAAAAATAAAAATAAAATAAAAGGGAGCTTCTGGGTTTGTGCAAAGCACAGCTGAAGACAAGTAGGAAAGCCTAACAGAAACATTATACATTGACCCCAGTACTCCAAAGCCATTTTGGATTCTGTTTCAATTGACTGTGTCATCAACATGCTTCAAAAATATTGTTGGGACTATTTTCTGATATAGGTCAAAGGTCGCATCCAAAGAAATGAATGCATGAAAGAAGCTTTGGAAATTATCTTGTGAATTGGAAGACTTGGTGAAAGTCAGATTATAGAAGTTAGGCTATTAGGAGGATTGAGCTTCATCAGGAAATTGTGATTCAAGATGGACAAGAATATTCAAACTAATAATTTTTTGACATTGAAACAATACTGTCAATAGGGTTTATATTTCCATTTCTAGAGATTATTTGAAGTAGCACAGGCTATCATATGCTTCTGGTTTTTCACAGAATAAAATCCTTCCTTCTTAGCCTGATACACAAGGCCATTTATTTATTTAAAAAAATTCTTTTATGTTTTATTTATTTCTGAGAGAGAGAGAGAGACAGCATGTACAGGGGAGGATCAGAGAGAGAGAGAGGGAGATACAGAATCTGAAACAGGCTCCAGGCTCTGAGCTAGCTGTCAGCACAGATCCCGATGCGGGGCTCGAACCCACAAACCGTGAGATCATGACCTGAGCCCAAGTTGGACGCTTAACTGACTGAGCCACCCAGGTGCCCCCACAAGGCCATTCATAATCCAGTGTCAGACTACCCTTCAAACTACATCTATCTATTCCCTACAACTTCCAAATCCTTTACTCCAAACCACACACTTTTGTACTTGTTTTGTATCCATTGCTTCATTTGTTGATTCATACGTTCACCTATTCAAAATACACATAGCACCTCATTTATTTATCTAAACAACCTTGTAAGAAGACTAAAGTGTTCTCATTTTTCCTAGAGCAGGAATGTGAATGCTTTGCTACAGCATTTGAACTTAATTCCTGAAGGACATGGGGATCCTACAAAGTACATGAAGATTCCAGCGATTTTTTTGTCATGGAATTGACTTGGTCTGATTTTTATTTTGGAAAGATAATTCTGGAAGCATTAGATAGGTGTGGGGTGGTGGGGGAATTGATAGTGGACAGAGGATATTATAATGATCCAAGAAAGGTATATAATAAGAGTATAAATTAATTGTATGGTGATGGGAATGGGGAAACATGGGATCACTATGAGAGACATTTAGGAGGCAAAGTAATAGAAGCCTAGGTGACTGACTAAAAAATTATGTGAGGAAGAGGGAGGTTCCTAGAGGAATCCTGGGTTTCTGGCTCAAGTGTTTAGATTATGGTGGTGCCACTGATTGAAATGGAAGTGGAGGAAAAATAGGTTTGTGGAGAAAAATCCTTTTATGTCTTCTGGTTTAGGCACTATGCGGCATCCAAGTTGAGGTGCTATTAGGCTCTTTAACATGTGAATCTGGGTTCTTCTGAGTGGAAACATAAAAATAAGAATTAATATAAAGTTTCTTCTTTGTTCTATTTCTATTTGCCCTTTTATTTTCACCTGAGTGATCAAAGACTCAAAGTGCTAATGTATTTTTAACACTGACTTAGAAGTGTTTGTGAGATAATGAAATACAGGCAACTGTTGGGTGAGTAAATTGGTATGGTCTTCCTGGAGGGCAACTTAACAGAATGAATCAGCTAAAAATGTCTCCCCTCTGTGTGGTAGATTTTTTAAAAAGCTCCAATGATCTGCAGATCCTCCCATTAAAAAGTTGAGTCTAATTTTTTTTTTAATTTTTTAAAAAATGTTTTATTTATTTCTAGGAGAGAGAGAGAGACAGCGTGAGCAGGGGAGGGTCAGAGAGAGAGGGAGTCACAGACTGAAGCAGGCTCCAGGCTCTGAGCGGCAGTCAGCACAGAGCCCGACGCGGGGCTCGAACCCACGAACCGCGAGATCATGACCCAAGCGAAAGTCGGACGCTTAACCGACTAAGCCACCCAGGCACCCCAAGTTGAGTCTAATTTTATACCTTTTGAATCTGGGTTTGGCCATAGACCTTGCTTTAGTCAATGGGACATTAGAAAACATGACTGAAAGGGACTGGGAAGTATTTACACATTGGGGTTTGCCTTCCCTTACCCATTGGGAAGCCTTCCACCACCATGCGAACAAACCCAGGCTAACTTACTGCACAAAGAAAGACAATGCAGAGAGAAACCAGAACCACCCAGTCATCTCACCTCAGCTGTATCATCTGAGGCCTTGAGCACTCTAGATCATGGTTTTTCAACCTTGCGAGTATTGACATCTGAGCTGAGATGGTTCTTCGTTGTAGAAGGTTACCTTTTGCATTGCAAGATGTTTAGCAGCAGCTCTAGCCTCTATCCATTAGATGCTAGTAGAACCCTTCTCCCCAACATGGAGTTAGCCAAAAATGTCTACCGACATTGCCAAACGTCTCCTGGAACACAAAACCACCACCGTTTGAGAACCACTTGTCTAGACCATATTTACTGTCATATTTGAGATACAGTTTTTATAATAATAGCAAGCACTATTTATTATATGCTTATTATGTCATATACACTATGGTACATATTTTACATGGATTATGTCACTTAATCCTTACTGTAAGCCTAAGAAGTAGGTTTTTTTCTTTAATTTTTTTAATGTTTATTTAGTTTTGAGTGAGCAAGAGGGACAGAGCATGAATAAAGGAGGGGCAGAGAAAGAGGGAGACACAGAATCCAAAGCAGACTCCAAGCTCTGAGCTGTCAGCACAGAGCCTGATGCAGGGCTCAAAACCATAAGCGATGAGATCATACCCTGAGCTGAAGTAGGAGGCTCAACTGACTGAGCCACCCAGGTGCCCCTATTATTTTTTAAATTAATTATTTGTTTGTTTGGGGGGCAGAGAAAAAGGGGGAAGCAGGGGGAGAGAGAGAAAGAGAAAGAGAGAGAGAATCCCAAGGAGGCTCTGCACTGTCAGTGCGGGGCCTGACATGGGGGCTTAATCTCACAAACTGTGAGATTATGACCTGAGCTGAAATCAAAAGTTGGATGCTTAGCCGACTGAGCCACCCAGGTGCTCCAGAAGTAGGTATTATTAATATCTATATTTTACAGATTAGGAAATTAAAGTTAGAAAAGGTTAAATATTATGCTCAAGTTCACTCAGCTAGTAAGTAGTAAGGCAGCATTTGAACACAGGCAGTATGTTCCTAGTACAATTCCTTAACTACCATTTGGAGCCAATCCATTTAAATATGGCTTACATTTAAATAGTAAAAGAGGATAGCCCTAGTTTGTCTTGGATCAACCAAAACTACCATTAATAGGCATCAACTCAGGCCAACTATGACTTATAAATATTATATTTTTTTATTGACTTGGTACTACCAATAAAGAGACAAGACCCACTGAATACTCTCTCATCATTCTCTGGAATCCCACCTCTTCTGGGACCCTTCTATCCTACTCCACAATACTATCCTTACAGTATCCCCATCTCAGATGCTATTCTTTCACACTTGGTTCTTCCAGTAACAACCAACATAGACAACAAAGCACCTATTCATTTGAGATATCTTCCTCATATATGTCAGGATATAAAATATGAGACCCAAGCCCTACTCAGAAAGCTCAAATACTCTTAGTTTTCATTGTTTTTCTGTCTTTTACATTCAAGACTTCATGACATTCACAATCTGCTCTGTGACTCCCCTCTGCGTCTCAGAGTAGGCAATAAATTCTCTCAGTACATAGTCTTTTGCCTAAAAAGACATTGAGGAGGATTCAAATCAATCTAGAGATCACAGAATCAGAGATTGTAGAATGTCCTGAAATTTTTAAGGAAGCTCATTGTTTTGGTTGTTTGGGGTATGATAAACTCAAAGGAAAACTGACCTATCTTGCTTTTAAAAATAAGTCTCTTATTAGAAGCATCACTTTTTAACATATATGCACATAGATATGCACATATTTACATATACATATGAAAATGTATACATACAAAAATGGATTTTACAATACCCGTCACTTAAGAAAAAGTACAGTGTGGTCATGAGAGTAGCAACTTTAGCCCTTCCACCATGTGAGGACATAAAAAGGCTGATCATCGATGAACCAGGAAGTGTCCTCACCATACACCAAAACTGCTGGGGCCTTGATCTTGGATTTCCAGCCTCCACAACGAGAAGAGACAGACCCAAAGAAATTGAAGACCAAGCTAAGGGAGGACTTCCATCAAATATTGGCTACAAATTTTAAGTGAGATGAAGGATTCAGAAGGCAACTTTTGCCTGGATCACCACAAATAATGGATTTTTAATAAAGTCAGGAACATAAATGAAGAGTAAAAGGAAAAAGAAGAATAAGAAAGCCTATAAAGTGGTAGGAAGTCAAAACATATAGGCAGTCATATAATTTATATTTTAAAGCTACAAATATAGTAATTATTTCTATTCATTAATTAAATGACACGGTAGTATTTAGCATCATATAAAAACTTAATCCATTCATTTAATATTTATTTACTCTATTGCTTTGGCAATGTATTATTTAACTAACACATTGCACTCTGTTTATTATGTAAAACGATGTTTACCCTCAAACTGTTATTTTCATGGAGATACAAATGTCAGTCCATTCAGCAGACTGAATGTAAATGAGAAACATCTAAACACACTGGAGGGAGGGAGAGACGGAAGAAGGGAAGGAGGGAAGGAAGAAGGTGGGAGGGAAAGAAAAATAGATTAGGTTTTGATTTGTTTTTAGAAGAAAACAAAAGGAAAAAAGTTTCACTAAGAAGAATGGAGAAGATCTAAGAAAGTAGAAATATAAAAAGCAGAATGGAACGTGACACTCAAGACTCTTCCCCTACCTACCATATTTATTTTCATGATTTGCATTCTATATTATAACCTATTGCTGTGATTTGCACATTTCACATTTCTTTGTCAGAGTATTGATGGATTCATGTAGCACTGTAGTTCTTATCTCACCTATAATGAGGCACGTCTGTAATTTTGGACACATACACTTCAAAAAGAATATCTTAAATGTATGCAAACTTCATATTTATTTCTGGCATTTAGGTTTTTGTTTCTGCCACACCATTTAGCCATTTTACTGACAACTGTAAGTTTACAAAAGTAAATTACATCTAACAAAAAACAACATTTGAGACGAGTTGAAATTGTATATTTTCTTAAGCTCTAACTGTGAAAACAATCGTTATTACAACATTGATGAAAGAGTTTGGTGTTCTTAAGTTTTATGTTTGTATAAATACCTAATAAATAATTTGTTTGGGAATTCAAAACTGATTAATACATTTAGCAGACAAAATGTCCAAATCTATGTTATTACTGAATTTTTTCATTAAAATGTAGTGACTATTTTTACTCAATAAAATTAAAATGGCATTTTCAGGGAAAAAGTGTATCAGGGCATCTGGCAGCTTCAGTCTACACAGCACGTGATGCTTGATTTCAGGGTCATGAATTGGAGCCCCACACTGGGTGTAGATTACTTTTTTTAAAGTTTTTTTAAAAAATAGCTTATTGTCAAGTTGGTTTCCATGTAACACCCAGTGCTCATCCCAAAAAGTGCCCTCCATGCCCATCACCCCCCTTCCCCTCCCCACCATACCCATCAGCCCTCAGTTTGTTCTCAGCATTCAAGAGTCTCTCATGGTTTGCCTCTCTCCCTCTCCCTCCCTATTTTCCCCTTTCTTCTCCCCCATGGTCCTCCATTAAGTTCCTCCTAATCCTCCTATACCCGCAAATATATGGTAGCTGTCCTCTGCCTGACTTATTTCGCTCAGCATAATACCCTCAAGTTCCACCCATGTTGCTACACATGGCCAGATTTCATTCTTTCTCATTGCCATGTAGTATTCCATGGTATAGATAAAGAACATCTTCTTGATCCATTCATCTGTTGATGGACACTTAGGCTCTTTCCATGTTTTGGCTATTGTGGAGAGTGCTGCTATGAACATTGGGGTGCATGTGCTCCTATGCATCAGCACTCCTGTATCACCTGGGTAAATTCCTAGCAGTGCTATTGCTGGGTCCTAGGGGAGTTCTACTGTTAATTTTTTGAGGAACCTCCACACTGTTTGGGTATAGAGATTACTTAAATAAAAACTTAAAAAAAAAAAAAAAGAATGTCAACTTTGGAGCCAACCCAAAGGGTTTAAAATCCTCGTTCTGGCACTAAGCATTTATGCGGCCTTGGAAGTCATTTGGCCTCGCTCTGCTTTATTTTCTCAACTGTAAATTGCTACTGTGATATTTAAACGAAGAAATATATGCAACTTAGAATAATACCTGGCACATGGTAAGCAATATATATGTTTTAACTACTATTACTAATTTTCTTTTCTACTTCCCAAAGAATAATGAACATCCAGATAAGTAAACATAAAGCTAAATTTTTCAAAGTGGCACAGTATTACAATTTATTTAGTATTCCATAATTTATTCAGTGTCCTGTTGATTAGCTATTCGGATATTTTTCCATATTTGAACTACTAAATGCTATATTATTGGATATATGTGTCCTTAAAAACTCATGCCCTCATTTCCTCAGGATATCTTATGCAGAGGCAGAGTACTGAATGAAAAGGTATGTGCATTTTCAGTTTTGGAAATATTTGCCAACTAAGTGCTGACACTGTTGTAGTAATTCACACAACCATCAGCAGTGTACAGTGTATCTAGTTTCAGATATACATACATATACACACAAATACACCTGCCACCACTGAATGAAAACAATATTAACAATTTTTTTTACCAATCTGATAGCTGCAAAATGTTATTTTGAGTTTTTATTTGCTTTTCTCTGACTACTAGAGAATTTGAATTTCCCTTAATATAGTTAGTTACTGGCCATTTGCATTTTACCTTTTGTGAGTTTCTTATTTGTGCCCTTTGCTCATTTTAATACTGTCTATTTCTTATCATTTTGTAGTGTTCT
Source organism: Proteles cristata cristata (assembly GCA_017311185.1). NCBI lineage: Eukaryota > Metazoa > Chordata > Mammalia > Carnivora > Hyaenidae > Proteles > Proteles cristata. Next base: position 259,768 of record JAESUZ010004879.1, read on the forward strand.
TTGATAGTATTTTTATTAGCCCACTATATGTCATATGTACTATTAGTATTTTCCTATCTTTCAAGTCTTCATCATCCATATATTAGTGAATAGCCACTCTTTAGACAATAGCTCTGAACCAAAATCTTTCCTGGCCTCTGAGGATTTGTGGCTATTGAAGTATGAGTATTCAATGCAAATGCATTAGGAGATGTGCATATTTCCTATTATACAATCAATGCTTCTAAGAATCTCTTTGAAGCGAGACAGCATCACATCAATCTTCATACTTTACCTTAAGAAAAAATAAACCTTTTCCTGAAAAGGGATTTCTGGCTCATTCATTAACTCATTATGAGCCCCATTTCTCCAGGACAGACTTGCATCCAAAGCCTTGTGTTCTTCTCTCAGACTTTATAGGAATATATGAGACTCAGTATGAAGTTTACACTAAGGGCTCTCGGATCTCTGTGGTTTTCCATTAGTTCAGGGAGACCTGGTGCATCTTACCTCAAACATTCACTAGATCAAGTATCACACTGTTTTATGTCTGTGTCTTTTGTCTTCTCAACGAAATGGTAAGCTCAGTTGTGATTTTTCATTTTGCTTTTCGGGAGCTCTGATGTTTTCTTGGACACAGAACAAGGCTATTTGGAATTTCTCCCTGTAAGTAATGATCTATTTATGGACCTGTTTCTCCGACACATTTCTCCTGACATAGTTCTCAAGACACAGAGAAAAAAAAAGGAATGAAGTGGGCCAAATGGCTGTTGAGCATGGCAAATGGGATAAAGGAGCAGATGATTCAGTCAGTCAGTCAAGTGGCAAAAATTAATCAAGCCTCTTCTGTGGAACAGGCTGGGTGCCCACCTACCAATATGGTACAATTTGAGGAAAATCAGAAGATTTACCTAGGCTAAAACACCTCTATCAGCAATAAAGACTCACTTCATAAAAATCTTAGTAATATCTCAGACAAAATCAGCACCCTCAGGGAAAAAAAAAACAAAAACACATAACAATAATCAAAAGGGGCAAGAGGTAAAAGAAATGGAAAGGCTGCTCAAAGATAGGATACTGTTCAAAGTAAACCATAGTCACAGATGTACTTGGAGGAAGAAATTGCCTACAGCAAGACCATCATACACATGTATTTTTAAAGCACAAATACAAATGATGAGGAAATCACATGGTTCAGACCCGAGGATAAATTCAAGCTCATTACAGTCTTCAGTGGGGGTTAAAAATGAAAGTAAAGAGAAACTGAAGTCAATGTAATGGAGACCTCTTGGGCTGATAAAGGAAAGTAATGGTGTGTTCCTGATACAAACTACGGAATAGTGAGGAAGAGCAGGGATACAACAACTATTCACCTGCGGGCTAAAGGACAACTTGATTGACCCAGTGCTCAGATACACACTCAATATTGTTTGTGTGATTTCATTTCTCAGAGTGGATGGGGTCATCTTGTAACTTATTCTCATCAACAGTTATGTGGAATGAGGGAAACATCCTTAAAATAGGAACATGAGAGTTTGTGGTAGCCAACCAGGAGTCTTTCAAGAACAACAAACACCCCCCCTCCCCCATTTAAGCTGTAGAAATGGTTAAAAGGATTAGGTCTGTGTATATGAGAGAAGGAGGGTCTCCAAAAATAAATATGGCTGAAAAAAAATCATCAATGACTCTGCTGGGGAAGGAAAGGTAAGTTATCTAGAAAGACCAGTGTGACTACACAAGGCTGGATTTCAACAATCTTCACTTTAAAGACTGTTTGCTAACAGGGACACATAAGCAAGATAAATAAGATAATTGCAAGCTTTGTAATAACTGTAACATAAAGAACAAACTAAAGGAACTAATGGTTGAGGAAAAGTTAAAAGAGGAAAAAGGGGATTTTACTGGCATCAGTAAGAATAAGAGAGATGTTGAATCAGGGCAGATGATGGAAAAAAAAATGTGGAACTTGGTAATTCTCCTGTTGCCCTGAGTGGAAGTATGGACTTCAAAGCTGTCTAAGGGACGGGGTGGGAATCATTCAATAGGGATTGGCAGCAAGGGCTGTCTAAAGGGGGCAAGAGAGTAGATAAAAAGAAATGCAAAGGAAAGGTAGCTCAGAGAAAAGGGGCAGGAGCCTCGGAAAAGGTCACAACAAAACCTACCTTGGGTGAAGTCCATATGGAGCAACTGATAAAGTGAAATTTGTGTTTAGCAGGCCCTCATGGTACTGCACTTATAAACGCAAACGCTTAAGAATATATATGTATAGGGGCGCCTGGGTGGCTTAGTCAGTTAAGCGTCCGACTTTCGCTTAGGTCATGATCTCGCGGTTCGTGGGTTCGAGCCCCGTGTCGGGCTCTGTGCTGACTGCCAGCTCAGAGCCTGGAGCCTGTTTCAGTCTGTGACTCCTCTCTCTCTGACCCTCCCCTGCTCATGCTCTCTCTCTCTCTCTCTCTCTCCTAGAAATAAATAAAACATTTAAAAAATTTAAAAAAAAAAAGAATATATATGTATATTCTCTATTGTAGGAGAAAACCAGTGTTGGTTAGTTGATATGAATTTCTAAATTTCTTTATTTTTGACATGTCTATATCTAAGAGTGTTGCTGATATTTTGTCCAAGAGTAAGGAAAGGAGAAAGCAACTGGCATTTATTGGGAATGAACAACATGCCAGGAAATTTACATACAGCTTAAATACTCCTTACAATAATCATATGAAGTAGATGTTATTAGTCCATTTTTAGATGAAGAAATTGAAGGTCAGAAAGGTTAAATATATTGCCTATGTCAAAGCCAGTAAAGCAGAACTCAAAGTCATCTGTTGGACTCTAGAGCCCACACTTATCTCATTATTCTATACTGTCTCTGGGGCAGGTCAAGGATATTATAAACTCTTCAAACATCAGGTGGCATAATTGCTTACCATGTACACAGCTTTAGGTCAAGGAGCTTATCTGACCCTGTCTTACTAAAATAAGCTTCTTAAGAGCAATCATTTGGAATCTCTAACCCAGAACATTTTTTAGCTCACCCACCTCCTACCCATTGCCCAACTAAGTTCCATTAAGCATCTAGCATCTAGTTGTTCCATCTAAGCATCAGAAGTTCAGGGTAATCCCATTCATCCATGACTCTTGGGTTCACTTACTTATCCCCTACTCTTCTATTTATTATTCCATTCAACAAATAGTTACCACATTCTCAAATATTCTAATAATCAAAGAAAAGGAATGTGTCCAGTTTCAACTTTAGCTTGTCACTAAAACCTCAGTCCATCTGTCCAGGTCTTGCCTCTTCATTCAGTTGAATTTCCCTGGTGATTTTCATCAAAACGGTTTTTGTTTCTCCAATTGTACAGAGGTAATGGGCATGGAGCCCTTATTTGTTATTTAGTTTAATGCTTTAAGACCCCACAGCCCTATCTGGCAAGGCTTCCACTTCTATTTTAGGTTCATTTGAAATAGCTGAGCCCTTATGGATCAGCTCAGGTCCCTCCTCCCTTCCCTCCTCCCACTGTCCTCTCCATTTTCTTCTTCTGCAAGCAGCCTCCCTCTCCACTCACCTACAGAGAGAGAATCCAAGCAGGCTCCATGCTGTTAGCATAGAGCCTGATGTGAGGCTCCATCTCACAAACCATGAGATAATGACCTGAGTCGAAATCAAGAGTTGGCTGCTTAACCAACTGAGCCACCCAGGTGACCTGTCACTTACAGTTTTAAAAACAAGGCTGAAACTCTTCTCACCTCCTCTGAGTAATCTCAGACACACTTCACATTAAAACAGTCACGCGACAAGCAAAAAACTTAATAGCTTTAGGTAAGTAATTTTGGGCAAAGTAGGCAAAACAATCCCCTATATAAGTGCCAACCATATACTCTGTTTACCACAGAACACTTCCAAGTCATATCAAAGAGAAACATATCTGATCCTAGGGTGGCTTATAACCTCAGCCAGCACATATATTTCCATCAGATTCATACTACACGCTTTGGTTTTCAAATGCCAAATGAACAGTAAAAAATTGAGCCTCTTCTTCATTCTCTATAAAATGATGGTGCTGAATCAGTAAGAGTGTATTGATAAATGAGCACTTTTGCAGAATTTTAGTTTACCCTCTCATACATTATCTCCTAACAATTCTTTATGAGTTACCTTTGACTTCACTTTATATATGAAGCAATGAAATCTAGGGAGGTTGAGAAAACTCTCAGGTCACATACTGAGTAAGAGATGTATTGGGCTCAAACTCAGATTTTTTTTTTTTAGAGAGAGAAAGAGAGAACACAAGTGCACTTGTTTAGGGAGGGGTGGGGGAGAGAGAGTGAGAGAGAGAAAGGGAGAAAGAATCTTAAGCAGGCTCCACACTCAGCTCAGAGCCCACAACGCTGTGATCATGACACAAATCAAGAGCCAAAATCAAGAGTTGGATACTCAACTGACTGAACCACCCAAATGCTCCAAACTCAGATCTTTTAATTGAAATCTTATCCTTTCCACTACATTCCACCATTTCCAAGTAATCTTTATATTCTCTTTCAAGGGCTGGGACAAGTATGGGGTGTAAAGTCGTTTGGGGGAGGAGGTGGGAGATATGCATTAAAGACTAGCAGAAAGAGCTGTCTAGAATGGGCATGAGCATAGATGAAGACAAATACAAGGAATAGGTAACTGCCTTTTCTTTGGAAAAGGGGATGAAGACTGGGAAAGGTCAGAGAAGAAACTATACTGGGTGAAGTTCATACACAACAACTGTTAAGGTGAATGCTGTGTTTCACCTCCTATAATAATGGAATAATTATTCTTTTTAATTCACATTTTAACAATATTTAAATCATGTTCATTTATAAAGTAGCACCCAGGCAATTATAATTCAATAAAATTTCCTTTTGATCAAAAGTATAATCACTTAAGTTACAGCCATTTCCTAAACTCAAATCAAGAAGTAAGTCAAAATTACTTCTGAAGAAAAAGAAAAGTTGTGAAGTTTCTTTCTGTGGTTATGGATGTTCAGAAGCAAGTTTACGTGGAAGCTGAATCCACATTAGAGGTAACTTAGCATTAGTTTTAGGAAAGAGGTGGGGAGATCTAGCACCCAGGAGAGGAAAATGAGGGAAACTCTAGGTGGGTAAATATTTCTCTTTGCTACTAAAAAGCCAGAAAAAATCTTGATGGAAAGAATATTTGGGATGGCCACTACAGACTTTCTGGAGGAACAAGAGAAAAAAGAAACCCTAATTTCATGAACTGTACCCTTGAATCCATTAGCAACAAAGAATTTTGAATCTGAAGAAAAGGTAGAAGAACAAGGATGTATATAGCAAAAGTGAGATCTGGGAGGAGAGAGGAGAAAGAGTCCTCTTGGTTGAAGCTTCACCTTTTGGTGAAAGACTATGGGGCATTCCATCTGCCAGGTGCCTTATTAGAAAAGGACTAGTGAGCTGATAAATTCAGTCTTTACTCTTCTTATAACACCAGGTAATCACTTCACCCAGTTCTGAATGTTTAGATTTCTCTTCTTTCAGTTCTTTTCCTATAAATTCTATTTTCTCTATATATAAAGATATAGCTTAGTTTTTCATCTTTTGTCTCCAGATTGGCTTTTCCTTATGACTCTTATGAAGACTGATCTCTTATGAAAAGGACTACTTATGCTATGAAATAGTACATTCTCTTTTAACACAGATCAACTCCAAAAATTTTACATTTTCTTTGATTAGTTTTGGTAAGTTTCTTCTATGTAGTTGGTGTTCAAGGGAGTGAAAACTTGCCCTTAAAGAAAAAGACCACCAAAAAAAAAAAAAAAAAAAAGAATAATGGATCTCCAAGGAAATTCACAGAGATCGACACCTGGGTTCATGTGTTCAGGCAACACTGCTACACCTTGTACAGCTTCTCCAGGAGAAACTCTGGGAGAACTTCAGTCTAGTCCTTCTCAGAGCTACCTTGGTCACTGTATCCCTGATCACACAAATACAACAAACCACACAGAATACCTGTCAATACCCTGAGCCAAATCTAATAACCAGGCATAACCCCATATTTAAAGATCCCACGATAGCTAGATTTCCTATATAAATATACAGTTCTCCCACAGTGGGTGATATACAAAGGTAAGAAGTATTCTAGGTTTTCCAAAGGTATTTTCCTTATGGGTTCTTCATCTGTGACCATGTTGCTCATTTTATTGGAGCACTATATAAATGAGTCTTTATAATTTATAAAATGAAATTTGGTTTCTTTGATCAGCATTTAATTTTATCTTCTTCATATGAGTTGTGCCCTTAAATCTGGCCATCTGGTCCCATGTAGCTAGAGAAGAGGCCAAATTTGGCTCAATCTGGAAGAATGTTTTAATGTTTCAAGTTGTCCACTCTAAAATGACTCTTCTGCAGAAGACTCTTCAGCAGTAAGTTTGCTGGCATGTGTCCTACCCACCAGCACCCTATGTGTCTGAGAGCTGTTTAACTGAGACACCTCTGCCTCATTTAGAGGAATCCTCTGTGACCACCCCTCCTACCTCGGGCCTCATTCCCACCATGCATTCCTAGATCTGCCCAGCATCTCTGGAGCTATCTCACATTTTTAGATATTGTCTCATCTTCTGCCTTTTGGATTCAGTGAGTTCCACCTGTTTCCTAGATCCACTCTCAAGATGCAAATTACTCTTTCCATTTTAATTCATTTATTCAATAAATTTCAATTAAGGTTATAGAGTGTGACAGGCACTCTTCTAGGTCTTGGGGATGTAAAAAGGGAAAAGGCATATAGAGTCTATCATCTTGCTTACATTTTAGTGAAAGGAGGCAGATCACAAAGCAGAGTAAAGAATTAAAGATGAATGGATTGAGTGTTTTAAACAGACTGACCAGGAAGACCTATATGACAAAGACATGATGTATAAAGTGGTAAGGGTGAGAGATGTAGAATTTTGCAGAGCAGGCACTCTAGACTGAGCTAACAGCAAGTGCAAAATCCTGAAGTAAAAGTATGTTTGCATTTTTGATGCATATCAAGGCTACCTTCTCTGCACCAGCTCTCTGAATCCTGGCCAACACAGACTCAGATCCAATCAGCCTCAATCTTGGGTACATCCATTATGGCCACTCACAAGGAGAAGGAATGCTGAGGAGAGGCCAGGTAGATTCTTGTCATGAGGTGTGAAAGGGGGGACCCCAGCACGGAGTGACTGGGATTCTATAATATATGTCTACATTTAGGTAACCCACCAGTAAACTAAGGAAAATGAGACTTATAGTATGTATTTAACCAGCGGTGTTTAATAACGTTGTCTTCATGTTTGAGACAGGCATACGTGGTCATCAATTCCAAAGCATTTCCATCAAAGTAGAAAGATGCAGAGAATAAAGGCTGAGATATATTCTTTAAAGCAAAGCTTTGATGTATTGATCAAACCCTTCTATTCTCCCACCCCTTGCTATGCTTCTGAATTCCATGGTTCGTGGGTCAGGAGTGACTGAAGGTGACATTCTGAGGAAGGCCTGACAAAGTTTAGGGGTTACCAGCCTAATGATGCATATTTTCAGCTTCTTGGTTTAAGTTTTAATTTCCAAACAAACAAATGAATGGAAGTGAAAGCGGTGTGGAAGAAAACGGAACAACTCAGTATTTTAAAGCTTGGTATTTAAGTGGTTCTGAGGGCTATTCACCATCTATGTGTAATACATAATGCATAACAGTAGCTACAATGTCTTTAGCCCTTATTATGTTCTAAATTCTATGTTAATGGCAAGTAATTTATTTATTCCTTACAAAATCTCTTCCAAGGAGGCAAGGTGCTTTTATTGCCTCCATCTCACGGAGGACAGATCTGAGTCTTTGAAATACAAAGGGATAGGCCTGATACCACAATACCAGTGAATGGCAGAGCTGGGACTAGAACCCAGACCCCTCAGTCTGCACAGCCCAAGCTATTAACCCACCACAGGAGCTCACCTCCAAAGCAGTGAAAGATAATTAGTGTATGTAAGAATCAGAGTTTTACTTACGCTCCTATTATGAAGAAAAAAATCATCAGTTACTATAAGGAAGAGTTCCTACCTTATTTTGAAACTCGTTCATTAAGGTTCAAGATGGCAAGAAGTGAAACTGGAAAATTAATCTCTGCTAATATGTCTATAGAAGAATACCTTCCCTAGGTAATATGGTAGCATCTTACCTCATGTTAGGGTCAGATGTTGCCCAACTTCAAAGTCTTAGTAAAGTGGGAGACTATCAGGCCAGGGAGGAGAAGGTAGAGCTTGAGCAGTGGTTACATGGACAGAGGAGAGTGAGGATGGGGATACAGTCTCAGCAGAAGCTTGTAGGTGAGAATATTTATGTAAAGCATGAGGCTCAATTTACTAGGGATTCATTGCTCAAGCTAGTGTTTGTGAAGTGAGCTCCTTGTTCCCTCTTCCAGATGTGAGGGTTGTTTTGCAGTCAGGTATAATGCAATCAGCACTGCCTTACTAGGCTGGAAACCAGCCTGTCATCCCAGCCTCTCCAATTGCTGGGGGACTCTGGAGAAGTCAGTTAACCTCAACAACAGACCCTTTTCTCATCTAAAAAAATAAGACAATTGGAGTAGACTATCCCTTCCAGCAATTGTGTGAATCAAGGAGAATTTACAGCTGTTGCCATTCATTAAGTTCAAATTAAGTCACTCATTATTTTACCTCTTGCTAGATAGAAAGAAAGCACATGGTAGAGTAGGTGGCTCCTAGAAGGGGCTCAGAAAATATCTGCTCGCTGACTGTATCCACAAAATATACATGCAGACAAATGGCCAAAGAACCCTAAGCTATGTCGGAGGAGCTCTATTTTAGGATGAAAAGCGGCACTCATCCATCTTGTACAACAGTACTATCTACCAGATGCTTACTAACCTAAAAAAAATTGCTTTAGTTTAGAATCGTAATGCAAAGTAAATGGCAAAATAGTATGTAAAGTATAATTTCACTTCAAAAAAGTGAGAATAAAAGAACATATGTAAATGTTAATGGACCAAAAAGATTGGGGGTTCATACACGAAGCAGTTGACAATGGTTTTCTGGAAAAGAGATTGGAGTAGAAATATGACTGACTTTTTACTTTCCACATCATGCACTTCATTACCTCTGCATTTTGTATAACATTACAGTACATATACTGGATTGCTAAAATACTCTAATTGTTCCAAACTAGCTTGGCCAGGAATTGCTTGTGTCACATTTTACACGTCAGCCTCTGTAAAAAACTAAGCCCAAAAGATTTCCTTAAACCTAGAGATGCTGCCTGGCTTTTTACACTGCAGGAAACACACACACACACACACACACACACACACACACACACACAGCTAATGTTTTTTCCAGTTAACACAAGTGTGAATGAAAAGGTCTTCCTTTTTTTTTTTTTTTTTCTTTCAGTTCCTGTGACCCCCAGGAGAGAAGGCTGTGGGCTGATTATTAGAGCATTTTAGTGTGTGGGTTTGCCTGGAAGCAATAGCTAGCAAAGGCTCGAAGATGGGAATAACAATAAAGCATGCTCAGCTTGTAGAGCTCTGAGCTGAACAGCATTCCTCTCGGCCAGATTTTATTTCTTGTTAATTATATCCGATTCCACTTGAGTACGGATTTCATTGAATTTAAAATGCTGGGAGTGGGGGTCACTGCTCCATGCTATTCATCAGAAACATCAATGAAAAGGACACCCCAGAAACCCTTGACCATCAGCTGTGCAAATACATTACCCCTCATTGTGATAGATTTTCTCCAGTAATTACGATCACCTTTTCTCCAGTCTGTGTCTGTGAGCATTTCTAGAACACTTGATGCCATAATACCCAAAGAAAAAGCCCCTTCTGACATAATGGAGGCAATATAAAATATGTGCTTTCACGTCATGTAAAAATTTATGACATTCACACAAAGAGGAGTATTTATTTCCTATGTGTATGCATCTCTGCTTTCTGTTGCTATTGACGAATGGGAAAAGATAAATGTACCATAGATGGAGGAAATAATGGCAGGGAGGGGAGCTGACTGTTGACTTCCAATCCAGTGAATCCAGACAAGCCACAGAAGCCCAGCACCCAAGGCCCTGATGACGGCGGAAGGGGATGGGGTGATCTCTCACCCTAAGTCTATGAGAATCAGAAGGATGAAGTGGGATGAGCACAGGCCTCAAACTCAGACCTATGTGTGAATCCAGCTCTCGCTCTGAAAGCTTAGAAAAGCTAACTGACCTTTGCTCAGCTGTCGAATGAGATACTAATATCTAGTCCAGTGTGCTGAAGAAATTATCGAAATAATATATATAAAGCCTCTTCTCTACTCCTTAGTAGTGCCTTGCATGGTGCTTAGTAGATAGCCCCTCAAAATTTCCTCCCTTTAACTCTTTTTCTCATCTCTATTAACGGTTCTTTCTTTTCCTTTCCTAATTGTTTGGCAGAAATGGCCAAGGTTTTTTTTTTTTTAACCTTCTGACCTCAAAGCTTCAAAACAGGCCAGTAGGACCATAAGCCAAAACCAGCCAAGCTAATGGATAGAATAATTTTCTCCCTTTTTCCACTTTGGGTCTTCAAAAAACTAAAAAATATAGACATATATAAACAACCACATACATAAACTTATAAATGAAGATAATCTTTACATTGTCCTTAGCCCTGATATAGATAGATGATAGTGAGATAGAGCTTTTATTCAACTTCATTTTTTTCCTTTTGGCCTAGGTTTATACTCTGAATGTAATGTTTACTAATTAGCAGATCATCCAGGTCATGAAATGTTTATTAGTAGCTCCCACCACCATGTTGAGTGGTGCTTCCTTTGATATTTTCAACTGGGGCCCATGCCATACATAGTGTAACTGCATTCTTACACTAGTTGGAAGGCTATGAAATATTCTCCCTCCTACTTTGTGGAAGGGCAGAGCTGGAACCACAGTGAGTCTTATGGGGCAGTTGCATTGGGGACAAAATTGAGAGGGGAGCCAAAAAATTCAGTAATCAAGATAAACAATATTTTAATGCAATTTTTAAAAAATATGGGGTTCCTGGGTGGCTCAGTCAGTTAAGCGTCTGACTTCAGCTTAGGTCATGATCTCACGGTTTGTGAGTTTGAGCCCCGCGTCAGGATCTGTGGTGACAGCTCAGAGCCTGGAGCCTGCTTCAGATTCTGTGTCTCCCTCTCTCTCTTCCCTTCCCCCAGGTGTGCTCTATCTCTCTCTCAAAAATAAACATTAAAAACTTTTTAATTGCAATGTATGCAAAAAATCCATGATGAACAAAACTTAACATTTTAAACAAAGACAGGAATAAACCACGCACTTGCATATCCCTGCCCTGCTCAGCTCTCCTGAGCCAGGTCCTGGGTAGGCCCTGCACCTGAAATCAGTACCTGGCATTCTGGTCTCACATTACTTAGCTACATGCCTCAGATGAGTCACTGGACCCCTCTGGTTCTCAGTCTCTTCATCTTGTTTCACTTGGAAGACTGATTAGCAACCTTCCAGCAACCCTGTGAACTTGCAAGTTCTATGGTTTTCTAGAACCTAAGGCTATTGGACTATCAGCAATGACTCACAAAAACAAGATTCTTTCACTGCACCAGCCATTCAATCCAAAATGTTTACTGAGCAATTACTACGTAACAAGTGCTGTGTTAGGTGATGAAAACAGAAAGTTAAGGGCTACAGAAACATGCAGAAAGGGAAGCCAACCCTAGTGCTAAAAGGGCAGGACAACCTTCCCTAGGAAGAGACTCTGGCCTAAAGGACTAAAGGAGCTAGGCAGGGAAGTCAAGGATAGAGTTCCAGAAAAGGAGAACAACATGGCCAAAGACATGAAGGTAACAAAGAAAAATCCTACTGAAGAACCATAAGTGTAGTATGGGTGGTATTTAGTGTAAGTGGGGTGGATGAAACAAACAAAAACCGGTCTTTGATTACAGAGGAGTAATGAAAGTCTAAGAGAGTATGAGGAGAGTGTAAGATAACAGGGGCGCCTGGGTGGCTCAGCAGGTTGGGCATCCAACTTCGGCTCAGGTTATGATCTCATGGTTCATGGGTTCGAGCCCCATGTCGGGCTCTGTGCTGACAGCTCGCTCAGAGCCTGAAGGCTGTTTCGGATTCTCTGTCTTCCTCTCTCTCTGACCCTCCCTTGTTCACGCTGTCTCTTTCTCTCAGAAATAAAAAAAAAATTAAAAAAAAAAAAAGAAAACGATGGAGAGTGTAAGGCAAAGAACACTGCGTTATGGTCAGACCCAGGTTCCAGTCACTGCTCTGCTGCCAATTCACTAGATAACAGGGCTTCCATTTCCACTGGCGTGCTATTTTAGGACACACCACAAGCTTTTCCATAAAGAAGAGAGGCTTTTAATTCCCAAGGAATATTGGAAATCTCACATCTGAGATATTTAGAGTTTACATCCTCAGTACCAAAGAGGTGCTATAATTAATATATGTAGTCACTTCCCTGCAAACAATTTGCTAAACAGCTAAGTAGCTGTTGTGTGAATGCCTGTGAGCCCAAAGAGGCCTGGGACCAGCCGAAGGCAAACAAACTTTCATCTTCACCAGACAGGCATGAGAAGGAGGCGACGAGGCAAATGTGCTGGGCAGATACGCCCAGCACACAGCGACCCCACCTAGGCTTATGACAGGTAGAGCCACTCTGCTGTTGCCAAATGTGTCTGCCAGTTTAATTCTGGCATTGGGAAACAGGATTAGAGCCAACTACTTATAACCCAACTGAAATAATTTTTTTTTTTTTTAATGAGCACCAAAGCACACAATCTCTTGGGTCCTGAACATAACAAAGCTTTACGTTTGTAACCTCAGTGTGGTCACACACAATATCTACTATGTATCGAGCACTCACTCTATGCTGAGCTTTACAAATATTAACTAATTCCCGCAATTCTATGTGATGGGTTAAGATGGTTATAGGCATCTTACAGGCAAGAGTAATTTGAAGCACAGATAAGTAAACTATGTGCCCAAAGTCGCACAGTTGAGTGGCTGAGCCAAAATTCAAATACAGCCTATCTAACTCTAGTCTGTGCTCTCAGCCGCCATGCTACCTAAACAAGTTCATCATCCTGTAACACCAAGTGACCCCCTTAGAGTCGGTGCTCAAGGATCTGGATTCTCTCGGCTGTAGCAAGCACGTCAGTCATTGAGTTATGGGGAAGGAGAGCACACTCCACATCCTTCCTGAAATCCATCCTCTTATGCTCTTAGGAAGAGGTGTCCTTCCTTCTCTGTCTCTTCTCTCTTGCTCTCATTTCCCACACCTTTTGTTCTCATTGGACACCAGGTCTCCTTGCCAGCTCCCCCATGATAAAAAATGCATTTGAGGCTCAGTGATCCTTCTCTCTATGGCCCCATAATTTTTCCCCTACCAGACTTCATAAATGACTGATAGGTTCACCCTGCCTGGATTTTCTTACCTTCCGTTCCCCACTCAACCCCTTGGAAATATGGTTTCTGAGCACATTGCTATCCTAACACTGCTTTCTTAATGGTCACGGTGAACCCCTTTTCACTATCTTTTTTTTTTTAAGTTTTTTTTTAATGTTTTATTTATGTTTGAGAGAGAGTGTGAGTGGGGGGCAGGAGGGGGGGTGCTGAGAGAGAAGGAGACACAGAATCCGAAGCAGGCTCCAGGCTCCGAGCTGTCAGCACAGAGCCCGATGCGGGGTCACAGTGAGATCATGACCTGAGCTGAAGTCAGACGCTCAACCGACTCAGCTACCCAGGTGCCCCTTCACTATCTTTTTAAGTTTCCTACTTTCAATCTTTTCAACCTCTCTGTACTTAAAATCACCCTGGTAATTTACATACTTGATGAGGAGAGACAATTTGTAGGATTACTAAAATTTAGGGCACCTGGGTGGCTCAGTCATTAAGCATCCGACTTCGGCTCAGGTCATGATCTCATGGTTCGTGAGTCTGAGTCCTACACTGGGTGAGCTCGAGCACCATTTCAGGTGAGCCCCACTTCCATCTCTCTCTCTCTCTCTCTCTAGATATAGATATAGATATAGATATATAGATATAGATAAAGATATAGATATAGATATCTCTTGTGCCTTTCTCCTGCTCACATTCTCTCTCTCTCTCTCAAAAATATATAAATAATAATAAAGGAATAGAAACAATAGTTGTCATTTACTATGAAAAGCCACTACACCCCGGCATCTGTACTATGTGCTTTCCAGCATGTCCAGTGCCACCCCAAAATCAGTTTCCACAACATGGCATTAAGCCTTTCACTTTTCTGAGCTAACCTCTCTCCCCATTCTTCTGGCATCATCCACCCAAAGGTCAAACAAAAATGCTATCAATGATACTCCTTCTCTTTCACCTCCTATAGTCAACTGAAAACAAGCTCAAGTGTTTTTATCTGTTCTGACATCTCTTATTGGAATTTTAAGGTTGGAGCTCAATAGGCTGGGGTTTGGTTCAGTAAGGGACCCATTTCCTAGGGCTGCATGGTTAGAACATGGGATGTCTGGCCCTCCTCCCCGGATGCCAAGATGCTATGAGCTCTTAAAATAAGGCCTGTGCCTCACGAACTCCCTAGCTCCAGCCTATCTTAAAAGTTTGAGCAAACCACATTAAATTAGGGAATTCTGACAAGTAAGGGGGAAGGAAAGGGGAAATCACATTTACCGCCAGCCTACTATGAATCAGGAACTATGCTAAGTGCCGTTGCTTCCGAGATGGGCTGACGCTATAGTATTTCAAACAAAAAGTGTAATGTCACAGTGCTGCTTTTTGTTGGCACTTCATAAGAAAGTTCTTTAGACAGGTAGTCTCCCTGGATCATTTTGCCGCTGACCTCCCAAAGGATGTTCATCTTGGGGGAAGAGAAGTCATGATTTAGTTTCTACTATTCTAATGCAAAAAAAAAAAAAAAAAAATCACCTCATGACTGGCTTTCTCATTCACTGATTTAATTTCATTCCACAAATATTTAATGAGCCCCTACTCTGTACCAAGACTGTGATGGGTGCTGGAGACGCAGCTGTGAATACCTTTCCCTCAAATCACAGGAAGGAGGGCCACACGAGTGGACGCTGGGGAAGTGGACGGGAGCCGGAGAGCACGCGGCCCAAGGCTCTCCTTAGATGAGCAGGGCTGACTTTTTCCCCCGCGTCTCCCAGGCACCATCTCCTCCCCTCCACCCCCTCCGCTACCATCCTCATCACTTGACACCCGTAATTCCACAATAAGCTCCCTGCCTCCAGTCTCACCACCTCCAGCCCATCCTCCGCACTGTGGTCACAAGCGTCCTTCCTGCATGCAAATCTGATCACGTCTCAAACTTTCCTTCAAACTCTCTCCCAGCCCTGTGGATAAAACTGAAGCTCTTTTGCTTGGGATATTTCCATCCACACTTGATCTCTGCGCTGATGGTTTGCCACTCCGTGGCGCCAAGAACCCATCTCTCTTGCTGCAGCCACACAGGACTACTTCCAGGTCTCACACGGTTTGTTTTTGCTGCTTGTTGCTTCTGCCTAGAAAGCCCTTCTCTTCTCCTTGTTCTTCTAGACTCAGCTCACCTCAACCTCCCTAAGAAGCTTTCTTGATCTTCTCACCCTCCTTTAAATTTTTTTTTAATGTTTTATTTATTTCCCGGAGAGAGAGAGAGAGACAGCATGAGCAGGGGAGGGTCAGAGAGAGAGGGAGTCACAGATTCTGAAACAGGCTCCAGGCTCTGAGCTGTCAGTCAGCACAGAGCCCGACGCGGGGCTCGAACCCACAAACGTGAGATCATGACCTAAGCGAAAGTCGGACGCTCAACCGACTAAGCCACCCAGGCGCCCTCTTCTCACCCTCCTTTAGGTGGATGCCTTCCTTTTGCACTTTCATAGCATCTTGGGCATATCTCGATCCAAACATAGCATTCGTCGTCATTAATGTTACCCAGCTGCTGTTCATGTCTGTACCCACACTCCAGCACCCTGTGCTCTGGTCACGTGGGACGGCGTACAGTTACCCTAACTCATCAGGCACATTCACGCATCTCCTCTGCCTGGAAGGTCCTTTCTACCCTTCCTACCTGGTAGGAGACGGTTCGTTTTCAAAACTATCTCAAGTCACCCAGAGGAAGAAAAAATACAAAACCAGTAACACCGTACTACTGGTATTCAGTTCACCCTATAATTACAAAAGTTAAACAGACTGCGCCATAATTAGCTAAATACCTATTTCCCCCACCTTGAAAGCTGGAACTATTATTTTTTACTTCCTTGTGGTCTTTTTTGCCCCCAGCCTCCAGTACATAGTAAGTGCTGATGTGTATTTTCTGAATGGCGAGAAAATCCAGGAGCAAGGATAGAGTATATAACATACATCTTATATACTACTGCTCTGCAGTAGTACAGAGTTATCCTACCTCTAATTATTTCATGTGTGTTAAAATTATATTAACAACTAGATTATAATCCCCTTGAGGCCCGGAACTATGTTATATATTTTTATATGACTTCTAATGCTAAATATGAGATATGTGGTCAATAAATACTTGTAAACAGAATCTGAACATAATCAAAGTGAAGAGAGATTGCAGATGTAGGAAGAGGAAATATATCATAAAAAGAGAAAATAGAGCTCTAGTATAAAGCAAAAAAAAAAAATTTAAATCTTTCCTTGCCAAGTTTTGCAAAGAAAATGATGAGAATGTTCACCATGAAATAAAAAGGACATATGCTGATAATTACATTTAAACCCCCTCTATGCCAATATCAACTTGCAAATATTTCTCGAAAGGTATTTTCTTCCCTGGTTATTTTAGAAAAAAAAAAGCTTTCAGATTTCTATCTTACTAAATATTTTTAAAAATCATAAAAGGTGTATGGAAGTGTTGAATCACTATATTGTACACCCTAAATTAATATTACACTATATGTTAGCTAACTGGAATTTGAATAAAAACTTTTTTTTTTAATTTCTGAGAGAGAGAGAGAGAGAGAGAGAGACAGCATGAGCAGGGGAAGGTCAGAGAGAGGGAGATACAGAATCTGAAGCAGGCTCCAGGCTCTGAGCTAGCTCGCAGCACAGAGCCCGACATGGGGCTCGATCCCACAAACCATGTGATCATGACCTGAGCCGAAGCTGGGCACTTAATCGACTGAGCCACCCAGATGCCCCAAAACTTTTTTTAAAAAATCACAAAAGCAAACCTGTTTTAATAATATGCATCCCTTTCCCAATCCCCTCTTTTTTTTTTTTTCTCCAAAACTTCTTCACCTTTGGCTATGTTGACTCATGAGTCAAAAATCTCTTTTATTTGTGAACCTGCTCGATTAGCTTCATATATATGATGTTCTCTCGCACTTCAAAGAAGCTACAAAATGTTAAAAACAAAAATTTTCAAAGGTCCTCAGAGCAGCAGACTGATGACCCAGAACCCTCTCTAATGACCCACAGTCTCAAGTTCTGGATCTGAGCTTTTAGTGTTTTCTTCTGTCAGCATCAGCTTGGCTTCCAGGTTCCCCACACTCTCTTCTTCCGAGGCTTTGGAAGTACAGAAAGAGTAAAAACTATACGTGTCCACACAACCCACTTCTCAGAGAGAAACAAAAGGTCAAAATGGAGAAACTTTCACACATGGCACTCTCTAGACTCAAAGAACTAATTTGTGGTTGCGCTAAAGGTTAGCCCAGGTACAGCCAAGTCTTTTCTTACTCCAGATGTGACATTCCAGAAATCTCCATATTAACGTCCCATCAATTAAAAAAAAAAGAAAGAAAGAAAAAGAAAGCCACCATCCACAGAAGTAGAAGGGTGTATGAATTCAGTGAAGCCAGCAGAGTACCTTGCCTCACACTGGACGTCTTCCTGCCTTAATAAGCTTCTAGTCACTCCTCTCCTAAATAGCCATCATCTGTCCCTCTTCCAGTCCCCTTTGTCCCAGTCCTGGACTCCTCAAACGCTGACTCAGTCTCTGCTGTTTCAAAGGGCCATTAGATTGGAGGCGATTCCCAGGTGCCAGCCCGCGCTCTGAGCTCTGAGGCCCCGCCCCACCCGGGCTGTCATTTTTAGGAAATCCTTTTCTGGGGACCTTTTCCCCAGGACCTGAGACACTCAGAACGGCGCCTGCCCACCAAGCCCGATTACCAGGCTGCAGAGAATCTCTCCTACGAAAAAGGTTAAAAGGGAAAACGATATCCCCACAAAGAAAAATAACCCAGAATCCTCCACATATTCCACCTGTGTGTGTCATAAAACCCCAGGGCAAAAATAAAGCCCCAGCTTCCTCCAGCTGCAGCATCTGCCACCGCAGCCCCAACCCGGCTCCCAGTGCCGCCGCCTCGGTGTGCGTGAAGACAGCACCTTCCCGGGGGAGGAGAGGTCCCGGCGCCCAGCGTTTCCAGGAGGTGATTATGGCAAGCCTTTCAGTAACTCATCATTCAATCCCGCACTGACCCGAGCCTCACCCCGGCGCCTCCGGCAGCGGCGCCCAGCGAGCGAGCCAACGGCTGCCCCTCCAGTTCACAGGTGTACACCCGCCACACAGACACTACGAGGCGCCTAGGGTGCGCGGTTGGGGCGGGATGACAGGTGCCCACGCCTGAGGGGAAATCAAAGGCGACGCTTACAGCCGGGGTGAGAAATCCCAACCCCCGCCGGGGCGGGAGGACTTGGCGCCCGCTACCTGCAGGGCGCCCCCGCCCGCACGGCGGCTCCCGTCGCAGCCCCGATGCAGCCAGGAGGGTGGACCCGGACGGAGGGAGCCTCCACGCCCCCTTTGTCTCCACGGTTCCCAAATGACAGGGGAGGAAAGTTTACGAGCAGGGAGGGTGTAGCTTTCTGCTGGGTCCATCTGACACCTCGCAGGAGGCGACCCTCCCCGGGACCGCCCTCTTCCCCTGCACATCCCGGGCGCCGCCTTCATCCGCACCTGGAAACCCGCAAGCCGGGCTGGGGCCACCTGCTCCGCCGCGTCCGGCCGGGAGCCTGCCCCCCGTCGGCCGGGCGTCCCGGGCACCCCACTCACCTCTCGTGGCGGAGCGTCTTCCCGCGCGCCCTACTGGGCAGTCCGGCCGCTGGAGGCGAGGTGCATTCAGTCGGCGGCCGGAGACACGCTCCCCAGGCTCTGCTGCATTCCGACTGCGTGGGAGACCGAGCGAGCGAGCGCGCGGCGCGGGCGTGTACGAGTGTGTGTTTGTGCGAGTGTGTGTGTGTGAGAGTGCGGGTGTGCGCGCACGCGTGGGGCGGGGGGGGGCGGGGGCGCGGGATCACAGACCCCCCTCCGCCCACATCCCGCGCTCTGCCTCCTCCTCCGCCTCCTCTTGGGGCTGCCTCCAGCACAGGGTCCAGGTTTCAGGATCTCCTGTTTGTTTAATGAAAGGAAAGAGCAAAAGGCTGGCGGGGAAGGGGTAGCGGGGGAGGGCACCGGGCTGCGCATGCTCAAAGAGGGACACCGAGCGCTCACTCCGGAGCGCAGGCCAAGGGAGGAGAGCGAGCTGCGGGTTGTATCCGGCAAGACTGCGCCCGCCCGAGCAGCGCGGGGCTCGGCCGGGGTCCCGGAAGGCAGCGGGGAAACCCGACCGCAAAGGTGCGCGGTGCGCCGGGACTCCCCGCGCCTGCGGTGCGGGAAGCCGGTGGCGGGGTCCCGACGCATCCTCGGAGCCCGCTCCAGCTGCGAGGGTGACCGACGCCGGGTTCTCCCCTCCGAGCGTGTGCAGTGCTGGCGCCGGGGTTGCTGGCAGCGCTCTCCCGCCTCCGGGCCGCGGGGGGCCGCGGTGGTCTCCCCAGAGGTCCAGGAGGAAGCACAGGCAGCAGGTCGCGCCTGAACTGAAATGAGTTTCCAGGTCCGTGCTTCTTCCTTCCCTCCCAACTTCACTCTGCGAAGAGCAGAAAAAGGCAACTGTCTATTGGAGTCCCAAAGCAGGTTTGGCGGGGCGAGGGCGGGGAGGGTACACAAAAACCCTCTTCCAAAGCGGGGGTAGGAAGGGGGTGAGTCTCCTCGGGCTCCACGTTCAGCCTCCTTTGGTGACAAGGTTAGATGGAGGAGACATTTGCCCTTTGCAGGAAGGCCAAAAGAACAATAGGTCCATTGTCCCACTTGCCTCCAGTGCTAAGGCATTCTTGCGGAGTGGGAATTCTGGCTACTTGGTAAAGTGGAGGAAGTGTCAACACGAAGAGAGTCCCGTGAGAGAACCTGAGCCCGCTACGGCCATGACACAGTAACCTGAGGCCAGGGGAGAGGCTGGGCGCGAGGCTTTGCGGGTGCAGTGGAAACTCTTCTTGGGCGAGACTGTTCTAAGAGCAACACAAGCCAGTTGGTTAGGACCCATTCAAGAGCTTCCATTTTCAACTTCCATCCTGTTTAATCCCCCTGCCGCCCCACCCCCCACACTTTTTTCGCTCCTACAGAAGAAAAGACATCCCAAGCAGGGAACTCTTTTTAAATATATTATTACCGGGGCGTCTGGGTGGCTCAGTCGGTTGAGCGACCGACTTCGGCTCAGGTCATGATCTCGTGGGTCACGATCTCGCGGTTCCCGGGTTCGGGCTCGCTTCGGGCTCTGTGCTGACAGCTTGCTCCGGGCCTGGGGCCTGCTTTGGATTCTGTGTCTCCTTCTCTCTCTGCCCCTACCCAAATCATGCTCTGTCTCTCAATAATAAATAAATGTAAAAAAATTAAAAAAATATATATATATATTATTACCTCCTGTTTATTCCTTGTTGGTCTCTCCAGAAAAGGACTACAATTTGGTCACCCCAGCTTTGGAGAGGCAGAAGACAGTCTACTCTATGCAAATCTTTCCAAGCTTTCATTAAAGATCACCTCTGAGCATTTCTATGCAGTGTGAGCAAGCAGATGCCTACTTGCTGAACTCTGACCCCTGTCCCATTCATCTTCCCAAAAAGAATGTCAAGTGACACTAGAACAGCAGGACAATTAGATCTAACCCTAGAGCACACGCAGAGGGGAGAAAACAGCATGTCTAAATAGCACCAACAGAAGCAAAGTTTAGGAGAAGACAGGGAAGGAAGGAAGGAAGGAAGGAAGGAAGGAAGGAAGGAAGGAAGGAAGGAAGGAGGGAGGGAGGGAAGTTAGGAAGAGAAAGAAGGGAAGAAAAGGAAGGGAGAGAGAGAGGAAGGGAGGGAAAGAAGAAAGTAAGAGAGAGAGGGAGGGAGGAAGGGAAAGAGGAAGGAAGAAAAGAAGGGAGGGAGGGAGGAAGGAAGGAAGGAAGAAGAGAAAGGGAAAGTTCTTTAAAAGTGAAAGTACCCTGAGTGTTAGTGGCCGGTTCCTTCTCTCAGCAGCTCTTTCAAAGGAATAGAATTGCAGCATCTCTTTGCTAAAAGACCAGAGAGTGTGAGTCTGTATCCACTACGTACAGGAGGAGATCAGGTTCTCCTGAAAAGTAGCAGTGTTTATACGGAACCACTCACAATATTTGGGGCTCCTACTTCTAGGCTTGCTTTTCTCAGGCCTTCCCCTTGGCACCAGGCTTCTCGGAAGACATCTAAGACAGATCTGTCTTGTTACCACATTCCCGGCAGGGCAGTGAATAGTGTCCCCTGGAATTCAGGGTGTTAGCACCGGCAGAGCTCTGGGGCAGGAAAGCCACTCTCCCTACCCTGACAGTCCATAGGCACCAGGTGAGTGCGGGGTCTGAATCCGAGAGGTGGGTGGGACCTGGAACAGAGAGGCTGGGCTGGGGCAGGTGGAGGAGTCAACTCTGCAGTTCTATCAATAGAGATGGTACTAGAACTTCTTCCTACAATGGTAAAGTGCCCAGGGCTGCTTGGGCAAGAAGCACACTCTCCTTTATCGAAGGCTGCCCTTGGGTGGGGAGGAAAGGGACACTACTCCCTTTGATGGCCGGGGACACTGTGTTCACAATCTCAAAGTTCTAACAAGGTCAAGAGTGAGG
Source organism: Proteles cristata cristata (assembly GCA_017311185.1). NCBI lineage: Eukaryota > Metazoa > Chordata > Mammalia > Carnivora > Hyaenidae > Proteles > Proteles cristata. The sequence goes on from JAESUZ010004879.1 coordinate 281,626, forward strand.
AGGCTTTACAAGATGGAACTGCAAATAAAGTGGAATCCCTTCATGGTGCTGCTATGAGAGGGTGAACCAGCAGCTCTGGAAAAGATTTTTACCATTTGGAGAGGGTAGGGGAAGCACAGGGCACACTGAATGCGACGATGTACATAAATCACTTAACAGTGAGTGTTTAGTGCATAGCGTGCTCTCCATGAGTTGCAGCTATTATTATTTTGCCTTCAATATTATGGATTTTTTTTTTTAAGGCTGAGGAAACTTTTCTCCCTGAGCTTAAACAAATAAAACAGATGAAAGCCAACGGCCTTCCAATTTTCCTCCTGACTTCCTCCATCAGCCCCTCACACATCATCTTGATCACTTATGTATTCAAATCCATGAAATGAAAAGCATGCTGTAAAAATGTGTGTCCGTGTGAATGGTGACTAACCCCAACCCTCACCCCCCCACACTCAGATCGAGACAGTAAGTGTGGGGCAGCACTGTTGTTCAGTAATATGCCTCGAGCGCTTTTTGCCACTCGCACCTCTCAGAGATTAAGGACTCTTCCCACTTAGCAGTCAGGGGCTCCTGCTGCAACACCCCACCTACCCTGGCTCATCAAGCTTTGTGTTTTTCACTTTTTTTTTCTGCCTTCCTTCTAATTTTAGCAATTTAATGTGTTACTCCTCCTAGGTAACAGAATGCCCGAAGCCAATTAATAGGCACACATCTGCAGATGGTTTTGAGAGAAATTAATGGTAAAATTGTCAGGTATTTTCAGTGCTCCTTAAATTCAGATTTTAGATGTAGCTTTGATCCCCTACCTAGTGGACAGTCCCTAAACCTTGCACCTCTCTCCACCAACACACACACACACACATCTAATGGCCTCACCTCATATATCAGCAAAATAAACCAGTATCCTTGCCCACCCATGTATGAAATTATATTTTTTAAAAAGAGCTAGCTTTTAAATTTTAAATAGAACTGGTGGTTCAAAACATGGTTTCAATACAAAAAATTTTAGAATTGATAAAAACTAGTAACAGATACAATGTTTGAGCACAAAACTCTCCAAAGTTATGGATGCTATCTATAGTGAGGTCTCAGTTCTTTAAAAATTATATGAAATTATGGGGCACCTGGGTGGCTTAGTCGGTTAAGCGTCCGACTTTTGCTTAGGTCATGATCTCGCGGTTCCTGGGTTCGGGCCCTGCGTTGGGCTCTGTGCTGACTGCCAGCTCAGAGCCTGGAGCCTGTTTCAGTCTGTGACTCCTCTCTCTGACCCTCCCCTGCTCACGCTGTCTCTCTCTCTCTCTCTCCTAGAAATAAATTAAAAAAAAAAAACATTAAAAAAATTATATGAAATTAATCCCATTGGGCTACATATTGCTGAAATAATATAACAACTCTGCGGTGATACAGTATATGCATAAATTCTGCTCTTAATATTTTCTAATAATTATGAAACACACCATTTCCATTTGAATTGTTCTATCTATAATTTTAATTACTTTCAAATACCACCCTAATGAGACAAATTATCATTTTTTCTTTTTGGAGAAATTTCATATATATAGCAATCTTTTCTTGTTCAGTAAAAATGCCAAGCATTTTTTAGCAAGGGCTAAACTGATGATTTATTATTATAAGAATCAACATGTTTCCATGAATATCAAAAACCATGACAAACTTAGTGATTCAATAAGTCTATACATTTTGCTATGCTCACAAGTGTAGCTACCATTTACCACCATACAAGGCTATTACAGTATGTCATGCCTGTGCTGTAGCTTTTATTCCCATGACTTATTCATTCTATAACTGGAAGCCTGTATCTCCCTCTCCCTCTCACTCATTCTTCCCATCCACCCACCCTTCCCCCTCTGGCCACCATCAGCTTGTTCTCTATATTTATGGGTCTGTTTCTGCTTTTTGTTTACTCATTTTGTTTTTTAAAATTCCACATATAAGTGAAATCACATGATATTTGTCTTCCTCTGTTTGACTTATTTCACTTAGCATAAAGCTCCCTAGGTCCATGAAGGTTATCACAAATGGCAAGATCTCATCCTTTTTCATGGCTTAGTAATATTCCACTGTATATGTGGTTCACCTGGAACTAATATGCTTTGTGTGTCAACTATATTCAAAAAAAGAGGGGAAAAAAGAAACCAATGTTTTTTCAGCTTTACTGGGGTATAATTGACAAATAGAAATTGTACATGTTTAAGGTTAAGAAAAAACTATCACAAAACTATCCCCATAATCTTATTGTCACTTTTGACACATTAAGTCCTCTTTTTATGTCTGACTTGCCCCTGATTAGGTTGGTTGTGAGTCATTCAAGGGCAGAGGCTTATTTCTTTTTAATGGTCCTGGTAACTCATGAAAGTAAGCAAGTGGTATATGTTCAGTAAATATTTAAAGAGTGAGTGAATAAATATATAGCCAAAAATAAATTTCTGCTGCTGGCAGGTTGACTTTGAAAAAGACTCCCAAGTACCATGACACTGGTATTTCTCATAAATGATGAAGTCAAACAGACACTATTTTTTAAGATTTTGTAAATGTGATTATCTAAAACTGCAAGTTGGCTGTTGAGAAAGGCAAAACAGGTTTCTGAAGATAGTTTTTATCCCCTTGGAAATATATAAATGAAGCCCATTCTGATTTTGCTGGTTCAGAAAAAGAATGCATTTTGGCTCAAAGTGCAGTAATATTCAAAGGACAGTATCGTCTGGCCAACCTAATGTAGCTAGAATGATGTTCTAATTTATTTAAATTTTCCCCTAAGTAGGATGAATAGTTGAGGCAATAATGGTTAGAATTCTTTTTCTCTTTAAAAGACATCATCCAAAAAGTCAACAAGGACCGCCCCCAGGCTACCTTTGCCAGAATTTCTATTATTGCTGTCTTGGATGAGAGGGGCCCATAAGAAGTTGGCTCTGCTTTCATGGATGGGAATTCGGGGATGGGGAGCAGGGGTGGTGGTGGTAGATTAAACTCTAATATGTCTCAGCTCCAATTACAACTACCCTGAGCCAGAGGTAGGAGACTGGAAAAGCCAGTGATTGGTGTCATGTTTGTTTCCTCTTTTGTTCATGCACCCAGTAGAAGAGCTTCTTGAGACTGATCTCAGCAAAAAAGAGAGATCCCAAGACAGAAGTCACAGTCTTTTATAATCTAGTCTCTGAAGAACCCACCATCACTTGTGCTGCCCTCTAACAATCACACAGACAAACCCTGGTGCTCTCCTCAGATTATCTACATTTGAGGGTCCCTGTGTTTCTTGCTGAGACCCTGATTGATATAGATTTCAAGAATCTTTTTTTAATTATGGACTCATCTCACCCACACTGAACCTAATGCTTGCTGCTCCTTCATCTGCTCTGATTTCTGGGCTCCCCCATATAACATGTATTCCAGGCTAGTACCTCATATGGCCCAGCCCCCAGGATCCATGCACGTTTGTGGCTGGAAATCCTGCCTGATTCTCCACATCCCCACAAGTGAGACCCAGACACCTGTGACAGGTTCCCCTTCTCTTTGGTTCCACCCCTGGAGCCATGCTTGTTCTCTCTCCTTGGAAACATGACCAGGAATTGTTAGAATCGTGAGTCCACCTGCCTCATACTTCACATGTTGTAAACATTCCACTGCAGGGATCTTCTGTCTGCTGACTCTACTCAATCCAGGAGAGGCTAGCCTACCAGAGTCCATCTATTTCTCTTCTTCAGTCTGTCCCATGCTGCCAACATGCAACCCTTCACTCCCAATAATATTCATGTTCTCATTTTTCTCACCTTTAAAATTACTTTCAAATTACTCAAACCACTTATCAACAGTCTATCCCTGGGATCAACAAGCCGATGCCACTGAAGAGCCAGATAGCATGTATTTTAGGCTTTGTGGACCATGCAGTCTCTGTCACAACTTCTCAACTCTGCAGCCACCGACAATGCTTAAAAAAGGGAGAATGGCTGTGTTCCAATTTCTTTCTTTCTTTTACAAAAACAGGTGGTGTGCTGGATTTGGCCCACTAGCTATAGTTTGCCAACCCTGAATATAATTCTTCATTTTCTGCCCTTCACCTCTGTCACCACCAATGTGTTTGTTAGAAAGAACCTGAAAAACCCTGCCTTCTGTTCCACCTATAGGAAAATAATAAAAACTATTAAATTGGTGCAGGAAATCTTAACCCATTGTAAGTTTAGGGACTCCTTGTCAGCGTGGCTTTCACATTATTTTAAGAATTAAGAAAATTATTTTTCAGAAAATTATTTTTTCCTTTTCTGTAAAAAAAAAAAAAGTTGGCTATGTTTTTTCCATGTGTTGCTGGCAGCAACAGCAACTATACTATTTTTAGCCTAACACTGACTCGTGTAGCTCTAGAAGTTTAATGAGAGGAATATTTTAAAGTAAAATGGGTAAAAAAAAAAAATAGTGTGAGCACAATATTCCTGCTTGTTAAAATAAGACAGGTAAATATATTCTAATTATAACTAGCACCTTACGAAAACTGCCACTCTAAAGATAAACTCAACCCCAATAATAAAAAAAAAAAAGAACACATTCTTACGTAGGTCCCCATATAGGAGCAATGCCTCTACTCAGTTGAACTCACAAATTTGGCTGCTGGCTGAGGATTTTTACACATTCAGTCCAAAGTTCTGAAATTCAGCCTAACTAAAAATTTCACTCCCTCAAAGCAATCTACAAATTCAATGTAAGTCCTATCTGTATTAGTTTGCTGGGGTCACAGACAAGGATGTAGGGAAATTAGAACCCTTGTGCACTACTGATGGGAACATAGTATGGTGCGGCCACTATGGAAAGCACTTTGGCAAAAAATAAAAAATAAAATTACCATATGATCCAGCAATTCCACTTTTGGGCATATACCTGGGTAACACATCTGGTAAGATACATTCATTCATAATTTTATTTAAGCAATGTGTATTAAGTGTTTGGTGCCAATATAATTGGAGAATTTGAGGTCAAGAATTCAAGATAGGATTCTGAGGAACTTATGCCTAATGTTCTGATTGTGTATTTATGTTACTTTGACATTTAAAAAATTTTTAAATTTATTATTTGAGACAGAGAGAGAGAGAGAGAGAATCACAAGCAGGCTCTATACTCAGCACAGAGCCTGACACAGGGCTCAATCCCACAACCCTGGCGTCATGACCTGAGCCGAGATCAAGACTTGGATGCTCAACTTACTGAGCCACCCAGGTACTCCAATTTAAGTTATTTTAAATTTACAAGGGAAATGTCTTCAGGGCTTGGCTAGAAACAATCTTAAGGTGTTAATGGAATAGTACAGTATAATCATGGAAATTTTATTTCAACCATCTAACATTGATGTTAATATGAGTTATGACATGAAGTTGTTTGAGGAAACTTTTTAAGAGTATGTCTCTTAGGCCTCAGACATCCCATCACTCTTATAACTGGTAAATAATACAGTAACCCAACAAAGTGCCTAAATCACTCTTCTGACTAGGAAAACTCAGAAAAACTACTGAACTATATACCAAACTATACAACTATACTATGTTATCTTTTGATAAAATACCAGTGATAACTAACATCATTGTCGTCATCATCAGCAGATAATCTTCAGCAGAATCTGTTGCCTTTAGTCTAAATAGCTTGTTATTTTGGCTTGCAGTATTCTCTCTTTTACCAGTAATGGTATCCACATTTCCTCGAACAAACTACCATTCTTCAACCACTAATCCATGTAGTTTAGGGATATGAAACCTCTCCCACTTCCAAGCATGGGCATAGACCTGACCCAGTTAATCAGAATCCCCCATTGCCCCATTGCACTTGTGGAGCCTCAGAGATGGAAAAAGGTCCAAACCAGGAAATTTGATTAAAATCCAGGACTTTTGCTAACAGGAAAGAAAATGTCTCCTTTTACTGGGATTGTAAGCATTTAAAATGCTCTGAGCCTAGGAATGCCAGGAGAGAGGACTTTATATGATTTTGAACTGCTGAACCTAGCCATGCCTTAAAGTATCCCTTTTCAAGGGCTTTTCGGTTACTTGAGCAAATAATTCACTTTTGGTTAAGTCATTTTGATTTAGGTTTTCATTCCCTAGTCCCATAGCAAATGTCTTTACAGATACATTAATTTTGGAATCTCTTTAAGGATAATAATGACAGACAAAAGGGAAAGCTAGCAAAGGATAGAAACTGTGTTTAAAGGATATCTCTGGTCACACTATGACTGATTTCTAGCCCTGAACATTTTAGGCAGTCTTCCACCCATGAACATACATCTTGTACGTCCTCTTCCCTTTTTCTGAATTGCCAGATTCAAAGGCTGGCACCCTTCAGGGCTGATATCCACTGTTAGACAGATGGAGCTGAAGGGGGCAAGGCAGAGGCCAGGCAGACCCTGCCAACTCATTTGGCCTCAGGCCCAGCCCTCCTCTATAACCACTGCTACTGTCAATATCCAAGGAAGGCTGGTCTGAGTTCTCCTTACTGTCAGCTTCTCTGGGTTCCTGAAGATGATAGCGGTGTTGGAAGCTCCTTGCTCCACCCAGGTCTGGTGGGTAAATGTGCCAATCACAGCTTTGTGTGGTCAGACAGGTGTCCACTGGCACTAAGGCAGGATGAAGCTGCCTCTCACCCCAGAGACTCCTGCACCACAGGGTAGTCAGGAAAAGTGCCTGGAACAGCTGCTACCTCTCTGACTGCCAGTCTGATGTGACTGGCTTGGTGGGTGTTGCCTCCTTCCTCACAGCTCCCAAAGTTGTTCAGTTCACAAGCATGCCCTTCCCGAAGAAAATGGAATGTTCTTGTTTGTCTCCCCCACCCACCGAGGTCCATCTTCTACTCTGCATCCAGAAGTGATCTAAAATGTAATCTGACCATGTCACCCACTGGCTTAACCCTTCATTGACTTTCCCTGGACTGGTTCTTAAGGTCCTTCAATGAGCTTGACAACGACTTCATATACATCTTATCACAACCCACCCAACATCTTATCACAACCCACCCAAACCTAGTCTACTCCCATCCATTCCCAGAGTGTCAAGTTTTCTCCCCTTGGTACCTCTTACATACTGCTCTTTCCCCATCATGTATGTCTGACTCTTATTTGTCCTTCAAATGTCAGCCAGGCACCCCCTCATCCAGAAAGTCTTCTATGAATCCCCCAAGGTGGGAGGGAGGATGTAAAGTACCCTCTTCTGTGTTCTCATAGTGACCAGTTTACCTCTAGCCTAGCGCACTCCTCATACTGTATTGTAATTCCACTCGTGACTCCTTTTATAACCTGGGAGCAAACTGAAGATAGAGGGAGTTATGTCTTTTACCTGGTATATAACAGGTGCTTAGCTTATGTTTGTTGAATTAATAAATGGCATGTGACTACCTGTGCATCCCTACCAGAATCAGGGCATAAAACATGGTAGTAAATGCCTGATTCTTTTTTTAATGTTTTTTAAAAACATAATTTATTGTCAAAGTAGCTAACATATAGTGTATACAGTGTGTTCTTGGCTTCGGGAGTAGATTCCCATGATTCATTGCTTACATACAACATCTAGTGCTTGTCCCAACAAGTGCCCTCCTCAATGCCCATAAACCATTTTCCCCTTCCCTCATCAACACTCAGTTTGTTCTCTGTATTTAAGAGTCTTTTATGGTTTGCCTCCCTGTCTGTTTGAAACTATGTTTTCCCCTTACCTTCCCCTATCATCCTCTGTTAAGTTTCTCAAATTCCACATATGAGTGAAAACATTGTATTTGTCGTGCTCTGACTTATTTCACTTAGCATAATACCTCCAGTTCCATCTACGTTGTTGCATATGGCAAGATTTCATTCTTTTTTATTGCCAAGTAGTATTCCATTGTACATATAAGCCACATTTTCTTTATCCATTCATCAGTTGATGGACATCAGTTAGGCTGTTTCCATAATTTGGCTATTGTTGATAGTGCTGCTCTAAACATTGGGGTACATGTGTCCCTATGAATCAGAACTCCTGTATCCTTTGGATAAATTCCTAGTAGTGCTATTGCTAGGTTATAGGGTAATTCTATTTTTAATTTTTTGAGGAACCTCCACACTGTTTTCCAGAGCAGCTGCACCAGTGTGCATTCCCACCAACAATGCAAAAGGGCTCCCATTTTTTCCGCATCCTTGGCAACATCTGTTGTTTCCTGAGTTGTTGATTTTAGCTATTCTGACCAGTGGGATGGTATCTCAATGTGGTTTTGATTTGTATTTCCCTGATGAGGAATGATGCTGAGCATCTTTTCATGTGTCTGTCAGCCATCTGAATATCTTCTTTGGAAAAGTGTCTGTTCATGTCTTTTTCCCATTTCTTCACAGAATTATTTATTTTTGGTGTGTTGAGTTTGGTAAGTTCTTTATAGATTTTGGATACTAACCCTTTATCTGATATGTCATTTGCAAATATCTTCTCCCATTCTGTCAGCTGCCTTTTAGTTTTGTTGATTGTTTCCTTTGCTGTGCAGAAGCTTTTTATCCTGATGAGATCCTAATAATTCATTTTTGCTTTTATTTTCCTGGACTTTGGAGACGTCAAGTAAGAAGTTGTTGCGGCTGAGGTCAAAGAGGTTGTTGCCTGTATTTTCCTCTAGGGTTTTGATGGTTTCCTGTCTCACATTTAGGTCCTTCATCCATTTTGAGTCTATTTTTGTGTGTGGTGTAAGAAAGTGGTCCAGTTTCATTCTCTGCATGTTGCTGTCCAGTTCTCCCAGCACCATTTGCTAAAGAGACTGTCTTTTTTCCATTGGATATTCTTTCCTGCTTTGTCAAAGATTAGTTGGCCATACATTTGTAGATCCAATTTTGGATTCTCTATTCTGTTCCATTGGTCTCTGTGTATGTTTTTGTGCCAATACCATATTGTCTTGATGATTACAGCTATGTAGTAGAGGCTAAAGTCCAGGATAGTGATGCTTCCCGCTTTGGTTTTCTTTTCCAATACTATTTTGGCTATTTGGGGTCTTTTTTGGGATTCATTCCTGGGCTGCAGGGCTGGTTAAATATTTGCAAATCAATCAATGTGACAAATCACATTAATAGAAGAAAGGATAAGAACTATATGACACTGTCAACAGATGCAGAAAAAGCATTTGATAAAACACAAAATCCTTTCTTAGAAGGAACATAATTTAATCTTACAAAAGCCATATATGAAAGGCCCACAGCCAATATCATCCTCAATACGGAAAAACTGAGAGCTTTCCCCTTGAGGTTAGGAACAGAACAGGAATGTCCACTTTCAACACTGTTGCATAACCTAGTATTGGAAGTCCTAGCTCCAGCAACCAGACAACAAATGAAATAAATGCATCCAGATTGGCCAAGAAGTTGTCAACCTTTCACTTTTTGCAGATGACATTATATTCTAGACAGAAAATCCACCTAAAATATGGTAAATGCCTGATTCTTAAGGGGTGTCCCATCTTGGGAAAAATGTTACTGCCTTCTGCTTATCCATTAGAGTTCCTGATTCAAAGTGAATGTGGATTATGCTTGCCCAGATGTACAGAAAGCAGGAAGATTCTCTCTACTTTTTCTCCACTTGTTACTAGGTCTAACAGAGAAAGAACTCTTGGCTCTGGAGCACCCCATCACTACTTCTACTGAACTAAACCACTTTTAGTTCTGTGCCCACTTCCCAAACAGTGGTGTATCATGGGTGCTCCCAGAGCACCAGGGAACACAGCTCTGCTGTGGCACATCAGTGGTGCCAATACCCTCACATGTTCAGTCGCTGCTGTGCCACCTCATGCCTACATTAATGAGTATCAGCAGTATTGAGGGCAGTGGAACTTCAGCACCACCTGCAATGTTGGCTCAATATATGGGTTTTGTCATAAAGATCAGCATCTGTGCCAATAATGGTGGACATCAACAGCAGTTGCTATGCTGAGGCTCCCTCTTCCAGTATAATGATCTTACTTTGCCAGGAGCCAGAATTAAATAGGAAAATGGTTGTTTCTATATGGTAGAGAAGATCTTTTCTACTATATGTGTGATCCCATTTGATACACCAGAGGAATTCAATCTGTTTTCAATGAGACCATTTCTCCTAAATTGGTACTGCCTAAAATAACCTTACGAATTCTATGGACTGCACTTAAATAGAGTCCCAAACCTTAAGTTCAAATCTTGATTGTGCTCCTTATTTCTCACCCTGGCATTGGGTAAAGTCCTTCTCAGCCTCAGAGTCTTATCATCTATAAAACTGATAAAGTCTCCCCTCATTGGATTAGATAACATCATGTGTATCAGTGCTCTGCAAAAGTGGACTGTGAGCAACCATTCTCCACAACATGGCGCTTTATACATAGAGGGTGCTCAATAAATATTTGTTGAATCAAAACACAATAAAGTTATCTCTTGCTCTGAATACAGCATTAAAATGTTGCCAGGATAAATGGATAAATCCTCACTTTCTCCACTTCATGTCATTCTCAGTTTGAGGGAAAGAGTGACATTTTCTAGATGGTTTGTAGCTGGGTGGGAAAATATACAGGACCTGAGTCTTCATTTCAGTGAAAAAGATGCCCTCAAGTTTCTGAAGCATCAATCACACTTCCCGGATATCCTTAGAAATTCCCACAGTCCCGTAAATTCTGCTTTGCATACCCTGAGGAAGTTGAGGGGTGAAGAAGCTGCAGGGAGGGGTTAGCTGGATTCTCCCTTGACTGCTTTGCTAGCTGTGGATGATGGAAGAATTCAGCATTATCAAGAGTTACCAAATAAAAGCCACAGAGAGCTTCAAAACCCCCTATGAACGGAAAAGGGCAGTCTTGGCTAATTACCCCTCAACAGATGCCTTGCTAGCAGTGCCTCAAATGATGGTAGTCATGATTCAAGTAAAACAGGAATTGGCAAATTCAAAAAGTCTGTCAAGTAAGCAGGAAGAATAACTGGGGAAATTTGGGTCTAGAAGCAGATACAGACTCCTACGTGGAAGGGCCTAGGGTGGACCAGAGTGTGTGCCCTTTTAAAGGAAGCAGATGATGGCTGTCATTTAGAAAAGGGGCAAAGCTTTATCAGTTCTCTGTTTTTCAAGGGAAGCTGAAAATCAGGTTTTATGTAGAATCTTTCACTTTTTAAAGTTAAATAAAACTCTTTTTGGAAATGCAAACAAAGAAAACCTGTGTTGACCAAGAATGACATTTATGAATGGATCCAATCCCTGGCCAGCCAGTGTGCATCTTCCAACCTAGAGCTTCTCTCTTACTCCTCAGAGAGTTCTTACTTAAATGGGGGTCACAGGCTACAAAAGGGCACATCCTACAGCATGTAATGACTGGATTATGCTATAGTGACTAGAAAAATTTGAGATGCATTAGGACCTGAAGAAAGAAGCTGTGATATTATAGAGTCTGATTTCTTGTGAAGCAGGGGCAGTAAGGTGAGTGAGGGGTAAAGCTCAGAAGCATGTGCACACACACACACACACCAGATTAGATTAGACCTGGATGACATTATATAGGGGAAACTATATGCAGTGAATTCAAGAGAGAAATACTGTGATGTGTGGAAAGAGCTTCGTGCTAGGAAACCTAGACTCCCTTACTAACTGCAATTCACCTAGCTTGGCTTTCTCATCTGTAAAATGGTGATGAAAATACTGCTCTCTCTAAGAAATTCAGAGGATTCAATGATATATGGTTGGCATCAGGTATAGTGCCTAGCAGATGGAATAGTCTAACATAATAATAATAACATTATTATTATTAAACCCTATGAATACACAGACTTTCCCTTCAATACACATTTCATACCACCTAACAGACTCAAAGTGTTGTACCCTCACAAATGTCATCTGTATGGGTTGGTTCCATGGGTTTTGCACATTGCTTATTAAGAGGTGTTCATTGAGATTAGCCTGAGAAGCCTGCTTTGGAAAATTCAGTTGTACTTCTGCCTCCTGCAGCTTCTTTTATAATTCTCCATTGGGATGGGGGTGAGGAGCAACAGGCAGCTCCTCAGAAGCAGAACTCTTTACCAATAATGAAGTCCTTTCCATAGTGAAAAATTCAGCAGAAAAATGAGGCTATCACCATTTTTTATTGCAGTTGACATATTTTACTTCACCACTGCCTGAACAAGATCTTTGTAAAAATGGAGAAACAAACACTTAATGACATTTTCCAAAGGGGTCTGATGTATACCTAGGGTTTGACTGGCTCCAGGTGAGTAAATGGAGGCTGCTTGAGAGCAGCTGTCAATTTCAATGTGGTTTTACTCAGACTTCCTGTCAGTCTTCAAGACTGGTCTATTTGAATGACTGGTATATACATATGAGCTATCATAAAATGGGCAACATATATAAATGTCTGCAAATAAAAACTTAAAACAAAAGACAATTCCTTACTGGTCACCAACGATGTATATTCATCAAGGGAAATAAACTAGTCCTATACGCAACGTTTGATGAGTTGCTCATTTCTTACTGGCTCACTGTAGACATTTGAATGATTGTGTTAAGAACCATAGGAGTTAACAATGAGAAGACAGGGTATTTTAGCATGGAGAAATAGGTATCTTCCCACCTATGATTTGACAAATATTGAAATTTAGCTTTCCATTCTAGGGGCTACAACTTTCTATTTAACCTATTAATGAAAGGCTTCTTTTGGAGAATAGATAGAAACCTATTGTTACAGGTTGAATTGAGTCCTCCAAAAGTGCCTATGTGGAATCTCTAACCCTTAATTCCTCAGAAGGTGATTTTATTTGGAAATAAGATCATTGCAAATGTAATTAGTTAGGATAAGGTCATACTAGAGTAGGGTGAGCCTCTAGTCCAATATGACTAATGCCCTCATACACAGAGGAAACTTAGATGCAGATAAGTCCACATAGAGAGAATGCAATATGAAGCTTGGACCTACACTGTTACAAGTCTAGGAACTACTAAAAGAGAAGTCTAAAACAGATCCTTCCATAGTGTCCCTCAGAGGAAGTATGGCCCTTCTGGCATCTTGATTTCAGACTTCTAGACTTAGAATTGTGAAACAATAAATTTCTGTTGTTCTAAGGCATTCAGTTTGCAGTACTTGGTTATGACAGCCCTAGCAAATGAACACAACAATAAACCAATAAATTAGTTTTTGGCCAAAGGACTATATGGGGAATCTGGGTAAAGAAGTTTCTTGAATAGTACTATAAAGATTCTCCCATAATGCCACAATCTGTATCATTTTGTTATACATTTATATGTGATGTTCATTTTGAAAGACAATTATTAAAAACGTTAATGAAATACAAATGGAAATAGAGCACCAATATAATAGAAGATATAGAAAAGACAATATATGGGGTGCCTGGGTGGCTTAGTCGGTTAAGCGACCGACTTTCGCTTAGGTCATGATCTCGCGGTTCGTGGGTTCGAGCCCCGTGTCGAGCTCTGTGCTGACTGCCAGCTCAGAACCTGGAGCCTGTTTCAGTCTGTGACTCCCTCTCTCTCTGACCCTCCCCTGCTCACGCTGTCTCTCTCTTTCCTAGAAATAAATAAAACATTAACAAAAAAAAAAAGAAAAGACAATATATTTCCTCTAAGAATTAATGAAATTTCTGGAACCAAGTCTCAAATTTTTTGGATTGCTTTCTAATATCCTGGGCAAAATCAAAAAGATGCAAGTATCACACCACAGAAAAGAGAGAAAATTTCCCAGTTTCTCAGAAACAGAAAGTTTTGGTTTATATGTTATTATTTTGTAGTTTATTACTATTACTTCTATTGCTAAAATGATTAGATGAGCTCTAACATAAAGCCAAACAATAATTTTTACTTCCTAGGGAAAGCATGTCTCATGCCATTCATTAGTAAAGAAATTCCAATGTGGATTATATATTCTCCATGAGGACCTTCTGCCTACTTAGCTATTTCTCAGTAAACTTTTAATTTGATTTAATTTTTTTGGCAGTGGGAGAGCATGCACAGAATGGGGGAGGGGCAAAGGGAGTGGAAGAGAGAATCCTAAGCAAGCTTCGAACCCAGAGTTGAGCTCAAGGAGGGGCTTAATGCAGGGCTTGGTCTCATGACCATGGGATCATGACCTGAGCCAAAATCAAGAGTTGGTTGCTTAACCAACTTTTATTTGTAAACTTTTATTTGTTTTATTTATTTATTTTTAAGTAGGCTCCATGCCCAAACTGGGGCCCACTGCTGGTCTTGAGCTCACAACAATGAGATTAAGACCTGACCTGTGACAAAGACCCATACACTTAACCAACTGAGCCACCTAAGTGCCCTGCTCAGCAAACTTTTATAGTCCATGTTCTACTTAGTTGCCTGTTCAGTTTCAACAATATTAATTTAATAATTAAATTAACACAATACCTTAAAAATGTAGGGAAAATACATTTATTTTTAACTGGTACATATTTTATTTATTATTTTTAAATTTTAATTCTAGTATGATTAACATACAGTATTTTTTAGTTTCAGCTGTACATATATTAATTCACCAATTCTATACATTACTCAGTGCTCACCAGAATAAGTATACTCTTTTTTTTTTATTTTTTTTTTATTTTTTTTATTTTTTTTAATGTTTTTTCTTTTCTTTTTTTTTTTTTATTTCTAGGAGAGAGAGAGAGACAGCGTGAGCAGGGGAGGGTCAGAGAGAGAGGGAGTCACAGACTGAAACAGGCTCCAGGCTCTGAGCTGGCAGTCAGCACAGAGCCCGACGCGGGCTCGAACCCACAAACCGCGAGATCATGACCTAAGCGAAAGTCGGACGCTTAACCGACTAAGCCACCCAGGCGCCCCACAATAAGTATACTCTTAATCACCTTCACCTACTTTACCCATCCCCCCAACGCAAAATATATTTTATATGCAGTGTTAGCATATAGAATCAGAAATTAATTTTTTTAAACAAGTTATCATCATGATCTCCTTGTGCGATAATGTTTAAAAAATTCACTTTGCCTTAGCACCAGTCTGTGGAAAATGGGAAGAATAAGACTTCATTTGAGTATGTATTTGGATGAATGTTTCCTCTCTCTTGTTCTGGCCAAGGCTTATATAACTCTGCCAGGATCTACATTGACATCAGCATGTATTTATAAAGTAGAGACAGGCAGGGAATGGATAATGTCCAATGTGTAACAGGCATCATGGGGAAGTTTCCTAAGTGTAGTCTAAAGGGAAATGTAAAGGAAAGGACCTTCAATTTTCCATTGTATTGACCGTACTTGGTTTCATAGGACACATAGCTCCTCTCCTGGAGCTGCTATGTGCATAGATAAAGGAGATTATGTCAGATAATTCATTTTTAAACAAACATTACCCCTAAAGAAAGCAATAAAAAGACAATTTATACTTTCTACTTCTTATCATGTCAATTTTAGCTAAGTTGAATTTTTATAGTGATTATTTTCATTTCACTGAAATTTTGTATTTATTGGCATGAAAGTGTCCCTACTATCTCAATTCAGGGCTCAAAATCATGTTTTCTAAGAATTTTTAAGGCTTACTCCCATGGCTTCTGGAATCTAGAAAAATCTGATATAAATACACTTGCTATTCCTCTGTATGGAATATATTTCCCTACTAGAGAAAATTAAACTTTACTCTTAATTATTGTCCTGAAACTTGGCATGGTTCTTTTTTATTTTAATACTACTTGTCTCTTTGAGAGACTTTTCTACTTAAAATTTTGTTTTTTCTATAAGGAAGTCACCAAACTCCACACTCAAAAACCAAATAATCCAGTAAAGAAATGGGCAGAAGACATGAACAGACACTTTTCTGAAGAGGACATCCAGATGGCCAACAGATACATAAAATGATGCTCAGCATCCCTCATCATCAGGGAAATACAAATCAAAACCACACCGAGATACCACCTCAGTATCTGGTATTTAGCCGGTCAGAGTGGCTAAAATGAACAAATCAGGAGACTCTAGATGCTGGCAAGGGTGTGGAGAAACAGGCACCCTCCTACACTGTTGGTGGGAATGTAAGCTGGTGCAACCCCTCTGGAAAACAGTGTGGAGGTTCCTAAGGAAACTAACGATAGAACTCCCATATAACTTAGCAGTAGCACTGCTAGGAACTTACCCAAGGGATACAGGAGTGCTGATGCATAGGAGCACATGTACCCCAATGTTCATAGCAGCACTCTCCACAATAGCCAAATCATGGAAAGAGCCCAAGTGTCCATCAACGGATGAATGGATCAAGATGTGGTTTATCTATACGATGGAATACTACATGGCAATGAGAAAGAATGAAGTCTGGCCATGTGTAGCAACATGGATAGAACTAGAGGGTGTTATGCTGAGTGAAATAAGTCAGGCAGAGAAGGACAGATACTATATGTTTGCACATACAGGTGGATTAGGAGGAACTTAGCAGAGGGCCATGGGGGAGAAGAAGGGGAAAAATAGTTGGGGAGAGGGAGGGAGGCCAACCATGAGAGACTCTTGAATGCTGAGAACAAGCTTAGGGCTGATGGGTGTGGGAGAGAGGGGAAGGGGGGTGACGGGCATGGAAGGGGAGAGCACTTGTTGGGATGAGCACAGGGTGTTATATGGAAACCAACTTGACAATAAACTATTTAAGAAAAAAAATAAAATAAATTTTTGTTTTTCTTCAGCTATATAGAATGCTCTTTTATCCTTCTTTGGATTATTGATCTCCATTCTATTGTCTCATTTAGGTACAAATTAGAAATTCTATATAATAATCCCTTTGACTCAACTTTCTCATGCTTCCTTCCTTTTGTGTGTGTGTGTGTCTTGATAACAGATTCTAGGAGAATTTCTCAGCTAATTCTTTCAGTTCTATACTTCACTCTAGCTAAATTCATTCTCCTAGTCCAACAATTCTACTTTTTGATTGGCTTTACTTTTTAAATTTTGACCATGTCACTTATTTTTAAAATCCCTAATTGGGTCCTTTTTAATAATTACCTGTCTTTATAAGTCTATGAAAATATTAATTGTATATATGTAAAAGTATTTTCTCCATTGTTCTTGTTTCTTTGGTATTAGTTTTTCTTTTGGTTGAATATAATGCTTATCTTTTATGATACTGTTTTCTCTCAAATATTTGGTGATTCTTGATTGTGTGTTTTCTACATAATTGATCATCCTTATTTATTCATTTGTGGATACTCTTGGTATATAGTGCCTGCTTCTTGTAATGATACTGAAGAGGAAGTATATGCTTCAGGATACAATATGTCAATAATGGTTCTTCTGGGTTTCTCTAGTTACTGGGGTGATGCTGTGTATCTAGCTCAGTGGTCCACATTTCCTAACTGAACCTGCAAATACATCTGCTTCCCTTGCTCAACATAAGCTGTGATGGAACAAGAACCAACCTGCTAGGTAGCTCTGAATGCTATTCCCCAATCACCCGGGACTCCTCCCATGCCTTTTGCCCATTGTGTCTAAGTCTGGAGTACCCCCAGAGGCACACAGATCTTCCTTCTCTCATATGTTTCCCTCCATCTATTCAGGGCCATATTTTCTTATTATTTAATTATCTCTAGTCAAGTGACACATTTTCCTGTTTGTTAGCATTCTGTGGATTTGTTTTATTATATACACGCATTTCAATCATTCTCTAGACTTGGGTAGGGATTGCATACCTAAGCCTGAGTTTAGCCCAATGTCATGGTGCAGGTCCCCAAACACCTATCTTTTAGTGATCCTAACTGTTCTACTCTCACAGTAGAGCTGTAAGTGGAATACTGGCAAATAAAAACTCCAACATCTAGGGGAAATAAAATATTCACTTTCATTTTTGTACATTGTTTTTGAATGGTTCCTTCACATTATACCAATATGTTAAACACTAAATTTATATTATAGAAGGAAAAAGAATCTGTGTGTTTCAATATGTATTTCTTAAATATTCCACCCTTCTCTCTGTGGAAGCATAGCAAAGTGGAATCATTGTATTTTTGTGAAATTTTTAAAAGCCCACACCCAGTAAATATTTGGTTTTTATATTTGCATTTAGGTGTAATTAAAATTAAAATGCACAGATAGTAAAGGTTTAGTTCCATATACTCATTTCATATTGATATTGTATTCTTTAGTCTTGTTAAATTTATTACTTTTAGTTAGTTGTTTTTTCTACAAACAACAGTTTATTTTTTTATATTTATGCCATTAATTTCTTTTAGTTACTTTATTGCATTGACTAGGATCTCTTGTACAATGCTGAATAGACGTGGTTAGAGTGAACATCCTTTCCTTGTTTCAAGTTTTAGAAGAAAGAAGGGCTTAATGTTTCACAATTATGTACAGTGTTATCTATAGACATGTTCAAAGATACTCTTTGTCAGCTTGAGGATTTTTTTTTTATTTCTAGTTTGCTAAGAATTTTAGCAAAGAATGTTAAATTTTGTCAAATAGTTTTTCTACTATTTGTTTTTCTACTATTTCTGGTATTATCTACAGAGATAATTTTAAGGCACCTTTTTCTTTACCTTTTTAAATTTATCTTTTATTCTTTCCATGTGGTATATTACATTCACTGAATTTTTAACGTAAAGCCAACTTGCCATTACTGGAATAAGCAGCACAATCTCATGGTGTATTATCTTTTAAAAAATATTTCTTAGTTGAATTTGCTAATATTTTATGATTGTTTTCAACTATATTCATAGTTACTGTTAATTTAGAAAACTCAAACTCACCTAAATAGGGTTTCAGAAGGGTCATTCCTTTTCATTTTTCTTTTTCTGCCTTTTCTGATAACTCTTACAAGTATGACATATCAAGATAATTTTATTACTTTTTATATTTTTAAAAATGACCCTGAGGTTCATATTCTTTTTCTTGTTGTTAGCATTTACTGAATCATGTGCCAAGTGCTGTGCTAAGTACTTCACATAATTATTATTATTATTTTTTAAATAGCTTATTGTCAAGTTGGCTTCCGTATAACATCCAGTACTCATCCCCACAAGTGCCTTCCTCTATGCCCATCACCACCAGTCCCCTCCCGCCCACCCCCTCAGCCCTCAGTTTGTTCTCAGCATTCAAGAGTCTCATACTTCACATTATTATTGCATTATCTCATTTAATTCTTCAAACAATTCTACTTGGTAGCTATTATCAGCCTCCCAATTTTATAAGGAAAATGATGCTGAGAGGCATTAAATATATTACCCTAGATCATAAGAGATAAAGTTCGAACTTAAACCAATATTTTCATAATTTCAGAAACATATAACCACCACACTATTTTGCCTCCAAGCATCATCCAGGAATTTAGGAAAAGTACTTATTTATTTATTTATTTATTTATTTATTTATTTATTTATTTATATTTTTATTGCTTATTTAGTTACTTATTTTTTTGTAAATAGTTTATTGTCAAGTTGGTGAGCTGGTTTACATATAACACCCAGTGCTCATCCCCACAAGTGCCCTCCTCCACACCCATCAATCCCCTTCCCCTCTTCCCCACTCATCAGCCCTCAGTTTGTTCTCAGCATTCAAGAGTCTCTCATGGTTTGTCTCCCTCCCTTCTTCTCCCTTTTTTTTTTTTTTTTTTAATTTTCCCCTTCTTCTCCAGCATGGTGCTCTGCTAACTTCCTCCTAACCCCCATTTAATATATTACCTCCCAAGTAAGAGTGAATAACAAGTATATTGGCTTTGTATGGTTTCTCTAAAAAAAATTACCACAAATTTGGCAGATTAAAAGAATAGAAATGTATTCTCTCATATTTCTATAGACCAGATATCCAAAATCAAAAAGTCAGCAGGGCCACACTCCATTTGGAGGCTCAAGTATAGACTCTATACCTTACGTCTTCCTGTACCTGGTGGCTATCAGCATTCCTTAACTTGTGGCAGCATCTCTCTCTGGTCCATCTTCACATCCTCCTCTCTGTGTGTATGTGTCTTCTACATTCTGTCTCAAATCTCCCTCTGCCTCTCTTTTGTAAAAATATGTATGACTGCATTTAGGACCAGGTAATCCAAGATAAACTGTTCCCTCTCAATATCCTTCACTTAATCATATATTTTGCCACATAAGGTAATATTCAGTCTTTTGCCCAATATAAGGTAATATTCACAATTTCTGGGAAATAGAAAGTGAATGTATTTTTTTAGGGGGAGGGCATTTTTTTCATCCTCCACAACAGGACAATCATAGTTGAAAATACCACACTTTACAGATTAAACACATTGGCTCATTGGATTACCTAGGCTGGTTCTTATGCTCAGTTCTACAAATGCTCAGTCTATAAAACCAGCATCATTTCATTTCATTTTTGGCTACTTCATGGGCATTTGAAGAAATAAAATGAGATATGACATATAAAGCACTTTCTGAATGGTTTTATGGAAAGCATATAGGACCTAATTCCACATTCTAGGTTCTGGAATCAAACACCGTGATTATATCCTGAACCTTGCTACTTATTAACTTAGTGACCTTGGTCTTTTCATTTATAAAGGGAAGGTAAGACACCTATTTGCCAAGTCTTTTGTCATAATAAAATGAGATAATGTATGTAACAATGACTGGCATGCTGCCTGGCTCATAGTAAAATTCACCCTTCTCATTTTTCTCTCCTTAAAAAAAAAAAAGATGCTATACACATTCTCTGTATTGCTACAAGATTTTATGCAGATAAGCTTAGATCAGCAGTTTTCATTTCAAGCAAGAAGGACAAACATAGATAATAACTATTTAAATAATTAATAGGCTGGAACAAACCATTCACTGATGCTATGCATGGGAAATAAGAATTCTCTGCCATGACCTAATTCGCATCCTTGGTCAATACATTTTCCCTTCTTTGTTCCAGGGAAGATTAACAATACTGTGCAATATAAGTCAGGGCCTAGAAAAGTGTAGCCCACTAAATTGTAGTTATTGCTATTAAAGTTATTATCATTTACTTGCATTCTAGAAGACACTACTGGCAGTATTATTATTCATATAGAAGAGCAAATAAGAGTGTGATTCAAAGGACTAATAAATAATCCTAAATTCATTCCATAGTAGTTCTATTCCCTTTTACATCTCTAGCTAAATGGCCCCTTTCATTACTTCTACAGACTGGTAACATCAAGCTTATGGATTTAATTCCTAGGTGACCTTTTACTCATGACCTCTTACATCACAGACTGAAGCCCTGTGTTAGGAAGATATCTCATAAATGGGGGCCTTTGACCAAAAGAAGAGCTTGGTGAAGAGCTATTCTTAGTATTTAAAACAAACTCCTACTCTACTTCCCACCATTTAATTGGTGGTGTTTCCAACAGACTCATTCTCTGTATTCCTCCTATTTTGGGAGGAAAGGGAGAAGGTTCCCGGGGGAAATTTGCACAGTCCCATGCATTCAGCTATGTTCCATGACCTTCAAATATGTAACTCCAACACCAGCCCTGCCTTTTATCCTCTACCTCTCCTTTTCCTGCTTCAGGCCAGTAGCCATAGCCTCTCACTTTTACATTACTCAGGAAAGGAACCATATGTCCCTAAGAGTTACTCTGAAGACTCTCTCAGCAGACTTAAAGGGCAGCCACTACTCCTTTTCCTGGCCTTCTGAGTTCAGAGCAGGGAGAGGAAAGAGAAGCAGTCTGAGGTTGGGGTAGAAGGAAGGTGGTTAATTAAGCTCTCACTTACCTGCTGATATAAAACCTCTCTGGGACCTGGTAGATATTTAAAATGACTTCAGCTCTTGGGGTCCTTTTCTGTTCTATTGATAACTTCATGATGCATTTTCCTGACTACAATTCTCCTGACTGGTACAAGTTCTCCTTCAGCAGGCCATCACAAATAGTCTTCAATTTCAGTACCCGATGGTTCACCATCAGCCTCTCCGCTGAAATTCCCCTTGCACTCTGCCAGATACCCTTTTGAGCAGAATGTATTTTTAAATGATCCCAGGCCAACATTCTCATGATTGGCATGAATTCTATGCTTATTCCTCAGGATCGAGGTACCTTTGGCCTCCCGTTGGGAGGAGATGCATCGCTCTCCAGATGTAGCCTGTCTCTGCTTCCATGAGAAGCTTCAGATAGCATCTCCCTCTTTGGTATTCTCAGGCACGGTCAGGCATCAGTCCACAGTGTCTGCCAAGTGAAGGAGAAAATCTTCTTCTTCACTGGACCTTCTCCTTCACTGGAGGGCTCCTCCCATGCTCTCCACCTTCCTTGAATGGATTCAGCATTACAATGTAGCTTTATACAAAGGAATTTTCACAAAATCCTCTCTAGGAAAAAATCTTACCCTTGTCTAGTCTTAATATGTGTGAGTTGTTTAGTTCTATAAAACCACACACTTTAGAATATTCTACCTTCTACCTTTATGCCTTGCTCAAAAGCTAAGATGATGCACCCCATGTTAATATCCTATTTTTTAAATATTTTTAAATGTTTATTTATTTTTGAGAGCAAGAGCGAGAGAGAGCATGAGCAGGGGAGGAGTAGACACAGAGGGCGACAAAGAATCTGAAGCAGGCTCCAGGCTCTGAGCTGTCAGCACAGAGCCCAACATGAAGCTTGAACCCACGAACCATGAGATCATGACCTGAGCCGAAGTAGGACGCCCAACTGACTGAGCTACTCAGGTGCTATTTTAATTAAAGGAATTTTACAAGGTAACCCTCATCTTTCTCCCTCTTGTCCTTCATGTCACCATCTTATACCTGCAAAGGTAAAGCCCTGCCACTATTATATATGAATTTATATGTAATGAGCCTTATTTAGCTTCAGGTCATGCAGAGAGATTCATTTGTGAATTTTGTAAGTCACAATCTCATCAGTTGTGCTCTAATCAAACAGCAGCGATGGAAAAAACCGGGGCTAGATAAATAAATAACTGAGTTAATTATGGACTTGCTCATTTTAAAGAAACATTAAATCATGAAGGATTATGAATAGCTGGGTAATTGTTCCTGATCTTAATTCCCAGAGTATAGAGCTTAGCGAGTTGATACCTCGTTAGTTTGCAAAGCTCAGCCACAAAGGAAGTGAGTGGCTGGCCTCAGCCTCATTCTCCAATTCTGCACTCCTCTGTCTCCTGGTACACAGGACTCACCCCATGTGCTCTGTCAGCCCCACTCCCAGGTACACGGAATGTATTTGGGTTTTGTTGTTGTTGTTGTTGTTTGTTTGTTTTTACAAGGAATGTATATGTCTCCTTACTGTTGCTGTTACTAATTGGCACAAACTTAGTGGCTTAAAACAACACAAATTTAATCTTTTATAAGTCTGGAGGTCAGATGTCCCAAACTGGTCGCAATGCATAAAATCAAGGCTATATTCCTTTCTGGAAGCTCTAAGGGAGGATCCCCTTCTTGCATCTTCCAACTTCTAGAAACTGCCTGCATTCCTCGTCTCATGGCCTCCTTCCAGCTTCAAAGCCAAAATGGCCCATCAAGTCTTCCTTATATCATATAATACTGATTTCTGCTTCCCTAGTCATACCCCCTTCTCTGACTCTGACTCCTGCCTGGCTGCTTCCCCTTTTAAAGACCCTCGTGATCGCAAAGGGACAGTCCTGAGTAATTCAAGATACTCTTCTGTTCAGGTGAGCTGGTTAGCAACTTTAATTCCATTAGCAACCTTAATTCCCCTTTCTATGTAAGCTAACATATTTGTAGGTTCCGGGGATTACAACTGGGACATCTTTGGTGGGGCATTATTCTGCCTACCACACAAAGACTAATCCCAAACTACAACAGAGGTTGCCTGAATTCCTCCTTGTCTTCCCCTCCCACTCAGGAAGTCAGTGTCTATCACTCTGGCTGCCTGTTTCACCCTGGCATCATAACCAGGATCTACTCCATAATCCCAGATGCTATTGAAGAACAGGAGTCTCGACCTATTTTTGTGAATGCAAAACATTTTACCGGAACACGTAGTCATGCCCATTCAGTTTACTTACTGTCTGTATCTATTCTCATGCTACAATAGCAGAGTAATAGCAGAGTAAAGTAAACAACAGAGACAACAGGCCTGAAAAATTCTAAAATATTTTTCATCTGGCCCTGAAAAGAAGTTTGCTGACCTGCAGTATAGAGGGCTGCTCTCTTCCTCCCTCTGCTTTATTCTTACTCCTAGATCAGAGCTTCTCATGGTCCCTCCTGAAAGTCAGGTGTATGGACTAGAGCTTCCCCACTTTGGTGGACTCTAAACTTCATTTTTCACACTCCTGGCCCTGTTAGTCTGCCACAAACATTGACCGATTTCTCAACCTCTAGGTTGACTGGATCAGCAGCCTTCTTAAAAAGAAAAGCAGTGCCAAACGCAAGGTTTACTTCTTTTTCTGCATCTGGTTTCCTAACAATTCTTTCTATGTTAGTATCATTCCTTCATAGAAATATTGTTTTTTGTTGTGTGTGTGTTTTTGTTTTGTTTTGTTTTGTCTAGCTTTTCTAGTTGTTCTCAGCAAGAAGACTGGTCTAAGCAATCTGGTTCACCATTACTAGAAGTGTATTTTTAGTGCTGTTACTGCATGTTTGTTGCCTCCAAATCTTTGTTGTATTATCCATGCTCTTTCAAATTTTGTTCTGTTTTTGTGTGTGTGTGTGTGTGTTTAGCTTGCAATTTCTTTATAGCTTATAGTTTCTTTATAGTACTCTACCTCTTAAGGATTATGCTTCCATGCTTTCTGATAAAGAAGTCAAGTTTTATGAAACATTCTTCTTAATCCTACAGTTAATTATTTTCTTAGACAAACTTATCCTTGACCCTTCAGAATAAAATTTCTCCCTCCCCCCCCCGCCTTTGTCTTGTATTAATTGCTCACAGCCCTTGTTTGTTTAGTTTTATTTCTGTCTCTTTGTGTATCTTCCAACTAGGTAGATTCTATCCAGACTTGATAGTAAATCAGTTGCTCTTAACCCTTCATCTCAGATAAACAACAAATCTGCTAATTAGATTTGTCCTCAACTAGATGACACATTGATGCATAATTTGCACTTCAAGTCAAATTTTCCAGCAATTTCTTCCATCTTCTGGTGAATCTTTGCTCTATTCATGTGAAATATCCTATCCCCGCTGCTTCATTGTTTCTTATTCTGAACTGAAAGAATTATTTAAAAATTCCTTTTAGAGCATTTACTGCAATTAAAGTTCTTATGTCTCTTACTTCTTACATTTATCAAGTTACTTTTTCTGAATAAATGTGCAAAAATGAAGTAGAGTATTTTAGTCATCTCCTGGAGAAGCACCTATAATCAGAGCAACTGGTAACTTTCACGATTCATTGGTAGCTGTTGGTCCTCTAGTTTAGGAGACAGCTGGAAGGAGAGTACAAACCTCCTTCTGAACTTCTAAGATTGGATCTGTTTCAATAGGTGGAGCCTAAATAAGTTCTCTCTCAATCTGCTCTGTCTGCCTTAGAGGAACTTTCTCTCATATTCTTACATTCTATTCCCCATGAATCTTAGTTTTTTGTATTGCCTTGAAACTTATTTTTTATATTTATATTCCTGTTTGGGGATCCCATTTAGGAACTGTAACTAAAGACCAGAGCCTAACCAGTAGCAGTTCTGCAAAACTAAATCCTGCAGTCATTCAGGGACTGAGACATTCCGGGACTGAGACATTCCCGGACTGAGACATTCCCTTGATTCCACACAGTTACATGTCTTCATAAATATTCTTCTTAGGCTTCCCATATTCAAAGGGATCAAATGGCCTATAAAATGAGTCACAAAAATGCAAATTGATATCAACATAATTACTTGGCATAATTAAAATTTTTCTTAAAAATTACTCATTTGTGATTTGGTATTGAGGGATTTGGTACAGTCAAAGATTCCTTCTTCTTTTATAAGAACTACTAATAAGTTACAAGAGAAGTGACATTGGACATTTTCTACTTTGTGCAACTGCATTTGGATGTTCTGGTGTCTAAAAAATAAACAATGAAGACCTGAATTTGAATCCTTTCTTGTAGGATTCAACTGTGTGACCTTGAGCAATGCACTTATCTCTGAATCTCTCCTCTTCCATAAAATGGGAATGATGGGAATGATACAACCTTACCTACTTCACTTGATCATTAAGAAGATGAATGGATATAAGATGTAGAAGAACTTAGTACGTTATGAAGCCCTGTTTAAGTTATACTCATTGTTTAAACTATTTCAGAATGAAAACTGAGTACTAGTCTTTGCCAAGGTTAAATTTAAATGACAAATATTCCTGTTAACCTCTAATTATTCTTTCATCCCAAAACTGACATCAAAAATCTATAATATTTTCTATATGATGACAAGTGTTCCAGGGTAAACAGAACAGCCTGGGAATGATAAAGCTACTTTAAGCTTTATTTTTTTTAACATTCACTTAATTTTTGGGGGGGGAGGGGAGACAGAGGGACAAGGGGACAGAGAATCCAAAGTAGGCTCCATGATGACAGCAGAGAGCCCGATGTGAGGCTGGAACTCATGAACCGAGAAATCATGACCTGAGACAAAGTAGAAGTCAGATGCTTAACTCACTGAGCCACCCAGGTGCCCCAAAGCTAGTTTAAGCTTTAAGGGTAAATGCATCCTCCCTCCCCCTTATGACCTGTCTGACATAACAGCAAGCACATCTCTCAGCTTCAGGTCCCTTAGGTCCATTCGCTGAATTTTCAAACAACTTGGAGGAAGCTCAAACCAAAGCATCAAGGTCAAAAACAAAAACAAGGATCACGGGTGGCTCAGTTGGTTGAGCATCTGACTCAATGTCAGCTCAGATTTGTGATACTGATCCCCACATCTGGCTCTGCGCTAACAGCATGGAGCCTGCTTGGGATTCTCTGTCTCCTTCTCTCTCTGCCCCTCCTCTGCTCATGTTCTCTCTCTCTCTCTCTCTCTCTCTCTCTCAAAAATAAGTAAATAAATAAACACTTTATTATTTTTAAATGTTTTATTTATTTCTAGGAGAAGAGAGAGAGAGAGAGCGCAGGGAGGGTCAGAGAGAGAGACACAGAATCTGAAACAGGCTCCAGGCTCCGAGCTGGCAGTCAGCACAGAGCCCAACGCGGGGCTCAAACCCACAAACCGCGAGATCATGACCTAAGCGAAAGTCGGACGCTTAACCGACTAAGCCACCCAGGCGCCCCATAAATAAACACTTTAAAACAAAAACAGAAAAAAAGACCTAACAAGAGCAATATCATAAGAAATCAATTTCAGATTTTCATTTTCAATTGTATTCAAGGGAATTTCATGCCAGGCACCATGGTATATCAGGAATTTCTTTCCTTTTTTTTTTTTTTCTTTTCCTTACACGATCATTGAAAACGTATATTATTAGTGCCAATGAAAAAGATTCCACTCTGAGAATACACTTCCTCATAAAACAGCAGAACAGACTACAGAGGAAGATTAGCTCACTAGATTAAAGATTTTCTGTACATCTTTCAGAAAGAAATATCACTGATTCAGGAGCCAGATTTCGATAATGTGCAAACACTTATCAAGTGGGGAGGGAAGTCCTGAAAGAACTGCTGTCATGCTGTTTGATGGCATCAAAACTGAAAGGTACTGCATTGATTTCTTCTCAGAACATTGGGAAATTCATAGTAAATGGATTATGTAAAATATGAAATCATTTATAATATGCTTTTTTAAAACATAGTATAACTCCATTCTGTCAAAAAGTGTGAGACATTGTCTTTAATTAGAAAGAGATTTGTAAATCTTTACTCAGTTTTTACTAGCATTTGTGGTTATAAACTTGCTTAGCTGGAGTATTATGGTTCTGGAAATTAGCAGTGAAAACTTATGATTCCTCTATTTCCTCTTAAATTTCATGATGTACACATGGAATACTCATGTGAGCCTACAAATAAAGTGCTTACTGTTGCAAAATCCTTATTGTTATCCATTTTTATTTTTTGTTATTTGTTACTGAATGACTTTCCTGAACACCAAAGAATTTTGATAAAGATTTAAATAATTAGAAAGTACAAAAGATTATAACAAGAGAAATCATACTCTTAATATCCAGAAATAATTGTTTAATTAATATTTTTAAATTTTTTAATGTACACATCCACCCATAAGTATGTTTTGCAAAATTTGGTTGTATTGTATATTTGGTTTTATTTACCAGTTCTCTCCTTTTTACTTAAAATTTTGTGAACATCAATCATACAGGTTAAGTATTCTTCAGATATAAATTTAATTTATGAAAAACAGGTACTAATTTCCACTTACACAACAATGTATTAGAAATCTCATGAGTTAAACACGAGTAAACAAAAGTAAACAGAACTACTTTTAGAAGTAATTATGATGAAACTGTTATATGTGGGGCTCAAACTCACGAACTATGAGATCATGACCTGAGGTGAGATCAAGTGTTGGATGCTTCACCGACTGAGCCACGAAGACACTCCTCTGCCCATTTCTTTTTTTTTTTTTAATTTTTTAATTTTTTTAAATTTATTTATTTCTAGGAGAGGGAGAGACAGTGTGAGCAGGAGAGGGTCAGAGAATGAGGGAGTGACAGACTCTGAAACAGGCTCCAGGCTCTGAGCTGGCAGTCAGCACAGAGCTTGAGGCGGGGCTCGAACCCACGAACCGCGAGATCATGACCTAAACAAAAGTCAGACGCTTAACCGACTAAGCCACCCAGGCGCCTCTCCTGTGCCCATTTCTTAAATGGGTTATTTGTGTTTTGGGTGTTGAGTTTAGTTCTTTATAGATTTTGGATACTAAAAAGTCAGATGTGTCATTTGCAAATATTTTCTCCCATTCCATAGGCTGCCTTTTAGTTTTGTTGATCATTTCCTTGCTGTGCGTAAGCTTTTCACCTCAATGAAGTCCTAACAGTTCCTGTTTGCTTTTGCCTTCCTGGCCTTTGGCAACTTGACTAATAAAATTAGCTCTGGCCAGGTCAAAAAGGTTGCTGCCTGTATTCTCCTCTAGAGTTTTGATGGTTTCCTGTCTCACATTTGGGTCTTTCATACATTTTGAATTTATTTTTGTGTATGGTGTAAAAACGTGGTCAAGTTTCATTCTTCTGCATGTCACCAACCTGTTTTCCCAACAACATTTGTTGAAGAGACTGCCTTTTTTCCCATCAGATATTCTTCCTGCTTTGTCAAAGTTAGTTGACCATAGAGTTGTGGGTCTATTTCTGGATTTCTATTCTGTTCCACTGACCTATGTGTCTATTTTTGGGCCAGTACCATACTATCATGATGACTATAACTTTGTAATATAGCTGAACACTGGAATCTTGATGCCTCCAGTTTTCTTTTTCTTTTTCAGGATTATTTTGGTTATTTGGAGTCTCTTGTGGTTCCATACAGATTTTAGGATTGTTTGTTCTAGCTCTGCAAAAAATGCCAGTGGTATTTTGATAGGGATTGCACTAAATGTGTAGATTACTTCGGGTAGTATATACATTTTAACAATTTTCATTCTTCCAATTCATGAGCATGGAATGCTTTTCCATTTCTTTGCGTCCTCTTCAATTTCTTTCGTAAGTGTCCTAGGGTTTTCAGAGTACAGATCTTTTACCTCTTTACTTAGGTTTATTCCTAGGTATTTTACTGTTTTTGGATTGATTCTTTTATTTCTTTTTCTGCTGCTTTGTTATTGGTGTATAGAAATACAATAGATTTCTGCATGTTGATTTTTATATCCTGTGACTTTGCTGAATTCATGTACTACTTCTAGCAAAGTTTTTGCAGAGTCTTTTGGGTTTTCTACATGGAGTATCATGTCATCTGCAAATAGTGAAGGTTTGACTTCTTCCTTGCCAATTTGGAAGCCTTTTGTTTATATTTATATTTATTTTTATTTATATGTCTTAGCTGAGGCTGACTTCCAGTACTATGTTTAATAGTGATGGTGAGAGTGGACATTCTTGTCTTATTCCTTACTGGAGAAAGGCTCTCAGTTTTTCTCTACTGAGGATGATATTAGCTGTGGGCCTTTCATATATGGTCTTTTTCATAGAGAGATTCATTTTTTTAAGTTTATTTATTTTGAAAGAGAAAAAATAAGTGGAGGAGAGTCAGAGAAAGAGGGAGACAGGGAGAACCCCATGCAGGCTCCCTGCTGACAGTGCAGAATCTGATGTGAAGCTATTTGGCCTTCTTCATCTCTTGTTACAGTCTTTGTTGTAAAATCTAGTTTGTTTGACATAACTATGGCTATTCCATCTTTCTTTTGACATCCTTTAGCATGATAGACGGTTCTCCATCCCTTTACTTTCAATCTGCAATATCTTTATGTCTAAAATGAGTCTCTTGTAGGCAGCATATAGATAGAACTTGGTTTTTCTATACATTCTGATACCCTATGTCTTTTGATTGGAGCATTTAGTCCATTTACATTCACAGTGGTTACTGAAAGATATGAATTTAGTACCATTGTGTTACTTTTATCTGCATAGTTGGTGTTTCTGGTTGATGCTATCTAGTCCTTTCTAGTCTTTGCTGCTTTCGGTCTTTTTTTCCCTCCACTTAAAGAGTCCCCCTTAAAATTTCTTGTAGGACTGGTTTAGTGGTCACAAACTCCTTTAGTTTTTGTTTGTCTGGGAAACTCTTTATCTCTCCTATTTTGAATGACAACCTTGCTGGACAACCTTAATGTATTCTTAGCTGCATATGTTTTGCATTCAAGATATTAAATATACCTTGCCACTCCTTTCTGGTCTGCCAAGTTTCTGTGGACAGATCTGCCATGGATGTGATTTGTCTTACCTTGTAGGTTAACGTCTTCCTTCCCTTGCTGCTTTCAGGATTCTTTTCTTGTCTGTATATTTGTGAATTTAACTATGATATGTCTTGATGATGGCCAGCTTCTATTGGATGTATACTTCTCTGAGCTTCATGGATTTTGATATCTGTGTCCTTCCCCAGAGTAGGGAAGTTTTCAGCTGTAATTTGCTCACATAAGCCTACTGCCCTTTATTCTCTCTTTTCATCTTCTAGGATTCCTATGTACTAATGTTTTGTTTTAATAAATTGCTGAGCTTCCTAATTCTTCTCTTGTGATCCCCAATCTTTGCTTCCCTCTTCTTTTCAGCTTCATTATTTTCCATAATTTTATCTTCTATATTGCTAATTGACTCCCCTGCCTTGTCCTTCCTCATTTTTATGGCCTGTATTTGAGTTTGCATCTCAGTTATAGAATTTTTTTATTTCAGCTTGACTAGATTCTAGTTCTTTTATCTCTGCAGAAAGAGATTCTCTGGTGTCTTCTATGCTTTTTTCCAAGCCCAGCTAATATCCTTACAATTACTGTTTAAAATTTTAGTTCAGGTTATCTTTTATCTGCATTGACTAAGTCCCTGGCTGTCATTTCTTCCTATTCTTTCTTTTGAGGTGAATTCCTCCAACTTCTCATTTTGGAGGAAGGAAAAACAAATTAATAATAAAAGAATGAAACAAAAGTTTCAAAATTTAAAAATATTGGTGGCTCAGTCGGTTAAGTGTCCAGCTTGGGCTCAAGTTTTGATCTCAGGGTTTGTGGGTTTGAGCCCCATGTTGGGCTCCATACTGACAGCTCAGAGCCTGGGACCTGCTTCAGATTCTGTGTCTTCCTTTCTCTCTGCCCCTTCCCCACCCATGCTTTCTCTCTTCCTCTCTCAAAAATAAACATTAAAAAAATTTTTTAAATTTTTAATCAAATAAAGGAAGCTAGATCCTAGTTGTGTTTTGCTCTGTGTTTCAAGAGAAGCTTCAGAGAAAAAAGAGAAAAAAGAGAAAAGAAGAGAGAGAAAATTAAATTAAAAAATTAATAAAATTAAAAAAAAATTTCTCCTTCTGTATCCAAGATACAAAAGAACACCACCAACAGAAGAAACAACAACTGAAAATACAAATGAATGAACCAAATGAAGCTAGATCCAGTTTCCCTGAGAGCTGAGACTTTGCAGCAGTCTATGGTCAGTAGACTAAGCTCCTGGAAGGGGTTTGTGCTGATTTTCTGGGGGAGAGGCCTGCTGCTCTGACTCTCAGGCTGACTTGCCCTAGTGGAGATGAGCCTCAAAGGTACAGGTGGGCGGGGCTTGGTGTAACAGTTCCATTCTCCACTTGGTGGCGCTGTTCAGCTCACTAGGGTCAATCAGTGTTGGGCTAATGTTGAAAATGGCTTCATTGGCTTTATACTCTAAAGAGAGGGAGGTTCAGGCCCTCACAGATGCTAGATCAGTTACCTTCCCCATGTCCCCCACTTCCATCAGGTCCCCACCGTCCCCCTGTCTGTGTTTAAGCTGTCTGCCTACCAGGTAACACCTCTCTCCAGTGTTTTATCTCAGGTGCAGCTGTGTTTCAAAACCCTACACTTCGAAGGCTCCCAAGGTTTGGACCTACACTGATCTTCTGGGGGAGGATGTCTCTGTGCTATGGCCAGGGCCGGCTTGTCCCAGGAAAGAGTCACTCTACTGCACAGTGGCTCAGAGTTTATGGTAAGTCACAACACACAGCCAGTGCCAGGGCTTGCTGCCCTCAGCACGCCTCTCTGTTCCTGTGTGGGTGAACATGGCAGCTTGATGGTGCCCGCCAGGTCACTTGCCCATGGAGAGGAGATGCTGGCTACTGAAACTTCAGACTCTACAGTTTATAAAAACTGGTGGTATTGAAACCCTCTCCTTTTTACCCCATCAATAGTTTGGGGGAACAGGTTTCTTGTACAGTCCCTTTTGTGTGTTTTCACTTTCTCTCTAGCTGCTTTTGGGGGAACCGGTTTCTTGTACAGTCCCTTTTGTGTGTTTTCACTTTCTCTCTAGCTGCTTTCAGGGGAATGCTTTCTTGTACAAAACTGATGTGCTGCTCTCTCTCCCCCTTTCTCCTCTCTGTGAAAATGGCTCCCTGTCCTCTGCAGCACTACAGTTTTTCTCTCTCCCAGTTCACCTCTCCACACCACATACCTGCCACATTATCTCTCTCAAATTATGCAGAATGCTCTGTTAATCCTCAGATCAATTTCCTAGGTATTCAATATGGTTTGATGTTGATCTAGCTGTGTTCAAAGGATAAGACAAGCCCAAGGTCCTCTTACTCTATATCGTATGTTTTAAATGAAGTGTTGATTTTTTGATGTTTCCCCTGACTATAGATACTCTCATGCAAAGATCTAATAGTCCTGATTCTAATGACATTTACTGATAATCCAATAAGGTCTGCAGAGGGCTTTGAACAAGCTTTTTTAAAATTATTATTTGAAATGATTATTTATTTATTGAGAGAGAGAGTGTGCGCACATGAGTTGGGGAGGGTCAGAGAGAGAGGGAGAGAAGGAATCCCAAGCAGGCTCTGGGCTGCCAGCTCAGGGCCCAAGGCAAGGCTCAGTCTCATGAACCATGAGCTCATCACCGAAGCCAAAATCAAGAGTCAGATGGCCAAATGACTGAGCCACCCAGGAGCCCCTGAACAAGTTTCTTGTACTTAATATAATAGGTCACTGAGAACAGGATATCTTGGGTCCTTCAAACCACATCATCACTAACACTGAAGCACCTCTGGCTTTTTCCTGCTTCAATTTGGATATTATAAATAGATTATTTTAGTAACTACAATATGTTTGTAATAGAGTATATGTGTTTGTGAATAAAACATTGCCATTAATAAAAGCTATTAAAAATCAATTCTATGTCCACTTGTGATTTATCCCCCTCAGACCTCAAATATCTAAAAATATGATTTGTATTTATCCTTGCTAGAATTCAATATTTTATGTAATTATTGAAATATAAATGTCAAGGATAGAAAGAATGAGAAGGAAAAAGAAGAGAACATGACAATGATATGGTTGATCACTGGCTGAATTAGTAGATGCCAGGAAGCTATGCAAAAAAATGCTTAAGATATATCACAAAGTACAACATCCATCCATGATAAAATCCCTCCATAAAGTAAGTTTAAAGGGAACATACCCCAATATAATAAAGGCCATATATGAAAACCCGCATACTCAATGGTGAAAAAACTAAGATCTTGCCCCTAATATCAGGAACAAGACAAGGATGTCCACTCTCACCACTTTTATTCAACATAGTGCTGGAAGTCCACAGCAATCAGACAACAAGAAATAAAGTCATCCAAATTGATAAGAAAAAAGTAACACTTTCACTGTTTGCAGATGACATGTACTATATATATATATATATATAAAAAAAAAAAAACCCTAAAGACTCCATGATAAAACTACTAGGATTGATAAATGAATTCAGTAAAGTTTCAGGATACAAAATCAACATCCAGAAATCTGTTGTATTTCTATATACTAATGATGAAGCAGCAGCAGAGAAATTAAGAAAAGAAACCCATTTACAATTGTGCCCAAAATAATAAAATATCTTGAAATAAAATTAACCAAAACTCTAAGACTATACTCTAAAACTATAAGTTTATAAGTACTCTAAAACTATACAACACTGATGGAAAAAAAACTGAAGATGACACAAACATATGGAAAGATTTTCCATGTTCATGGATTGGGGGAACAAATAGTGTTAAAATGTCTATACTAACAAAAACAATCTATGCATTTAATGCAATCCTTATCAAAATACCCACAGCATTTTTCACAGAGCTAGAACAAACAATCCTAAACTTTGTATGGAAACATAAAAGACCCTGAAAGCCAAAGGAATCCTGAGAAAGAAAAACAAAAACAAAAAACTGGAGGAATCACAATGGCAGATTTCAAGATACACTATAAAACTGTAGTAACCAAAACAGGATGGTACTGGCACAAAACGAGAAACACAGGTTAATGGAACAGAATAGAAAGCCCAGAAAGAAACCCATAATTATATAGTTAATTAAATTTGACAAAGGAGGCAAGAATATGCAGTGGGAAAAAGACAGTCTCTATAATAAATGATATTGAGAAAACTGGACAGCTACATGCAAAAGAATAAAACTGGACCACTTTCTTACACCATACACAAAAATAAACTCAAAATATATTAAGGACCTACATGTGAGACCTGAAACCATAAAAACCCTAGAAGAGAGCATACGCAGTAATTTCTCTGACACAGCTACAGCAACATTTTTCTAGATAAGTTTTCTGAAGTAAGGGAAACAAAACCAAAAATAAACTACTAGGAAGACATCAAAATTAAAAGCTTGTGTACAGCAAAGGAAACAATCAACAAAACTAAAAGGCAACCTACAGAATGGGAAAATATATTTGATAATGATATATCTCATAAAGAGTTAGTATCAAAAATATATAAAGAACTATAATTCAACACCAAAATAATAATAATAATAATAATCCTATTAAAAATGGGCAGAAGACATGAACAGACATTTCTCCCAAGATCACATCCAGATGGCCAACAGACATAGGAAAAGATGCTCAACATCACTCATTATCAGGGAAATGTAAATCACAACTACAATGTACCTCATCTCTGTCAGAATGGCTAAAATCAAAAACACAAGGAACAGCAAGTGTTGGCAAGGCTGTAGAGAAAAAGGAACCTCGTGCACTGTTGGTGGGAATGCAAACTGGTGTAGCCACTGTAGAAAATAGCTTGGAAGTTCCTCAAAACATTAAAAATAGAACTACCATATGATCCAGCAATTCTACTTCTGGGTATTTATCCTTTTCTTTGGAAAGTATCCTTTCCTTTGGATAAATACCCAAAGGCAGAATTGCTGTTTCATATGGTGGATCAAGTCCCACGTCAGGCTCTGCACAGACAGCACAGAGCCTGTTTGGGATTCTCTCTTTCCCATTCTCTGCCCCTCCGCTGCTCATGCTCTTTCTCTCTCAATATAAATATATAAATAAACTTACAAAAATAAATAAAAAATAAAAAGGATACATGCACCCCTATGTTTATTGCAGCATATTTAGAGTAGCCAAATTATGCAAGCAGCCCAAGTGTCTGTTCATAAATGGATACAATAGAATATTGTTTGGCCTTCAAAAAGAATGAAATCTTGCCAATTGCAACAACATGGATGGATCTAGAGGTAATGCTAAGTGAAATAAGTCAGTCAGAGAAAGATAAATACCATATGATTTCACTCATATGTGGAAGTTAAGAAACGAAACAAATAACAAAGAAAAAAGACAAACCAAAAAACAGATTCTTAAATATAGAAAACAAATTGATGGTTGCTAGACAGGAAGTCAGTGGGGTGGGGATGGGTGAAATAGGTGAAGGGGATTAAGAGTACACTTATCATGATGAGCACTGAGTAATATATAGAATTGTTGAATTGCTATATTGCACACCTGAAACTAATATAACATTGCATGTTACTTAACTTGGAATTAAAAAAAAACAGTAAATAAAAGAAAAATAACAATAAAACTTACTTCACCCCCCTCATTCCCTCCAAAAATAGCTCAAAGAAAAAAGTCGAAATGTTTGAATAAACAAGTCACTAGCCAGTCTACCTCTATTTTGTTTTTCATATTATCCATGCTAGGGAGCTTGACATGCCTGCCGGTATTATAGCTATTATAATATTACCCTTGAATCCCAGAACTCTGTGAAGCGGACAGAGAATAACTGGAAGTAAATTTCTTAGTCCTGAAGAAGCTTTGATCTAGCAAAGGAAACTAAGCCTAAGAAGCTGAATTCTTAGTTTCTCAGAGGATAGGTAACACGTTAAACTTCTACCTTTATCTCAAGAAAGGGCCAACAAGATTTAATAAGGTAAGTCTGTGAAAAGGCTGGATCTTGGGGTACCCTGGCTGGCTCAGTCAGTTAAGCATCAGACTTTAGCATGGGACATGATCTTGTGGTTCTCAAGCCCCGTGTCAGGCTCCTGTGTCTCCTCCTTCTCCTCTCTCAAATAAATAAAACATTTAAAAATGTTTAAAAAAGAAAAGCTTGGATCTTGCCACACTCATTCTCATTCCCTCACCAACCCCAAGGCACTGAACTCATCTTCAGAATGTTGAGCTTCAGGGAGTTGTATGTTTTAAAATCTTTTCTTTTTAACGTCTATTTACATGTTTTGAGAGATACAAAAAGCATAAGCAGGGGAGGGGCAGAGAAAGAGGGAGGGAGAGAATCTCAACCATGCTCTGTGCTGTCAGCTCAATGACCCATGCAGGGCTCAATCCCACAAACCGTGGTATCACGACCTGAGCCAAAATCCAGAGTCGACGCTTATGCGACTGAGCCACTCAGATGCCCCCAGAGAGTTGTTTCTTAAAAAATTTTAGTCCCTTCTCAGATTCCATGGAAAATATTCCCTCTTTAGAGGGATACAGAACTATTTAAAACTTTTACTTTAAATAAGTTGCTGGTCTTTCCCATTTTTGATCATGTTTTGAGAATTAAGGTCCTGACCTAGCATCTAATTCCCATGTTAGATCTGTAGTGCTGCTTAGCTGGGGATATAATTTTTCCAATACAGACACAGAGAAACAGAGAAACAGAATGAAACAGGCAGTTGTGGGGTGTGTGTGTGTGTGTGTGTGTGTGTGTGTGTGTGTGTGTGTGAGAGAGAGAGAGAGAGAGAGAGACAGAGACAGAGACAGAGAGAGAATTTCCAGTTAGGTCAAGTTCCTTTTGAAGACAGCTATACTTTTCTGCCGTTAGATTCCATGAGAAAAACATACTTTTTTTTAAACAAAATATCCCTCAACATAAATTATCTCTGAAAAGTTTCTGCCAGTTGCAATTAAAACAACATTGACTAAAACACTAGCCAGAAATAATTCATCTCATATCTACCTGTTGGACCCCAGGTATGATTCAAATCTCCTTTACTAACATTAGATCTCTGAATATCCTGGTTTCCCCTAAAAAGATCTCATGCTCCAACATTACTTTTCTAGCTTTCTTTGCTAAAACAAGCAAGCAAAAAACACCATTAAACAACTTCCTATTATATGTATACAATGTTCAAAACTAGAGTTCTTTTTTAATGAGTTAAAGTGGTCTTATTAAGGTATTACACATTGAAGTATGAATGACCAATAGTTTAAGCCCTCCAGAGATATTTCTCTCAGATATATAGTTTTAATTTCTAATTGTTGAACTTTATGTAGTGGGAAGGACTGATAATGACATTATGATTCCTCTCAAATTTAACTTAACCCAACAGACAGGAAATTCTGATTTAGGAACCATATTTGTATTCAATACAATTAGAACCTGAGTTTCCCTGTAAGTTAATTTCCTCAGCCATGAAATAAGACAAATACCTCCCTTTCATATTTGTAGGCACAAATAAGGTAGCATTTGTAAATCACAAAGTTTGTGGTGTCCAAATCATATATGTGATTAGTTATCAATTAATTTATTTGGAAAGGTGCTGGATTTGCCTTCCATTAGAAGTCACCTATTCTGCCTTTTATTAAAGACAGCCCTCAAGACATCAGGCAATTTCTTAGGGCATTCTCACAGCAGTGTGGGGAAATGGAAGCCTACAGTAGGGAATGGTGAACACTGGGAGTAACCGCCATCAAGCCTAGCTTCTGTGTCTACAGCAGATCCTACTAACTGATGGAGCGCTCTTTCTGACTGGCCTGAGACACAGTTTCAGAGTTTCAGAAAAGTAGTTCGGGCAACCATGCCTAGGTAATCAGAGCTGGCATGGAGATTAAAGCATTTTGCCATTAACAGTACAGGACAAAGATTAGCAAATTTTTCTGTAAAGAGCCAGAAAGTATATATTTTTTATTTTTGTGCCATATGGTCTCTGTTGCAGATACTCAGTGTTGCCTTCCTAGTATGAAAGCAACCATAGACAGTATATAAACAAATGTGAGTGGCTGTGTTCCAATAAAACTGCATTTACAACAATAGGCAGTAGGCTAAATTTGGCCCACATGCATAGTGTTTGTCAGCTACAGGTCTAGAGCTTCTACTAAAATCAAGAGGAGGGCGTCGGGGTGGCTCAGTCAGTTAAGCATCAGACTTCAGCCCAGGTCATGATCTCAGGGCTCCTGAGTTCCCCGGGCTCTGTGCTGACAGCTCAGGGCCTGAAGCCTGCTTTGGATTCTGTGTTTCCCTCTCTCTCTGCCCCTCCCCCACTCATGCTCTGTCTCTCTCTCAAAAATGAGTAAACATTAAAAAAATTTTTTTTAATCAAGGGGAGTCACTACAGTGACAAATGCTGTTGAATGATTTCAGGAGAGTGTGCAAAGGAGGTATTTTTGGCAGCCTGGCAAGGTGAGGGATGTGAAAATGGCCCTGAGACCTGAGGACCTCCCCTGCTTAATTCTACCTGAAATCCTGCTGAGTCCACTACTCTCCCAGTGCTCAGAGATTGCAGAGGTCACTGTGCCCCATTTCTCTTGGACCTCAGCTGATCCAGCGTGTCTGTTCAGGTGTTTACATCAATGTTAAAATATGCCAGCTGATGTCTTCTACAGAGACCATTTACTACTAATGTTAGATTACAACACTGGGATTTATTATTTTTTTTAATTTTTTAATGTTTTATTTATTTTTGAGAGCAAGAGAGACAGAGTATAAGCAGGGAGGGGCAGAGAGAGAGGGAGACACAGAATCCAAAGCTGGGTCCAGGCTCTGAGCTGTCAGCACAGAGTCCGACCTGGGGCTCAAACTCACAGACTGCGAGATCATGACCTGAGCCGAAGGAGGACATTTAACCAACTGAGCCACCCAAGTGCCCCACAACAATGGGCTTTCACCTTGAGTTTGAGGTTCTTTCCCACTTAACTCATAATCCAAAATATCACTGGAGACCCCCACTGCCTCAGCAATTATTAAGGGAACCCTTTAATAAACTGGTATTGCCTCCCATATAACCACGCAATTATCTGAGTTACAGAAAAGTATCAAAACCTTCAACTTTCTCTTGGAGGATTCTCACACTGAGTCCAATGTTATATTTTCTTCAACTGGGGGAAATATGGATAGTTGGGTGTACAACATTGGGCAGGTCATACTGAGCCACAATTTCTTCATCCATGAAATGGGGATAACACCTTCCCTACTTATTTCATACAGTTGTATGAGGCTCAAAGGATACCTTTTTTACTTAGGTTTATATGTGCCATGAAAGCCACTTCAGCCATTAAAACATTTTTTAGTCTGTGATTCACCTCCACCCACATCACCATAATTACTCCCAACCATCAAACATCAGGGCTATTACTGGAGGAATATATCTGTTAATGCAATGTCCCCTCCCAAATCAGAGAGGTTTGTCCTGATCAATGTCCTACCTTCTTCACTGATCATATGGCTGAGTGCGTAATGGTCTGCAGATGTATCCTAGCTTTCATTGCCTTTTGGTACCAAGACCCTTTCAACTATCTGGCCTCAGCAAATCAGAACAACTATAAAGTTACTTATATCCTACATGTCTATGCCAAGGAAGGTGATGATAAAAAGTTCTAAAGACATAAATCACTGAATCAGGAACTATTGCTTGGAAGTGCTAGGTAAGAACTATTTACCATAACAGCTTTGACCTGGGCAAAAGAGTCCTTCAAATTCCAACTGCAATCCCCTTCAAGAAAAAATGAGTAACTAATAGTTTTATTATAAAATCAAAGCTGCTGGGGCACCTGGGTGGCCTAGTCACTAACGTGTCTCACTCTTGATTTTAGCTCAACTCATGATTTCATGGTTCATGAGACTGAGCCCCACATCAAGCTTTGCACTGGCAGCATGTAACCTTCTTGGGATTTTCTCTCTCCCTCCCTCCCTCTCTCTCCCCCTTCCCTGCCCGCACCCTTAATCTCTCTCAATAAATAAATAAATAAACAAACAAACTTAAAAAAATCAAATCAAAGCTGCTGTTCTCCTTCCAAAGTTCCTAAATTGCATGGGAATAGTGTATTTGATTTCCTGGAGAAATTCAGATGCGGCAACATTCCCAGATAACTTTGAAACCACTCATTTCAGAACAATCTACATTCTTCACACATGCATTTATCAAATGATTATAAATACCACCCTTTTGGTGTCAAAAGGGATCCATGGCAATAGCTTCTGCCAAGGTCATTTAGTTCCTTTGTTCCTCAGTTTCCCCACCCTCTAAAGACTACTTTGGCCTTGGTAAAGTAGGATTTACAAATATCTGCTTTATTCCTCATGCGGGTTTAAAATGGAATAAATGGAACAATACCTCTGAAAGTTCTTGGGAGCTGAAGGATCCAGACAGCAAAGTCTAGCTGCTGTTAAACAGTTTTCCTACTATTTACTCATAAACCAACAAGGTGACTAACTTTACTGTGAAAAACAAGACATAAATTATTCTTACAAAGTACATCATATTTGCTCTTCACAAGGCATGATGGTTATAACTTGTACATTCAACAACTTGCAGTATGTTTGGCTCTTTACCAAAATGAGGGGGGGAGAGGGAATAGAGCTATTTCTGTTCAGCTGCTTAGGTCTAG
This sequence comes from Proteles cristata cristata, assembly GCA_017311185.1. Taxonomy (NCBI): domain Eukaryota; kingdom Metazoa; phylum Chordata; class Mammalia; order Carnivora; family Hyaenidae; genus Proteles; species Proteles cristata. The sequence continues at coordinate 322,883 of JAESUZ010004879.1, forward strand.
ATGTTGGGAAGGCCTTTCATTGAACAACACTCACAGTGATAAATCCAAGACCCTACTCTTTTCATCATAGGGGCAATGGGTGTCCTGTGCAGTCGAAGTAGAAAATTAGCCACACAGGTTACCTTAGAGGGGCCACACCAAGTGTCAAGGCACAGACAGCATTATTCCTGCTGGGGGGTCAAAGCCCATGTCTGTGGCCCTCATAGACTAGGGGGAAGCTAACCCAGAGCCTCAGCAGTAGCCATCACTCAAATTGTGATGGACAGTCTGCTGGTTAGGTTGATGCCCCACAACTCACGGTTCTGGCCTTGAAAGGTGCTCAGCAGAGACTGGGCATTCCCTCAGACCTTCTCCTACAGTGAAGACTCTCAGAGCATGGAGCCCATTGGCCTCTTCTCCAGGCTCCTTTCTCTCTTTACTCTCTAGGTTTCCCCCATCTCAGGTTGGAGACTTCTGACTGGTAATCTATCCTCTTAATTTCTACTGTGTATTGATTAACTTTATGCACTGTTCCCTCAGGACTTCACCGCTGGAATTCTGAAATGCTTTTTTCCCCTCTCAAACAGCCAGGATCTTGCACATCAGAAGATTTGCCTTTCACAACTGTTTCTCTGAATTGGGCTGCAAGAGCTAAATTTGGAAGATAAAAATTAAATAGTTTCTCTTCTATAATAATCCAATCATTCTTAAAATAACGGGTGTCCTTAGATGAACTGGGGAAAGGTAGTATATAGAATGTAAGCACACTGGAATATCCCAATATATTATTTTCTTACATCAGTTAGTGCTCTTTGGAGTCTTTCCTGACAGGCAGCAGGCCTGTGAAGGTGATTTTGTTCGGATTTTCATCTCTTATGCCCAAGAACTTGCCCATAGATTAAGCAGCTACTTCCCATTCATAAAAGGACCTAGAGAGAGCCAGGACAGTCTCTGGCATGGAGCCATTTCCTCTATTACACAATGTGTCACATTAAGCAATATATTTCTGTGACATACAGTTTTAAGAGTTTTTCTGAAATATGTTAAAGTACTTCTTGGAAGTCATAACATATATATGTAACATATACATGTATTTCTTCTTGCATTAGTGAGAAAGCCTAATTTGAAAGTAGGCTCCAAACAAAAAGCTATCAGTATAATAACCACCCTATGGCCTCCAAAGAATGTTTTTCAAAGAGTGTTACTTGAGCATAAACAGATCTGGTAAACTCTCCAGGATAATAACATCTCTTCTTTATTAAAAATGTACTCTGTACAAGTGCTTCACATATGATAACTCATTTAATTCACCCAGAATTCTAAAGTATAGCTCCCCATTTTATTGGTAAGGAAATAGAGACTCAAAAAGATTAAATAACTTCCCCAGCTTCAAACAGTGAGTAAATATGGGAGTCAGAATTCAAACCCTACTTTATCTGACTCGGAAACATACATCAGAATGAGGTACAGAGCTAGTTAACAATACAGACACTCACTCACCTCCAGGGATTGTCACTAAGTCCTAGGGTGCATGTCACTATACAGATTAAGCCCCCACTCAGGTTCTAGACTTACCTCAGTTTAACATTCTGAGCACTGCTCTTGGTAGTATTCTGATCCTGGGACATTTACTTAACTTCTCTGTGCCCCATGTTTTCATCTTTAAAATAGAGAGAAAGAGAATTGTAATAGTGTCCTCTCAATAAGGTCATTCTGAGAACTAAATGAGTTAGCATATGAAAGCAACTTACATACTTCACATGGTAAACACAGTTAGTACTGATCATATGCACTATCGACCAGATCCTCTAGTAGACAGTTTGTCACATGAAACAGTATATTTGTGTGATACGAGATCAGATTTGAGAATGACTGTGCTTCATTCTTCTCTGACTTTAGAAAAATCCATGGGGGTAAACATTTAATCATACAGAAAAATTTCAGGACATTCTAACCTTTTTATATCACAAATTTGATGTAAGATAATCTATCTTACTAGTCATGACACTTGAAGAACATTTTTAGATGTGCTATAATATAGAGTAACATCTTATAGAACAATTATTTTTTTAAGAAAAAGCAATAATTTTATCGTCGTAGTAAAAATACTGACTGAGGGTGACAGGGAGCAGAAAACCAGAACATGGGGGTGAGAGTAGGAATAAAATTATAATGTGTTTTTTTAAGACTGTTTTTTAGAGCAATTTTAAGCTCACAGCAAAATTAAGAGGAATATATAGAGATTTCCCATATCCACCTTCCCCATTACCAATATCCCCAACTAGAATGGTACACTTGTTACAACTCATTAGCCAATATTGACATATCATGATCACCCAAACTCCATAGTTTACCTTGGGGTTCACTCTTGCTGATGTACATTCTTTGGGTTTGGACAAACGCATAATGGCATATATCCATCCTTAAGGTATCATCCTTAAGGACTTTACTAATCTAAAGTCCTGCCTGTTCATCCCTCCCCAACCCCCAATCCCTGGCAACCAGTGATCTTTTTACTGTCTCCATAGTTTTGCCTTTTCCATCATGTGATGTTCTTGGAATAATACAATGTGTAGCCTTTTAGATTGGTTTCTTTTACTTAGTAATATGTATTTAAGATTCCTCCATGTCTTTTCATGGCATGATACTTTATTTCTCTTTGGTACCAAATAGTATTCCATTGTCTGGTTATAACAGTTGATTTATCTATTTACCTTTCATAATGAAGAACACCTTTGTTGCTTCCAAGTATTTGGCAATTATGAATAAAGCTGCTATAAACATCCATGTGCAGGTCTTTGTATGGACATAAATTTTCAACTCCTTTGGACAGATACCAAGGAACATGATTACTGGATTGTATGGTGAGGGTATATTTAGTTTTGTAAGAAACCACCACACTCTCTTCCAAAGTGGCTGTACCATTTTTCATTCTCACCAGCGATGAATGAGAGTTTCACATTTTCACATTGCTCCACATTTTCACCAGCATTTGGTATTGTCAGTGTTTCAGATTTTGGCCATTCTAATGGGTGTGTAGTGCTATCTTGTTTTAATTTCATTACCTTGATGACATATGAAGTGGAGCATCTTTTCATATTTGCCATCTGAATATCTTCTTTGGTAAAGTGTCTGTTAAGGTCTTTGGCCCATTTTGGAGGTTGTTTTCTTATTGTGAAGTTTTGTGGGTTTTTTTTTTAAGGTTATTTATTGGTGCACGTGGGTGGCTCAGTGAGTTAAGTATTTGACTTTGGCTCAGATCACAATCTCATGGTTAAAGGTTTGAGCCCCACGTTGGGCTCTGTGCTGACAGCTCAGAGCCTGGAGCCTGCTTCAGATTCTATATCTCTAGCTCTCTGCTCCCTCCCTCCCTCTCTCTCTCTCAAAAATATATGAACACTAAAAAAAAAAAAATTAGTGTGGGCAAGGGAGGGGCAGAGAGAGAGGAAGACACAGAATCTGAAGCTCAGAGGCTGGAGCCTGCTTTGGATTCTGTGTGTGTCTCTCTGTCCCTCCCCTACTCATGCTCTGTCTTTCTCTCTCTCTCAAAAACAAAATGAATAAACATTAAAAAATAAAATAAAATAATAAATGTTAGGATTAGGTCTTAACTATATATTTCATTCTGGACTTAACTACTTTCTTCACAATTTCTAAATTAATATGAACCATTTTAAAAATCAGAATTAAAGCCCACAGAAACACTGTTTTTATAAAATATTTTAGAGAGAAATTACAAAATGATAGAAATTTCTCCTATACCCTCCTATCAAATACTAAAATATTAAATATACATTTGTAACCACTTTGAAGTACTTTTCTGGCTGGATAATCCACCTTCTTATGCAGGGGTAATTACAAAAATTTGGGTTTTTCATTCTTAACACATTTCTTTAGAGTTTTATTACATATTTATATAACTCTAAAAAATAGATTATTTATTTATTTTGAGAGAGCATGCGGGGTAGGGATAGAAAGAGACTGACAGAAAGAGAGAGAGAGGGAGAGAGAGAGAGAGAGAGAGAGAAAATCCCAGGCAGGCTCCACATTGTCAGCACAGAGCCCAATGTGGGGCTCAATCTCATGAACCTTGAGATCATAACCTAAGCGATCAAGAGTCGATGCTTAACTGACTAAGTCACCCAGGTGCCCCTCTTATTGTGGTTTTAAGAGTTCTTTTTATATTTTGGACAACAGTTCTTTACCAAATGTGTCTTTCACAAATATTTTCTCCAGGATATGGCTTATCTTCTCCATCTCTTGACACTCTTTCACACAGCAGTTTTTCATTTTAATGAAATCCAGCTTATTTATCAATTCATTGTCATGGATCAAGCTTTTGGTGTTTTATCTGTAAAGTCATCTCCAAACCCTGAGTCATGAGTCATCTAGGTTTTCTCCTATATTGTCTTCTAGGGGTTTTATAGTTTTGCATTTTACATTTAGTTCTGTGATCTATTTTGAGCTCATTTCTGTAAAGGGCATAAAGTCTGTGTCTACATTCAATTTTTTGCGTGTGTGGATGTTCCAGCACCATTTGTTGAAAAGACTATCTTTGCTCCATTGTATTTCCTTTGCTTCTTTGTCAAAGATCAGTCAGCTCTATTTATGTGTGTCTATTTTTGGGCTCTCTATTCTGTTTCATTGATCTATTTACCTAGAACAACTATTTGTTTCACCAGACTAGGAGATATAAAGTAATTTTAAAACATAATGATTCAAATTTGTTAAATTTTAAATCTCACGCATGTTTAAGGCTGATCAGTGATTTTTTTCCCCCAAATCATTACATTAGAATACAGGCTGCTGGTTACATGGAAAAATATTAGCGTAGTTTAGACAGCTAAGAGTAGTGTCTTGCACAAAGCAACCTATCCCGGTCATGCTTAATGAATATATTTTGTTCAAAAGCTCTCTCCCTTTTATCAAAACCTTTCCTCATTCTGGTAGCCAGAAGCATGTGTGTATTGAATTTCTAAAAATAAAAATTGTCCAGATAATCTTCTTTGCTCACTACCAAGTTACAGAATTCAACAGTGAGTCAGAAAAAAAAAATGTATGAGTGGAAAAAAGAAAAAGAATATCCTTTAAGTTTGTTTGGAGTTCTTTTGAAAGGAAGATCATTTCAGGTGTGCTGAAATAAAAAAAGGAAAATCTAAAAAGAATATATATATATTTATTTATTTATTCATTTATCAAGTCCTTATTGAATGCTACCAGCACCTCCACCTCTGCAAGATGCTCAAGGGCCAGGTGATTCTCAAAATTATACAGGTTCATGTCCAGTATTCTTTTTCATATTCTAAGTCCTAATCACAGTTACAATTGTTACTATATTTTGTCATTAAACTCTGGTTAGTTTTATTCCTTTTTAAGTTTATTTATTTATTTTGAGAGAGGTAGAGATGGCACAAGTCGGAGAAGGGCACAGAGAGATGGAGATAGAGAGAATCCCAAACAGGCTCCATGTTGTCAGTGCAGGGCTCCATGCTGTCAGTGCAGGGCTCGAACCCACAAAACCCTGAGACCATGATCTGAGCTGAAACCAAGAGTTGGACACTTAATTCACTGAGCTACCCAGGTACCCCTCTAGTTAATTTTAAAACCACACTAATTAATGTATTTTATAAAAGAATGTAATACATTTATTGATTAATTTGAATTAGCACACAAATATTAAATATTACCAAAACGACTTGCTTTTAAATTCACATATAGCATATTTACATCTTATTTGAGCTTTATTCTGTTCAATGCTTGTCATCAAATGCATTCTTAAATTCACAACCTAGAATTAATATTTTTATCCCAAACATTCTAAACAAAATAATTTACATTTTTATTGGGAACCGAATCCACTCTAGCACTATTTATGTTTGTGTTCAGTTTTAAGTGTCCGCTTATATTTGTGCTCTATTTCAAGCATTCAGCTCTTTCAGTGAGAATTTTATAGCTAAAAATATATACATGCTCTTTCAATTCTCCATTTTCTGCCTCCTTGGTAACATTAAGGTAGGATTTTGATCAAGGAAAAGAGCATGTAGATAATAGAAATACAAATACAAAAATAAGATTATGATAGAAAATACTATGTTTACAAATTATCTTCAGCTAACACTCTGAAAATAATATAGTCCTTCGAATGCTAAAGATCTTAGACATTATCAAAGAATACAGATGCCAGCTGAAACCCTCCACATTTGGGGAATGCTTCCTTTAGAAACCACACTATACTATTAAGCTTTTGTTAAATGTACTGGCATACAATCATCTAGACTATGTACTAGGTAACATAAATTTTGCATACGGTAAATCTGAAGAGATCTAAAGTATGTGATTCAGGCACATACCAGTTTATATAATAACAAAAATTAAGGACTTACTGCTGTGGTGGGGAGCCTGGGTGGCTTAGTCGGTTAAGCATCCGACTTTCGCTTGGGTCATGATCTCGCGGTTCGTGGGTTCAAGCCCCGTGTCAGGCTCTGTGCTGACTGCCAGCTCAGAGCTTGGAGCCTGTTTCGGTCTGTGACTCCCTCTCTCCCTGACCCTCCCCTGCTCACGCTGTCTCTCTCTCTCTCTCCTAGAAATAAATAAAAAAAAATATTAAAAAAAAAAAAAAGGACTTACTGCTGTGGTATGAGCTCCTTATTGGAATTCTATGGTGTAGTATGTGAAATCTGAACTGCAAAAAATAAAATGAAATGAGATCTATCCACTGAGATATAATAAATTCATTTACAATATGACGGTACATATGGTGTGTGTTAGGAACCAAATATTTGTGTCCCCTCAAAATTCCTATGTTGGAGCTTTGCCCCTCAGTGTGATGGTATTAGGAGGTGGCACCTTTAGGAGGCAATTAGATTTAGATGAGATCATGCACGTGGAACCCCCATGATGAGATTAACACCTTTACAAGAAAAGGAAGAGACCTCAGAGCTTCCTCTCTCCACCACGTGAGGACACAGTCCTCTTTATGGCTGGGTCCCCAGCAGCAGCATAGAACCTGGCACACGGTACGCTTTTGATAAATACAAACACAGGGTGGGTTACTCAAATAACCCACCTGTTTGTTAGCTCTATAACCACCCATTCAGCTGCATTCAAAGAAGCCAACCAGAAGTTTCTAATAACCAGTCTATGAGGTTAAACCTTTGCATGCTTTCTTAAAGACCTATGCTAGTTATTTTCTGTTCCCAAAGCCTGATGGTAGATGTTCCTTTAAGGATCTATAAGTAACAATTGCCAAACTTACAGAATATTAATCAAACTAACTTTTTTCTTTCCTTTCAATACATAATTGCAATTACTACTTTCTTATTTTATTACCTAATTCAAAGTGTTCATACAAAATCAGCAAGTCTACTTGACTTTGTAATCTTTCTGCAGAAAGACCGGTGGTGTGGTCTTCAGGAGAGAGAATAGAATTTGGGAACATATGATCCAGGTCTTCTAATGGCTCTGCCTCTTAATGATTCTGTGATCACAAATAAATTAGAACTTTCCTGAGTTTAAATTTTCTCACTAGCAAAATGAGCACAGTAATACCTAACTCATGTAGTTAAATGATACAATGTATACACTAAGTATTTGGTACAATGGATGGAAATATAAAAATATGTCATTGAAGTTATAAAATTAATTTGGGGGGGCGCCTGGGTGGCTCAATCAGTTAAGCATCCGACTTTCGCTCAGGTCATGATCTCACAGTTCATGGGTTCGAGCCCTGCGTTGGGCTCTGTGCTGACAGCTAACTAAGAGCCTGGAACCTGTTTCGGATTCTCTATCTCCCTCTCTCTCTGATCCTCCCCTGCTCACTCTGTCTCTCTCTCTCTCTCTTTCTGTCTCTCAGAAATAAATAAAATATTTTTTAAAAAGAAAAATTTTAAAAATATATATATTTAGGGGCGCCTGGGTGGCTTAGTCGGTTAAGCGTCCGACTTTCGCTTAGGTCATGATCTCGTGGTTCGTGGGTTCAAGCCCCGCGTCGGGCTCTGTGCTGACTGCCAGCTCAGAGCCTGGAGCCTGTTTCGGAGTCTGTGTCTCCCTCTCTCTCTGACCCTCCCCTGCTAACGCTGTCTCTCTCTCTCTCTTAGAAATAAATAAAAATATTAAAAATAAATAAAAAAAAATAAATATATTTTAAAAAACACCTAATTTTGAAAACCACTGTACTTTACGGTTATTAGAACCAGCATGGATTGGGGCGGGGCGGGGGGTGGTGCCTAGGTGGTGGCTCAGTCAGTTAACTCTCCAACTCTTGTTTTTGGCTTGGGTCATGATCTTGAGGTTTGTGGGTTTGGGCCCTGCTCTGGGCTCTGCACTGACAGCTCAGAGCCTGCTTCGGATTCCCTCTGCCTCTCTCTTTCTCTGCCTCTCTCTCTCTTTCTTTCAAAATAAATAAATAAACTGTAAAAATTTTTAAAAAAAGAACCAACACGGCCCTGAGTTTCTTGATAATGTGCAAAGAACTTTCTTCTCAGTAGCGCGGTTTACCCAGAATCATAGATTTACTTAAATCCAGACTCTGAAGAGGTGACCTAATAGACTCACAGTGAGACACCAGAACTGTGAATTCACCAATTTCACACTCCCCAGGTCTAATTTGGCCAAACCCAGAGGACGATCAATAAGATGCTTGCCTGAGGCAAGAATGCAGCATCAGGTCCACAGAGAAAAGAAAATGTCATTGACTGTGCGGAAGAATTACACTCCAGAAAACACAAGGAAGCCTATATGGGAGTAAATTCATTTGTTAAAATTGGAGGAGATCCTTTACTGCTAAATTGAGAATGACAAACATGTGAAAAACCATTATGATTTATCTGAGAGCCACCTCTAGTTTATACAGTCCACATATACACGTATATACTCATCAATGCTACACGCTGCAAACATGAGAGAGGAATGCATGTGAGCCAGGAGGCTTTGGGGAAACACTATCTCTTAGTTCACAGAAGGAAAAGAGCCCACAAAAACAAAAAGAAATTTTCATGTTCACAGCCAAATTCTGCATCAATTTCTAATCATAATAATTTACATTTTCATGCAATTTGCAAATATTATTGCCAGATCCATTATGATTATTGCTACAAGTGGACTGAATCTGTATATCTGACACTCTTTCCAACAGCTCTCATCCACTTCTCTGAGCACAATAGCTAAGAAAGGCAGTCAAATGTTTCTGGAGAAGCTGTTACTGATTCCTTAATGCTGTCTTGAGAGATGCATATACCCCTAGTCTACCATTGTATATAAATATATTTATGTAAAAATATATATACATATTTTTACTCTATAGTGCTATTTTCCATAATTAAATATTCCTCTTAGCCTACCCATTAAGAGAGACATTTAATGATTCGTCCCTTGGGAAGGTGTATTTTTGGCTAAGGAAAATCCACATTTAGCCACTATCGAATGCCAGTTCTAAGCACTAGGTCTGACAGAGAAAAGCCTAAGTGTTAGCTATTATTATTATTATAATTATTGTTTGTGTCTTTCTTTAAAGTTTTTTTTTAAATGTTCGTTTATTTTTTTGAGAGAGGGAGAGCAAGTACACGAGTGAGTTGGGAAAGGCCAGGGAGAGAGAGGGAGACACAGAATTCGAAGCAGGCTCTAGTCTCCAAGCTGTCCGCACAGAGCCTGATGTGGGGCTCACACTCACAAACTCTGAGACCATGACCTGAGCCGAAGAGGGACGCTTAAGCCACCAGGGCACCCAGGTGCTCCAGTTCGCTTAAGTGTCAAGTAAAAATCTACATTTGGGGAGATCTCCTTCTCTCTTTGCCCCTACCCCACTCATTCTCTCCCTCTCTCTCTTTCTCTCTCAAAAATAAGGAGACATTAAAAAAACTTTTTTTTAAACTCTACATTTGAGAAAACTATGATGCTTTCCCAAGCATCTCATACCAGTCACCCTCACCCTAGTAACTAACACTGGACCAGCTCCCTGGTGCTGCAAGCCTGTAACACGCCCCACCCAACCACACACAGAATCAGGGGGAGCAATTTTATTCTGACAAAATTTCCTTTGTGCGATGCACCAATTCTCAGACTCCCAAAATGGAAAATAAAAAGCTCTTTCCCGAAAGTCAAGAATGAATCTTGTGAGAATTCTACTGCATGGAGTCCCCCAGCAAGCTTGGGCTGTGAAAAACTGGATTCAAATTCTAGCATCATTTACTAAAAATAACATTTGGCAAACTATTATTATCTCTATGTCTCATCTTCCGTAAAGTATGGATATTAAGATATTTTTGATGGTTGCTATGAAAATTAAATATTACATATTTGATAAATATATATGATGTCTTACATGAAATATGGTAGGTGCCCATCAAATGCTACCCATCAATTCCTAGACTTCTTTTTCCTGTTTGTTGCTTGGAACTATGGGATTAAAGGCGATGAAAACCTTCTCACAGGCCATAAAACAGTTTTATTTGCTGTGTACTACAAGTCATCCCAGGAGTCAGTGACTCAAAGTGTTCCCTAAAAGCCATGGTGATGTCAAGGTCTGCAGGATGATGAGATGTGCATCTAAGTGGCCAACTGATATGTTAGCTGACATTCTGGGGCTTGTAGGTACTGGTTGTCTTACTGTTCCAGTGGAAAACTCGTTCCAGGAAAACTGTCATGGCCCAACATAAGTAATCTCTGCATCTCCTCTACGGATCCTGACTTGAGAGCCTGCTGTAGATTTTTAAGGGTAGCTTCTATGCTCTCTCAGGCTCAATCAATAATTTAGAAACAACCAAAAATCATTTTGAATTTGATTACACATAAGGCAGGTGATCAAGCTAATGAGACAATCAAGAATGTGTTTGGTAATGGCCAGAGGATTGCCTCAAGCATGATTACTTTAAAAAATAACACATGCAGCTAAGTGCATTCATGGGTGTGCTTATAAAACAAACAAACCAGACTCTGCACCTTTTCAGAAGTTATTTTCCCATTGTGAAAATGAACATATGCCATCATCAGTACATTAGGATGATATTAAAGTGTTTTTCTTAAGAATTTGGAAATAGGGGTGCCTGGGTGACTCAGTCGTTTAGTGTCAGACTTTGGCTCAGTTCACGGTCTTGCGGTTGGCAAGTTCAAGCCCCACCTGGGCTCTGTGCTGACAGCTCAGAGCCTAGAACCTGCTTCAGATTCTGTGTCTCCCTCTTTTTCTGCCCCTCCCCCACTCACACAGTGTGTGTGTGTGTGTGTGTGTGTGTGTGTGTGTGTGTGTGTCAAAAATAAACATTAAAAATATAAAAAATAAAAGAATTTAGAAACAAAATTTACACACAATGGATATGACTGGTCAATGATGGAAGTGAATCAAGAAGGTCTGGGAAAGAAACAGATGTGACTTGAGAGTAAACTCAGGGAAGCAGGCTGGATTGCGGCACTATTTGGTAAGCAGAAACTTAATTAGTTACATGCAAAGAGGAGGGTCAGTATAATGCATGGACAAGGGCAAGGCAGAGCCAGAGGCTGACTGTGTTTCATGCAGCACTGTTCAGGGGGAAGAGCACACGGTTTCCCATCACTGGAGAGGTGATTTCTGCTGTGGGCAGGGATGATTTATTATGTTTCCCCTTAGCCATGATAAAATATCTCTCCAGGCTAACCACCTTCATGTGCTCTGATTACAGGCTAGGCAAGTGACCTTCTGATAACACTGGAAGGTGACAGCCGGAGGGCTGACCCTAGGCCATTGCAAACTCTCTAAGATAATGCAAGGTTTTAAAACCCCTCATAAAACCCCAGTCTTCAGGCAAAAGCCACCCTGCCTACAAAATATGGCCATGATTGGAGATCTGAAAGTACAGAAAATTATTCAGAAAATTGAAATCATCTTAAACTCACAACCCAGAGACAATCATCGTCAACATGTTAGTGTATTTTATCTGAACTGTTTTTTTTTTACAAAATTATTTTACATAACTGAGATCAAACTGTATATTGAGTTTTTCATTTTAATTTTTTATTAAGTATTACAATCTAGATATTTTCTGACTTACCTAAAGTATCAATAATGATAACCATTGAAATTGTATAACATCCCACCAACCGATTTTTTTTCAGTGTGTTTAATCCTTTATTACTGAATGATTGGGTGGCCTCTAGTTTTTTTTTCTTTTTCTTTTTTTTTTTTTTGGTGAAGAATGCTAAAGTAGGCCTACAAATACAAAAGGTTTATTCTCTATTTGAGAGTATTTCTTTGGTTCAAGTCCTCAGTGTTGATTTTTAAGCTTACTTGAGCTCCTCGTTTCTAAATCTAACTGCCCACTGGACTCTTCCACTTGAAAATCAACCTGCCCCAAGCAGGGCAGTGCTGAGGGCGAGCCCACCACTGGCCTCAGCTGACGCACTCTGATGTGTATTCTGTTTCAGAAGAAACCTGTCCTCAAGACTGAGCCGGGAATTGCTGGTGGAGGACAGTGACAGCCACTCACGGAGTGGTGACTGGGTAAGGGAGGGCAAGGACCGCCCTCACCACTAGCCTTTAAAATCTGGGCCTACGTATCTTGTAAACTTTGACATATGTCCAAGCATCATGACACCTCACTCTATTTCAAAAACTCATTTACTGACTCCTTCACATCAATGTTCACCATAGTCCTGGCTCTGAGGTAGCTTTGAATATAAGCCCCACTTTACTGAGACTCAGAAAGTGCCTCATCCAAAATCATGCATGTAATAAGTAGGAAACCTGTATTCCATCCAGATCCATTGACTCGGGAGTTTGTAATATTTCCATTTCACTGTTACGTTTACTCTCCAATAGTTACAGTGGGGCAGAAGGGAAAATAAACTAGGTGCTAGAGGTTTTAGAATTCCTTCTGAATGTGTTTGAGAGGCAGCAGTGGCAAGCATCAATCTATAGTTCTAAACAAACACAGTTTAAAATCCCACGTGGACAATCTCATGCACAGACCCACCTGAGACCCGTTTGAGCGATGACAGAAGCGGCTGGAGATCTGCGGCAGTTATGGGAGATTATATATGTTCTGGGAGCTCGGGAGGTCTAAGTACTCCACTATCTATAATTGAAAACGTACTGAAGTAAATGGAAGCTTGCGATCCCATGTGTATTTTATCAGATGCTTCGGACATTAAAGGAATTCCTAGAAAATTATAAATTGAAACACTTGTCACGTAGCGGTAACAGGAAAAAATAACCATACTTAGATTTTAGAAAGAAAAGAATAAATTGCCCATAATTCATAATAGATTTGCATCTAGAATTGGTTATGAGAGAGTAATGTGGTATCAAAGTTAAGAGATGGAATTCCAAAAATGCATAGGAATTGCTAATTCTTTATACAAGAGCAAGAATAATTGTACAGACGCAGTTAATTGTTCTGCCTACAATGTAAGAGGAAGACAAATACAAGTAATAACAGCATCACTTGAGGCATGGGAAGGAGAAATAGAGGAAATATATTGTTTCCTTATTTCTAATTTTGTAAGAAGGAAATTATGCTCAAAATAAATTCAACAAATTGTTTTCACATGAGAACATACTATGAAAACAAAACAGTGTGTCCTCATTTTCTCACTTCGTGGTGAGACTTTTCAAAGAATCTATGAATCAGTTTTAGTAAAATGTACAGGTACATTACTTAATTAAGTACTGGAAAGACTTCCAGACAAGATGATGATAAGGCTGCCTTTCCCCAAATTCCCAAGAAAATGATCAACAAAATGTACAAACAGAATCCACACATAAGAAATGGGGAATGGGTGGAGCGCCTGGGTGGCTCAGTCAGTTAAGCATCTGACTTTGGCTCAGGTCATGATCTCATGGCCTGGGGGTTTGAGCCCCATGTCAGGCTCTGTGCTGACAGCTCAGAGCCTGGAGTTTGCTTCAGATTCTGTCTCCCTCTCTCTCTGCCCCTCCCCTGCTCATGCTCGCTCTCTCTCTCTCTCTCTCTCAAAAATAAAGATAAAAAAAAAAAAAGAAATGGGGAATGGGTGTCTGAAAGAATAGTACTAACTGGACCGATAAAATGGAACCTATTGAAAACTGACATGAGATGTGTTACTGAGAAAGAAGAGCTTCCGTGGAAAGCACATCACAGAAGCTCCTAGCTTGGGGGTAAGGGTTTGAGGACAAGAGCAGACTGAGAAGTTGAGGGAAATGTACCATCTGAAACAGTCTGTTGACTGGCAGCAATGGGCACAATATCGAAGATCACTACAGGGATGTACACAGGTAGAAACATATAAAATCAATAGAGAAGTGGTGTGTGTAGTGTGATGTGAGTGTGTGCGTTGTGTGCCCATTTACATGTGCTCATTCATGTGTGTATTATAGGGAAGACTTCTATGGGGATCTAGTTTGTAACAGAAGTAAATAATAGCAAAGCTAATCTTTGGCTGGAGCTGATAATATATTTTCTCCCCTCTTTGCCCTTCCTTCCTATCTGCATTTCAAGTTTCATCTATAAAATCTTTAGACAAGAACACAGCATACCTCTGAATTTCATTCCCAATAGTGGGCAAATGGGGATTAGGACAATGAAACTATGAAAAACTGCTGCTGTTCAAAGAAAAAGAGAAATTGGCAGGTATTTTTCCTCTTTTTATGCTGCCTTTATTGGGTTTTGATGTCAGAGTTATTCTTTAAAATGGATTAAAGAGCAACTTTTTCCACAAACAGGAACAGTTTAGCATAGAAATAACTGATTTAAAAGGCTGGCTAAAACCTTGTGCTATTTTAGGAGAGAATTCTTAGACCATCTTTCATAATTTTCCTTTTTTATTGGGTTATTTAATCTTTTATATTTCTTGAATCAAACTCATATGGGGCTTCCCTCAAAAATTCAGTAGAAATAATGACAAGACTGTTTGAAAACTTTTGCTCTGACACTGCCACTCAGTTTTGAAGGCCCTGCCACATAACATATCACACATTAAGTTTTTGGCAGGGGGAGCATAAAATAATTGACAGAAAATATTTTGGAAAGTTTTCAAATTTTTTATTTTTATTTTAATTTAAAGTAGATAATATATTCACAGAATTCAAAATTCAAAAGATTTGCAAGTGTATGCATGAAAAATCCCCATACTTTTGTCCCTAAGCTATTTGGATCCATTATGAGGACATAACTGATTTAGTGTGTATCTTTAAATGATCTGTAAAATTTTCATTTTGGGCATTAATAATTAGAGTTTCTATCTCATTTCTTGTACTTTGGTACATTTGTGTATTTGTGATTCCACATTTACAAGCTTTTGGAATGCCATATTCCCTAGATCTAAGTGTTGTGCCCATGACACCCAATCCACAATGGGGTCGTGGATCAGGATTGTCCCAACAATGCTGCATTACATTTACACACCTCCTCAGCAACTCCACCGCCATTACACCCTCCCTATGCTTGGGCGAAAAATGAGCCAGAAAAATTCCAAACTGGATGAATCATTTACTCAGATTAAAAAAAAATTTTTTTTAACTGTTTATTTATATTTGAGAGAGATGGAGAGTGCACCAGTGGGGGAGGGGTAGAGAGAGACAGACAATTTCAAGCAGGATCCAGTCTCCAAGCTCTCAGCACAGAGCCCAGTGCAAGGCTCCAACTCCTGAGCCCTGAGATCATGACCTGAGCTGAAGTCAGACGCTTAACCAATGGAGCCACTCAGGTGCCTCTACTCAGATTTATTTTAAATCCCAAGGGCCATTTCTTAAAGAAGGGTACCTTAAGCCTGCTGTTCTTGGCTCAAAGTCCTATCGCCCTTACTTCTTCTCCATGGAAGAATGTTGGAAGATTGTGGAGCTGCGTACTTGGGGCTGTGTGAGGCTATACAGATTTGTAGGATTTTTAGGGTTTACATTCTTCCCAGAATAAGTGCTAGTTAACCATACAGAAACTCCTTTGTAGAGCATTCCAAGGAGGGTACATTTTATGATTTCATTACTCAAAAAAGAATATGAGTGTGGTTTCATACATTCATATGCTGCCACTTTTAAGACACTATTGGCTATAATTCCAGACCTCTTTCAATGTGTTTACATATATGCTACACATTTACGGGTATGTATATATAAAATAATAAATAGATACATTCTTTTTCCAGGACTTTGAGCACTGCCAGCTGAAATGGAATCAAAGGTCCCATCCATCTTGGGAGGGGGGCAAATCAGTAGAGTCTAAAATTGGAACAAAAATTACTGAAGTTTATTAGAAGACCAGTCACCTCCTAGGTTTCTGCAGCTCAGCTGTACAAGTTATGACACCCAGAAGAGAAACAGGGTCATTTGTGTCAAGAGTCACGGTGCATTCCAAAGGCAGCTGAGATCTAGAGGTGGAGTTGTGACTTCTGTATTTCAGTGTGTGAAGACAACCTGACAGAGGTCACTGGTCACCTATTCCCTCTGCCAGTGTGTGAACTGGACACGGTGCTGTGCCCGGTGCAACATCCACTGCCTCTGACTCTGAAGGTGCAGCTCTTCCTCCTTCATCCAAAAAGCAAGTCTCCCAATAAGGTCTTGGTTACTGTATGGTATTCTGTGACTTTAACGCACTTTGTAAGTATTCAATGCTAAGACTTTCAGAGTGGTAGAAGAAAAGGAGTGGAATGTCAAGGTCCCTGTACTCAGCCATGCTTCTGATGGCAGTGGCAACGCTGGCTCAGAGATGAATTCCTTGACACAAAATTCAAGTCAAACTTTAAATTCAATCATGTTCATGGAAGTTCAAATAGTTTTCTATTTACCCAGAACTATTAATATTCTTATCTAATAACTACAGATGAAAGCTGGAATTTATGTAAAGACAAAATAATTGATTTGTAGGGATAAAGAAGTTTGAGTATCTTGAAAATGGTGACAATTTTTTCTTCAATTGTAACTTTTTTAAAATTTTTACTTTAGAGAGAGAAAGAGAAAGCAAGTGCAAGAGAAGGGGAGAAGGAGAAGAAGAGAGAATCTTAGTGGGTTCCGTACTCAGCACAGAGCCCAGCGCAGGGCTCAATCCCACAACACTGGGATCAAGACGTGAGCCAAAATCAAGAGTCTGATGCTCAACCGACAGAGCCACGCAGGTGCCCTATCAATTGTAACTTTAAATGAGAAACAAATTATACCAATAATGTTACACGGATATTCTAACCAGTAGAAGCTAAAGTTGAACAATCTCCAAAAAGAGAGTGCTCCTTGAGAAAACCAGCAGAAGGAAAACTTAAAGTGACAAATACCACCAAAGGCTTTTAGAACCAACTGCTGCAATTTTAGGAGTTTTCAGCAATCATCACTAAGATGCACTAGTCACAAGGGGAAAAAATATATTGGAAAACCATAAAGCTCCCAAATGAGAAACAAGGACTAAGTCTCTCTGTAATTGCAGTGTAGTTAGTAATCACTTATATTTAGAATGATCCTGACAGAGCTGAGGTGATTGTAATGGTGAAAAACAGGTATGTATTAGTTAACACCATGTCTGGAACAGAGTGAATATTCAGTAAGTGATAACTATCATTATTTTTAAATTTATTATTGTAGCCAACAGCAAAGAAAAGCAGAACTAAGGTTGAAGACAAACTACTATAGAAATCCAGCAAACAAGAAGTTCTGTTTTTAGTTGGTTTAAGGATGATGGTGATGGTGACACTCTAAAATAGAGAAGAACTAAAAAATGTAAGACAAAAGAAGTAAAGGAAACATGAGATCCCTTCTAAGTTGGAATTTAATATTAACTGACTTTGTCCCTACTGTGGCAATTATCACGGTGAGTTCTGTGCATCCCCAGGACACACCAAAAAGCCACATATACTCAGGCCACAGTTGCAATCTAGAGCCCCCAGTGCGTAGGCTCTGTCTTCAAGTGTCCTGCTTATCAAGCGTTAACCTTTGCATCTACACTGCTGCCCCCAACTGAGAGAATGAAGAAGATATTTTTCCTGATTAAGAAAACTTCAGGTATTGAAGTATGTTGACGTCTGAAAAGAATATAGTAATATACTACAGTTCCTTAAAATTTTATGTAAATATTCTTAAATTACTGTGTTATTACTTTCTTTGAAAATTAAGAAATAATCATGAAGATTATGAAATGTCTCCTAATTTCCTTTCAAGTAATACAAATTCTCTCATTTTCCATCAGTGATGTCACAAATACATGTCTCTATGTGGCACACTGGTAGGCTTCTAAGAAATTCTCACACGTGGTCACTGCCATCCAACATTAAACTTCCTTATTTGGGCCAAGTTTTACTTTTTCAAGTTTATATCAAACCAATAGTAGAGCATTTATCTGGAAAAGTAAAAATTACTTTTTCCATTTTTATTTTCATAGATTTTTATAATCTTTTGTAAAACAAACAAAAAGGTACAGAAAATATTGAAGCTTCCAAAATGCTCCTATATTTCCCTTTACTGTACAATATACACACTAGGACTAAGTAGGACATATATCTTGTCCAGTAACTATTCTAGATAAATAAAATAAATTTAAACTCTTACTACAAAAATATTGGACTGATGAAAATATAAAATACTTTCTCATCAGAACCTATAATCAAGCTTAAGGACCTCTAGATATTTTAAAAAGTGACCTAGAAATAGACAGTAATTAAATACACAAGGCTGATCCCTTGATCTCTCTGAACCAACTCATGTTAAACATTTACTATCTGACTTCTAGAGATTCAGAAATTCAGAACAGAGTTAGACACAGGCCCTATTCTCAAGGAGCTCACAGCATAACATAGAAAGTTAGAATAATGAAAACTCTTATACTACTTGGCACTGTCCAAAATATCATGGTTCCCTTAATAGTTTCTTTACCCACCAAGAGCTTCATCTAGCACTTACCTGAAAGGCTCCTCTCGTTCTGGAGAGTTGTCTAGAAATATTTTCCAGGTAACAGCGGTATTTATCTGAGAACTCAGGTGGACAAACTTTGTTACTGCCTCCAGGACACATTTCATTTGCGTTGCCTATGCCCTGTTTCCAAAACTTTGCTTCATACACTGCTTTCTCTCTTCATTCCCACATTGGTCTTGACTCTTTGGAGCTTCTCTTCCTACCTGAGCTCATCGTTGCCTAGGATTCAGAACCTGGTTCCTCTTCACACCACACCTCACGGTTGCCTCCTATTCTCACTCATTCCCTGATTGGTACGGGTCTTGGAACTCCAACTGGGCCCGAGCTCTGGGCATTCTCTCATTCCTGGTGGCATCAGGGACTCTTGTCAATGAATTCAATGTAATGAAGTGAGGTTTAGAAAAATGCAGGAACACTTAAATTGATCCCATAAGGACATTAAATTGCCAAGTACTTGAGCAATTCAAAGTTAATAGCAATGATGACAACCATCATTTATCCTAAGGTACTCTATCCCTATTTACAAGTAAGGAAATGGGTTCACATGTCCTAAATAACTTGCCCAAATCCACACAGCTTGTAAATGTGAGAGACGGAGCTAACATTCAGTCCCAAATTCATTGAGCTCCAAAGCCTACCCCATGTAAGATCACATAGTTTTTGTTTTGTTTTATTTTTAAGGACAGTTTCACCAGTATTCCTAGATTTATTTAAGATGGCAAATACTATAACAGAGGTGCTCAAGGACACTGTCATGCAAGATAATAACTGTTAATATTAAATGCTTACTATATGCCAGGCATAAGGCTATATTCTTTACAGAAACCATCTCATTTAAACCTCAAAAATAACCCTATAGGATACATACTACTGTTATGCTCATTTTACAAATGAAAAGAAAAAGTCAAGGCTCAGAGAAGTTAAGTAACTTGCTGAGTCCCAAAGCTATTAAGCATTAGGACCAAAATACCTTAAATCCGGAGCCTAGCCTAGTCATCATGCCAGCCAATCTGCCCATTTGTCCGCTTGACAGATGTGAGGGAATCCAACCTCAAAAGAGACACACCCAATCTCCCTGCTTCAATGGAGTCCCTATTCTCCTCACCATTCCTGCAGCTTCCAACTCAATATACAAGATCAATCCTTGATGACATAAGAAGATCTTACCCACATATGTAACTAGTAAAAGTGCGTCCCCAAGCAAACACTGAGTTAGACTTTCCTTACCCCTTTCTATGCAGAGGTTGCCAATGTCCTTGTAAGGACACAAATCTCTGTATTATAATTTGGAAGCGCTATAATCTATTCCAAAACTGGAGGACATATAATACAGAAAATGCCTAAAAGGTATGAACTGGCAAGAGAAAGAAACTCTGATTAGGAAAACCGTATACACTTGACCTTCATAATGATATAGTCTAACGTTGTTTACAGGAGTATTACTCAGACTGTCATGCATTGACCTAATTGCTTTAGAATCATTTGGGATAGCTTTAAATGCAGATACCTAGGCCTCCCTATGTCTGTCTCCAGAAACTCTGGAGAGGAGATGAGGCTCAGTCATCTTTATTTAACAATTAACCAGCTCCCCTGGTGTTCTGAAAGTGGATGCACACCAGAGCAACCACTCCACCCCATCTGCTTATATATATTATATGATCTTAATTATAATTTGGTTTTGCAACTGTTGGACAGATTAAGGATCAAGACATATGTTACTTAAGAACTGACAGAATAATTTATTATTCTTATTATCAGAATAGCTTATAGATGTATGTATTCATTCAAATATTTATGTACTCATTGTCATAGAGGCTTAGGACATGCTCACATGCACATGCCCACATTTGCACCCCCTAGAACACTAAAAATAACTAAATGAATAAGGTCGAGCCTATTTTTTTGCTTTTTATAGCACACTGATTTTTAAATGCATTACTCCAAGTACTGCAGAGAGATGCTAAGCAGTACTCTGAGAACAAAGGATTTTATTTTATACTCAAAAAGAGCTTGGGAAACTGCTCTGCTAAATCCTTCTCCTGAGGATTCACAAAACATACTAAAGATTTGAGATGCTCTAGAGTGTGAAAGAAACTTTCTAATGTTTAATATTTAACAAACAAACTTATTTGGGTAGAATATAATCTTTTTTTTCTTTTCAGGTCATTCTTTACCACCAATTTGCTTAGTTCTGAATTCATTTCCTCAATAAATAGATGTTACAAATATATGCAGCAACCATAAGCTAGGCAGTGTGTTAGATTCAAGGGTAAAATGGTGACTAAGCTAGACAGACTCTTCAATACCTGCATTCATTACCATGTGAAACTTGTCAAATCACAGTTTCCTCATACCCCAAGGGGCCCTGATGCAATGCAATCCGCTTTATTGCCTCAGTTCCACCACTGACCTTACTTCAGTTACAGTTTACAAGACATTGAGTATCTCCAAACAAACTCAGTGCAGCTCGTGAGCTGGGCTTGACAAGCAGAGGGAGTCCCCAGATAGTTGCACACCCATGTTAGCTAGACAACAAATGCGGTATTATAGGCTGTCTTGGTGCACTCGAATGCACAATGGCTGTTTTAAAACAGGCATTTGAAGTCGTTGTTGAAACAAAATTTAATCCATAAATTTTATGCTGGACAGTAGTTTCTTCATAGCATGGAATTCTGCCAATGATCTATAAGGCTTTTTCAAATGTCCACTGTCAAATGAAGGAGGTAATTGCGGTATTTAACTGAGAACTCAGGTGGACAATGCTTTGTTATATACTTTTGTTGCTGTTGGGTTATTTGTCTCCTGAAATAAAGGACATTACACAAGTCCACTAAAGGAGCAGGTCTTCATATTCTCATCCCATTGCATTGGGAATGACTGAAAGAATGTTCAATCATTGGCTCATGTAAGACTTGATTTGGAGGTTTTATCTATTTCAGTGACCATCCCAATAATAGGTACTCCAGGTTGTAAATTCTATGTGTGTCCTCACATGTGTTTCAGTTCAGGTGATTATGACTTTGTTTTTGCAAAAGATGCCTTCAAACATGGAGAATCTGTACCCTGTGAGATGCTTTATAGTTGTGAAACGTTAGACTCTCCTTTAGTTCTCTCCTATGGCAGAGGAGATAGTAAGCAGGAATTTAAGAATTGAAAGGGAATCAAAACCCAGGCCATTTACCCATTTGTGTAGCAATCTTTCTCCACTGTTACATATTCTACATAGCCCAGGTATAATTTAACCATGTGTAACTAAACTTGTGACAACATAAGACCCTTGTAACCCTTAGGAAGAATAAGCTGACTCACTTTGGCACCCTGAATTCTAGACATCAGACATCAGCTATATCTGCCCTGCTCATCAATATAGTGACAGAAATTGCCACCCCATCATCCACACATCTACATTATGGCTATCAGCTTTGAATGCCCATGTGTCACTCACATTTTTATCTGGCCAAATAATGCAATGCTTTGTTTTGAAATGCTAACAAAATGGACAAAATCACCTAGACTAAACTGAGTATGTTTGCTTCTTTGAAAATGTTTGTTTCTTTGAAGCAGCAGCATTATCCTCCATCTATTTATTCAAGAATTATTTAGTGGAAGTCTCCTATCTGCCAGATATTCTGCTAGGGGCTAGAGGTACAGCAGGGAAAATAAGACAATGTCTAGAATTAAAAGCATATTTTATGTAGCCATATGAGGTTCTATTCTGAAGGTGCAAAATCATGAGCATCTTAGTTTTGAAGTTGCCCAGTAGTTTGGGTCATGTAGGCCTATCAAACTCTCCTAAGTTCTCTCCTACCCTAGCCCATTTGGGGGATATTTATGGAATTCTAACTCCCAGCTGAAGGACTTACAAAAGGAAGACTATGTAGAAAATGTGAAGGAAAAAATGGGACTCATTTGGAAGGAAGGCTTTTTAAAAAAGATATTTGAAATGGAAATGGAGTTAAATGACCTAAATCCCTCATGCGAGGGAACATGGTGCACACGGCCACGTCTAATGGTTGAGGTCTCCACCATAAGCTGGCCATCAGAGGTACCACTCTGCCAACGTAAAGTTTACCATTTGACACAAAAAGAGAAAAAATGCAAGTTGTGCTTTGCCTTTTATACTATGAATTTTGATAACTACCATCTGGTTTTTAAAGAGAGAAACCATCATGAGTAGGAAATCAGCATTCCATTACCAAATGACTAGATTTCAGTCTTTTAGTAGACAGATTTAAAACTTTTATATCTGTCATTTATTTACCTTTGAACATGTCGGTCCCTTATCTGTATTTATTATTTTTCATTGAATAAAATCATAAAATCCATTTTGAGTCTTCTGAAGTGCTCTTAGAGAGTATGGTCTAAAATATAAATGCAGTATGTATATGTATTTGCACACAGAAAACTTTATAGCACTAAACAATTCATCCTTGTAACTTGTTTGTAATAACACTTTATGAGGTGGCTTTAAACAGGAGGTAGAAGAAACTGGAGCTATTTGTGTTTTTCTCAAGAGAATAAAAGCTTTTTCCTTGAGTTCTCTGATGCATGTAATGCTTGAGATTTACAGAAATAGCACCCATTTCCCCTGAGAATAAAATCACCCCCAGGCAGAAAAATAACTCTGCAACACGTTAACTAGCAGACAGTCTATTTCATCAGCTCCTCAAGAGCTACAGGAAATTTGAAAAAAACTATTTCAAATTACGTTGCAAAAGCACATGTTTCTTTAACAGAGCTGACAGTTCATTGTGTTCCACCACAAGAAGTGGCCTAGAATTACTGAAGTCGCTTCTCTACCTTGCCCTCTGCTCTCCACGGTCCATTCCTTTACCACACTGAAATCCTCCAGTTCCCAAGCAGGCTCTTCAGTACGGATGGCTGTTCACGGTCTTACCAGTCAGCTTTCCTGTTGTTCTCATCACGGGGAATCGCACCAAATGCTCCAGGTATTCAGGAACATTGACACGTACGTAGGGAATGAAATAATTCCCTCCTTTCCAAGACAAAGTTGCTTCATCACCAAAGTCTGGAGTTTCCTTCTGACCCCTCTTCAACTCCTTCAGCCTGGCTTTCCCCTGCAGGACATTAGTGTCCCAAGGTCCTATCTAAAGCATGATTTTCCCCCTCACAGCACTAGCCTCTCAGCCACTCCCTTGTTTCTGACACTCCCTACTCTTGTGGCTTCCCCATCACTTCTCAAACCTGTCTCCTCGAACATGCCTGACTTTCCTTCTCAGCTTATCTTGCCTTCTTGTCTTTTAAATGTTCCCGTTCCTAACTTTTCATGCCCAGTCTTCTTTCCTGTATACTCTCCTTATGTTGGGTTTCCCTGGGTAGGTCGCCTCTCCTCTCTCAGTTTACACATATGTGGAGGGAAAAAGATACTGGACTAGATAATCTTTGAGGTTTAATCCCACCCTCAAATTCTGTGATGATAATTCAGAGGGAAGAAATGATGGTGAAGAAAGAGAACTACATACCCTAGATGGGGAAAATGTGGACTCAGAAGAATGAACCTCAGGAAGCACATCAGGAGAAACTTGGGGTCTGCAGCTCAGAACAAGGCCCAGGAAGGGCCTTACAGTGAGGCCCCAGCAACCCTGTGGATCCCATCCCCATATTTTTCGGCACAATTTAGATTCTCCAAGAAATATCACAGGCAGCTTGGAAAGTAGAAATAAGTCACAAAAGGGAGGCCTCAGTGTCTAAAGAAAGGATCTGAATGTACTGACTACTTGTCCTTCCTTCTTTAAAAAAAAAAAAAAAGAATTTAAAGAATTTAAATTTCAGGAATTTAAAGAATTTTTTAAAAAGAATATTTTAAAGAAGGAGAGAGACAGACAGACAGCAGAGCACGAGCAGGGCAGGGGCAGAGAGAGAGGGAGACACAGAATCCAAAGCAGGCTCCAAGCTCTGAGCTGTCAGCACAGACCCAGATGGGGCTGGAACTCACAAGCTATGAGACCACCACCTGAACTGAAGTCAGATGCTTAACTGACTGAGCCTTGTCCTTCTTATTGATCCAGAAATAGAAAAGCAAGGTAGCAGCAACACTCTCTAGAAGGCTGCTCACAGCTCACCTCGTTTTGCTCCAGGAATTCCACACATCAGACACTGGACTCCAATACTCAATTAGGACTCACCCAGGATTTAAAACTAGCTAAAGTATTCTTTATTCAAGGACTCTATAAGGAAAACATGAGGCTGCTTGATAATGCAAGTGTTCTGAAATGAAAATTACACACACATGGTTTATCGGTAATTTTGTTGCTGTTTATTTATTTTTGAGACAGAGAGAGACAGAGTGTGAGCAGGGGAGGGGCAGAAAGAGAAGGAGATACAGAATCTGACATGGGCCCCAGGATCCAAGCTGTCAGCACAGAGCCCGATGCAGGGCTCGAACCCATGAACCGTGAGCTCATGACCTGAGCCGAAGTCGGATGCTTAACGGACAGAGCCACCCAGATGCCCCATGGGTAGCTTATACATAAAAACTACAAAGAATATTCATTCGGGAGTTGATAGAAATGTCCAGCTGTTTCCCATAAGAGACCTGGTAAAAACCTTCAGCGGATGTGACTAAAGGCTTCTGCCTCTGTTTCCCAAATTCAACACTGCCTGCACTGGATGTCTCTGTTTGGGGGCCCTTCATGCTATCCTTGATCATTGCTGACAAAGTTTCCCTGTGCCACTCAATCTATAAAATGCCTGCAGCACATAACTTGTTCTGTAAGGGTTAATAATTACAAGGCTATTACAAGACCTGTTCTGCAAGATTCAGGTTCCAACAGCATCCTCTTTTCTTTTTTCCCATTTTGTCATATTTTTGTAGAATGGTGGTTCTCAACTGGGGAACCCCAAGAGACATTTGGCAGTGTCTGGAGACAATGGTGACTGTCACACTGACAGAATGAGGTGGTACATCTAGCAGATAAAGGTCAGAGATGCTGCTAAAGACTCTACAATGCACAGAACAGTGCCTGTGAAAAAATAATTATCTGACCCAAGATGTCAATAGTGCCAAGGCAGAGAAACTCTGATTGATAACCAACTCAGAGAATCATCTGTCAAGATTCATGGGAAGTCCAGTATCAGTCACCCAGGAACTCTCTCCCTTTCCTTCCCCTGCTTTTGAGGGTTTATAGTAAGCCTGGAAAGAGATCCACATAACTTCCAGTTAGGGTGGCAGGCTCTGCCTTGTGGTCTGTCATTACTGGATATTGCTCAAGTGGCCATGTAGTACCATTGGTCTGAAACATAAGGAGTTGGCCCTTACCACTAGTTTTCCCACAACAGCCCGATTATCACCAGAAATATCTCAGGGTTGCTGTCAGGATCTGGAACTACCTAATTTTTTTTTTTTTTTTTGCTTTTTCTAGAAGGGAGGAGAGTCAGGGCTTTAGGTATGTTATGCCTTCATTAACCTCCTACGGGGTAACTCTACATGGCTTTCAATTCTTGCTGATGAGGCCACAGCAGTGAAAAAACAAAGCATACAGTAATCTCCCAGAAGGTCCATCTGCTTAATGTTAAATTCTTGGTAACTTCCCTGATTCTGGTAATGACGTGTCTCACTCTTCCTGCCTGGCACTGTCTGGGACTCTGTCTGTCTTCTCCCAAACTACAGCCTCTGAGTCCTGAATTCTGCCCATGGAAATACTGCACACATGTTTACCAGCCTTGTGGTAAGATCAGTCCCCTTTGGAGAGAAGGGTAACCTTGAGCTGAGCATGGCTCTTCCCATGGCTTACCTGCCACTACACACCCTCACCATGGGTGATGGTTTGAGATTTTTCTCATGTAGCCATGTAGCATACAGTGAGTGCCAACTCCAAGTCTTTATCAAATACTTATATCACAGAATTGTAATGATCTGTATACCCATTTATTTTCCCCAAGGGCCTCTGGTCTCTGTGATGAAAAGTCTGTGTCTTAGTCATCTACAAAGTCAGGACAAGGCACAGTGCTTAGCATATAGGAAACACTTAAAATTACAGAGTAAAAAAAGCAATTGAATAAAATATTTCCAAGTAAAATATTTGTGAGGATTTGTAAAGAAAAAGCAGGATGGGAACATCTATCCAGAATTCACAAGGTGATTGATATTTTATATAGGCACCTTAAAAGATCAGCACATATTCTTCTGAAGCTTTTAGCACAATGAAATAAAAATTAGAAACATATTAGTTCTGTCATTTGGAAACTGTGACAGCAAATAAACTCCTCTGTCTTTTATTTTTGGAAAACGGTAATAAAATGTCACACTTTGTCATTTAAATTATTTGTCTCACAAGGTTAGTTGAAAAGCTTAGCTGTAAGTTCAACAGTAGAAATGCTGGGGTAGGCTTTCAGAGGCTTGTTAGCTCTCTCCAACTCAAGGAGAAAACATTGGCATCAAAGTGTTCTATGGACCTGTAAATGCAGCTTCACTCCGAATACCCACTTTGATGCAAAGGCAGCTTAAAAGCTGCCTGCTTTTAAAGATGGTTTTCAACCATCCAATGACCTTTCTACTGGTCTGATTTAGCCCAAGGTCAGGAAACTAGCATGCAAGGGTATTTCATTAAAAGGAATTCCGATTTTATACCATTTGGTATACTTGACTCACAGGAGTGAGAAATGGATGAAGTCAAATTTGCAGCAATATTTTTTCTGATTCTTGGGTCCTTGTCACCAACTGTTGAACCACTTGAATTAAGTCTCCAGATTAAGTTCAAAGTCTTTGTTATAGCAGATTATAATCTATGTTGGAATCTCCAGTTACATCAGAAAGTTGCATGAAACTATCCATAGAATTTATTTTGATTTATTTTAAAAGATTACCCTTTATTGAGCAAACAATGGACCCAAGTGAAGGTAATAATATGTAAGTTATTATTATAGCCAATGTAATTGTTATTTATCTCAGTTTATATCTAAGATGTACAAATAAATATAACTTTATATTAATTATTAATAGCTTAACCTATGTCTATTTCTTATTCTACTAAAATGGCAGAAACTTAAGCCCAGGTACTTAGGGATTCCCTCCCTTTGCCTTAAGAGATGCATCTAATTTCTGAGTGACTTATGCAGTACCATGGCATTTGAAGCAAGGAACAGGACTCTAATCTGGTCTTCAATATTGCGTGTCCATGCGGGTTTCTTCTGAGGAGCAACTTCCTCTTCTAATTCTCTGTCATTAATCTGCACAGGTCACCAGTGGAAAAAAATATCACTAGCTTTTCTCTACCTGTCCCCTTCTGGTCGATGGTTCTCTCTCCTAATTTCCTTTCATTTTAAGGGCACAAAATATATTCTCATCTTTCCATGTCATGCTGGGACACCAGTATCTCTGCCGCACCAGCCAACACCCATTTTCTCTAAACTTACCAAATCTATTTGTTCTCTGAACCCCAGGCCTTCTCCAGGAAGCAGGATGTAGGGTCCATCTCCCTGAAATAATCCATCCCCCTTTTCTCCAATTGGGTAGAAAGGGAAATCTCTTTTTCACTAACCCTAAAACATTTTGCCCATGCCTAAAATCTTCTCCAGTCACCTGAGAATTTAGGCTTTGGAAGATAATGTCAGTAATATTCCTTTGTTTCTGTCTTCTATCCTGTTCTATTCCTGCCTGTACAAGGAGCAAAGAACTTCCCAGCTCCATGAATGGGAAAGTGGTAGAGATACAGGAAAAAAGGAAGCATCAGGAGGGAAAAAATAGGTTAGCATCTCAAAATGTTATCTCACCACATTCACCACATGTATGAGTGCCCTTCCTTTGTCAATATGTTTTCAATTACCTCCTGTGATTAGCACATTTTTGTTACTGTTTTTTCTGTTTACTTCTTTTCAACCCAAGTGCAATGTTTGTCATAAAATAGCCTTTTTGGATTATCACTGCTCCTCCTTTCAATCCATTCAGATGCTGCCACTTCCCTTCATAGATCTAACTATAGTGTTTGGAAGTTTGTGCACAGCTTCACTTATGAATCCTACAGATATTCATCTAGTGATGGTCCACTGGCCTGGATCTTTCCTTCAATCTGGTTGCTTCTCTCATGCTCTGTATTCATTACTCAGGGGTCCATCTGTCTCCACCTGTTTTCAGTTCTTTGGCTGACAAAACATCCATA
The DNA here is from genome assembly GCA_017311185.1 of Proteles cristata cristata. NCBI lineage: Eukaryota > Metazoa > Chordata > Mammalia > Carnivora > Hyaenidae > Proteles > Proteles cristata. The sequence continues at coordinate 351,806 of JAESUZ010004879.1, forward strand.
CAAGCAGCTTCTCTCATAGTACAGCATATACTGTGCTGTTTTTCCAGGCTTTTCTCCCTCCTGCAATGCTGTGCTTTTGGAACTGTATTCACTACATGGATTAGAGAAAGAGGTTTGCCATTTGAGGGTTGACAAACTGGGAAACCATTGCAGAGTAGGGAAGAGACGATTCCAGTTCTATCTAGCTTAGAGCTTATTTCATGAATAACTATATAATGGCTCTAAGTTTTTCTGTTTTTCTTACTTTTCATTGTCCTAGAGTAGGTAGATAGGGAGGAGATCAATTACAGTTTTCCAATACCTTCCAGAGGGACTATTTCAGGTGGGGCACATGGTGCATTGTCTCGTCTTCAATGATGCAATAAAAAGTCAGGCCAGGGGTGCCTGGGTGGCTTAGTCAGTTAAGCATCCGACTTTCGCTTAGGTCATGATCTCACGATTCGTGGGTTCGAGCCCCGCATCGGGCTCTGTGCTGCCAGCTCAGAGCTTGGAGCCTGTTTCAGAGTCTGTGTCTCCCTCTCTCTCTGACCCTCCCCTGTCTCTCTCTCTCTCTCTCCTAGAAATAAATAAAACATTTAAAAAATAAGTCAGGCCAGATTTTGAAGCAGTCTCTTTGTCATTGCCATCATTAATTTTGTTATTTTTTCATATTCTTCAGGATTTTCAATGGGAGTTTTGGTGGCATATCTATTAGGCACATCTCATCTGCCACTCTATAAACCCAGATGTCCTACAGCTGGAAATTTTAGCCATGTCTATCTAACTCCAAACACCTAAACTTTCTGCTACTCTGTGTTGCCATGAAAGGCAGGCCTTAAATATACTGCATTCAATTCTGCTCCTTGAATACTTGGTTCTATTTCAAAATTGATTCTAATCCTTTATTATAACTTTGAATTGTATTTCCTGAATCCTATTAGAGATCCAGTAGCAAGAAATGTGCTTTGCACACGGTGCAACCTATACTTCAAAAATTTGGGTGGTTGGAAGTAGTTCCAGAGAGAAGTCAGCAAAAATCACACAACACGTTGAACAAAGAACTTCAATGAAACAGCTAACCTGGGACACCATAATTGGGATATAATATGGTAAAAGAGGAGGGAGTCTAGGCTTTGGGTCTTAGAAGACCCAGATCTGAATCCCTGCCTTGCCTTCTTGAGCAACAATTCTAAACTTTGGCTTTCTGACTTATAAAGTGCAGATGATGATATTCACTTTCCAGGTGATATGGAGACTGAGTGAGTTTATGTCTAAAACCTTAGACATACACAGAAGGCACATAAAATATAGTAGTTGGCTCACCATGTAAGATAACACTCATTTCAAGTAACAGAATACCTAATTCAGACCAGCTTAATTAATAATAGAGGAGATATATTATGCAGATGGAAAGTTCAAAGATAGAGTGAATTTCACATGCAATTCAGCAGTCCTTTTCTTTTATAAAATCCAGTATGATTAACATACAGTGTTATATTAGTTTCAGGTGTACAATATAGCGATTCAACAATTCTATACATTACTCAGTGCTCATCATGCCAAGTGTACTCTTAATCTCCTTCACCTATTTTACCCATCTCTCCACCTACCTCCTCCCTGGCAATGACCGATTTGTTCTTTATAATTAGAAATCTTGTTTTTTTGTTTATCTCTTGTTTTGTTATTCTTTGTTTTGTTTCTTTACAATGTCTTTTTTTTTTTTTTTAAGATAGAGAGAGCATGAATGGGGAAGACTCGGAAAGAGATAGAGGGGGAGAGGGGGGAGAGAGAGAAAATAGGGGGGAAAGAGAGAGAGAGAGTCAGTCTTAAGCAGACTCCACTCAGCACAGAGGACCTTGGGGCTCAATCATACAACCCTGGGATCAGGATTTGAGCCAAAATCAAGAGTGAGATGCTCAACTGACTGAACCATCCAGGTGCCCCTCACTTGTTCTGTTTCTTAAATTACATGGATAATACAATAGTTCTTAATGTTGATCAGGAGGCCAGCTGTTCACTAAACTTGCTTTGGCTTCCTTCTTCTAGTCAGCTTTGTGTTGAAGGTAGCTTCCCTTGTCATGACAAAAACAGTTCATCACCTTTTCAAAGGGAGAAATTGAGCATTTGTTCCAGAATTACTAGCAGGAGTCTTGAGATTCACTTTGGTTTGTCACTCCAGAACCAAGTGGCCAAGGAGATAAAGTCCAGTGGCTCGGCTTTAGGACTCTGCCCCAGAATAGGACACAAAGCCACTCTGCAAACCTTCAGCATCTCTACTCTTTCATTTCCCTTCCACTTCTCCCCAACAACCACAACATTTCTTCTAAGGAAACTTTTTCTTGCTTAGGTTTGGGAGATGGAGAAAGGGACCCCTCTCTCTTCAAACTCTCAAATATTTTATCTGTGCCTAGAGTTCTTTACAGATTTCCCAAAATTTAGGTTTTGGAAACCAAAGCAGAAAATTCTCTTTGTTTCTAAGTTTTACCCCAGCATATCCCTCCTCAGTGACAATGATCACTTGATATTTAATTTTTCCTTTCCTAAAGTCAAGGAGTTAGAAAGTCTTGCAATTATTTAAGTAAAACACATTTATCTGTGGAGACAAGATACACTACACAGATAATACTTGTTTCAGTAATGATCAGCATTTTCATCTTGATGTGATTTTTCTTATAGCAGTCTCAGTATTAGCAATAAACTCTAAGTACCACTTTGCTGATACCGTTGAACAAATACAAAAGGACATTTCTAATCCCCAGCCAACAGGTCCGAGGACTTGAGCATGCACAAAATCTTGATATACTCCTCAAGGAGTCCTTGTGGGAGCCCACTAACTCTCGGTTTGGATTCCTATTAGCTAGTATGGCTGAATCTAGATATTATTATAGTTTTCATCAGCTGTTTGGGATTTGATAGCTGAACCCAACAACCTTTGTTTGGGATTCTCCCTTTGTTCTTGTAGTTAAAAAAGAAAACCAGTAACAACAGCAAATGACTGCGAGTTTAAGAAGTGCAACTTTTGCAATTCCTGATCAGTGGAATGAGAACTATATTTAGTTGCTTATCTTGAGATATTTTGGCTATTGTTTGTCAAAACATAACACTGCTTCAGCAGATCTATGTGTAATCATCAAACACATTTACACACAGAGAGACAAATAAGCAAAAACTTCCTGGCATCTAAAATGGTTCATCTTTCTTCCCCAAATTTGAAAGACTGGCAACATCATAATTTATGTACAGCACTTAGCATATACTCAAGACATGGTACCATCCTTAGTTGTATTAGTATGTGAAGAGAGCTATACATTCTTCCTAAACTCCTGGTCTGGGCCTTCAAACCTGTTTCTTAATACAGCCCCAGTGGGTGGTGGTAAGAGTCTGTAGTGGAGGCTCTAACTGCAATTGGATACATGGGGCTTTTCAGTGCTGCGAATAAGAACTCTGTGTTTGCCAGATCATTTTAAATACTGTTCTATGCTGCTCAAGCTGTGTTATATACATGCTAATGTTGGTTTTCGCTGAAATTTAAAGGTAGGACCCCTTATGCAAAATTACCTTATTCAAGAAGTTTAATAAATGATAAACCAAATGAAAATATATAAAACTTCAAAAATAGTAATGTGGTAGCTCATAACTACAGTCCTCAAGCACCCTTGAAGATGATGAACCATACCTAGAAGTTGCCAAATCTTAGACGGGAAGTCTGGGGTCCAGGCATATTACTGAATATGTGGACAAACCACAAAGGTAACAATTCCCGACACTGGATTCATCTTCTGTACATAGAACCCTTTAAACCAAACTTTTTCCTTTAACAGTTTGCCTATAGCAGTGGTTGGCACAAAATGGATACTTAATATATATGTGTTGAGTGAATAAATAAGTGAATGAATGGACTACCTTCAGATTTTCCTCTGTTCTCATCTTCCAATCATCTTCAGCCCAAGCAATGGACTTCAACATTACAGATTTTCAGACAAATATGCAAAGATCCTAAAATGAAAACAGATGTCCTCTACGTCATCTGTTAAAAGAATCCATCTTTTCATCCATAACACTTTAACCCAGAAGAGATTAAACACAAACATGCTGCCAAAACCAGTACCAATCTATTTATCAATTTACAATAACTGAAGGTAAGTGTAGAATTTCCAATCCGGGACAGTCAAATGCAAATTACAAATAGGAGAAAACAGGTCCTGAGAGGACCAAATAGGGAAGTATTCTATGTCACTCTGTTAATTCAGTCTCATCCATCAATCTACTGCTGTAAGGCCCTGGAGTAAAAAGACATGCCCAGTCCTCCTCAGCCTACCAGACTGCATTCATCTGCCCCAAGACTAAGGGTCTGTACTCTGGCCTCTCCCCTAAGACCTGCACCCCAGCCCTACAGCCACCAGAGGCATGATAAAACTGTAGACCAACAGTTGAGAGTATGAGTAAAATATTAAGTGGGCCATCAAAATAAACCATTTTCCCAAGGAGTGCATTAAACCAACTGTGTATTTCACAAATCAGCTTTTCTAACAGGGCTCAGTAGTTATAAATTCACCAAAACAACAAACGGATTTAATAAAAGGAACAAAGGAAGAACAAGAAATAGGAGGGAAGAAAGAAAGAAAGGGAAAGAGGGAATGTGGGAGAAAGGAAAGAATTTAATTTTCATTTTCTTTTCCATTTTAAAAACATCATAGGTGATACCGTTCATCCTTTTCTAAGAGGCTGAGTAATGTAAATAATGCTTGACTTCTAAGTTATAATTTGGAAATAAAGGAACCTTCATTTCTTAAAAGCTAAGTAAACAGATCTCTCAAAGTAGACCAAATCCGTGAGCTGATTTAGTCACAAAACTCAAATGGTCTGTTTATTTTTTTATAAACAGTTTTTAATTTCATCTTTTAACTCCTCTCATTTATGTCCCCTAAAATCCCTGTTCCTAGACAATAATCATTACTTGGTGGGTTGTAGCCTTGTGAAAACACTATCAGCCAATTTATCTGCTGGTGGAAAATCCAGGACATGACTGCCCTATGAGATTTCAAGGAAATAAGTAGACTAACTTACGAAGGCTTTCCATATGTCTCCTTTCAGAATAGTAGTAACTGTAGAATAAAATTGCATTTATATTAGTAAGAAGAAGAAAGAGAAGGGGGAGGGGAAAGGGGAGGGGGAGAAGGAAGAGAAAGAAAGAAAGGAAAAGAAAGAAAGAAAGAAAGAAAGAAGGAAGGAAGGAAGGAAGGAAGGAAAAGGAAGGAAGGAAGGAAGGAAAGAAAGAAAGAAAGAAAGAAAGAAAGAAAGAAAGAAAGAAAGAAAGAAAGAAAGAAAGAAATTTCTACCTCTTCTTTATTTATTCAAATATAGCTTGAAGTCAAAAGGCTTCATTTGAAAAATCATTGATTGCCTGGATTGAAGAGATTATTGCCTGTGGCACCTTTAATTGCCCTTTGGAGGAAAAAAAAAAGATCCTTTGATTCAGGATTTAGGCAGTAAAGAAGCAACTTATCTGATTTTTTAAATACCTTACTTTTTAAGAGCAGTTTTAGGTTCACAGCAAAATTAAGAGAAAAGTACAGAGAAAGGGACAGGACCCCAGTTCTCTCACACACATAGCCTCTCCCAGTATCTCACCAAAATAGTGCATCTGTTAGAGTTGATGAACCAACACTGACACATCATAATCACCCAAAGTCCATAATTTACCTTAGGGTTTACTCTAGGTGGTGTACATCCTATGGGCATGGTCAACTTTATAACGACATGTATCCATCATTACGTTATCATACAGAGTATTTTTACTGCCCTAATAATCTTCCCTATGCATCCCTCCCCAACCACCAACCCCCAGTCTTTTTAGTGTCTTCAGTTTTGTGTTTTTCAGAATGTCATATAGTTGGAGTCATACAGTATGTAATTTCTCAAGACTGGCTTCTTTTACTTAGTAATATGCATTTAAATTTCCTCCATGTTTTTTCATGGTTTAATAGCCCAGTTCATTTTAATGCTGAATACTTTTTCTTTGTATGGAACACAGTTTATGAATCCATTCACCTACTAAAGGGCATCTTTGCTGCTTTCAAGTATTAGCAATTATAAATAATTGTCTTTCCAAGCATACTTATATTCATCCTTTTCTTTTGTTCCTGTATTTTTTATTTAAATTTTACCATTATTTATTTATATTTGTGTTTTAAACTTCTTCAGATTCTTATTAAATCAACACCAAACAAACCAGCCTACAAGAAATTTAGGTTTCCTATAGCTCAAAAGACAAGTTTAAAGACTAGCTCTCTGAAGGTATAATCCCCATGAGCCCTATTAGGAGTTATGCATGCTTAAGGTAGGCATGAGACATTATACATCTTTAGCTCATTTCACCTTCCTTTTTTTTTATTTTATTTTTTATTTTTATCTATTTCTAGGAGAGAGAGAGACAGCGTGAACAGGGCAGGGTCAGAGAGAGAGGGAAACACAGACTCCAAAACAGGCTCCAGGCTCTGAGCTGGCAGTCAGCACAGAGCCCGATGCGGGGCTCGAACCCACGAACTGCGAGATCATGACCTAAGCAAAAGTCAGACGCTCAACCGACTAAGCCACCTAGGCGCCCCCACCTTCCTTTGAGGGATGGCTGTCACCCATGATTCATTACCACTTTTTAAGACTATGTTTGTTTGGGGGGCACCTGTGTGACTCAGTCACTCTTGGTTTTGGGTCAGGTAAGGATTTCACGGTTTGTGGGTTTGAGCCCCGTGTCAGACTCTGTGCTGACAGTGTGGAGCCTGCTTGAGGTTCTCTCTCTCTCTCTCTCTCTCTCTCTCTCTCTCTCCCTGACCCTCCCTGCTCACTCTCTCTCAAAAAAAAAAAAAAAAAAAAGACTGTTTTATAAAAACAGTGCAGTTTTCAGAGCCTTCTTTTGGCCTTTTGAATTCTCCCATATTTATCCAAAGTGACCTGGTTTGAGGTTATAATTTAGATACTATAAGTTTATATCCTGTCTTTGCTCTTGGGTCAGCCCCATTTGAGCTCATCTACAAGCTGGTTTATTATCCGATGCAATCTATTCTCCACATATGACCTTGTTCCATTATGTTCCATGCCTACAACCCTGATAGGCTTCGCCAAAATTGCACTTTAGTTGTGGCCTCATATTTGGGTTGATGAAACAACTCAAAAACTCTCAGTGTGGCATCTTGAAGTTGATCTGAATTTCCCAATCACCTAGTAGATATGAAATTGCCCTTACTTGACAGATTGGTGTTTGGCATTGAATTTGATGACACATTTACCATGCTCTCAGAGAGCATTCTTCAATTTTTAGTCATTTTCCAAATCCTTTGGTCTTCAACACATGGCTGACAAGAGTGTTACTTATGGAGTAGATTAACTAATAGCTTTCAGCAGTCTCAACCTGTCTAAACAAGGCTGCTACACAACTTCTGTTTTTCCAGTTTATTTTCATTCATAACACTGTACCAATTTCCTAAAAATTAGCCCTTTGTGCTTTTGAGGTTGTTCCCCCTCCCCTTCACCAATTTTGCCCATCTTCCCACCCCCTTCCAGTCGGGCAACCATGAGCTTATTCTCCGTATTTATGGATCTGTTTCTGCTTTGTTTGTTCATTTGTTTTATCGTTTAGGATTCACAAAGTGAAGTCATATGGCATTTGTTTTCCTCTGTCTGAGTTATTTCACCTAGCATAATCCCTTCTAGGTCCATCCATATTTTCACAATCTTTCTGTTTTATATTAGCAGTACTGGCATGGTATACATTAATAACAATTAATGGATTAATGTTATTAAAAGTTGCATTTATGTTTTTAATTACCACCTTTATTGTTGCCAAAGAAATAATTCCTGAACTTAACAATCGTGGTCTCGATAAAGCAACACCCAGTTATTTGTATGTTACCTCGTACTGTTATAAATATAAAATAAACTCATAAAGTGAAGCACCTAGAATAGTATATGATCTAGAGTAAATTTTCAGGAATGTTAGCTTTTATATACACTTTAAAATACCTTGTTGCTTCCTCGATTTTTAGCTTGGTTTGATCTTTTCAGAGTATTGATTGGTTGAAGTAATCATACCAAAATCATGTTCCTTGACCCTTAAGAAAACAGAGAAAATATCAACCATTAGTACTTGATGGTAGTATAACAAAGTTATCCTCGACTATATCTTGGGGAAATACATTAACAACCATGCCTAGCTGAGTCTTGGAGAAACATACCTAAGCCTTTTTTATGGAGAGATATCTTATTTTGTGGGTGTTTCAAAGGCTGAGTCATAAGAGAATTCCTTAAAGCAATGACATATTTTGTTTAGTTGAATCTGGAAAGACTGGGACGTGTCTAAAATATCTGACAGAGATGGTTAATAAATAAAGGCTCATTCCTGTTTCATTGAAACAGGAAATCCATTTTTAAAAAGTTTTTCATTGCATACCTGCTCTGTGCTAAGTTGCAGTGGGACCCATGAGAATAACAGGCCATTGTTTCTGATTTTAAGAGTTTCAGTGTTTTTGGGGATGCAATTTTTTCAAAAGACAAATGGCAGAAACATGGAGTAGGATAAGTGCTGTGAGTATTTGTAAGAAAGGAGCTCAATGTTTGCTGAAATGGTGGAGGAAGCTTTACAAAAGGAGATGGGCATCAGATCATGGAGTCCAAAAAGAGCACTGCTTATCTTCTAAGTCTGAAGAGGCTAGTATGGTAGGGATCATTTCTGGAAGCATGTATTTGTGACAGGCACTGTTTAAATTGTGCAGACTGGTATGCAAGTTATGTATATGAGTTTCCTTGGGATTCAATTTAATCAACAATTCAAATTCAACAAATCATTGAGCATCTAATATGCGTCTAGCAAGAACTCATCATATGGAGCCTGTGGCTTGCTCAAACCAGTACAGTTGCAAACTTCATGTGGGGTGAGGGACCCACTTTACATATGGCAACTTCATATACATATACATCTTAGCACATAAAGATGTAAGATTACATGGTTATCTTGATAATTCTTACACAAATATCTTTGTCTAATTGTTCACTTTAAATCATCATGGGTGAGTTTTATGTTTTATGTTTTTCCCCTTTCAATGTCCTTTTCTATTATAATATTTTCTACGAAGATTCCTACTGAGTAGATCAAAATCTTCAAGATAAAAAGCTTCTGCACTGCCAAGGAAACAATCAACAAAACTAAAAGGTGACCGACAGAATGGGAAAAGATATTTGCAAATGACATATCAGATAAAGGATTAGTATCCAAAATCTATAAAGAACTTACCAAACTCAACACTTGAAAAACAAATAATCCAGTGAAGAAATAGGCAGAAGACATGAATATAGGCACTTTTCCAAAATCTTATCATTTTTAAAAGTCACAAATATAGGCCTATCGGGGCTTTCATACCTCATGTTCAAAACAGCAACTTTGAATGGAAATTCTAAAATCACATAATCATAGAATTCTCTCCTAAGAGGGGCGCCTGGGTGGCTTAGTCAGTTAAGCATCCGACTTTCGCTTAGGTCATGATCTCGCGGTTCGTGGGTTCGAGCCCGCGTCGGGCTCTGTGCTGACTGCCAGCTCAGAGCCTGAGCCTGTTTCAGTCTGTGACTCCCTCTCTCTGACCATCCCCTGCTCACGCTGTCTCTCTCTCTCCTAGAAATAAATAAAACATTAAAAAAAGAAAGAAACTAATGTTAAAAAAAAAAAAAAAAGAATTCTCTCCTAAGAGTATAAACCTCCATTTTTGGCAAGATATCTAAAATAAGCAGGGAATTTCTTTAATGTCAGGGGCCAGTAAACCACTTGCCTCCAGAAGTGTTTTTAGTCTTCATAAGTTAAAAGAAAGAGGGACAGAAGGAAGGAAAGAAGGAAGGAAAGTAACAGAGGTAGACAGATTAGTTTAAAAGGAGAAAACTAGCCTAAGGTCCCCCCACTTTTCATTCAGAAATACTGACCCAAGCCAGAAGAAAGGGCATGGGGCACACGTCCAGAGTGAGCACCATGGACCAGAAACAGCAGCAGCAGAGGGAACCTTGTTAGGAATGCAGAACTTCAGGCCCTGCCTCAGACTAACTCAAGTAGAATTTGCTGAATCTGCTTTCAACAAGACTCCCAGGTGATAGATATGCACAGGATTCATTGAGAAGTACTTCTTTATGGAACATTAAAATATTTCTGAATTAACTTGAAAATATGATGCCAGTTAACTCAGCCCTGTGTCCTGAGCTCCTTCACAGCTAACCCTATGTAAACTGGTCATGCAAAACAGACAGGAACGGTGCTTTTATGTTGAAACAACAAAGGATTCTTAACAGGAGCTGACATTCCCTTTTTCAAATAAATACTGAACACGCACTTTTAAAATATCAGTTTAAAGAGATGACAAATTGCTTTCTTACCTAGGTAACCTCCCTGACCATATAGTTGGCTTTCCCATCAACTGTTTCTTTTTTTTTTTTTTTTTTTAGTTTGTGTATTTATTTTGAGGGAGTGCATGCGTGCAAGTAGAGGAGGGACAGAGAGGGAGGGAAACAATTCCAAGCAGGTTCTTTGCTGTCGGCTTTCACAAGATCATGACCTGGGCTGAAATTGAGAGTCTGACACTTAACCGACTGAGCCACCCAGGTGCGCCTCAATTGTTTCTTTTTTAAAATTAAAGCCTGAGATATAAATCCCAGCCTAATAAATACAATAAACAATCAAGTACATCATGATGAAAGGAGAACTGGAAAGACTGAGGAAGAAAGAAATACCAAGGAGGCTGAGAAAAATGGCGGGGGCAGCAGACTCAAAGCCAGCAGCTTCCTGGAATCCCTGCTTCCTTTCTTCTCAAGGTGCTTCTCGCAGACAACCTGCCCCCATGCGTCAGGATGATGGAGCAGAGCTGGATGCAGGACTCTAAGCCACGTACGCTCATATACAAAACACTCTCAGGGGCACCTGGGTGTCTCAGTCGGTTAAATGTCTGACCGGCTCAGGTCATGATCTCATGGTCGAGCCCCATGTCGGGCTCTGTGCTGACAGCTAGTGCAGAGCCTGGAGCCTGTTTCAGATTCTGTGTCTCCCTCTCTCTCTGACCCTCCCCTGCTCATGCTGACTCTCTCTCTCTCAGAAATAAGTAAAAAACATTAAAAAAAAATTTTTTTAAAAACACTCTTTAGGGCAAATGAAATTAGTCCTATATTATTATAACTGGAGGCACCCAGCCTCTAATTGATGTTGCCACAGATCTAGCTTACAGTTGGTGTCTTTTTGCAGTTATTAGCCATAACTAACAATTCCCTATGAGAAAGGTGCAAACCACTACTTGAATATGGGAACTGCCTCTTATAAAAGCAAACTTATAAAAATTCAAGTCCAATATCACTTGCTGACTCAATCACTATGATGAAGGCTGGAGAGTTCAACATAAATAAACAATAATCATATAAATCATCAAGAAAGAAAGTATAAAAAGAGACCTAATAATAGTGATGTCTTGATAAATGTTTAACAACTGGAAGGAAAAGCCCTAACTGTACCATTTGCCAATTTCTATGACATAAATGTTTCTAACAGTCGGTTTCAAGCTACCATTGTGATGTCACTGAACACAGAACTCAGGAGAGACTCACACAATTGGTTCTCAGAAACCCATAAAAGATGCTCTGACACACTCCTCAAAATAACTAAATGTGCGGTTTCTCTACTCATCGATGTTAAGCAATATTTGATCTCTGTCTATACCATGAAAAGTCTGGTGGCTCTACTGTTAATCAAAGGTGGCCCAGGGCTAAAGTTTAAACTTCAAAAGACCAAGCACATGAATTCTGAAGTCTAGCTTCCCATTTTTTTTCAGTATATCCAAAAAGGCCTTCAAAAGCCTGCACTTTATGATATTCTCCTGCACATCAATCACTCCCAAGCTGATGTTTTTAATACTTGTTAAAGATGGGGAACTTTTTTCATGGCTTATGTTTTGCTTTCTTGAATCTCTTCCGTTGAGTTTCTGTCACTATATTGGATGTAATCATGAATTCTGAGGACAGACATGAAGCAATGGCCATGAATATGTACACTTTGGGGTACTTCATCATAACTTTTGACAGTAATCTTCCTCAGGATCAGGAGATAGATTGAAGTTGAGGTAGTTGCCTCAAAAATAATTTTAAGGTAGACATTTATGGTGTATATAAAGCAGGTGTATAAAGCTATTTGTCATAAAAGATATTTTAATCCTGTAATAGAAAATGTCATTTATGAGTAAAGTTTAAAACACAAGAAATCACAAAGCTTTATTGCTATACATTGCATTCAACTAATTAGACAAAATCTATTATGCGTTCACTATAGTATACACAAAGAGATTTCTCATTTGAAAGAGTATCTTAGTAACATTTACTTACCTGGTTTCTCCCCGTCTTTCACAGAGATATTAATGATAACAGATAAAGACAATTCACAAGACCACTAAAAATTAAGCCTGTAATGCAATCTAATGCCAAAATCTGAGATAAACTAGTAAAGTTATAAGAAATATGCACATCGATTTAGAATATTGACCCAAGCATAAGCTCATGGCATTAACCCGCTTCGCTTTATGAAAAAAGATCACATGAATAAGTAGGAAAAATCTACAATAACCCTTGCCACATAATGTGCTTCTTAGACAAACATGTAGGGCCTACTCTGATAAATCATCCCTCTATATAGTACCTTGGAAAGTGCCAATCTCTGAACTTCTGAAACTACTTCCCACCTCCACTGGCATTGTGCTACATCCAGGCAGAGACTATAAGTCCCAGTGAATAACTAGGCAAATATAGAGGTGGGGGGGATTAAGACTGGGCACAATTAGAAATGGCATAGAGCATCCTAAGAAATTTAATGAGGTTTTTTTTTAAATTTTTTCTTTTTTGATGTTTTATTTATTTTTCAGAGAGAGAGAGAGAGAGACAGCATGAGCAGGCGAGGGTCAGAGAAAGAGGGAGACACAGAATCCAAAGACAGGCTCCAGGCTCTGAGCTCTTAGCACAGAGACCAACGCGGGGCTCGAACCCATGAACCGTGAGATCATGACCTGAGCCGAATCAGACACTCAACCGACTAAGCCACCCAGGCACCCCAATGATGTTTTTAATGTCCCTGAATATTAGGCAATGAAAGAGAAATTCTCACTGGGTTCATGCCTGCTAGAAAATGGAAATTTATCTAGGACCTGTGTACACAAATCTTCCCTCTTCCAACAAGGGAACTGAGGAAGAGATTTGATCTCTGCACAAATAGAGAGAAGCACACAGGCCAAAGTAATCACCCTGTTTGTTGATAAACACTAAGTCTACATAGATGTTATCTTTAGCAAGGACAAGCAGAAAGGAAATGTCAATATGAAACAAAATAAATATAAAACTACAGAACAAGAGGGAAAAGTACCACCCAGAAGACCCAGAGAGGGCATAGCTCTATATCTTTAAGTGTAGGATCTACAAGAAAACTTCAGGGGCATCTGGGTGGCTCATTTGGTTAAGCATCTGACTTCATCTCAGATCATGATCTCAGGGTTGGTGAGTTCAAGTCCCATATTGGGCTCTCTACTGTCAGCACTGAGCCCACTTCAGATCCACTGTCCTCCACCCCCCTGCCCCTGCCCTGCTCACATTATCTCTCTCTCTCTCTCTCTCAAAAATAAATAAACATTTTAAAAAAAAGAAAATTTGAGGGGTGCCTGGGTGGCTCAGTGAGTTGAGTGTCCAAATTCAGCCCAAGTCATGATTCTGTGCTTCATGGGTTAGAACCCTGTGTCAGGCTCCATGCTGACAGCTCAGAGACTGGAGCCTGCTTCAGATTCTGTGTCTCCCTCTCTCTCTGCCCCTCCCCTGCTTACTGTCTCTCTGTCTCCCAAAAATAAATAAACATTAATTTTTTTTAATTTTTCAGAAAATTTCAGGAAAGTATAAAAGATGTCATACATAAAACAAAGCAAGTCATCTTAAAAGCTGAGCTGAGAAGGAAAGGGGAAATGGATAATGAGAAAGTGGGAAAACATAACAGTATTTAAGACTACACTGAAGTAGAGAACAGAATTGATGCTGCAGAAAACTAAAGGAGTAATATGGGTAACAAATTTGAAAAGCCTTTTTAGAATGCAGGGAATAAGGATAAATATATGTGAGTAATGAGAGAGGTACTTATATGGAAGAAGAAAATAGAGAAAGAATATCCTGACATTTAGTGATGTTTTGTGATTTTAAAAGAGAGACCAGAGGGCACCTGGGTGGTTCAGTGAGCTGAGCATCCAACTTAGGCTCAGGTCACAATCTCACGGTTTGTGAGTTCAAGCCCCACATCAGGCTCACTGCTGTCAGTGCAGAGCCTGCTCTGGATCCTCCGTCTTGCCATCTCTCTGCTCCTCCCCAAATCGCTCTCTCTCTCTCTCAAAAATTAATAAACACAAAGAGAGAGAGAGAGAGAGGCCAGAACAAATTAAACTTCATGAAAAAGAAGTCAGAATAAATTGAAGAAGTCCAAAAAAAAAAGTCCAGAAAAAAAGTGAGTTAAAGAAACACAATTTCCTTTTTTTTTTTTAATTTTTTTTTTTAAATTTATTTCTAGGAGAGAGAGACAGCATGAGCAGGGGAGGGTCAGAGAGAGAGGGAGTCACAGACTCTGAAATAGGCTCCACGCTCTGAGCTGGCAGTCAGCACAGAGCCCGATGTGGGGCTCGAACCCATGAACCGCGAGATCATGACCTAAGCGAAAGTCGGATGCTTAACCGACTAAGCCACCCAGGCGTCCCCCTTTTTTTTATTTCTAGGAGAGAAAGAGAGAGAAGACACACAATTTCTTTTTCTTATACTGTTGATTTTAGCCATTCTGACAGCTGTGAGGTGATATTTCATGGTAGTTTTGATTTGCATTTCCCTGATAATGAATGATGTTGAGCATCTTTTCATGTGTCTGTTTGCCACTTGTATATCTTCTTTGAAAAAATGTCTATTCATGTCTTCTGCTCATTTTTAACTTTGATTATTCATTTTGGGAGCATTGAGTTTAATAGTTCTTTATATATTTTGGATACTAACCCTTTATCAGATGTTACTTGGAAATATCTTCTCCCATTCCATAGGCTACCTTTTAATTTTGTTGATTGTTTCCTTTCTTTCCTTTGCTCTGCAGAAGGTTTTTATTTTGATATTTTCCCAATAGTTTATTTTTGCTTTCATTTCCCTTGCCTCAGGAGATATCTCTAGAAAGAAGTTGCTATGGCCAATGTCAAAGAGGTTACTGCCTGTGTTCTCCTCTAAGATTTTTATGGTTTCATGTTTCACATTTAGGTCTTTGATACATTTCTGGATTAAATCCTTTTATTTTTGTGTAATGGGTGCTAAGGCTTCCATGAAGGCAGCTTCCAAACGAAAAACTGTAAAGCCTATGAAGGTTTCTGCACCCCAGGGTAGTGGAAAATGCTAAGTTGGTGGATCTGATTTTCAAATAAACATCTCACTACAACTAAAAGAAAAAAAAAAAAAAACAGAAAGAAAAGTTTTAAAAATCTTTTAAACATCTGAAAAAGCTACTTATTCCTGAACAAATGCACCTATAAAAAATGTCTTCCCATGGGTTCCCCCAAAAGAAGATTCTGAGACAGGGGTTTGATCCTTCCAGGGAGCACCTCCAGGGTCTTGGGAACATGAGACAAGGAAAAACAAGGAATGATCAAAGGGCTCTTTATTGATCTAGTTGCAGGTGTGGGCATCGGGACTCAATCCTAATGGAGAAATCTAAGAATAATAGAGCCCACCTCAGTATTACCCACCGAAGAGTCAGGAAGCTGGGATATTTATCCTGATCTGCCATCCACCCTCAGCCCACATGCTAGGAGAAGTCCTCAGACAGAAAGTCACAAATGACTGTAGCAGGACTCTATGAGCACATACTAAAATGGTGAATTCTTAGACAATATGAGGAGAGCACTGAAAACATCTACTAACAATGACCAAAAGCCTAGTTAGCCTCAGACTTCTCCTCTACAACAATAACAAAGATGACAGAGGCGGTGAATTAATGTCAATAAAGTGTTGAGGAAAAATGAATATATATCAATATTTTATATCCATACATCTCTTTTATGGATAAACACCAACAATAAGACATCTTCATGTGCAAGACCTCAAAACTGTACTACCCGTGCATCTATATTTCAGAAAAAAATAGTCCATTTCATATACAAATAAAATTTGATTCTATATATTCAAATCACTTCCCTCCCAAATTCCCTTTGAAATCTCGAAGCAGAAAAAAAATCTCATCCTCAGTATAACCCAGAAGATAAATCCATTCATCAGCCAGAAGTTTCAAGGAATCTCTATAACATATTTAAAAAACAAACAAACAAAAAAAGGATCTGGCTTAGGAAAATACCACTCCCAAGGTCCAATGAATGAATATTTTTTAAAATGTTGAGTAAATACTGAAGAAGAAATCCAATGTTTTAGGCAGCATCTGAAATGACTCCCAGTAAATCCCTGCCTTTTGGTATTCACACCCTTATGTAATTCCCTCCCAACGTGTACATGTGCTGGACCTAGTCGTTGGTTTCTCACTAACAGAACACAGTAAATTGATGGGATATCACTTCTGAGATTAGGTACAAAAACGGAGATTTCTGTCTTGCTAGTCCTCTCTCTCTTGCTGGTGGTCTTTCTTGCTCTTTAACTTGCTCACTCTACCATGTTTTGAGATGTTCTAGAAAGAGGCTCACGTGGCAAAGAACTGAGAGTGGCTTCTGGCTAACAGCCAGTGAGAAACTGAGGCCTTCAGTCCAACAGCCCTTCAGGAAGGGAGCCTAGCCCACAACCATGAGTGACCTTGGAAGAGGGTGTCACAGCCACTGATCATAGGCCCTGCCTATACCTTGACTGAAGACTGAGAGACCCTGAAGCGGAGGATTCCATTAAGCTGCCAGGATTCCCAGCATTCAGAAACTGAGATAATAAGTGTGGCCTTAAAGTCATTACCTTTTGGACTAACCTATTCCAAAGCAAGAGATACACCTATAATACACCCAGAAACCTCTCCCCTCCCCAACCTGAATTTCCATGTTACAATTTCAGGATTTGGAACATGGAAATTCAGGACTTGGAAATAAGGATAAGTCATCAGGAAATAGTACACAAACTGAACAAATTCAAGATCTGTGTCAAAGCCCGCACTAACCTTCCTTGCAAATAACTGGTGTGCTCAGTGGTGGAGGTATTACCACTGTGAACTTCCAATCACTGTGGTCATACCAGTTAGAGGTCACATCAGTTAGACGGCCACATTTGTGCTGCCATCTGTGGCATACCAAGGCAAAGCAGTGGGAGTGGCCCACTTCCCCTGAAGACAATAAAGGGCTACATTTTCTATAAGAGACTATAAATAAAAAAAACTAAAAGTGAGTCTACTTTCTATTATAACTATGCACTGGTAATTCTAAATAATGTCAGTGATTAAATATTCCTCCCCACCAGGGCAGAGAGCCCCTACTGCCCCATTTGGTGCATCACTGACTACCCCAATAAAGATCATACAAATGCTTGGCAGAGTAAGGCTCCCTACAGTGCGAACCCTCCTGATAACTCCATCTGCATTTTTTATGAAGAATTGGATCTCTTACCCTAAACAGATGCCCTCACAGATCAGAGGGGCAAGAAAGGGCAGAAGTAAAGGCAAGTAATGGCGGGCTCTGGGTCAAAACAAATGAGATTCTCATGACTGACTTTCAAGAGCACACTGGTGCCCCATCAATAGTCACTGCCCATAGTCACCTGTTCAGGGCAATATTTATTCTCATCCATTCAAGAAATATTTATTGAGTGCCAGATATGTTCCTGGACTAGAGAATCAGTAATTAAAAGACAGAAATAATTGTCTTTGGGGAGCTTATATTCTAGTGGAAGTAGATTGAAATAAATTAAAAAATAAAATATATATCAGATGGTGATGAGTGCTGTGAAGAAAACTGAAGCAAGGAATGGGGAAAATCAAAACAGGATCAATTTTGCAATTTTAAATAAGGTGTTCAAAGCAGACTTCAGTGAGCAGGGGACATCTGAACAAAGACCTGAAAGAGGTGACAGATTCAGTTGATGGAGGAAACTGTAGGGATATCTGAAGAAAGAACAGTCTAGGTAAAAAAGTAATCAAGTATAAAATCCCTAACAGTGTAGTATTCTTGGAGTGTTTGAGAAACAGCAAAGAGGTCAAGAGGCTAGAGTGGAGTGAACTAGAGGTAGTAGTAGGAAATAGGATGAAGGAGGAGAGTGATTTATGTGGTCTCCCTCCTCAAATTTTCCACAAATTCCTTTTATCTGTGAAATCTGAAGTTGAACCCTGCTGTCAAAGGATTCTGGGAAATGTATTTCCAGGCCCTAACCCTCGTGATACCTGGGAGAGAACATAAGTGGACAGGAAAAGTACTAAATACCATTGATAATCTGTCACATTACCTTTCCCCTACCTTCTCTTCTAGGACCTGAAATAATACTGCCAAAAATACATTCCAAGAATTGAAGACATTGACATAACCTGAAAGAATTAAAGGAACATCTGCCTGAAAGAAGGCCTGATTTTTAGTGTAATTCTACTGCTTGACTTTGAATAAGCCTTTTAACCTCTCTGAGTCTCAGTTTTCTAATCTGCCTATTGGAAATAACAATATCTACCTCTCAATCATGAAGACTTGATGATTTCATGCATGTGAAGGGCTAATCCCAGTGTCTGGAACACTATAATAAATAGCAACTAATACTAGAGATGTAAAAATTAAGGGTCTTATCAGTCTTAACTCTGGCTCCACCAGCCACTAGTTCTATCATATCAAATAATGTATTTCACTTCTCTGAACATCAATTTCCTCATCCTTAAAATGAGAATAATAAGACCTACCTCTCAGAGTTATTTTGAGGATTAAATGAGATACAAAGAAAGATAATACATATGTTGATATATGGTAAATTCTTGAGGAATACTAAATATTATTATTATTATTATATAAGACATCAAGGGGCTGGATTTTCTTCAAATTTCCTTCTCATGCTTCTCATGCTCATTTCCTTCCCCTGGTACTATCAGAGAGTCTACAATGGAGGACTTCCATAATCTGCCTCTTTTTACAAATCTTATTTCCTTTTAAGTATATTTCTTTCCAACACACTGTGGAAAAAACACAAGAAAATCAGAAATGCTTGGCTGTCCAATCACCTGCATGTCCACGGCCCAGATCCTCTGTGGGTGCTGGAATCGAGAAGCAGCAGTTGCCACAGGAGGTGACCCTGACATCGTAGGTCTCAAGGGTCATTTCAATTAACTCACTTCATCACTTTCTCATTTACCTACCACGTGGCATCTTGATCTAGCCTAATGCTCAGGGAAAATGCTCAGCTGAGGCAGATGATCCCATTTTCTGGGGCTGATTTTAGCAGAGAGTAAGCTCAGAACTGAGAGACTGGCTGTCTCAGAGAAACCTGAGAGGCCAAAGTCAGTGTCAAGCAAAGGAGAGAAGAGAACAGGCAGCAGCCAACCAGTCAACAACCACACTTCCCAGAGCCCCAGTCATGGCCCTGGGGCAGTGAGAGCACACACCAGAGACCCACTCTTGCCACTTCAGCTATCTTAGCAATTTCCTGAAAGCAGTCAAAAGTGGTACAAAAAGAACAGTGCTGAAGGAACATGGGAGTGAGTGAACGAGAAGGCCCCAGATAGGACTACCCTGAACTCTTAGCCAGCAAAGTCATGATTAAAGGCCCTATTGATGTAAGCAGGCCTGAGAACGTGAAACAATTCTCCCAGCACCCCATACAGAAATGGTGATGAAACAGGCAACAAGCGCCAGGTTCATTCCACCTGAGGGTGTTCTCCATAGCAACTAACTAGTTAAGCAGCATGTAAATAATGCTCAACTTTTTACCTCCCTGCTAACCACTCCCAAACAAGTTTTCTTAGAGGAACAGCCTGGCATGTAGAAACCACTTCTTCACTGGCCCCTATGAAATTTTTAGTGTCCAGTTAATTATTTATATATTCATTCATCCAACATGTGATTATTGAACACACACTATGCTTCAGGCACTGAACTAAGGGACTGAAAATACAATAAGAACATAACCTGACTGGTCCCGACCTTTTGAGGAGCACTTGTTTGGGGGAAGAAGACAAATTAATTAATCAATTAATCAATTAAACAATCTGTCCTGTAAGAAAGAAGGAATTGGCGGAGGATGCTAGAGAAAGGGCATAAAAAATCAGAAAGAGAAGTGAGGGAGACCTTTAGGAAGAACTATGTTTGAACCGAGTCTAGAAGGATCTGAAGGAGTTAGCAGGTTAGAAAGGCAGTGAGGTGGGGGTGTTGGTGGTTAGTGCCCAACATAAAACTCTAGGCAGAGAGAAGAGCAAGCGGAAAAGCATGGTGTGTTCCAAGTCCCACAAACAGTTCAGTGTGACTGGGAGGTGGTGAGAGATGAGGTTTCTTGAGTCTGTGGCTCAGAAAAGAGCTCTGTGTGAGAGCCAGAGCTTGCAACACCTCACTTCAAGGGCCTTGCTGAAGCCATGGAAGACAACTATACCACCTGTGGTGTGTAGTGTGAGAAATCTACTCAGTTAAATTAAACAAGGAAGCCATTCGACTGATACGACTCTAATGCCTTGGCAGCCTACCCAAGAAAACCCAAATCTAAGCCTGGAAGTGCCTCAAGATTATTAAATCTAAGCACTAAGGACAACAGATCACAATTAGGCTTTAAGCTACAGCCAATCAAAAAATTTCCTTTCTTTGCTTCTGCACTTTCTGTCTTCCCTCCACACCATCCTGTCCATAGAGTAGTCCTATGGAGTTTGGCACTGCCAGATTTGAATCAATTTTTGCTCAAATAAACTTAAAATTTTTAACATGCCTCAATTTGTTTTTTTAACAAGCCTAAGGACCAAGATCTGTGATGGACCTTGTTATTTCTTTTTTAATGTTTATTTATTTATTTTGAGATAGAGAGTGTGAGCAGGGGAGGGGCAGAGAGAATCCCAAGCAGGCTCCACACTCAGCATGGATCCCAGTCTCGGGAACCGTGACATGAGCCAAAATCAAGAGGGATGCTTAACCGACTGAGCCACCCAGGTGCCCCAGGCCTGGTTATTTCTCAACACCCTATTCAACTCTAGACAAGCTTCACCACATGAGAGCCCCTCCTACTTTCCTCCTCCCAGGTATCCAGACTCTCATTCAGTCACCACTTCCTGTCACTACATTTTCTAGTACTGCCCGCAATTGTCATTCACATCCGTGTAGAAAAATAAGAACTGTCAACACTACATTTTTAAGTAACAGTGGGCCGTTTGACACAATTCTACTCTGGAGAAGCCTTTCACAGTAGGAAAAATCACTCCCAGTAGATCTGTGTAACACATTGGTCATTAAGAGGATGTTGGCATTTTTTTAAAAAGAGTCTAAACTGTGTTTTAACCTCTAGATGTTGCTACTTAAGTATTTTCCACCAAGTCAGCAGCCAGTTTCACAGATTTTCTAGTCTTTTGTTTTAGTGCTGCCTTTGTAGGAATCCTGGCAGAAAATGAGCCTCTTTTTATTTTATTTTATTTTATTTTTTGCTTAGTTGTTCTTGTTTACAGAGTGAACTACATAGATTGTTCTGATTAATCCTTATTGATTTGAGGTTTCTAACTCCTTTTGGCCAGGGAAGCCCCAAGTTCAACCCTCTGGACTTTATATTGTGGCAATTTCTTTTTCAGTGTATTTCTCCTAACCATTCCACAGCAGTATATTTTAATTCTCTGCCCAGGGTGTCTTCTGGAAGGAAATGCTGACTCCCATTTTTCATTTAAGGACTGGAAACTTTCTTGTCCTTGTTGACAGAGGCTTTCCATGACCCAGGTATATCTTGTCCCTATTGAAGCTCTCCAGCTCTGTCATCATGGCGACTCCATGAAACGGTTGAAAGATGCAGAGGACCCATGGGGACATCCAGTGCTGGTTTCAAGGTCTTGCAACTTGTGCAGTCATTTAGAGCCCTGCACTTGGAAAGACCCCACACTTGGTTTAACACTCTGGTGTCACCACTTTGACATTACTAATAATTTTTACATTTTAATTTTGCACTGGGTCCTGAAATCAGGTAGCTAGCCCTGTTGACACTGTAATCTTTCCTGGTAATAAAAATGAGTCTCAATGTTGCATCAGGTCCAGTTATTCAGTGGAGCAAAGCCAGCTCATTTCCTCTTGCAATCACGCCAATGGCTGCGTATTTGGTAAACTGAATTTTAGAGAAGTCCAAGGGCATCATGACACTGGGAGATGATGGACACAGAACTGCAGCCAGCTGCACCAGGTACCATGCACAACTTTGTCATTCAGAATAATAAAAACAGTCAGAATTGTTAAGACACTCCATGAAATGGTAATGTCCAGCCTAACTTCAATCAGCCTAAGAGAAGCTCCCTAGAGTGGTATTTGAATGATCAAGAAAAAAAAGAAGAAGAAAAGAAAATCACAATTTACAGCACTGTGGGTCTGTTTTCAGGAAGTGTAAAGGGAGATGCCACTTTGATTAGACCTTTTATTCATGTAAATACAGTTAAACTAAAAACCAGGTTAATGGAACAATGCCGTTTTCTTTTTTTTAAATCTAAGAACACCTGGCTTAGAAAAGCAACCTGAGAAGAAGGCATCTCTCTAATTGTGGAGAGTTTTTATACTTAATCCCTTCATTCATTTAGTTTTATCCAAAGGAATAAAGCTGTTATACTGGATTTCACTTGCAATCACATGATATTTGGTTGCTAAGGAAATAAAAAATGCCTAAAATTCTAGCTACAAAAGGAAAAAGGAGATACAGATATACAGATCTATATATAAAGATATAAAATATATCCTGTAAATACATACATATATATGTATATATGCACACATATATACACACATTTATACCCACACATATAGAATGTCTTTCAACTAGTGTAGAATAACTTGGGAACAGTGATTCATCCTCTTGAGTAAAATATGTGGTTAATTATAGAGGTAATGGTGTACTGGAGCTGCCTCATTGGCTGTTGAGCACCAGATTGTACACCTCTCTTCCCAACTTCACATTCAGTGATGTTGTATCTGTATCTTGAAATCAGTCATTATGGGACCATTTTTTTAAATGCTTAATGGGGCGCCTGAGTGGCTCAGTCAGCTAAGCGTCCCACTTCGGCTCAGGTCATGATCTCATGGTTTGTGGGTTCAAGCCACTCAGTGGGTTCTGTGCTGACAGCTCAGAGCATGGAGCCTGCTTTGGATTCTGTGTCTCCCTCTCTCTCTGCCCCTCCCCTGCTCGTTTCTCTCTCTCTCTCCTCTCTCTCTCTCAAAAGTGAATAAACATCAAAAAAATTTTAATGTTTATTTTTGAGAGAGAGAGAGCATGAGCAGAAGGTGCAGGGGGAGCAGAGAGAGAGAGGGAGAGAGAGAATTCCAAGCAGGCTCTATGCTGTTAGCGCAGAGCCAGACACAGGGCTCAAACTCACAAACAACAAGATCGTGACCTGAGCCGAATCAAGAGTCAGTTGCTTAACTGACTGAGCCACCCACATGCCCCTTGATGGGAGCATTTATATCATGAAGGCATATGCTACAATGTAGGGCATCCCCCTGCCCCCAGAGATTCATTTACTGGTGCACCACTATATAGAGCTTACTGTAAGGGATTCAAAATGAAACTTGGAAGTTGTGGCTTCCAGATTCAAATTATTAAAACTAAATAAAAATGATGAATAATGATTAGAGTGGGAGTCTTAATTCCACATAAAAGAAGACAGAACTAGAAGATTAACATAGAACTCCATCAGCTCCAACCTGTTGCTGTGGACCATCTTCCAGGGAAAGCACATGATAGCTTAAGACATAGATGTTAAATCCTTCCCCTGACCCTGAGCAATACTATGCCTGAAAATGTGATTAGTGAGTATGTCTGTCTGTGGGGGTTAGAGCTACCTATCCATAATTACAAATCATAAAAATAGCTACATAACTGCCTAAAATATATGCCTTCATTCTCTCAAACCCAATACAATTAAGAGAAACAATTTCATAAAGACAGAGAATTAATACCATTAAAACTCTATTTAATTATCCCATTATGCTTAAGTATATAAAAATAACCTATGCATTATATAAATCACAGAGAGAAACAAACTGATTAAAACTTAATAGGAACATTGTCTTTTTTTTTCACATCAAGTATAACCATGTGAAGGAACCCCCTTTCCAACAGAGGACTATGAAAAATTAAACACAGAATTTACTGCTCAGCTGTCTGTGGCTGCAGAAATTTATGGCCAAAGGGGAAATTGCACCAGATGTGTTCTGTAGAGGAAAATGGGTCTCTCCATTTCGTTAGTGTTGGTGAAGTTCTTACAGGAATAATCCAGCCAATTTCATTCCATCATTCCAGCTTTTAGACATCTCACTGGCCACCCTCCATAGACCACAAAAACCCAACATTACTGTCTATTCACTTATTTTTTTCAGTAATTCTTAATAAAGGAGAGCTAGAGAGGGGAATAGCGATGGCATATAGGAATCTCAAGATCAGTGTATAATTTAGAAGGGAGTATTCCATATACTTTTGTTTTATAATACAAATTAGAGAAAGTAAATCTCAATAAAATCTTCTGAACCAGTGAGAATACAAAAAAAAATTGCTGTGTGATATGGGTTAAAGACAATGCTTTCCAGTACTATTAATATTCCAGGGGTAAATATTAATACTCTAGGGCTGTCTGCCCAGCACTGTTCTGAATGCTTTACATATATCAGACCATTTATTCCTCACAACAACCCTATCATGTGATTATCTGTTATAGACCCATGAGCAAACTGAGGCACAGAGAAGCTAAATTACTTGCTCACAGTCATATAACCAGTAAGTGACTAAGCCTGAATTGTAAAACCAGTAAATCTAGTTCTAGATTAGAGTCTTTGTGTCTGTGCTCATAATTTCCACAACCTACTGTCTACAGCATGAAGACACCCACCTTGAGAAAGACAAAGAGACAGAAATATAAAACTACCAAACAAATCATTTGGGGTAGGATTTTATTATTGCTGTTACACAGAAAGTTGGTTTTTAGATAAAGTTCCATATATGTATAGCACATTTCTCTTTTAAAGAAAATTTTCTACCTTCTCAAACTTAACTTTTATCTCCTTGAAGAGACTTCCTCTTCCCCATCTCCTGATACAGTCAGCATCCATAATACAGTGCTGCTTATGAGATAATTTTTCAATGAATGAATCAATTTACCAATTAGTCAATAAATGACATAATATCTATAGAGTTAATTTGGCCTGGAGTTGAACAGTGCTTGATGCGGTTTATTATTTTAACAACCCAGGGTGTTCTCAGAGCATCAAAACAAGCTTTGAAGCCTTGTAGACTAGAGCTGTGAAGTCCTAGTGTGAATAAAATGGAAAAATCATATTGGGAAGGATAAAGGAATTAGTGCTTATGATATGCCAACAATGTACCAGGTACAAGACTATATCATTTAACTCATTATTTTATTCTCATAACAACCCATTTGGTAGATGAGAAAATGGAGGACCAACAAATAAAGCAATTCACCCAGCTACACCAGCTAATAAGCAGAAAATCGGGTGTATGAGCCAAATCTTTGTAATGCCAAAGCTGTTTTCACTACCATCCAATATTTCAGGTGAGTGAAGGAGCAGAGTAGGGGAGGAAGTAGGAGAAAGAGAATGAAGTGAGAATAAGACAAGATTTAGCTTAGAGATCAGCTTTACCCATGAACCTCAGTTGCTACTCTTGATTGCCCTAGAAATACCCAGGCAATTATTTTAATCCCCCAATTTCCTTAGCTAGGATTAAAATAAGAATGACCCAGTTATCATAGTCCTTATGACAGCAAAGTCAGGGCTGACATCCAATTAATTTGGGGCTTCAGAGTGTGCTGGCAGTCCTTCCCAGGAAGGGAGAAAGCCTCAACAGTTCTTTTTCACCTTCTGAGTTGGAGATAATTGCCCCTGCATGGGAAATTCTAAACCTTGGCGCCCTCAGGCAGCAATCTGGCCATTCATTTGCCGAGGCTTGGCCCTAACCTGGCAGCTGCAGATGCCCCCTCAGCATTTACAGCTGTCTGGTGGGACACCTGTTCTCCCTAATTGAAGGCAATGGGCAAGGGGACTATTGGCTGCAGCTCCTCTAATGCCTTGTGACTGGACAAAAACTCACAAGTAAGGTAAAGGAAATTCTACATGCAGTTAAGTTAGAGACATCCAACACTCTGAAGGTGGGTAGTAGAGAAATGCCTTTAGAAAAGAATCCCTAAGGAGGAACTATAAAAAAAATGACTAAAGCAATGAATGCCCTTTCCTCTTCGCCAATACTATACATTCAAACCTCTGCAGCATTCACATTCTCTTTCTCCGCCCATCCCCCTCTCACTTTTTTAGTAATTGGTTAATGGATGATAAAAGCATGATGAGGAATGCAGCATACCCAATTTATTACTGCAGCTCATTTCATAGATAGCAAGCCCACACCATGCGTGCTGCCTTGAATATATAGGTTACATTTAAAGATCAATATCACTTGGCTGCAATTTGATAAGTGCTTCTAATTTAATTTCTAGCTATGGCATTTACTTAATCAAAACTTTGGCAATGAAAGCCAATTCAAACACACTGCAATAAGCAGATTTAGAAAACAAAAATCACAGGGTGAAGAGTCAGAGCCTTTAAATGCATGACTTCAGTTCCATACACCTTTCATACAAACTCAATTAGTCTTTTAAAAAACATTCACAAACACTGTCCCAGCTCTAGAGAAAAACAGAATGGTAATAAGACATTCTAAAAGGAGAGAGTCTGGGTAGAAGATATGATCAAATCAGAAATGGCACTATCAATGTCTGGAAGGCAAGTAATAATGTCTAATGGGAAGTGCCTGATTAACTAATATATAAATGATGTCTCGGTATTACATTATGATCTGATGCTTTTAATCACTTCAAATATACATTAAAGTGTGATATTCTTTTTTTAACTTTAAACAATCTTTTAAATGTTTTTTTTTTTTGAGAGAGAGACAGAGTATGAGCAGAGGAGGGGCAGAGAGAGAGAGGGACACAGAATCCAAAGCAGGCTCCAGGCTCTGAGCTGTCAGCACAGAACCTGACAAAGGGCTCCAACTCATGAACCGCGAGATCATAACCTGAGCCAAAGTCATGTGGTTAACCGACTGAGGTACCCAGGAGCTCCTCATGTGTAATATTCTTAATTATAAAAATAAGCTCTACTCAGAACATTTTAAAGGCAGCTTGGACACTGTTCTCACTATATCTAAAAATTACTTTAAAAAAATAAATAAAAATTACTGTCTACTCTAATTTACTCAAGCCCCCAAGTAAAACTATTTTGTTATAAATGATCAAAATTATTTCTGGCCCATTTGAGCTCCTGAATACAGCATGATTTTCCTCATTTTATATTTTAAATGCACTGTATCCTCAAATAAGAGTTACACAACCACACATGAAATCACTGACATCAGCCCTTTTGTTTGAAACTTTTTTTTTGTTTTGTTTTTGGTTTGGTTTTGCCATGCTGAGTATAGGAGATTCCGGTTGCTTTTCCGATGCTCCTTCTCTTGGATCTGTTCTCCCTCTCCTGACCCCTTCTCTGACATCCCAGGATATTGGCAAGTGTCACAAGAGATGTTATTGAGCTCAAAATGTTGTACAGGGTGGACAGTTCAGGTACCCCAGAACTTTGCAAATCATTTCCTTATGGACTCTTTTTCTCAGATTCAGTAAAAGAACACCTTTCCCCACCTCCACCCCACACACACATACACACACACACACACACACACACACACACACACACACACAGGTAAGAAGAGAGCTTCTCTTTGTGAACACAGTATTCCCCAAGAGGTCACTCCCCTACACTTCTTATATCCAGTTGAGAGAGACAAGCCCTGCAGAGGGGCAGGTGGTACCTGTGGCTGCTGGTTTTGTCCACACAGAATATGGGGGACTTAATTCCTTTCGTCCTTAGCTTTAGGTCTTGACTGATTTCTGTGCATTTCTGGACCAACTGGAAACATCTAGTGCCAGGCTGTTATATTAGTATTGGAAATAGCCTAAATGCCCATCTATGGGGAAACAGAAAAATATAATTGCCATATTCAAATTACATAATAGGGGCACCTGGGTGGCTCAGTCGGTTAAGCGTCTGACTTTGGCTCAGGTCATGATCTCACGGTTCGTGGGTTCGAGCGCCGCGTCGAGCTCTGTGCTGACAGCCAGCTCAGAGCCTGGAGCCTGTTTCAGATTCTATATCTCCCTCTTTCTCTGACCCTCCCTGCTCACACTGTCTCTCTCTCTCTCTCTCTCTCTCTCTCAGAAATAAATAAAACATTTAAAAAATTCAAATTACATAATATTGTGCTGTGAAGAATTCATTAGATCTGTGTATATCAATACAGAGATATCTCAGAAACAATGATGAACACGAAATAGAATGAGAATATTCTCTAACCTCAGTTTCCTCATTAGTAAAATAGGAAATCGTTCATTTAAGAAATATCAATTGAGGGGCGCCTGGGTGGCTTAGTCGGTTAAGCGTCCGACTTTCGCTTGGGTCATGATCTCGCGGTTCGTGGGTTCGGGCCCCGCGTCGGGCTCTGTGCTGACTGCCAGCTCAGAGCCTGGAGCCTGTTTCAGTCTGTGACTCCCTCTCTCTCTGACCCTCCCCTGCTCGCGCTGTCTCTCTCTCTCTCTCTCTAGAAATAAATAAATAAATAAATAAATAAATAAATAAATAAATAAATAAATAAACATTTAAAAGAAATATCAATTGAGTGCCTACTTAGTACCAGGACATATTTTAGGCAATAGAGATACAGTAATAGAAATGAAAGGGGAAAAAAAGTCTCCCTTTACAGAGGTTATGCTCTAGAGGTGCAAAAAAGGAAGACAGACAACAAACAAATAATAAACCTAAGTTTATAGCATGGCAATGGGTTTTTTTAACCCATGGAGAAAAATTTAGGAAGAAAAAAATGTAGCATCAGAGGAAAAGGACTAGAGAACCCGGAATATAAGATCTCATTTGGAAAGTAATATTCCAGCAGAGACTTAAAGAGAAGAGTAGGGAATAAATCTTTGTTGTGACAGACATGCAGATAAGATTGAGAGTAGCCTTCTCAAGCCTATGCTAACATGCATCCTTTCTATTTTCCAGGGCAGATATAAAATGTTCTCTATCTTTATACACTTTAGGGCATTTCACTGGTAGTCTATTTTCTGGGGCTCAGAGTAGGAGCACTAAATACCAACATATGAGCCACCTTTTAATCTGGAACTAATTTTATTTAAATCAATATATACCTTTTAAGAGATTGGGTAGAAAAAAAAACTTTAATTGTTATTGAGTTATTCAGAACAAACTGTGCCTAATATGCCTGGTGCTTAAGCAAGAGAGTCAATGCTCAAAACTCTGATGTTTAGAATTTTTAGTAGACTGAATGAAAGGATTTGGCAGATTTCCTAATGAACAATCCAATATAAGACAAAATCTCACAAGCTTGCCTCTGAAATTTATTATTTAAGTAATGCTAGCTACAAAGCTAACCATCAAGTTAATGGCAGAAGAGTCTGTGACAGAAAGATATGAAAATTAATGTCTAGAAAGAACTGGGCATGAAACTCTGCTTCTTAACTTAATGGACCTGTGACATAAAGCAACATATCTTTTTTCTGAGTCTCAAGTTTCACATTGGTAAATGGAAATCCATTCCTGCTTCTTAGGAACTGAGGAAAAGAATATACAAAATGTCTGCCCTATACCTTTCACTCTGCTAATCCTAAGCTCCATGAGGGCAAGGAGCATGTCTGCAAAATGAATCCCAGAACCCCAGGTTCTATTACAGGCCTTCCTGGCATATAATAAGTGCTCATTAAATTTTTATTGACTGAATTAATTAATATATGACAATGTGTCGAACAGTGTCTGGTGTAGAAAAGAACCTTCTTTTCTTTACTCCCACATTTCTCTGCCTAAACCATTTTTATCTGGTCCTGTGTTAGTAATTACAAATCCCAAGGATTTTTTTTTTTCCTGTTTGGGAACTGACTATTCAGGAGTGTACTAGAAATCTTCAAGCCATGAATATGACCCATGTACTGAAAGTGGACTCCTTTCACCAGAGGGTGATCCCGACATGGACACTGGGACTCTTAGTAAGTTCTGTTCCTTTTTGGAAGTCTTTTTTGTGATATGAAAAAAAAATGCACTTCTCTGCTTCTCTCAGTGAGGGCGTTAGTCCAGGAATCCTATGTCTGAGAGATTTATACTCTTCGCCCAAACCAGAAATATTCACCCAAAGTGTTTAGAGTATAGAAGGGTCAAAAGATGACAATCACAGACTCCTGCAGGAGTAACTAGAGGCACAAACTGGGACCAGCTTCTCCCTCTCCATGGCATCTCAGACCAGAGGAAGGACAGCTACTAACAGACCTCTGGAGATCTAAGCTATTCCTTAAAGGACAGAGATTGAGGGGGGACTTCAGGTATAAATGGTGTAAATAATAGAACAGTTGGGTGCATTCTGAAGTCAGATTTGGTTCAAACTCCAACATCAGTAACTGGTTATAGCAACGTCACAATTGCTTAATTTGTCTCTGCATCAGTATCTCCTACTATGTGATATGATATTAACAGCCATATCTACTGAGCACACCTTCTAGGTCAGGTACTCTTAATATGTGTCTGCATTAAATCCTTGCAATAACTCAATGAGGTGGATACTAGTAGTAGCATCCACATTTTATAGATGAGGAAACAAACACATGGAACAGTTACATTACCTGCCCAAATCCATACAATGAATTATATTACTTGCCCAAGTTCAATACCCAATGAAATCAGCCAGCATGCTTACTCACTATACCATTGTAAAGACCGAATTAAAAGGTGTGCTAAAAGTACTTTAAATAGTGCCTGGAATCACATTTTTGGGGAGCCATGAATAGAACTGCCTGGCCAGAAATGGGGAATTATAAAGTTCCAAAAGCAGTGGAGTTTAGTAAATAAAAAATTAGAGTTTTGTATCTCCTACTATAAGTCACGAGAAACAATGAAAATTGGGTAAGATGAGGGGAATCAATTAAGAGACCATGGCAGTGATTTATGTGTGAAATGAGAATGGCCTGAAAGAGCACAATGGCTTGGAGAAAAAATGGCAAGAGCACATGCGAGAACAGTGACTACTTAGAAGAGTGACTATTTGAAGAGGCAATCTGACTGAAAAGGGGACCTCAGCATAGTTCCTTGGCAGTGGGTGAAGATGCCATTCCTTTAAAAATAGGTGGGGATCCAAGAGTGAAAGCGGGCTTTCAGAGAAGGTGGATGCATTCCACTTCAGTCATGTTAAACTTAAAAAGAAAACAAGCCTTGGTGGTCAGACAAAAGATGAGCAGAAAATGTTTCCTGTGAATGCATGAGCATAGACATGAAACACAGTGCCATTAAAAAGGAGGCTCTGAAAAGGAACCACCTAGAGTAAACCTCAGCTTTATATTTTTCTCCTAATAGTCACAATTTGTTGGGCTCCAACTCCTTATTATTACACTTTAATACTTCCTTTTATATGGGAACAGGAGAGCTTTGTGGAAGATTAAGAAATTTTCACATGTGCTTCATTTCTGAATAAATTTTTATGTGAAGTAATTTATTTTAGCTGATTCTTGGGTCTTGAGTCTTTATCTTGAAAAGGAGGGAAAAAGGTCTTTCTCTTAAAGTGGCTTCTCAACAGTAATAACAAAAGGAGACAACAGGGGGAAAAAAGCTTTCACAACCTTTTATATGAACATTCTGTTGAACTGTTCAAATTATAAGAACTTATGTCCGAGTTCTTAAATTTGAAAAGTGCACAAAATAAACTTTTTGCTCCTCTCAGAAATGACGTGATATTATCTCTGCAGGAGAAGAGATTGGGAAGGTTTAGAACATTCTTTAGGCTTTTCAATTGATGTCAAATCAAATGGGATGCCTTCATATGTCAGGAGGCTCATTTGCTGCACTCTATGCCTGCCAAAGTCCAATATGCTGAAATTCTCACTCAGTTGTTCATCTCCATGGGATGCTTTATGCCACCAGGCATTAACTGTTGAATTGCCGGGCTCAGCTACCGCTGTTAAATCTTCATTATCTAGCCACCGACAGGAGTTATATGAGAAATGGCTCCCTTTTCAGGAAGTGGTCTTGTGCCTGAAACAGTCTAATATATAATGAGTACCTCAGCAAAAATGGAAACAGATGGAGGCAAAGGTGAGAAATCATCTAAAGTGCAAAATTGTTTTCTTCCTGGAGAATCCTGACCACACCACATCTGAAAGGGGTGATGCCAGCAGGTTTGTATCCATATTTTTCTGTTATTTCTTGAAATTTCTTGGTTGTTAGCACCTGTTCATAAAGATATGTTGATTGTGGGTTCCTCCTGTCGAGCATCTTTGAGTCAACAGAAAAATACCCAGATTGAATAGATTCTACACATCAACACAAGGTAAGGCAGAGAAGTAGAATCACTGGGGAACACTGTACACAAGACAAACAAATTCAAGATGGTAGATTTTACCCAATCCTAGGGCTTCTAGAGCTCCAGACCTCTAATGCTTATCTAAATAATACAAATACTTCCCCAGCCCCATTGAAGTCGTCCTAAATTTCTAACCCCCAAGTGCATCATATAAACCCATTTGAATTGGCCATTGTTCTAACAATGCCATGCTTTGTCCTTAGATTAGCTGTGGAATCCTAATTAGTCAGACATTCCAGAAGACTGTACACAACACAAAGGATTTTAGTGTAACACCATCTAGATGTGTACCAATCGCTTTTACCATTTTTTTCCAAAAGAAACTAGATTAAAATAGGAGTTATAGAAATGTGTCACACAGACATCAGTAAGAGATTTTGTCAGAAAGTCTCACATAATCATTTATATTACATTTTCCTCTTGGTTCCAAGCCTCATGTTATAAAAAAGATAATAACACATTTCCAGGGATAATTCTAAAATATCTTAGCATTAGACCATTATGCTCAAGAGAAACCAAAAAAGCACAGAACTGAGTTAGTCCAATTCATTCCCTAAACAACATAATGGAGCACCATTGCTCCATAGAGGCACCGTTCTATATTTTTCTCTATACAGAGAAAAATAAGATGACCTCTTGTCCTCAAGGAGATTACAGGCTGTTAAGGGAGACTGGCCCACCATTACATGTATACAAAATAGCATGCCACGTGCTTTAGTAGTAGTGGAGATGCCAGTTGCCCTGAGAGCCCAGAGATGTTGGCAATTTAACTGGACCTTTAAGAATTATGGAGAATGGATAAACATTCCAAGCAGAATATGCACAGAGCATGGAAGTAATATGGAAATGTGGAACAGTGTGGTGGATTGAGGAATGACAATGTTTTAGCATGGGTCTTCTAGAAAGTAGAACCTGAAGTAAGAATTAAAGAGCTATATAACACTTCATATGGGAGGTTCAAGCTCAAGAACTTAAAAATAACAAAAAAGAAAAGAGGCAAGGGAAAATGTGGTACAAGGTGATGTAATATGTTATAATAGCTAGAGCTTCACAAGTGAAGATGCAGAGCAGTCACTCAGCAGATATGTTTGCTCGGTGCTTTTCCAGATAGGCCACACCTGGGTGTGTCCACAAGCTAAAGAAAGGACAAAAAAATTCCCATCCACAAAGGCTCGCCCCATGGCGAGTCAGCTGGCTCCCTGATAGCTAGTGAAAAATCCAGATCCCACATTGGAATGGGATGTTCATCCAAGTTTGAAAGTAGAAGGATGACCTAATGCAGGTGATACAACAACTAAGAAAGAAAGAAGGAAACAGTTAGGGACTCTGGAAAGCCATTGTGACTAGAAATTAGAAAGCATGGAGGGCAGAGGAGGAAATACGGGGCAGAAAAACCAGAGATTAATTTGTGAAGATCTTTAAAAAGCTCAGATTTATTCAGTGCTCAAAAACTTTTCAGGAAGGCAAAGATCAGCCAGATATAATACAAGGTTAATTAAGTATCCAGGTAAAAGTAGATCTGTTTTTCCTACTGATTTTTTCAATATTTTGCCAAGGTTAAAGAAATTCCGAGCCAGGATACAGAGATAATCAACTGAGATGCTATAATTACACAGGGAGCAGACAAATTATCAATGAATAAGCAATAGTAGATGCTACTACTTTAACTGCAAATAGGAATGAAATTATGATTTTCCCAAACAACAGATGCATACCAGGTCCACATGGTATCCTGAGTTGGTCTAGAATTTCATGTGCTGGCTGAGATGACTGCTGAAACTCTCTGGTGAAGTGCCTCCTTTTCACACCTGGTTTACAAAGCAATCACCCTGAGGATGCAACCACATTTAGTGCTCTTTGAAACACAACCAAGAATAACATCTGGCTTTTTTTTTTTGGAAGAATGATTTTTTTGCTGTATAATAATAGCTGTCTAACAACAGTGAACATTTCTAGACAGATCTTCATAATCCATAATCTCATTTAGTTAGCATTGCAAGTTTATGAGGAAGGCATTATTAACCCCTTATATAGATGTCAAAATTCAAACAGACTCGGAAATACTAATGGGCCCGACAGATCATTAATAATGCTGTTGAAATTTGACCTTAATCCCTCTGTCTTCAACGCCCACACTTGTTGGTCCACCTTACTGCCTCACAGGGTTGTTTTGTGAGAATTCAAAACTTTTTTTTTCCTCCAAGAATAAAAAGTCTTGAAAGTTAAAATGTATCCAAACATGCATAATTTTCATATAGCAAATCTCTGAGAACCTTTCTTGAACAAGTTTTCTTCTTAGGTGACTCCAAATCTTGAGGAAATAAGTTACATATATATGATATGAAGTTGTTCTTCTCATTATAGGATTTTCTTCAAAACTTTATTTTTTTTAATTTCTTAATGTTTATTTATCTTTGAGAGAGAGACAGAGTGAGAGAGAGAAAATGAGCAGGGGAGGGGTAGAGAGAGAGGGAAACACAGAATCTGAAGCAGGCTCCAGACTCTGAGCTGTCAGCACAGAACCCACTGAGGGGCTCAAACCCACAAACTGTGAAATCATGACCAGAGCCGAAGTCAGACACTTAACCGACTGAGTCACCCAGGCACCCCTATTCACAACTTTAAAACCTACAGAGTTCCCATTTAGTATTCCAGAATTCACATTAATGATTTCAAAGATTTTTAAAAATTATACACCATCCTTCAGGGTCAATAGACCTGATTTAAATCTGGGCATCTTCATTATGTGTGTAAGTAAACTTGAACAAATGATTTAACTTCTCTAAAGTTAAACAGGGCTCACAGTCAAGCTCCCTCACTGGATTTCTAGTTTATTAGATGAAATATTAATATAAAAGAATAGGCAACTTTGCCTGAGAGCTGCAAGAGCATTGAGTACAGTTATCCCAGTGGTGTACACACCTCCCCCAATCCTGGCTAGAAGTTTGACTTCTCTTGACCATTCAGAATAATGAAACTTTGTCTTCAGAACTAAAGACACTGTAGAGATGAGGACTAAGTGATTACATACAGTATTCGCACTTTAATCTGTACAGTGAAAGAGCAGAATGACAGTCTGTCTCTTGTGCTCTCTTTTGCAGTTAATGTCAAAGAGGATAGGATAAAAGAAAAGATGTAAGATCCATTAGACTCCCTTATCTGTCTGGAATCTGCTTTTCTGGCCCTTCCTGTTCCCGCCTATGGGGCTCACACCTTTGTGTCTCTCCTTCCTTCCTGCTTCTGACTCTGCTGATTCTGACATTAGCCAACCTGACTTCCCACCAGTATTCCCAGCTTTCATGTAGCAAATGGATTCTAGTTCCTTCTCATTCTCAACTCATTTGTTCAAAAACTGTTGTGGAAGATTTCTGAATAAGATGCTAGGATAATACATGTTTTATCCCTTTCCCCAGCTTCTGTTGAAGCTACCAATGAGCATAAAAGTTGAGCTACAGAAATACTTATAAGTTTTGAACTTACAGATTCATATTGTTATGTACCAATATCTTCAGGTTAATGCCTTTAAATTAATGTCCTTTCACATAGGAAAAAAAGGCTGAAATAAAATATAAAATAATATATAAAATAACAAAGTGTGGTTGAGTCATGAGATTATAAGAGATTTTTATTTTATTCTTATTTGCTTTCAAAATGTTAAATAATTATCCTTCATCACTTCTGTAATAAAAACAAGATAAATCCTCTTTATTTGAAAAGAAAACAAAAGAATAGAAGTATAAAATATAATGCTGTCTAAATTTTACAAATAATGGCGACTGTAGTTCATTTTTATTTTGTCGACTTTGGATCATAAATAGCAACACCAAGTACTCTGAAACATACAGTTAATAAATAAGAAGTGGTATATAATTCCCACAGGG
This sequence comes from Proteles cristata cristata, assembly GCA_017311185.1. NCBI lineage: Eukaryota > Metazoa > Chordata > Mammalia > Carnivora > Hyaenidae > Proteles > Proteles cristata. The sequence continues at coordinate 388,303 of JAESUZ010004879.1, forward strand.
GAAGGACAATGTACATTTTAATGATCTTGTGGTTATGGTAAAATTTAGATATTTGAAATATTGTATAATGAGTTTGGTACTAAAATTTGAAATATGCTGTTAAAATGCCACAAAATACTTGAACAGCATGACTATTAAGCTGATTTTAATTTTCCATTTAATCGTAAAGAATACACAGATTAAATTCTGATTTCTTTTTAGTATTTTTATATAGTCATATCTCTTTACAGCATTATTATTACATCCCTGTAGCATTATTCATCAGCATTCTAGCAAAGGGAATTTAACATTTCTATTTACTTTCTCAACTTTCTCTTTTCCAAGGAACATTGTGATCCAACAGTCTGTGTGTAAGAAATTAACCTAGTTATGGTATTTCCATCTTAAGACATGACATAATAGTAACTTAAGTTAGTAGCAAACACAGAAGGATTAGGGAAAGAGAAGGAATGGGCAGAGAATTACAAAACTGTATTGAAAAGCTTAAAAAATTGTTAATATATTAATATTCAGTCTCCAAAAATTCCTCCAGTTCGGTCTATGACAGCTACACCATGATTTATAAATTTATGTTGTCTGAGATTTTTCTTGATATTCACATCTGCCTTCTGTTCCATCTAAATTCTTGAAACAACGACATTTTTGGAGACTGCTTTCAATCATACTTTTAAAGTGGGCTTAGAAATACTATCTACTTCTCTCCAAATTTCTTTCTTTTTTCCTTCCAACAAAATGAGCACCTACTGTGTTCCCAGACATTGCAAGAAGTCAGATGTACAAATGAAGTAAAGTACAGATCTTGTCCTCAAAGAGTTTATAGTCTAGAGCTGAACTTGTAAATAGAGTTATGAGGTCCATAAAGTTTTTACAAAGTCCCAAGTGGCACAGAAAAAAAGGAGAAATTGTTGTTCCAGACAGGTGACAGGGAAGCCCCTCAGTGATGGGAGATTAGTTAAAAGGTTTCTGTAATTTTCTTCCAAAGAGAGAATGAGGTCTTCAACTATGTTTTGTTCAAGAGATAAGGTGAGGAGAAGAAAACTTGATGATATGGAGTTGGAGGCAAGGACTCCTAGGACCAGGTTGCCCCCAAGGATGCTGCAGTCCATGGATAGAGAACCAAAGAACTCTCAGAACCACAGCACAGTGTGATAAAGATTATAACTGAGTTAATTTTTAATTTAAAAAATAACTGGGGCAGCTGAGTGGCTCAGTCAGTTGAGCGACAGACTCCTGAATTCAGCTCAGATCAGATCTCACAGCTCATGAGTTTGAGCTCCACATTGGGTTCTGTGCTGACATTGTGGAGCCTACTTGGGATTCTTTCTCTCCCTCTCTCACTTCTGCACTCGCTCACTCTCTCTTTCTCTCAAAAAGCAAATAAACTAATAAAAACTGTTAATAAAAAATAGTAAATGTCAGGGGTGCCTGGGTGGCTCAGTCAGTTAGGTGTCCGACTTTGGCTCTGGTCATGTTCTCACGGTTTGTGGGTTCGAGCCCCACAATGGGCACTGTGCTGACAGCTCAAAGCCTGGAGCCTGCTTTGGATTCTGTGTCTTCCTCTCTCTCTGCCCCTCCCCCACTCGTACTCATTCGCTCTCTCTCTCAAAAATAAATAAACATTAAAAAAATAAATGTCAAGAGGCAGATGGAATAACTAAGTTGTCTACTGATACTGGCCAATATTTATTGTGGCAGGTTTCAGGTTAATCTCTTTACCTGCATTATCTATCTAACCTTACATTCACAACAATCCTAAGAATTAAATATGACTATTTTCTCAATTTTACATGTGAGAAAACTGAGAAGTAACACAGTGGTACAGTCAAGATTCAAGTCTGATACAGTCTAATACAGCCTCTGGGCTCTTAATCATATTAGCAGGGAGGCTACTAAAGTGTTTGTTATATTCACCAGGCAACCTTTTAAAAAAAGATTGATGCCCAGGCTGCACTCTGAACCAATGTAATAAGAATCTCTGGGTATGGGGCCCAGAACTTGCTATTTCTTTCTTTTTTTCTTTTCTTTTTTAAGTTACCTACTTTGAGAACCATGCCATTTTCTTATTCTTGAAGAAGAGTAAAGGTGATGTTGAAGGGTTAATAAAAACTTGCCACATGGGAAAGCAGAAAGTAGCACTCCAGAAAGAAGAAGGGCCAAACTATGGGATATTAATACAAAGGATATTCAATGTTTCTAAACCAAAAGCTAGATCTCAAGGGCCTTGAATTCACTAATAATATGTTATTTTATTCATTATGCAAAAGAGAGCTTTTAAAGGTTTTTAAATATAGGAGTGAATGAGAATCTGATCTATTTTAGAGTAATAGCTGTCTGGGAGAACAGATAGTATAAACATTAGTAAATGCCTTAGGATTAATTAAAATAACCTAAAAATTCACATTGGTCAGTGGTTTATTCTGTGGCATTCTACTAGAAAGTAGATCATAGTGTTAGTATTTATAATTTAATTCATAGTTAATTCTCTATGGTACTTTTACACCACAGCTATTATCCAAAGTACATAACCTTGAGATATTTAAAATATATGTAATGATCATTTGGGTATTAATAGAACTGAAGTGGCACATAGTCTCTGGTGTCAGCAAGATTTTGCCCCACAAAGAATGAAGACCGGAAAATGTAATAGTAGCAGTGAAAACTCACCTTTTAAAAATTAAACTCAATTCTTTTTTCTTCAATCAAGAAAACTGTCCTTTAGTAATGGAAACAAATGACGTTTTTAAAATCATAGCTTATTGAGAAAATCATGTGCTTTTTCCTGAACTGTTGCACATTTTCAGTCACTCTACCATTTAGAGATGGGATATAGAAGGCACTGGGATACCATAATGAATTACAGTAAACAGCCTTCTCTTTTCTCCCCATTTCCTGTCATCCCTCTCAAAACACTAGGCTCCTTGTTTCCTACAGAACTGGAGTCAGCTGAAGGGTCCCCTGATGGATGACTAGTGGAAGAGAAATATTTAGCAGCCCTTCTCATGTGAGGTTCCAAGAGAGAATGAAGTCTTAATGTTAGCCTAAGTTAACCCATCGTATATAATGAATTAACTTATTTCCTGTGTTGTTAGGATGGTACTAATGTTTACCATCCTTGGGAAAACTGAGAAAATACACACTCAAATCATTTTCTGAATGGCTAAATCTTCTGGTAGAACCCAAGTGTTAAACCAGGGATCTGGAAGAATCATGGGTTGTTCAAAGAATAGGGAGAAAAGCATCTAATTTCTTTTTACATTAAGGATAATCAATCCCAAATTCATATAGACAATAAGACTGGAATTTGGGGACATGCACACACCAAGACTACTTTCCTTCATTTATTATCCCATGTTTCCTGAAAACCGCCTGGATGAGAAAACCTGGAAATATGCTAATTAGCCATATGTTTATGATTGGTAACAAAATATCAGCCTATGGGGAAAGATGTTCTAAAAGCAGAAAATTTGTGAATCAGTCTAAATAATATTATCTGGTCTTAAAGGAATCTTTAAGTAGCCATTTGAATAACACTGTGTTCTTTGAAAGGCAGTCTTTAGTTTCTGAAGTTAAACAATATGACTTGAAAGCACATATTCTCTCTTCTGAGACCTCACGAACGTGGTAGTAAAGAAATTTTAAGAGGGGACTTCTGTTCATGGGTGTGTGACAAACTGCACATACAAATGACCCTCATAATTAAATGCTGACACAATATTTTTTTTACTTAATGCATTTGCAGAGCAGATACAAAGAAATCCACAGAGGTCACATGACGGAGTAAGAGGATAACAAACACAAAAGCTCCCTTTTTCTTACATTTTTGTGAAGAAATTAATCTTCTCTTTTAATGACTACCCATGTTGTAGAAGAGACAGAAAAAGTTACAGATCTGTCTAAGAGAGGCAGCTGGGATCTCTAAGAGCTAAATCATAAGTACAGTGCTAAATAAAAGTAAATTCATCTTCTTGGCCTTGGTTCTCCGTAAAGAAAAAAAGATACCCTCCCTAAGAATTCATAACTAAAACAACTACTTATGTTACTAGTATGGTCTAAAAAACCTCAGGCAGATAATTTAATATCAAATCATTGGCGATGCTCCATGCAGAAATAGACACAAATCCCCTCTAAAGGAATTCAACTTCAATCCTGGATTTAAAGAATTCCCATAGACAAATTTCAAATAACATGAGCTCATAGTCAAAAATCCCAAAATACATAAGAATACAAAGAACAATCATTGAGACATCAAAAGCAGCAGAGAGCAGATCAGATCTGCAAATACTCCAGATAATGGTATTACTAGACACAGAATATAAAAAAATAAATATGTCCAATATGTTGAAAGAAACAGAATAAAAACTTTAAAACGTGAGCAGGAAGCCAACATATTTAGAAATTGCCAAGGAGAATGGTGAAAGAATCAAAGAATCCTTCTAGGTATTAAAAATATCTTCCATCTAGGAGGTAGAAAGCAAGTGAAAAAAAAAAAGTAGTATCTACCCTAACAATGAGAACAATAGAGACAGTCTCTAAAAATCATAATGTTTCTATAAGGAACGCATCAAACTCCACACCCAAAAAACAAATAATCCAGTGAAGAAATGGGCAGAAGACATGAACAGACACTTCTCCAAAGAAGACATCCAGATGGCCAACAGACACATGAAGTGATGCTCACCATCCCTTCTCATCAGGGAAATACAAATCAAAACCCCACTGAGATACCACCTCACGCTGGTCAGAGTGGCTAAAATGAACAAATCAGAGGACTCTAGATGCTGGCGAGGATGTAGAGAAATGGGCACCCTCCTACACTGTTGGTGGGAATGTAAACTGATGCAACCCCTCTGAAAAACAGTGTGGAGGTTCCTCAAAAAATTAACAATAGAACTCCCCTATGACCCAGCAATAGCACTGCTAGGAATTTACCCAAGGGATACAGGAGTGCTAATGCATAGGGCACATGGACCCCAATGTTCACAGCAGCACTCTCAACAATAGCCAAAACACGGAAAGAGACTAAGATCCATCAACGGATGAATGGGTCAAGAAGATGTGGTTTATCTATACAATGGAATACTACATGGCAATGAGAAAGAATGAAATCTGGCCATGTGTAGCAACATGGATGGAACTAGAGGGTGTTATGTTGACAAAATAAGTCAGGCAGAGAAGGACAAATACCATATGTTTGTACATACAGGTGGATTAGGAGGAAGTTAACGGAGGACAATGCGGAAGAAGAAGGGGAAAAATAGTTGGGGAGAGGGAGGGAGGCAAACCATGAGAGACTCTTGAATACTGATAACAAACTGAGGGCTGAGGGGGGTGGGGGAGACGGGAAGGGGGGTGTTGGGCATGGAAGAGGAAACTTGTTGGGATGAGCATTGGGTGTTATATGTAAACCAATTTGACAATAAACTACTTAAGGAAGAAAAAAATAAAAATAAAAATCATAATGTTTGAGCCCCTCAGAGAGCTGAGGTCACAAGGTAACTTACTAAACTAAAATAAAAAAAGATGGCAATGCTGCCCAAGGAGAAATGGATCCCACAACCATTCTGTCTTTGGCAGGGCAACAGAGAGAGATAGCCATCACAGAAATGGACATGAAGAAAACATCTGAGGTTTTCATAAAATGTTAAAGAGACAAGTCTGAGTTGATGAGAATGCGTAGGAGCCCAGTCATAAGAGAAATCTGTGCCTATCCACTAACTCTTCCGCTGATCTCCACTGAATATTTATGAAAAAAAGATTAGTAGCAAGAGAAGACAGCTGAAAGAGATTACCTCCCTGGTAAAGATGTGCAAGTCCTGCCTAAGTGTGAGAGTGGAGAGAAGAATGAGAGCAGCCCTCCCTTGCTCCAGGACCAAGACCCCACATGAGGGAGAAACACACACTGGGAGAAGGCAAGGAGCTTGCTCTGTTCATCTGAGCAGAGGCTCCAACTTTCAATCTGATTTAAGTTGTAAATTAAGAGATTGTAACATTCAATCTCTTTTTAAGTTGTAAGAAGTTTGATCTGAAGTTTTTATCACTTTCACCAGATCCTCAAATACAGATAAAAGAAATAATAGTATCTAACAGTCTCAAGGTTACTTTCTAGGCACATATGTAGGATAACTCTATGAAACATAAAAATAGTTCATTAAGTCTTACAATTGAGTCAAATTACTTGGTTACCTGAATTCTTTGGGAAAAACTGAGAATCTTTTTTCTAGGGTAAGCATCAGCAGAGAAATGAGGTACAAACAGGGGCCATCTCACCCAGAGGTAGAACAGGCAGCCCTTCATTATGCCACAGTCATGGTCCTTCCCCACCCATCAACACCACAAAAACACCTAAGCCAACTTTCAAAGGCTTCTAGACATCTGGAACTAACCCAGTTCCCTTAAATCAATCAATCAATCAATCAATCAATAAGAAAGAAATTTAGAATGCAAAATGCCTTTGTGAGATATAATTATATTAAGAAGATTTTACTCTTTTAAGGGAGTGAGTGATCAATCAGAGTAGGTGATAATTATAACAATATACGGAGGGAGACAGAGAAGTGGGTGTCTGAAAACGGAGGGGATAATTTAATTTTATAACCTAAGAAATTTATTACAAATTATATCCAAAAAGTAACCATGAAAAGTACAGTTTTATGCTTCTGATTTGGTATGCCTTCACTGACATCCACATTTCTTAAGTCACTTTAATTTCATTCAACAAATATTCATTGAACTACTACTATGTACTACAGTGTTCTGGTCATTTAGGATACATCATAATAGGACAAAGAACCATGTCCTCATGGAGCTCAAAACCAGTGAAGGCAGACAAACAATAAAGAATAAACATGATAAATGAGTTAACTATTTAATATATTAGGAGGTAAGTACTATGGCCAAAAGAAGGGGTAAGGGGAATAAGAGATCAGAAATGTAGAAGGCTGAAGTTATTGTATTAGATAGGATGGTCAGCATGGACATCATTGGGAAGGCCAGATATGAGGAAAAACAGGAAGGAAGGAAGCCAAGTGGCTAGCTAGGAAGAACATTCCTACAAAGGAACAACTGGTATACCAGATGTGTTCAAGGAGAAGGAAGTCAAGGTGGCTGGAATGAAGCAAGCAAGAAGTGATGCAGTAGTAGAGAATGTCATGTCTTCACTCTTATTCACTTTGATTTCCACTTTCTAACAATTAAATCCCATAAAAGCACGTATATGTTTTACTTCTCTTAGAGATAAATTACCCAATTTCAGCTGCTTTAATCTAATTCTAATTATTTCCCCCTTCCCTAAATATTTCCCACAGTAGAACTTCCAAGAATTCTATTCTTGGAGGTGGTGGTAAATCTGCCCCTGAACCCTTCACTCTCCACAGATGCCTTGACTCCTTTTTTGTTCATAAAGAAGAGAAGACAGTGTCTGTACTCACTTCCAAAAATTCTGCTCCTTCCCACCTGGCTCAAAGGGAGAATGCCTTCTGCTACTCAAGGCCAGCCTCTGCACTTGGCCAGGGCATTTGACTCTTTAATTGTCCCTCTCTTAGCAACTCCCTCTGAATCTACTCTAAGGTCTCATTGAATAGGTGTTTCCTCTCAATCTACACTCTCCCTGATCAGTTTCATTCATGCCAATACCTTAAACTGCCACTTATATTTTGATGATTTTTCTAATCTACATTTCTAGTTTTAAGTTGTTCCTGAGGTCTATGCAGAAATTTCCCACCTTGTACTAGACATGTATATTCTAATGATACGTCAAATGCAATGGGTCAAAACTCAACCATAATTCTACCCCTAAATTCTTCCTCTGATTCCTATCTCAACTAATGACACCATTATTATCACAGTCACCTGGACTTCACAGTTACCCTCCTTTTTTCTTTTCTTTATCTTCCATTTATGTTCATTCAAATTCTATAGATTTTTGAATGTCATTACATGAAGGTCCATCTGACACCCTTCACCAAATACCTACATTCACAACTCTCACTAGCCATAATCATTCAAAGAAGGAAATCAAATCATGAATATCTTCTGTGTCGGGAGTAGGCTAAGTAACATTTGCCATGTCCATCCTTTTTGATAAATGAATTTCTGGATTTTTGTTGTTTTGTTTTTGTTTTTCACTGACTAATACCTAGTAAGGTAAGTGCTTAATTACATTTAATCACTCACGTGAACAAGGGAGAACTGGATTCTATGTAAATTGAATTAATATTAAAACCATACCATAAAAGAAAATATCACAAGAAGCACTTGAGCTTAGACTAGTGGGGAAAAAGGTAAAATTTGAAAGACAAGTGAGAGATCTGGGAGACAATTTCAAAGATAGAACACATTGTAGAACACAGAATTTTTAAGCCTGGAATTTTAAGCCTGCCATGAGAAGGAGAGTGAGATATGAAGCTAAAAAGTAGGCAAGAGCCAGATTCTATATCTACCAGGGAGCCACTGAGGAGATTTTAGCAAGGGAGTGACCTAAGAAACATAAATGTTAGGAAGAACTCGCTGTATGCTGGTTGAAGGATTTAGCTTAATTCACTTTTTTTTGTTATCTCTCACAGAATTTAGTAAAGTGCTTTCAGAGAATGTGTTAAAGTCAGAAATGAATTGTATTAGATTGAAGTAAATGATAAGATACTCTGTGAAGAGCAACAAATAGCTGTGTTGTTTGCAAAGCACAATTCTGAGCTGGCTAGCTTGAAAGCGGACATGTCGGGTGGTTGTAAAGTTGAGACTAGCCATGTGAGCCCCATCTCTTCATTTGAAGGCTGGTGGTTGCCATGGTTACGATTGCATGGATAGGCTTATTTATAGCTTATACTATCTTTAGTGAATTCCACAACAGATGAGAGAAAATCTCAACTGTGAAGCCATCTAAGTGTATTGGAAGCACTTAAGAAGAGCAATAGAATTAAATATATACACCAGAGAATCTCAAAAACACTATGGAAAGCCCCATTTTTAAACAACTGCTTTATGAACAGTGTTCTGAGTTAAGTTGAAAAACTAAACCCAGGCTTTTGCACGCCCTCTGCTAGCTCTGCCTTTACAGTTTACAACCATAAGTTCCAAGATAGGTTTTGGGAAATAAATAAATGCATGCATTAATTAGTTAATTAACTAAATTATTTTGCCATCTATCATAAGGAAGATATCTATAGACACTGTAAGCCTTACAATAATAGTATAAGGTGGGTACTATTTTTATCTTCATTTTGCACATTAAGGTTGGGTTTCCCAATGCCATATAGTTGGTAAAGACCAGAGCTGGGCAAGAGCCTAGGAGGCCTCCTTCCAGTGATCTTAACTACTATGATATACTCACTTGTTTTAATATGTATAACATAAAGGACTACAGAACAGAACCCAGAGCCATATTTATTTCAATTTAAAGTGCATACCAATCTACAATTATTATTTGCTAATGGAAATTAACTAAGAATTTGTGCTGCAAAAGCATGTATCCCCAACCAAACCTGAAATCTCAAAACTAGGGGCAGCCTATTTCCATTTCAAAAAGAATTAAAGCAAGACACTTTAGTAAGGAAAAAGTCTCTGTTTCATAACAAGTTAAATACAATTCACAGAAAATTGTGTGCACACATGCAAATTTTTAGAACATATCCATTATGTACCATAAAGTAAAACGGTATGCATATTTTTAAAAGTAATGGATATTGACAGCTATTGAGTGTTTTCTTTCATTTACCTGGATAAGTCAATAAGGCAAGTATTATTTAGCCCTAGTTAACAGATGAAAAATCTGAGGCTCACAAAACTTCCTGAACCATACATCTCTAGTAGGCAGAATTGGACCTAAAACCTTAGTCCTTCTATTGTTAAAGCATGGCAATTTCCTCTTATATCCTTCTGTGTGATCCTGACTTAAAGGAGACCAAACTTCGACTAGCTTCTAACAGAGGCTCTCTCCAAGACCAAAGAATCTGTCTTTGAGCAACCACAGCTCACTGTAGGGGGTGGATATGCCCGAACAAGTTCTAATTCAATGCAAGAACTGCTCACTTCTTAAACAAACATGTATTGTAATACCATGACTTATGCAGGAATAATAAAATGATGGGTAGAAATACATGTAAGTCTTTTGCAAATGGCCTTCACTGAGATAGGTTTTGAATAAAAGTAATATGGTAAGTCTTTGGGAGTCATATTGTTAGTGATCATATAATCTAAGAAACCTATAATATTTTTTTCATGGTTTTTTAAAAAATTTTTTAATGTTTATTTTGAGAGAGAGAGAGTAGGGGAAGGGCAGAGAGAGAAGGAGACACAGAATCCAAAGCAAGCTCTAGGCTCTGTGCTGAGCTCCAGCACACAGCCCAATGCAGGGCTCAAACTCATGAACTGTGTGATCATGACCTGAGATGATGTCAGATGCTCTACTGACTGAGCCACCCAGGTGCCCCTGTTCATGCTTTTATCAAATAATTACTTAGTAAGTATTTACACTGTACCTCCCGTTATGGAAGGTTCTTAGGATATAGTGAAAATAAGACAAGCATATATTATAATTTTGAATACTAATGAAAATGTGATTGTAGACTCACAAAACATTCAGGATATTCATTCATTCAACAGAGTTTATCAATTATTAAACTGACTACCATGCATCACACAGCATAAGAGGTACTGGGAACATAAAAGTGAAGGATTCATATTGCTAGAGGTGACTTTAGAGATCAATCATATGACACTACCAAGAGGCTAAGCACTTGTCCAGGATCACATAACAAAACTGAAGTTAAAACCCAGGACTGATAACCATATTTTGACCCTGTACTTTTCCTAAGGACTCAAAATACCACAAAGTCTTCTACCATCTCTGATACTCCATGGCTATATAACTGCTACATGTTGTCTTTTCTCCTGTATTGGGGGAGATGCTTTTTTATTAAAAAGGGTAAGATCGCATAAAGGTGTTGGAGCCACAACCCCAGCAACAAAGACTTATCTGGCCCAAAAGGTCAACAGTGCCAGAGTGAGAAGCCCTGACCTATCTCCATTAATACTGTAATATTATCTTCAAATGGAAAGAGAATCTTGGAGGGTATATTGCCAATATCAGCTTCGATGAAAGGTTCATATCCAACTGGACAATAATTATAGACTTAGATAGACCTTGACCTGCACATCTAACTCATTTCTTAGTCTGTATACTTACCAAATAATTCCCAGATCTGTTTGGTTCCATACGTAGATAATTTTCAAGGTTGAAAAAGCTCCACTTACAGAGTAGCAAAAAACATGGGATAAGTGGTCTATTTGGCATTCAGGTTAAAAGTACTCCCATTTGGTCTTAAACCAAACATAGCCCAAGTTAGTCAGTGAGGTCCCAGTTCTGTAGAATATTATAATTCAGACACATAACTACAGACTCTACACAAGTCCTCACCTGCTTCCTACTGCAGCACTCCCAACTTCTCACCTGACCATTCCTGTCTTGGCTAAGTAGCTTCCCTAAAAGGCCCTGGCTCTGGAGATTCAGATTTTTAATAATGATATGAATTGAATCAATTCCCTAAAGTATCTGAAATTAGACATGAACACAATAAGTAGCTCTTTCTAGTAGTAACAAAATATTCAATTAGAGCAAATTATTAATTATTAAATTGACTCTGCCTCAAAGAATTTTCTAATCAAAAACAACAAAAGCAAAGGATTAAAGGCAAACAAATTGGCAAAGCTCAAAACACCTTTCAAGCAATTTTAAAAGGGGAAGAAGGAAGGAAGCAGGGCAGGAAGGAAGACTAGCATAAGATGAAGCTGTGAAGGGGAAACGATGGCCTTTTTAGGTTGATAAAAAGATATGAGCTATGTTAAACGTTTATGCATTAAGTAATACAGCATGGAAAAAACAAGAGTGTGGAAAAAATATTTATTGTTTACTTCTTTCACTTTAGCCTTCACAACTCAGTGAGGTAAGTACTGGTAAAGGGTGAGATCATATCTCAATACCGGAAATAAAAAAGTACAAAGCTGATTTTATTGCTTTCCTAAATAAGGAAGAGCTATGCTGGTCAGGCACAACCTCTTCACGCTGCTGATACAAGGAAAAAATTACATATCTGTAATCAAAATTTATGCGCCAAACAACGCTGCCTCAAATATTTTTAAAGAAAACTCTGTTAGGGGCGCCTGGGTGGCTTAGTCGGTTAAGCGTCCGACTTTCGCTTAGGTCATGATCTCGCGGTTCGTGGGTTCGAGCCCCGCGTAGGGCTCTGTGCTGACTGCCAGCTCAGAGCCTGGAGCCTGTTTCACTCTGTGACTCCCTCTCTCTCTGACCCTCCCCTGCTCACGCTGTCTCTCTCTCTCCTAGAAATAAATAAAACATTAAAAAAAAAAAAGATTAAAAAAAATAATAAAATAAATGTTTCTTTAAAAAAAAAACTCTGTTAGATATGTAATGAGAAAAAGACAAAAAGACACTAGCGAAAGATTTCTACAGCTCAAGCAAGCAAGAAAAGAAGCAGAGGTGTGGAAGAGCTGAATTTTAGAATTAATAAGGTTTATATAGATGCCCAGGTACATCTTTTCTAAAGTCTGCATCTCCTTTATTTAGTATATGACCCTTTTCTCCCTTAGCAGACCCAGCCATTCTCCAAGAGAGTGTGGAGAAATGGTCCTCACTCCAAGTCTGATGGTCAAGAGAGGAGTGGTGGGTATGTCCCCGTAGGGACATGTACTGACCAGCCAGGAAGTGGTCTCCACCTTGTTTTTAAGCAAAAAGAACTGGCACTCACAGAAAGGAGTGGGTCATTTATGCAGGACCAGAAGATCCTGCATAAGTGGGATCTGAAGTTTTAAATTTCTGGAGTGCAGTGACCCATATGTCCTCCTTTCAAATCCCAGAGTCCCACATTCTTCCCATCAGGTCCCTGACTTCAGCACAGCCAACTTATTGGAGTAGACAATTCAAATTTCTCTAGAGTTCTGCTTCTCTTATAATTGAGTCTTAGCTCTGATTTTCAGACTTTTCTGCTGTTTCAGCTACCAGAGAAGAGTCTCTTTATATACTGCCAAGGAGGCCCTCTGATTTTCTTATTTTGCCTTAATCAACCTTCAGCTTTTCATTATCCTCTCGAATGCATCAATATTACTCAACAACCGACATCCAGTTTCATAATTCTTACAATAGCTACTTCTCTCATAACTCTCAAATTATAAAATTTTTAATGTTTATATTTGAGAGAGAGAGAGAGAGTGCAAGCGACAGAGGGACAAAGAGAAAGAGAGAGGGAGACAAAGAATTGGAAGCAGGATCCAGGCTCTGAGCTGTCAGCACAGAGCCCGACATGGGGCTCAAACCCACAAACCGTGAGATCATGACCAGAGCTGAAGTCGGACACTTATCCAACTGAGACACCCAGGCACCCCTCAAATGCCTACTATATTGTACCAGCCAATGCATTCCTTTCCAATCTTACCCTGTCTCACTTCACCACTAGTGAAAATTTTAACAAGTGCAGAATTCCGGCATGCCCAAGGCTATAGGTATTCTACCTACCACAGGTGATAAGGTCCCCTACCTCCAAAATTACATTACAGAGCTGGCTCCCTAAAACCATTTTTTGGTACCATCATAGGTTTGGTTACCCAGAAACATGCTCCAGAGTGCAGACTTTCACGTGGGTGGTTTATTAGATAGGGATTCTATGAATGCCATCTGTGACGACTGGGCAGAAGGAGAAGCTGAACTGTGACTGCACAATGCAGCTGCACCAGAAGCTTCTGCTAATCCCACAGGAAACTCTGGAGAGAGGGTGGCCCTTAAGAGCAGTCTGAAATTGAGGCAAGGGGCAGGCCTCCATGCTGACCCTCTATTGAATGTTGGCTGCCCCAGCAGGGGCGTAACCTTAGGAAAGGCATCTCCCTTTGACTGAAAGCAGTTTCTGTAGAGGAATAGCTGTGAGCTATCAGCACAGGACATTCCCAATAGCTGGGGGAACATGTGCTGGGGTGATCTGGGTAGTTGGTATGCCACAAACAGGAAGTAAACAAACCTTTTCCATATAACATTGTATTCTTTATATTTTTACCTTATAAACAGAAAGAGACTTTAATATCCACCATAGTATGAGTTTCTTTTTACCATATTTTCTAGAATGTTTTGACTTCCTGAACTTGAAAACCAGCTAAATGTTTGTTTTAAATTGGTATAGAATTGCTTCAGATTACCCTTTAATACTCCCACCCCACTCATTTACTTTATATAAAACTGTTTTCCCAAAATAGTTTAAAGCCCATCCTATAGACACAGATGTCCAACTTACTTGAGGTTTCCTCACAAACTTACTCTTAATTGACTTTCAGTTAGTAATCACTTGTGGTTAAGAAATGAAGAATCATTAATAATATATTTAAAGTTCCAACCATAGTCCCAGTGATTCTATAAAAAAATAAATTTTAATGTAGCTGATGATATAGCCAAGAGTTCTGATTTTCCATTTACCTTATAGTAGAAAGAGATGAGGTTAGAGAATATATATCATTTAAAACAGAAAAAAATATATGGATATGTTAATTCATTTATGTTTTTAATTTACTGGGATTTACAAATTACTTATACTTTTTTTTTTTTTACAGAAACGAAGCTTACATGTGATAGCTCAGCAAAATATCTTTGATGCTACCGCATTTCTCACTCTTTCAGTCACTCTTTGCAGCGGTACCCATCTTTAAGGCAGCAGCTCAGATATGCAAGAGTAGTTCCTAAAACACTGAAGACCAATGACCTGATACCTAAAAAGAAGATAAACAAAAGGTCTGGTTCTCTCTTCCACCTTTTATTCCTCCTTCAGTACCAAGAAAGAAATAATAGCTTCGATATTTGTGGTCAATGGTACAATGATGCTGAATGACATTTTGAAAATATTAAAACTACTTGGCCCAATTAACATAAATTAAATCAAAATGAATGAATAAATCATAAGGGAACAGCAGCTGCATTATGTCACCCTACATCTCCTAGCATGGATACACTATACTCATGGATACTGAAGTGCATAATCAGCTCATTTCAGTAATCTTTGAAGAGTCACAGAAGTGAAAAGGGATGCCAGGACATAGGAGATGGAGGAGATATAATCCGAGTATTCAATTAAGAATACCACAATATAAAACTGATCATTGTGATTGCTAGGGACAAAGCCAGTTCTCTAGAGGGAGGGAAAAAAAGTAATTCTGACCAGTTAGCAGAATGGGTAGATTAGGAAAATGTCAAGCACGGTCTATCTGGAGGTAGGCAAAACATTTGATAAAGCTTCTCATAGTATCCCTGAGAATAGGATAGAGAAATCTTAGTTTCCAGCTAAACTGGATGCACTTGTGGCTGGGTGAATTACCACACTGCCAAAAAACACCTACAAACCCTGTAGAGAAGTGAGGGCATAGAGGGCTGTATTGTACCACATGTGGATGAAATGCAAATTTTAGAAACAGCTGAGATGAAGTCCTAGCTCCAGCAGCATCCTGGCTGGCTCTCTGGGCAAGTCCATCTCGGCTCTGAAGGCCAGAGCGCATCTCCAACAGGACCCCTATCACATTTGTTCTGCTGATCCCTGACTTTGGCTTTCAACACAGCTTGTTAACTGAACTATCCTTTCAGATGCCTGTGCCCCTATGGAGTATCCGCAGAACTAATACTACTCTGATTGCAAAACTTGGTTTGTGATACAAACTTTCTCTCCCCCAACTGTCCATTTTCTATCAGCTCTCAATGCCTCTTCTCTAAATTTTGAGGTTAGTATATTTAGATTTTGCCCCTTAATCTCTCTGCCTTTCTTTAGCCTTAGAATAGTCTTTAGATGAAAAGAAAGAATATCATAAGGTTGTTAGTAATTCCAAAGGCTGCTGTCTACCAAGAAGGACAGTGCTAGTAGCATGCCACAAGGCACTGAAAAGAATGAAAAGAATGGAACCAGAGAGGCAGTTGCACTATTAGACCCATGGTTGATGATGGAGCTGAAAGTGAAACACAGGTCAAAAGGCTAGTGGCTGAATGAGCTCATAAACAGAGCAGCTAGAAAGAAGCAGAGGTAGAAACCAAGGCGTCATTCCAGAACATTCTTTATGTAAGGGAATGCAGGCCTAAGGGGTTTTGTTTTATACAGTTTTATAAGTTTTTTAAATACATATGTGATGATAGCCTCAGGTCAAAGTGGAAAGGATGCTGCTGTCAGTCTTGGGAGGTGCTTAATAAAAGAGTCATGTGGTGGTCCCGTGGAATGCTGCCTAAGAAAACTACAACGCCACCTTCTGGAACACACCCTTGCTTTATCAACTCACTTCCCATTTAAGATACCAAATTTTGCACACTAGCAACTTCATCTTGGTGTAGATCCAGGATAATTTGTGGAAAGCAGCATTCAAAAGCAATAGAAAGGAATGCAGAAGGTCATAATGGTATGATCTCTTCATAGGGATAGTCAGAAAGAAATTTTAAAAGACCTAGAATTCTAGGGCTGTGCACTCTGAAACTCTAGCTATTTTCTTTAATAATCAATTCTGTATTTTAGGGGAGTGAACATTATTTCATTCCAATTCAGTAACCTAAATCTTAGCATGATATGAATTTCTTTTTCAATACGCCCTAGTTCTGGATGCCGTTGATTTCTGAAATAAGATCCGATATTGAAAATCTCTCAAGGTTTTATGATTGCCATTTGAAAGAAGCATGATGCAGAATAAAGCAGTAGTAGCTTCTACAGTCATATCAAAATTCACATCTCAGGCACAATTATCATGAAATTTGATGAATTTAGTTTGAAGAATGCTGCAAAATAATTCTTTATTCTGTAAAAGAGTTCCTGATTTTGCAGACTCAAAGTAAATTAGACATTTACATTACCATCAGTTATCTTTGCTCATATTTTATTATTTTTTTAATTTTGTTAACATTTATTTATTTTTGAGAGACAGAGACAGAGTGTGAGTAGGGGAGGGGAAGAGAGAGAGAGACAGAATCTGAAGCAGGCTACAGGCTCCCAGCTGTTAGCACAGAACCCATCATGGGGCTCGAATCCATGAACCATGAGATCATGACCTGAGCCGAAGTCAGATACCTAACTAATTGAGTCACCCATGCTCCCCACTCATATTTTATTATTAAAAGTGAATCTAATTATATCCACCAAGAATGCCTTTATTTTGAAAAATAATCTAACTTTATTCTCATGAGCTCAATAACTGAAAGACCGTGGAAGTCAAAATAAATCACATTTATTAGCTAATGATCATTGGTCTACTATTGCTTATTTCATTAGCAAACATCTGGAATATTTTACCAAAATAAATAAAATTATTTTAAGAGCATGAAATGATACAGAAAAACTAATTAGGATTTTACTTATATATTCATCTAGAAGTCAACAAATATTTATTGAAATCTATTGAATACCCAGGCCTTATGTTAATTATTACCAAAGTTAGTTATTTTAAGAAATCTGTGTACAAAAATGAATGATAATTTACTTTAGTATTTGTTGGTATATGTGAATTCATAAAAACATTTGAATTTCATATCTAGCGCTTCTCAACAGCAACCCAAAATCAGTCAGTAAAACTAACTTAAGTTAGAAGCTGTAGCTAAGCATAAATTTTCTAAACTAACAAAAGATAAGATTTATAACAAAATTATAAATGGTATTTCAATAGGAACTTATCAGTCACTAATGAACTTTAGCTATTGTTTGGTCTTAACACAACGCAAACACACAGAGTGAATATTGGTTTATTTATCTGCTATCAGAAACCCATTTTTTCATGTCATAAGCACCTCTCCCCTACTCTCAGATTATGTGGTTTGAGCAGGGTGGTTTCTTTTTTTTACAAATAGTTTATTGTCAAATTAGTTTCCACATAACACTCAGTGCTCATCCCCACAAGTGTCCTCCTCCATGCCCATCCCCCTTCCCCCCACATCCATCAGTCCTCAGTTTTTGTCAGCATTCAAGAGTCTCTCATGGTTTGCCTCTCTCCCTTTCCCCCACCATTTCCGCCCTTCTTCCCCCCCTTGTTCCTCCATCAAGTTCCTCCTAATCCTCCTATACGTGCAAACATTGATATTTGTCCTTCTCTGCCTGACTTATTTCGCTGAGCATAACACCCTCAAGGTCCATCCATGTGGCTACACATGGCCAGATTTCATTCTTTCTCATTGCCATGTAGTATTCCATAGTATAGATAAACCACATCTTCTTGATCCATTCATCTGTTGATGGACACTTAGGCTCTTTCCAGGTTTTAGCTATTGTGGAGAGTGCTGCTATGAACATTGGGGTACATGTGCTCCTCTGCATCAACATTTCTGTATCCCTTGGGTAAATTCCTAGCAGTGCTATTGCTGGGTCCTAGGGGAGTTCTATTGTTAGTTTCCTTGAGGAACCTCCACACTGTTTTCCAGAGGGGCTGTACCAGTTTACATTCCCACCAACAGTGTAGGAGGGTGCCCGTTTCTCCACATCCTCGCCAGCATCTAGAGTTCTCTGACTTGCTCATTTTAGCCACTCTGACTGGCGTGAGGTGGTATCTCAGTGTGGTTTTGATTTGTATTTCCCTGATGAGGAGGGATGCTGAGCATCGTTTCATGTGTCTGTTGGCCATCTGGATGTCCTCTTTGGAGAAGTGTCTGTTCATCTCTTCTGCCCATTTCTTCACTGGGTTGTTCGTTTTTTGGGTGTGGAGTTTGGGGAGTTCCTTATAGATTCTGGATATTAACCCTTTATCGGATATGTCATTTGCAACTATCTTTTCCCATTCCGTTGATTGCCTATTAATTTTCTGGGTTGTTTCCTTGGCTGTGCAGAAGCTTTTAAGCTTGATGAGGTCCCAATCATTTATTTTTGCTCTTGATTCCCTTGCTTTTGGGGATGTGCCAAATAAGAAGTTGCTGCAGTGGAGGTCGAGGAGGTTGTTTCCTGCTTTCTCCTCTAGGGTGTTGATAGTTTCCTGTCTCACGTTCACGTCCTTTATCCATTTTGAGTTTATTTTTGTGCATGGTGTGAGAAAATGATCTAGTTTCATTCTTCTGCATGTTGCTGTCCAGTTCTCCCAACACCGTCTGTTAAAAAGGCTGTCTTTTTTCCATCGGATATTCTTTCCTGCTTTGTCAAAGATTAGTTGGCTGTATACATTTGGGTCCACTTCTGAGTTCTCAATTCTGTTCCATTGGTCTATGGGTCTGTTTTTGTGCCAGTACCATACTGTCTTGATGATGACAACTTTGTAGTAGAGGCTAAAGTCTGGGATGGTGATACCTCCCGTTTTGATTTTATTTTTCAGGATTACTTTGGCTATTTGAGGTCTTTTGTGGATCCATACAAATTTTAGGATAGTCTAGGATGGTGATACCTCCCGTTTTGATTTTATTTTTCAGGATTACTTTGGCTATTTGAGGTCTTTTGTGGTTCCATACAAATTTTAGGATAGTCTATTCTACTTTTGAGAAGTATGCTGGTATAATTTTGATTGGAATTGCATTGAATGTGTGGAGTGCTTTAGGTAGTAATGACATCTTAACTATATTTATTCTTCCTATCCATGAGCATGGAATGTTTTTCCATTTGTGTCTTCTTCCATTTCCTTCATAAGTTTTCTATAGTTTTCATCATACAGATCTCTTCTATCCTTGGTTAGGTTTATTCCCAGGTATTTTACGGTTTTTTGTACAACTGTGAATGGGATCAGTTTCTTGATTTCTCTTTCTGTTGCTTCATGTTGGTGTATAAAAATGCAACCGATTTCTGTACGTTGATTTTGTACCCTGCAACTTGGCTGACTTCTTGGATCAGTTCTAGAAGGCTTCTGGTGGAGTCTGTCCGGTTTTCTATGTAGAGTATCATGTCATCTGCGAAGAGTGAAAGTTTGACTTCCTCTTTGCCAATTCTGATGCCTTTGATTTCCTTTTGGTGTTTGATGGCTGATGCTAGGACTTCCAGCACTACGTTCAACAACAGTGGTGAGAGTGGACATCCCTGTCGTGTTCCTGATCTCAGGGGGAAAGCTCTCAGTTCTTCCCCGTTGAGGATGATGTTAGCTGAAGGCTTCTCATAGATGGCTTTGATGATGTTTAAGTAGGTTCCTTCTATCCCAACTTTCTCGAGAGTCTTTATTAAGAAGGGATGCTGTATTTTGTCAAATGCTTTTTCTGCATCTATTGACAGGATCATATGGTTTTATCTTTTCTTGTATTGATATGATGTATCACGTTGATTGATTTGCGAATGTTGAACCAGCCCTGTAACCCAGGAATGAATCCCACTTGATCTTGGTGGATGATTCTTTTGATATGCTGCTGGATTCGATTTGCAAGGATCTTGTTGAGAATTTTTGCATCCGTATTCATCAAGGATATTGGCCTGTAGTTCTCTTTTTTTGCTGGATCTCTGTCTGGCTTGGGAATCAGAGTGATGCTGGCTTCATAAAATGAGTCCGGGAGTTTTCCTTCGCTTTCTATTTTTTGGAATAACTTGAGAAGAATTGGGATTAATTCTGTTTTAAATGTCTGGTAGAATTCCCCAGGGAAGCCATCAGGTCCAGGGCTCTTATTTGTTGGGAGATTTTTGATCACTGATTCAATTTCTTCACTTGTTATGGGTCTGTTCAGGTTTTCTATTTCTTCCCGTGTGAATTTTGATAGTGAGTGTGTGTTTAGGAATTTGTCCATTTCTTCTAAGTTGTCCAATTTGTTGGCATATAATTTTTCATAGTATTCCCTGATAATTGCTTGTATTTCTGAGGGTTGGTTGTAATAAGTCCATTTTCATTCATAATTTTGTCTATTTGGGTGCTCTCTCTTTTCTTTTGGATAAGTCTGGCTAGAGGCCTGTAAATTTTGTTTATTTTTTCAAAAAACCAACTCTTGGTTTCATTGATCTGTTCAATTGTTTCTTTGGTCTCTATGCTGTTTATTTCTGCTCTAATTTTTACTATTTCTCTTCTTCTACTGGGTTTAGGGCATTCTGGTTGCTCAGCCTCTAGTTCCTTTAGGTGAGCTGTTAGATTTTGGACTTGCGCTTTTTCTAATCTCTTGAAACAGGCCTGGAGAGCAATGTACTTTCCTCTTAGGACTGCCTTGCCGCATCCCATAGATTTTTAATTGTTGTGTTTTCATTTTCATTTGTTTCCATATATTTTTTGTTTTCATCTCTAATTGCCTGATTGGCCCATTCATTCTCTAGAAGGGTGTTCTTTAACCTCCATGTTTTTGGAGGTTTTCCAGACTTCTTCCTGTAATTGATTTCAAGTTTCAAAGCATTGTGATCTGACAGTGTGCATGGTATGATCTCTATTCTTTTATATTTATTGAAGGCTGCTTTATGTTCCAGTATGTGATTTATCTTGCAGAATGTGCCATGCACACTTGAGAAGAAAGTAAATTCCCTGGCCTCAGGATGTAAAGTTCTAAATATATCCGTCAGATCCATCTGGTCCAATGTGTCATTCAAGTCCATTATTTCTTTAGTGATTTTCTGTCTGGTTGACCTATCCATTGCTGTAAGCGGAGTATTAAAGTCCCCTGCTATTAGCACATTCTTATCTAGAAGCTTGTTTCTGTTTGTGATTGTTTTAAATATTTAGGTGCTCTCATATTCAGTGCGTAGACATTTATGACTGTTAGTTCTTCCTGATGGATGGACCCTATAATTATTATGTAGTGCCCTTCTTCATCTCTTGTGATTGCCTTTAATTTAAAGTCCAGTTTGTCTGATATAAGTATCGCTACTCTGGCTTTCTTTTGATTTCCTGTAGCATGATAGACATTTCTCCATCCCCTTACTTTTAATCTGAAGGTATCTTCCAGTCTAAAATGAATTTCTTGTAGACAGCATATAGATGGATTTTGTTTTTTAATCCATTCTGCTACCCTGTGTCTTTTGATTGGAGCACTCAGCCCATTAACATTCAGTGTTATTATTGAAATATGTGGGTTTAGAGTCTTTGTATCTTTTGTAGGGTTCATGTTTGTGGTGGTGTCTCTGGAATCTTTGTTCCTTGCAACCTTTGCTTCAGAGCGTCCCCCTCAGGATTTCTTGTAGGGCTGGCTTAGTGGTGACAAATTCTTTCAATTTCTGTTTATTTGGAAAGGTTTTTATCTCTCCTTCTATTTTGAATGACAGGCTAGCTGGATAAAGGATTCTTGGCTGCATATTTTTACTGTTCATCACATTGAAGATCTCTTGCCATTCCTTTCTGGCCTGCCACGTTTCAGTAGATAGGTCTGTCATCACTCTGATAGGTTTCCCTTTGTATGTGAGGGCCCTTTTCTCCCTAGCTGCTTTCATAATTCTCTCTTTGTCCTTGTATTTTGCCATTTTTACTATGATATGCTGTGCAGAAGATTGATTCAAGTTACGTCTGAGGGGAGTCCTCTGAGCCTCTTGTATGTCCACATTTACTTCCTTCCCCAAATTGGGGAAGTTCTCTGCTATAATTTGTTCCAGGACTCCTTCAGCACCTTTCCCTCTCACTTCCTCTTCTGGGATTCCTATGATATGGATATTGTTGCGTTTGACCATATCGCTGAGCTCTTGAATTCTTCTTTCCTGTTCCTGGTTCAGTTTCAGCTTCTTGTTTTTCTATAATGGGGTCTTCTAAATCACTTATTCTCCTTTCTGCCTCTTCAATCCGTGCATGGAGGCCTCTAATTTATTATGTATCTTGTTTATCGCATTTTTTAATTCTTCATGCCTATTTTTATTTTCCATTCTGTCTGTAGCCATAGTTTCTTTGATGTCCCCTATGTTTTTTTCAAGCCCAGCTATTAATTTTACCATTATTATTCTAAAATCTTGTTCAGTTATGCTGCTGATATCTGTTTTGAGCAGTTCATTAGCTATCATTTCTTCTTGGAGTTTCTTTGGAGGAGAGCTCTTTCGTTTTGTCATTTTAGTTAGCTTTCCGGCTCTTGTCAGTTTTAAAGACCTGTTATGCTCTCTGTTTCTATGAGAGCTGCTATATCCAAGAAGACTCTTTGACTTTCCCGGGCCCATCCTTTCAGAGAGTGTTTTTTTTGATAGGTATCCCTAGGTCTCTCTTGTTGGGACCTTGGTTATTTTATTTTCCTATTCGTAGTGATATTTGGGACTCTCCACCTTGTGTACTCTAGCTTGTTTCTTGAGGAAGCCCTGGAAAAGAAAACAGACAGACAAACACACAGGGAGCAGGAGCACACAAACGCTCAGGCCAATTCAACTAACATGCAAAGCGAGAGGGAAAACGAAAAAGTTAAGAGAAAAGACGGAGGAGGGAGAGCGAATAATAGGGAGTATAAAATACATAAAAGGGTCAAAAAGGGGAAAAGAAAAGGAAAAAAGAAGAAAACCGATGGACAAAGAACGGTTTAAAGCATATACCTGGATTTCCCAGCTACAGTTAAATAGCCGTGTGTATGCAGTGCTGGCTGAAGAGCATAGAGAAAGAGAGAGAAGGCAGGGTGGGATGAGGCAAAATTGGAAATAGAATGAACAGGCAGAAGGGATAAGAAGCTTTTTTCAAAGAGGTAAAGGGTAGAATATGGTTGGATAGGTGAGAAAAGGATGCTGGAATTATCCAGAGAAACTATATAGTCTAATTACTCCTGAGAGAAAGAGCTGAAAATACGGTAGGTGTAGAATTTACATTTACAGAATGGACTCACTGTGATTGTTTAAGCAAGCTGGTGACCAGAGTTAATCAGGTCAGTGTTCTGGGGAAAAAAGAGAGAAAAGAGAAGGAAGAAGCAAAAAAGAAAGAGGAAAAAAAGGGGAAAAAAGGAAAAAAAGAAAGAAAAAAAGGAAAAAAACAAAAAGAGAAAAATAAAGGAGAAAAAAAACAAAAAAAATGAAAAAAAAAAGGGAGGAGGGCACCTCTCAGGCAGGGATGGGCGTGGCGTGATCCGATGCCTCAGGCGGGGGTTCTGCCTTGGCGGTTGTGGGGAGGAGAGTGACGGTGCTCCAGTCCCTTCTTGAACCAAGCGCTGCACCTCGTTTTTTTGGGCGTGTAAACTCCCCGTACCGGGGGCGCAGCCGAAGTTGGTTGCACTCTTCAACCCAGACCAGTTCCAATCTCCAGATCCCAGTCCGCGCGCCCCGCTGAAGTTGCCTTAGACACAGCTTCCCAGGCAACCCCCTCGGGCTATTCCAGGCTCCCTGCTGAGCTCTGGGGGCGGAGTCAGGATCGCTGCTTCCTTCTCTGGGTCTGGCTGGCGCGCATGCGCGGGGGCTTGCCTGCCGGGTCCGCGTAGCCCGAGCCCGCTGGAGTGAGGAAAACCGGGTCTCTCTATGGCTCGTCACCCGAAACACGAACTTACAGGCAAATTTCCCAGTTTTTAGCTCTTTGCCTTCCCTCTGGAGTTCCAGCCAGCCAAGAGCGCGGACGCCCGGTGTCAGCGCGGCTCTTTCAGGGGCCCCAGCTGCCCGGGAGCTACAATGGCGGCAGGCGGCCGCCACTCTGAAGTCTAGCCTCCAGGAGCGGCACAAAGAAGCAGTTTGTGTGCTCAGCCCCCCAAGGACCAGCTGGCGCGAGGGGACCTGGTGTGCAGGTATTTGGCAAGTAAGTTCTTTCTCTACCCCGGGCGGAGGCTTCCCCCCCCCCAGCGGAGGCTTTTCTGTTTCGGACTCTCTCCTTTTCTCCTCTCACTCCCCATAGAGGGTAGAGGGGATCGCCTCCCACCCTGGAGTCTCCGGTCCCGGCCCGATTTTATCTTCCCCGGTTCACACTCACATTAGAAGGCTCTCTCAGTGGATTCTGCGTCCTTTTTCTCCCAATCCTTCAGGTTTTGTTAAGTTTCCAATGGCTTCAGATCTTTTCCGTGTGATGTATGGGCGCGAGTGCAAGTACGGAGCTCCTTACTTCTCCACCATCTTGCCCTCTCTCTCAAATATTCATTCTTCAGTGTTCAGTGAATTTAGTGTCGAGCAGGGTGGTTTCTATCTTGTCTTTCCAGAGGTAAGCACATGACTGAGCCTGGTCAGCTCAGTGTCCATCCTTCTAGTCATAGTTTTTGGTTCAGATATGATCAGATGGCCTAACCCAGACTAATCAGAGCTCTCCATGCAACTTCTGGAACCAACTATTTAAGCTGATGTGGTTAAGGACAGCTTTGTGGATATATGAAGAGAGCCTTCCTGAGAATGAATCCAAAAAGAAATAAAGATTTGGGAGATGGAGAAAATGAAAGCTTTTTAATGGCATCTGTCTAACTTCACAACCCAGTCATGCCTCCAGATAGCCTGACTCCTAGAAAATCTGTTACATCAGCCAGTTGATTCCAATTTGCGTTTCAGGCCTGAATTGAATTTCTGACTTTTGCAACTGAGAGAGTACAGCCATATATATACGTACCCAAAGACATTATTTTCTATTTGTGAAATTTCTTTTTCTTATGCCATTCTCTCTCTCGCTCACTCTCTCTCTCTCGCTCTCTCTCTCTCTCTCTCTCACACACACACACACACACAGTGCTACAGAAGCTAGCATTTGCCTTGTAGATAATGACAAAAATCTCTGACAATATGGTTTTCACTTTCATGGCCAGCAGAATTTTGCTGAAACTCAGAAATTTTTTATCTGATTGATGTGCAAAAACACGTTCTGACTGCTTGCAAAAACTTTTTTAGCCATTGACACAAACGTGACAATACTTCAAATTGTGCACCAACCCTCCATCTGTGTAGCATCATTTCTACCCCAGCTCTGAGACTCAGAAAACTTACATTTGTCACAGAGCTGGAGTCACATGAATAACCCACCTCCAAACTGTTGAGGTGAAAATGATGCAAACACCTGAAGGTCCTTACTCATGACTATACAGGCATCTGGTTTTGGTTGGAGCTTTATTCCTTATTAATGCCAAGTTGAGACTGGCTTAATTGTGCAATTTCTAAATCTCTGGCTGACAGCATATTGTCAGTTTGCTCGACTCATAATTGTTTTCAGCTGCAAACAAATTCAAGGCTGGCTACAGAGGTACGTGTCTTTTGTTCCTTTGATAAACAGTTTTGATCTGTCCCATCAAGATGCCATGGGTGCACAGCATTTCAAGGTTGGCCATGTACAGTATATAATGTATATTGTCAGGTTATTTGACATGCATGCTAGTCAACTATCAAATTTTCTTTCCTTACAAGATGGTTGAATTGGGGCCACCAAGTTACCAAGTGGGCCTAAGCTGAGTTTGGGATTTCAACGGCCAACATCAGGGCAGAAGTAAAGCCAAACTATGAATCTAAGCCAACATATAAGCATAATAATCTGAGTTCAAATCCATCTTTTGAGCAAGTTGCCTTACTCCCCTAAGCTTCAGGTTTTTTTCACCTAAAAGATGGAAAAATGTAAAAGTAGTATCTAATCAGAGGTTTGTGGCAATTATATAACTCACTGAGGTGCCAATAAACATTAGCTGTTAACATAAATAGCTAAATAGGTTAAATGTTAGATATTAGCTATTAATAAACATTAAAAATTAACAATCAATAAATATTACCTATGAATATTATTGCTGTTATCATCTATAAAAGCCCTTTCATTTCCCTGAATTTCAGACTTCTCAACTGTAAAATGGGAGTAATAATCCCTGTCAACTTTCTGAAACTGTTTTTAAACTCAAATGAGAACATTTACACAAAGCTACTTGCACAATGTAAAATATGTCAAGGCCCATGGTGTTATTAATTCTGCTGTTGTCTTTATTATTGGGGTACATTAAACATATTGGAGCAATAAGCATATTTGTATGTATTTAGCATCCAGCATGGACCAGTCCTGGTCAGATATAAATCCTACTCTCCAAATGCTTACAATCATGGAAAAGACATCAACAAGAATAACTTTAACACATAAAACTGTCTTTCCCACTGTTTTAACTAACCAATCCCTTTCACAATAAAATGGATCACAGCTATTTGATAGAATTTTCTGTGATCAATGATGCAAATGTTCTACATCTGTACTGTCCAATATGATAGCCACCAGCCACCCACACTACTGAGCAAATGAAGTGAAGCTAGTGTAAATGGAGAACTAAATTTTTAATTTTATTTCATTTTAATTAACTTAAATTTAAACAGCTATATGAAGTTAGTGGCTATGATACTGAACAGAGAACAGCACATCTTCAAAGATTTTCATTAATGGGTTTGCCATTTTTTTTGTGCTGTGTTATAATGATGTGATTTTATGTTGAAAATGTATTAAATTATAAATTCCATTTAAATATAATCTTCAACAAACTATAAATTTGCATATAATATGTATTTTTTATGTAACAAAAACAAGTTTTGACTTTTTTCTGTTGGTAATGATATATGCTATTTAATGTAAGTTAACTATACAAGAAAAAGCATAATTTTTAAAGCATACTATGTTGATACTTAGGAGCCAAGAGTATAATAAAATCTAAATTTAACTATAAATTATAAAATTAAAAATTATTTCATTATGGATGTTTGGAATTCTTGTATTTTACAGGCAAAAACTACAAATACTATTTTCAGATTTTGTTTAATTTGTCTGCTGGTGCCTACTCTATTAGTAATCATGTGGTTAAAAATCAACAAAACGAAACTAAATCAACAAAAACGAAACTAAATCAATAAAACTAAAAGGCAACCTACTGAATGGGAGAAGATATTTGCAAATGATATATCCAATAAAGGGTTAGTATCCAAAACATATAAATAACTTATACAACTCAACACCAAAGACACAAATAATCCAATTTTTACAATGGCAGAAGGCATGAGCAGACATTTTTCAAAAGAAGACATCCAGATGGCCAACAGATACATGATAAGATGCTCAAGATCACTTATCATCAGGGAAATGAAAATCAAAACCACAACGAGATACACCTCGCACCTGCCAGAAAGGCTAAATAAAAAAACAAGAAACAAGTGTTGGTGAGGATGTGGAAAAACAGGAATCTTCTTGCACTGTTGGTGGAAATACAAACTATTATAACTACTGTGGAAAAATGTATGGAGTTTCCTCAAAAAATTAAAAATAAAACTACCCTACAATCCAGTATTCACACTACTGGGTATTAACCCAAAGAATACAAAAACACTAAGAGAAATGCACCCCTATATTTATTGCAGCATTATTTATAATAGGCAAATTCTGAAAGCAGACCACATGTTCACTGACAGATGAATGGATAGAAACGTGGTATACAATGGAACATTACTCAACCATAAAAAGAATGAAATCTTGCCATTTACAACAAAACGAATGGATCTAGAGTGTAATGCTAAGTGAAATAAGCTAATCAGAGAAAAGCAAATATTATATGATATCATTTATATACAGAATTTAAGAAAGAAAACAAATGGACAAAGGGGGAAAAAAGGAGGCAAAGCGAAAAACAGACTCATAACTATAGGGAACAGACTGATGATTACTAGAAGGGAGGTGAGTGAGGGGTAAGTGAAATAAGTGATGAGCATAAAAAGTACACTTATCAAAAAAAAAAAGTACACCTGTCATGATGAGCACTGAGTAATGCGTAGAATTGCTGAATCACTATATTATATATCTGAAATGAATATAATACTGTATGTTAATTATACTGGAATTAAAATTTAAAAAGAATCTTGGGGAACTGCTTACCTTCATGGAATGTTCAGACACTCTCAACAGGTCCCCTGCTCTTGTCTGGGCCCATAGAAACAAGCAACCTTGTCCACAACTGGGCATCAGATGTGTAAGCATAAATGACAGAGGATCTATGAATAGAGGAGCCCTGACAAAAGTCAGACCAGACTCAACATAAGAACAACATGGAGACTCAGGAGTAAATCAACACAGTGGAAGAAATCCGGCACCTCACAGCAGAAATAGCAGCAGGTCCTAGGGATTAGGAAAGGCAATGGAAGAATTAAGGGCAAGAGGGAAAGTTTAACTATTCCTGGCCTCACTCCCATTCATTCCCCCCAGTCTTCCCTAAAACCCTCTAGAAAGCCATGGGTTGTGGTAGAAATAAAAAATACGTATCATTGGGGATCTAGAAACTCTGCTACAGGATGGCACTCTGAAAAGTGTTGAACACAACAAAGAAAAGTCAAGTCATCATCACCCTCTTGGCTGATGAGAGAGAAGTGAACAGTAGAAACCAGGGGACAACAGGTTTGGTGGAGCTGTAGAGAGCGGTGGTGGCTACAGAAAGGCAACAGTGAAGACGACAATCCCTGGCAGCCCAGATTCACTGGTCTGGAGGAAGTGGCAGCAATGCCAACAACCCGAGCTGGCAAGGAAGTCAGGGTCACAGGTCTGATAAGAGGCAAGCAGTGAGGAAAATGATCCCAGAGCAGTGGAGCAAGTGTCTGGGTATATCGAAGGGACAAACAAGACCCACAAAAAGCTATCGTGAAAAGAAAGAAGAGAGCTCCCATCAGAAGCTCCGATTACGTGCAAGAAAATATTTTCCTTTCTATCAAGGAGTCCCAGAAGGAAAGTGACACCAATGCGAGCGCCCAGTGGACAGTTGTTCTACAAGTATCAATAATCTTAGGGATTCTTAGAAACACTTAGGGAGAGAAGCCACTTAATACACATGCAAATGAAGAGCAGGACTCAGAGCTATTGAGACCTGAAGATAATTTTAAATATGACCAGATACACACTCATCTTTTAATAAAGCTTAGAATACAGATACATACCTTAACTTTTCTCTAGATATGGTATTACAAGTGTGTTAGGGTTTTTTTTTTTCTTAATTTTATCTCTGAATTTTCTAAGTTTTCTTCTACACACATGGAACAGTTTGGGTATTAAAAAGAATCAAATTTATTTCAAAAATGAAATACAATTTTCCACTTACTTACAAAGATCGAAAAAATTCCAACATTGGCAAATGGGTAAAGAAGTAGACATTCACTCTGTTCACAAAATAATAAAGGACTAAAAAAAAATAATAATAAAATAAAAAAATAAAATAAAATAAAAAAATAATAATAAAGGACTATGATAATTCTGTAGGATAATTTTTCTACATCTATTATGATGATCATATAATTTTTATTTTTTTAATTGGTTGATATGGTATATTGAATAGATTCTGAATGCTAAACTAACTTTGCATTCCTGGTATATGAAACATGTAGTTATTACTACTCCTTTTAAGCCACAATTATCATGTTTTATTCCTTATTTTTGTTTTATCTCTTCAATATTTCAGCAAATATTTTTGAGATCTTTTCTATTTTAGGCACTGGACCAGGTAACAAGAAAAGAGTAGTGAATAAGACCAGAAAAATCTCTTCCCATCTGGAACTTATATGGGCAGAGTGAGGAAGAAACAGTAAAAAGTAAACAAATGATTTTAAATGGTATAATAGAGCTTCTACTATGCTTAAACAATGAAGTATTCACTATATATTTTTTTTTATAAAACTTCAAGTTCAGAAACAGAACAGGCTCCAAGCAAGTTTTATCACTAGCTCAATGATGTCCTCAAAAACCCAAATACCTTTCCTTATTCCACTGTGTTTGCTCCAATGTCATCTTTACCTACGACTGATCCTCCTTTGTGGTCATGACTAGGCTGCCAGTGAGTGATCCTCCCTTGTGGTCACGATTAGGCTGCCAGTGAGTCTGTTCTGGATTCGTCTATTAGGTTAGAAATTAAGAAGCTAAAAATCACCTCCCGGACTCCCTTACAGCTATGTTTCTGCATACAAATTCAGTTCTGACCATTAGAAACACTTGTTTGAGGTTTGGAAGGGAGAAGGGAAACAGAATCTATTTTCCTATACCTTATTTGGCTGATTCAGCTGGCTAGCAGGCATCAGAATATGACTCTTCTCTGAAGCAGTGTCTATTATCCCTTTCCTGGTTGCTGAGTAGTTGTGAGGGTAGTTGAAGGGAAAGCAATGATGTCATGCTTTGGTTTGCTAATCAATGAATCAAAGCTAAAATGTCCATGTTCTAGTTCCCCGGGCTTCCAAAGACAGTTGTAGTGAACAATGGCAGCAGGAGTTGCTTAATTCTGCCATAACTCCAGTAGTGGTCTGAGAGGAAGCAGCCCTCTTGATGGGTCAGTTGTATATTTTATTGATTAAAAATAATTCTATTTTAACTTCAGTAAAGTTAACATACAATATTAGTTATATTAGTGTACAATATAGTGATTTGACAATCCTATATATTACTCAGTGCTTATCATGGTAAGTGTACCCTTAATCTCCTTCACCTATTTTACCCACCCTCTCACCTACCTCCCCTCTGGTAACCACCAGTTTGTTCTCTATGGTTAAGAGTCTGGTTTTTGGGTTTTCTTTTTCTTCGCTTAATTGTTTTGTTTCTGAAATTCCACATGTGAGTGAGATCATACAGTATTTTTCTTTCTCTGACTGACTTATTTCACTTAGCATTATATTCTCTAGATCCATCCATTTGATACAAATGGCAAGATTTCATTCTTTTTCAGGGATGAGTCATATTTCATTATTTTTTTTTACACTGATTTATTATTGAGAGACAGAGACAGACAGAGCATGAGTGGGGGAGGGAGCAGAGACAGAATCCAAAGACAGGCTCCAGGCTCTAAGCTGTCAGCACAAAGTCCAACGCCAGGTCTCAAACTCAACCACAACGATCATGAGCTGAAGTTGGATGCTTAATCAACTGAACCACCCAGGCACCCCTCCATTATTTATTTTATATATATGTATATGTGTGTATGTGTATATGTATATATCACATTTTCTATATCCATTCATCTATTGATGAGCACGTAGGCTGCTTCCATAGTTTGACTATTGTAAATAATACTGCAATAAACATAGAGTTGCAGATATTTGTTGAACTGGTGTTTTTGTATTGTTTGGCAGAAGAATTACTGGATCATACGATAATTCTATAGTTCTATATTTTTCTGAGTCATTCTTTAAAGTCCAGCCTGGAATCTACTCCCTTGGTCCTTGCAACAATTTTTAAAGTAATCATTCCTTAAATTAAACCTCTTCCTGTTCAAAATACTTAATGGGGTTGTCTTTATCAAAATCTGGCTGATGTATAAGTTCTATCTATCACCAGATGCCAAAGTACCAAAAAAAGTAAGCTATCAGCCGTAGCAGGGATGCATCTGCCTTCCTCATGGGGATCACAGAGGAGAAATTCCTTTAAAAGGGGGAAGATGAGTATCAAATACCCCATGAAAGCACCTGTGAGAGTAAGAGGCAACTTGAGACACCTACCATGTCTACAGAGTTCTGATAATAGATAATCATGGCAGTGCCAGTTAATAAAAACTTTACTGTGCCCCTTACCTAATGTTCCTCCTTGTGGCCCAATCTTCAATGCTCTGAAACTAAGGTCAGCAAAATAAAAGAGGAATAGATGTGTTAGGTGGAGAAAGAGAGAAACAGAATATTTCCCTCTTCCCCAACTGCAGTTCTGCTGCCTTAAAGAGGCCCATTTGGGGGAGGAGAAAAGCCACAACTTTACATCAAAATTGAAGTTTTGGCTATGACAGGAGACTAGACATTTTAATTATTGAACTGTGTTTTATGGCTTAAACTGACTTTAGGATTAGATTATTATTAAAGAATAAATAGAAAAGTGATGGGCCCTGCTAGGGTCTTCAGGCCATGAGTGGAGAAAAACTATCTTCATATATTAAACTTAAAGATACACTAAGACTCTAAAATGAAGCTGATTTATTTTTATAGGCCATGCACTGTGCTTGCTCAGTATCATGGTGACATTGTTTTTACATTCCATTGGTAATTTCAGCCAAATGGCAATATCTAACTAGGATGCCCTACACAGTCTGATATCTTTTCCCATACTCTCTACTTCCTACGTTCCCTTGTTCTCCAATGTATGAGAATTCCTGAACCTTATGGATACTGCTTTTAATAGCCATAATATTTAAGGACTGCTGTTAATATCAGGTCATCCATTTTCTTACTCTCTTTTACTCATTTTGACAAAGAATCAATGAATGCCAGTTATATGGTTCTGCACTGAGAAGTTCCAGATGGTCATAAGACTTAGGGGAATAATGTTGGTGTGATAAAATGATAACATATTCTATCTATCCTCATGATCAGCTGTAACACTGGGATCAATAATCTCTTCTCCAAAGAGTGCTGTATGGATTAAACTGAATAATACTTGAGAAAGCACCTCCCAGAGATCAAGGTACACAGAAGTCACTTAATGGTTAACTCTGAATCTGATCTAAACTTCACTCAGTGCAGTTGTATCTCAATATCATGAACTATAAATCCCAAAGAT
This sequence comes from Proteles cristata cristata, assembly GCA_017311185.1. NCBI lineage: Eukaryota > Metazoa > Chordata > Mammalia > Carnivora > Hyaenidae > Proteles > Proteles cristata. The sequence goes on from JAESUZ010004879.1 coordinate 421,537, forward strand.
TCTTAGGCTCCAATAGCATAAAGCACAGTCTTACCCATTAAGCTTCAAAACTCTTTTAAATTAACTAAAATTTAAGGCAAAAAGAAAGAATGGAGGCTAGGAAACAATTTTAAGGAAGTTAAACTATATTGCTAATCAATAGTAATCATTTCCCATGAAAGAAATTTATTTTGACTGAAAATGACTAAGTTGTAGTTAATGGTGGGATCTACTGCTGTATTAATATAACTTCCATGGAATGCCATTAACTTTCTCTGCTTCACTTCTTCTATCTTTAAAATGGTGGTTATAGTTATAGTTGATGACTTTTATGACTGTCAAATTAGAAGTTATATTCACAGTGGGAGAAATGGATTTGTGGATTTTAATAACCTCTTCTCCTCCATGCAACATTGCCAGCAACAGGAAGTCCCTAGGACCAGAGCACTGGTATCAATGTGTACTCATATAATCAAGGTTATATTTATGAGTTTATAAAATAACATTAATAATGTCCCTTGTCTACCATACTTCCCAAAGTCTTTTCCTTCCAGTTGGTGAGAGGAAAATCATTCTTATAACTTTGTGAACAATCTTTGAAACTAATTTCAATGGGAGCAGGGAGGCTTACATAGATAATAATGGATATCTAAGGAATGCTTTAAGAAATCAGGTCTGAGGTTTCACAATTTTGAATATCAAGAGAAGTCCCAAGTACAACCAGATCACCTGCTCAAGGACACGTCATCCATGTGAAGCAGAATGTGCCCAGAGACCTCAAGGAAGTTGTTTCCTTTAATGTCTGGTTTCAGAGCAAGAAATACAACTGATGAAACTAATATTCTGTCCAATAAGCACGCGTGGGTAGTTTTATTTCCTATTTATGCTTTTGTTTGAGGCTTCCCTCATGTGCTATTCAATATAATTGACCCTAAGTCCAGAAAAGCAGAAATTTACTTGAATTCAGGGTGTACTGTCATTTACAAAGCTTTCTGCTAGAGGCTGGAGACCCATAACTGAAAATACATGGCTGCAATTCTCAGACATTTTTTGGAGAACTTTGGATGGAGAACATTTTAAAGTTCTCCTGCAGTATCAAGATGACCATACCTTTCGTGGGACTTCCTGAAATTGTACACATGGATGGCTTTGTCCTATTCCCTTTGCCAATGCCTTACTAGTTTCTCCTGGGAGCACTTCCTTTATCAGTCATTTACACACAAATCCTCTTTGAGTCTTACTGACAGAGATCAAAATAGGGTAAATCTGGTCTCTTAGGAATTGCTAAATTCCTAAAAAAGGATAAAAAAGAAGCAAACCTAAAACAAAAGAGAATACATGGTGTAAAGATGCACCATGTTCATAGCAGCATTACTCACATTAGCTGAAACATGAAGTGATCCAACAGTCTACCAAGGGAAGAATGGATAAACGAAATGTGGTCTATACATACAACAGAATATTACTTAGCCTTAAGGAAGGAAATTCCAATATATGCTACAACATGGATAAACCTTGAGGACATTATACTAAGTGAAATAAGCCAGCCATAAGAAAACAAAATTGTATGATTCCATTTATAAGAGGTACTTAGAGTACTCAAATACCTAGAGACAGAAAATAGAATGCTGGTTGCCAGGAGCCAGGGTGAGGGGTGGGGGCGGAGGAAATCATTGTTTAAGCGATGCAGGGTTTCAGTTTCACAAGATGAAAAAGCTCATCAGTGGTGATGGTTGCACAACAATATGAATGTATTTAACACTATTAAACCATTCGTTCAAAAATCATTAAAATTGTCAATTTTACATTATATATATATATTTTACCAAATTTAAAAAATGGGGAGAAACAGAGAATGTAAGGATATGGAAGTCATTTGTGAGACACAGGACAATATACTTGGAGACAGCTGATGTGGTTTGAAGTGTTGGGGTTCAGAGCCAATGGCCAAGAAAGGATTCTTGAGATGTCTTAGGTGCAGAAAGGTGGTTTCATTAAAGCACAGGGGAAGACCCAAGGCTAGAAAGAGTTGCACTTGGGTTGTGAGGAGAGACTGATTATAAATGGAGGAGAAAGTGGCAATAGGGTCCCAAGAAATTGAATCTACAGGTTTCTGGAAGCTTGGCTATTGTTAAAATTGCTCTTTTTACTTGTAAATCATTAAGACAGTTACAAACTGATGGAGACTTAGGTCCTGCATGACTCTGATCTCTATCTGTTAACCATTTATTTTTCCCTCTCCTTTGTTCTTGGCTAGCCAGGAGTGCCTGAGGAATGTCACACAGATCCTACCTGGGGTGAGGGGGAGGTGTTAGTTCAGGCTTTGCCCTCAGCTTACCTTTGTTTCCCACATCAAAAACTGCTAGAGGTAAGATACTATATGGTACCAATGGAATACCTCTCAGTGCTGGCTCTGGGAAACAAGCTGTATGTTCCAGACATCAAAGAAGGCTAACAAAAGCTGAGAGAGTCAAATGGCCCTCTCCTGAATCAACAGGCTTACTAAGAGCAGCTAGGTTAATATTAGAGCAAAAGAAGGAACGTATCAAGATTGCCACATGGTGGACTGGAGATCAGATGTCAGCAGCTACAAGACTTTAATAATAGCCAGTGGGAATTTATGAGCCACCCAGAGATAGGCTCCCAGGGATTCGTCCAAGTGTGGGCTCAGTGTCTGGCAGTTGTAACATCTCCTGGGGAATATGACATGCATAGAAATCACCCCCATCACAAAAAGCAAGGCACAATGTACGCCACAAGGAATATCCAAGTTGAATACTATGAAAATGCAGTGTAGAAGGAAATTGGTTCCAGATGAGATTTGCAACAGCTGAGACCATGTGAACAAAAACATGGAAATGGTAGTCTAATCATCTAGAGATTTAGGAGGAGCTGTGATACAAGTTATAAATGCCATGGTATATTGATTAAAGCATTTATTGACTCCAGCGAACTCTGGGACTTACTCAAGTGTTACTCACATTTAAATGTCACACACAGACACTCAAGCATTGCAAATGTTCCCAAGATATACAAAGTCATTTGTTACACATGCTCATAGGTCACACACCATTTCAAAAGTTTCTATTCACTGCCTGCTTAGCCAGAGTGCTCAAGGGAAGATCTCAGCAGAGCGGTCAGATTCTTCCTCTCACGGAATGTTCCCTCTTCAGGGATTCTGTCTGTCTAAGGCCTTTTGATCTCAAAGGGAGGGCCGAGTCCCACCTAGGTTTTTCACTTTTACTCTCACAAAGTATACGCTAACCTGCTATTCAGATCTCCAGAAATTCACAAGGTGATGAAAGCTTCCCCCAGAAGTTTTTACTGGCTTTCACTGCATTAATAATGATAACTATATGGTCACTTTCTATCACATACAAACTCAGAACATTAACAAACTCACAAGCTTTTTATTGATCATAATCCATACAGAGGCCTGTTAAACAAACTGAAAATAAAAGCTGCTAGGGGTGAAACTCTTTATACTCACATTCTTCCCAACTAAACCTTATCTTTCCTAGTAACATGTAATTTCCCAAAACTGAATTAGGAAGAAATAGTGCATTTGAACAGACCAGTTACCAGCATTGAAGTTGAACTGATAGTCAAAAAACTCACAAAAAAACAAAAGTCCAGGACCAGATGGCTTCTCAGGTGAATTCTGCCAAACATTTAAAGAAGGGTTAATACTTGGGGCACCTGGGTGGCCCAGTCGGTTAAGGATCCAACTTTGGCTCAGGTCATGATCTTGCAGTTCGCAAGGCTGATCCCAGCACTGGGCACTTTGCTGTCAGCACAGAGCCTGCTTCAGATCCTCTGTCCCCTTCTCTCTCCACCCCTTCCCTGCTCTCTTGCTGTCTCTCAAAAATAAATAGACATTAAAACAATAAAAATAAAGAAGAGTTAATACCAATTCTTCTCAAACTATTCCAAAAAATAAAAGAGGAAGGAGAGCTTCCAAATGTACCCTACGAGGCCACCATCCCCTGATACCAAGACCAGATAAAGACACTACAAAACAAGAAACTACAGACCAGTATCTCTGATGAACATAGATGCAAAATTTCTCAACACAGTATTAGCAAACCAAATCCAACAATCCATTTAAAAAGTTGTTCACCTCGATCAAGTGTGATTTATTCCTGGGATGCAAGGGTGGTTCAGTATTTGCAAATTAAGCAAAGTGATACATCACAACAATAAGAGGAAGGACAAAAAGCATATAATCATTTCAACAGATGCAGAAAAAGCATTTGACAAAGTACAACATCCACTCATGATAAAACATCTCTAGAATTTCTCGTCTCAGTGAGTGCCACCACTGTCCACCCAAGTATCCCAGCAATACCCTATGTCACCCTTGCCTCTGCCCTACCTCTATTTACCTACATCTAATCAATCAGCATAACGTGTGATGCCTGCCTTACTTATATTTCTCAGTTCTCCCCTCTCTTTGCATCTTCATTTCCATTGCCTTAGTTTAGGCATGACCACGGCTTACTGATCACTCTGACAACTTTCTGTCTCCCTGTGTTCACTCCGGCTCCCTTCCCTTGGTCTCCATATTACAGCCAGGTCTTTCTAAAGTATAGATGATACGAATAAACTCCATAGAGTTTACATGACAAACATGGCTTTGTGAGAGTCCCAACAGGAAACTCATGACATACTCAAACTGGGAAATTGAGAATATAATGAAGGAAAATTAACTTCAAAGGAGTGGGCAGAATTTAGAGTAACAGTGGGGCTACAAACTGCCTCTTTTTGGCCAGGACTTGGGGGTTTCCTGCATTTCACGACTTCCCATGTTAAAACCCAGAAGTCCCAAGCAAATCCTGGATGAGCTACCCACACTCAATCACAGCAGGATGTTAGGACATGAGAAAGGAGTGTACCAGAACCCAGAGAGGAAAGGTGTTGGGAGACCACAAGAGCTGTGATATTTGGAAGAGGAACAACACTGACAGACACTCAGCAGGAAGGGAGCCAAAAAAAAAAAAAAAAAAAACAGAGACCCAGAGCTCATGCTGATCATGCCTTCCTATCTCCTGTTGGTGCCTCCCATTGACCTAACCAAGAGGAAAGGGCAAGGGAGATTATTTGATATTGTCATATGAATCCATCTAGGGGAGGCAGAAGAGGGGAAAAAAATAGGAAGATGGCAGCAGAAGGACTCAGTCTGACATTTCTGGCTTTGAAGATAAAGAGAGAGGGTCACAATCCAAGGAATACAGGTGGTCTCTAAAAAGCTGGAAAAGTCAAGAAAATGAATTCTCTCCTGGAGCGTCCAGAAGAACACAACCCTGCCAACACCTTGATTTTGGTTCAATGAGATGCATTTCAGGCTTCTGATCTTCAGAACTATAAGAAAATAAATCTGTGTTGCTTTAAGCCATGATGATTGTGGTAATTTGCTACAATAAGGATCTAGACTAATCTGGAAGAAAACTTAAGAGGGCATCTGGGTCAACATCTCAGCCAATATGTAAGTTGAACCAGGGCTTAGACTGCTGTGGGAAGTGACTTCACTTTGCTGTTCGTGTGGAGTTTGTGAAGGTCTTTGACCTGGGAAGTGACATAATCAGGGTATTGCTTCAGGAAGAATTATTCAGCCCCCTCTCACCTCAGGAATAGGAAAGATGGAAAGGAAGAATGACTGAATGAAAGATATAATCAGTCAGAAAGCTACTATGAAAGTCTGGTTAAGAAGCGTGGCTTTAGGGTTGCCTGGGTGGCTCAGTCAGTTGAGCATCCAACTCTTGATTTTGGCTCAGCTCATTATCTCATGGTTTGTGAGACAGAGCCCCATGTTGGGCTCCAGGCTGTCAGCACTTGGGATTCTCTCTCTCTCCTTCTTTCTGCATGTCTGTCTCTCTCTCTTTCTCAATAAATAAACTTTAAAAAAAAAAAAAGAAGTGTGGGTGTAAAAATGGGGTGGAGCCAGTAGACAAGGGCAGGAAGACAAAACTGGGAGAGATGTCATCATGTACAGAATGAGAGTGCTGGGAGTAGAGTACACCGGAGCCAGTGTGCTTGGAAAAGGTAAAGAACCCAAGAGAGTCTGGCCGGTGGGCAAACAGTATCTGTGACAAAATATTACAGAAAATTTTAACATTTTTTTGACCATTTGAACAAAGAATTGATTTATATGCTTCCATGGGGTTTCATATCCACCATGCTAACAAACTCCATCTTAACACCAGCAATGATGTCACTCGTTACCACATCCAATGAAGACATTTTATCCTCACCTCATTTTCACTCTTAGCTAAGCCACGTTCTCTTCACTGACACATCACAATCTCCTAGGTTTCTCCCACTCAGTCTCTTTTGAAGGCTCTTCCTCCTTCTTCCTCAATCTAAACGTCAGGGCTGATTCCCAGGGCTTTCTCTTGTCCACATTCTCCTCCTCCATCTCACCTATTCCAATAACTTTATACCCTAACATTGCCATCTCCTCATTTTACATCCCCATCCCAGAATTCTCTTCCAAGCTTAAGCCTCATATATTCAACTGCTTAACTGGTAACTTTACTTGAATATTTTTAAAACCATCTCAATTTTAAAGTACCAAGATTAGAGCACTTAATTCCCCACCATACTCACAAAAAGCTCTGTTCCTTCACCAATCTCCCCATCCTATACTTCATCCCCAGATAGTCAAGACAGTGAATGGGACTCAAATTGATTTATTTTTCTAAATTCCTGTATCTAGTCCCACAGCATTCCTGTGGAATATGCTTCCAAAATATATCCTGGGTCTCTCCACTTCCATCTATCCCTACTGCTAACACCACGGTCCAAGCCTAGTCTTTCATCTGGTTGACTAAAATTGCCTTCTGACTAGTATTCCTGCTTTTACCTCAGTTCCCCTTAAGAGTCAATCTCAAAATAGCAAGAATGATCATTTAAAATTGGATTCTGCTATTTTACTATTAAAAATACTTTATTGGCTTTGATATTTTAAATCCTGTCATCCCCTGATTAAAATACTTCAGATGCTTCCTGTGCCATTTAAAATTAAATACTACAATGTGATCTGGTCTCTGTGTATCTTTCCTGCTTCATCTCACATTTCCACTGCTCATTTTGCTTGATCACACAGGATTTGACATTTCCTAGACATCACTGACGTGGGAATGGATACCTTTAATCCTGCCTCCTCTCCTAGCTAGCTTCTTCTCTTTTAGGTCTCAGGCTAAGTACCATGACCTTAAAGAAGTCTTCCCTTATCACTCTGTCTGTTGCTCCTCACCCTGTTATTATTTATGGAAATATTTCTTCTCCAGCACTTTAGTGTTCCCCCCACTAGAAAGTAAGCTCCTCGTGGACAAGAATCGTATGTCCTATTCACCACTGCATCTCCAGTACCCAACAGTGCCTGATTCATATTCGGTGCTGAATAAAGATTTCAAAAGCAAGTAAATAAATAAAACACAGGACTACTACATCTCATTTCCATTTTGCTCCTAACAACTTGACGATCTGAGGTTATTTAAAGTATCATCACTTTGACATGACCGAATCTTAGGATAGCCAAAAACAAATTTGCATTCAGGAGGAAAAAAGTAACACTTTTTCCCCCATGTTGAACTGATCAGTTTAAACAAGGCTAACATATGATAGAGCATGGCTCAGAATAGGCAAGACTGTAACAGATATTTCCAGAGTCATAATATCTCTGTTGCAAATGGCAATGCAGATAGTTTTACTGTGATATTTTTCAAACTGTTTTATAGCCAGTCCTTTTCCTCAACTGCCCTTTTTAATGTCTGGTAGATTCAGGAAGACTAAACTACTGGCAACCATTTCTTGAAACTAGGCAGTTTTACTTGATTTTTTAAAAATTATTTTTCTCCTTATTTGAAGACTTTTATTTTAGAATCTTAAAAGAAGATCCAATTTGGATGTTGCTTTTTGGCCTGATTTCTTCATTATTCAGTTCAGCTAACTGGATGTGTTAAATGTGTGAATATTTTGAGAGGATGCAAGCTGACACTCTTGTTTCTAGGAAATTTGTTCTTTATAGTCTGCATAGTTTATCATCTTTTGTCAAAGATAATGGAGATTAATGATCTGACATTATGGATGCTATTGTTTAATAAAACATGGCTTCTATTAAATACTGTTTAGTTATAATTCTGACAATCAAAGTAACATACACTCATTTTAGAAAATTTGAAAAAGGTTTCTTAAAAAGAAAAATTTAACCATCTATAAAATTCCAACTACAAATAACCCTGTTGTTGCTTGTTATGTATCCTTCCAAGGTTTTTATATGCACATATGCACATACATTCAATCATTCACTCATTCATTTGACGTTTACTGAACACTTATTATGTCCCAAAAAGAAGTCTAGATGCTGCTGGCCAAGACAGATGAGGTCCACACATTCAGGTACTTTACTCTCCAGGCAACACATGAAAACACTAAGAAATAAGATGATTTCCATTAGTGATGACAGTGATGAAGAACATAAAACAAGTAATGTGATGGAGTAAAGGTCATAAAGGGAGAAACAGTGAGGCCAGGCTACTTCAGAGAAGGTTCACCAGGAAGAACCTTTCTAAGAGTATATTTGATCTGAGACCTAAAAAACTAGGAAAGACCAGTCATGGGAGGGTTTACAGGAAAGACATTCCAAACAGAGGGAACAGCACATGCAAAGGAAGAGTCTTACTGTTTCTAGTTAACTGCCACAGGTAAGTGTGGCTAAGACTAGAATATAAAAAGGCATAGGCGGGGATCTCTCATATACATTATGCATTCTGACCAGCTTCCTGCACACTTTTTCATTCATGATATTTTTAACCCAAAAGAATTTAAATTTTTGTACTGTCAAATCCATCAGTTTTTCTCTTTGTTGTTTCTTCCATTTAGAAAGTCCTTTACCCTAACCTTCAATTAGAAAGATAATCACCTATATATCTTCTTCAAGCACTTCTATTGTTTCACTTAATACATCCACAGTTTATTATGACATATGATGGAGACTTAATGGTGCTTTTCCCTGAGTAAATAACTAATGTCTGAGTATAACTTTTTCAATAATCTTTTTTTTCCTGCTAATTTTGATGGCACCATTATCATATCCTTATTTCTTATTCTGAAGACTAATGAGAAGGGTGATGTGAGTGGAATGACCTAAACACTCTTTTAGAACATTTATTCTGGCAACAGTTTAAAGACAGAATTAAACGGTCAAGAGTCTGAGAGGTGGAAAACCAGTTGGAAAGTTGCAGTCATCATTCAGACACAAAATGCCAAAGGGCTTGAATTAGGGCCATGACACTAAGAATGGAAGAGAAAGTCAATGGGTAAGGAAAACACGGAAGATATTAAGCAAGCAAAACTCATTAAATGGATGTGTAGCTGAAAAAATAAGGAGAGAGAATCCAAGATTATTCTGAGTGTAACTCATAGTATAATTCCTCCCTATCTTGACTCATGATGCTCCTTCAAACTTAAACAATCATGCTTACTTATTATTCAAAACTCAAATTAAATATTGGAGCAAGGCAAAATCCAGCAGCAGGCTTTTATTGTAGCACATGAGAAGCAAAAATTTAGGAGCCAAGTCTACAAATTGAGTCGTGATCCTATCTCTCCCATATCTTTATTCCAAAACATTGCTTATCTGGAATTACTCTCAATAGGCTGAATTACACTTGTTTCACCTCCAGCTTTCCAAATCTTGACTTCTGCTTCTTTTTCCTTCAGGGCAACCAATGTGGCTTCCCTCTCTCCCTCATGCTGGATTAGCCTCACCAACAGGAGAAATTAAGGTGACCCTTAGGGCTGTGATACTCACTCAGATGGCTGTAAGTCACTCCTCAACAAACTTGATCCAAGCCTTTCTCTTTCCCCAAAATAGCCTCCATGGTGCCCTAGTGAATGTCTCTCTGTAGAAATTCTTCCAAACCAATCACTTAGGTAGAACAATTCTCCCAGGTATACTTCCTGGTGGTTTCAGAGTAACTATCCTCTGAAAGGTAACAATCCTCCCTTATGCCAGTCAATTTTCTAGACAGTCAAAATTTACAGAAGATTTGAACATAAATATGAAAATGATATGCTACCACCTACTTCTTTCCATGGCACTACGATACATAGGGTTATGAAAGTATTTATCATGTTTACCTTAGGAATATTTAGACAGAAAGGAGATTGGTCGTTGCCAGGGAAGTGACTACTCAGTGGTAGGAGGTTTTCATTTTATGAAAAATTCTGGAACTAGATAGTGGTGATGGTCACAAAAGAGTGTGAATGAGTTGATGCCACTGAACTGTAGACTTTGAAATGGTTAAAGTGACAAATTTTGTTTGTGTATTTTATTACAAATTTTAAAATTATGTTTGCTTATTTTGTTGTTGAGGATGTCTTTACCAGATTTCAAGATGCCCTCTCTATAAATATCCATAAGAGAAATGTCTGACTATATTACTAACATTCTCTATTGCAAAGTGGATCATGTCTCCCTTTAACACTGGCCAAAAACAAGCCTTGAGCTGACTTTAGCCCTTCCCTAGCAAGTCCATAGGATTTCACAGCTTGTCTTTTTATACTAATTGCAGACTCCATTGTATTTTCCTATCTTCATTTTTCTTTTGCTTCATTTTTCATTCCTACACTCAATTTATTTTATCTTCCTACAATATATAAATCCTTGTAAGATACCTTAAATCATTTTAAGAATCTGACAGAATATAAATAACCTAAACATCAAAGTATGACTAGATAAGGTGTTTGCTTATTTTGTCTCTCATAACATGCTTTCTTTTCTTGGTATAAACTCCAAAATGGTCCTTGCACTGAGATCTCTTGAGAAATCCTACTAGACTGGAGACAAATCTTTATTAGGTAATTATCTTCCCATAGTGAATTTCTTTTTCTGACTTTATTCACACCTGGTATTTTCTTTGGCTAACTGAACACTAACTGTCAAGCACCATATTACAAATGCAGTATAATGATGAAATGTCCTCAACTCTTAGTAACAGCCACTGCTGAAAACACAAATCACACTTCCTCTCTGTCACATTTTTACTGCTTTCCATGATTACAATGAAAAAGAAGCTTAGCAGTGCCTTTTTGTCCAAAGTGCAAAAAAACTGGTACATTCTAGAAAAAAAAATAATAGACTACTATGATGAACATTTTTCTTATTTTTGGTGGCAAATTGTAGACAACATAAATAACTCCTCAAAGCAATGATGCAGGATTTTTTGTTTTTGTTTTTTTTGAAGAGAGAGGAGGAGTCCCGTAAAACACAGACTGGCTACAACGGCAGAGAATATTTTTAAACGAAAATTTCCACAGTGGGTTTGAAACAAAGACTGAATAAATGGACATTTAGAATATGGCTTGGAGATCAGACTGGTCATCAAGGCTTTATTACTGACTAATATGGTGGCAACTGTAATGAATTTATCTATTCGCTCAACAAATACAGGGTCCATCTGAAAGTCTCCAATGTCGGTCACTGAGACCCACTGTGGACCCCAATAATTTGGGGCGAAGAAGGCAGAAAAAGTGCAAAAAAAAAAGAGGACCAGAACCACATGCACAGACTTTAAACCCTACCTTTAAGACGTTAATTCTCTCTTGAACCAGAAAGGTAGTGATTTAAAGATTAATGTTAGATGCATTACCAAGTATTAGCTTATGTTGAAAGAGCATCAAGATTTATAACTATCAAAAAAACGAGTTGTTATCACTTTGGAAGATGTTGCTTTTCTAATACAAACATGTTCTCATTTGAAGCTCACAAAAGCCATATTTAAGCAAATGAGGAAACATTCTCTGAGAGGCAAAGTAATTTCTCACCAGTTACACAGAGAGTAAATGGCAAGATCAGGATTCAAAACAGGATCTGTCTGGGTTCAGCACCAGCGATCATCACCATTACAACACAATGTCTAGCAGCCTTACTCAGCAACACTGACTAAATGCTCTCCACACTTCTGAGAAACACAAAGAAAATGCTGCTGCAGCAAAATTTAACAGTTCAAAGATGCTGTGATTTTCATTAAATCGCCTGGATTGTGAGTGCAGGTAGCAAAATATAACCTGGGTTTCCCAGCACTCAGTCCAGAACTTAGGCACTGCAGCACATGCATGAGCATGCACCTATGCACATGCATACACACACACATATATATACCACATATACACACACATGTACACATATGCATGCACACACACAGAGTAACGGGAGATCGACTTTACAATTGCACACTACTGATAATGCCAGAGAAGAAATGCATCACCTGATGCTGAAGAAGCTGTGAAAGCAGAAAAATAAATCTACCATTTTAATAAAAAATGTGAGAAACTGAGAAGATGAGCTATGGTGCAATCACTCTGGGCGGACCTGGCTGTTTTGCTATTAATCATTACTGTGCAGTCAGCAGAACTTTATTTATGTCTATTCGGTGCTTTGTTGGGTCTACTTCAGAAGCACTGTGTCCAAGTGGGATGAGATTATAAAACCATCATTGTATCCCAAGGATTGGGAACTGTGCTCATAACTGCAGTCTTCAAGTAGAAAAGATTATCCCCGAAAAAAGACAATCATTTTCCACAAGACAATCATTTTCCACAGACCGGAATATCAAAATTTCCTGACACGATGACTTACATTCTAGCAATTACAAATCTCAGATTGAAGATAAAATCTTCTACTGTATCTGGAATTAATCTTCAATTACTACCTTTCTGTTTTAAGAAACAGTTCAAATAAGATTAGATTAATTCCTTACAACTAGGGTCTTAAGTTTCTTTATAGATCTGGTTATTTAGTTTTGTCTTCTGCTCCTAAACTACTTTGGGGATGTCAGTGACTGCCTCAGAGGTCTCAGACTGTTCCCTCTTGGTGTCTGATCCTAATAGTTATGGAGTTACCTAGAGAGAATAGGGAGCATTTTTTACCAAGCCTCTTAAATTGACACACATGGGCCAACTGAATATCTAAAACATCCAAGATCTTGAAGAAACAGCCTATACATTGGAAGACACTAGTCAAAAAAAAAAAAAGAATGATGCTTTCAAGGACCCATCACCACTAACCCCTCAGCGGTACACTCTCCAGGTCCAAGCATCCTCCCTGGGAATGGATATAACTATGGTGCATCCCATGTTGATGATTGTTCTTGAAACAAGCTTGACTGCCATTACGTTCCCAACATCAAGAGCCTGTCCAAGGCAGATGTATTAAGTCTCAGCATCAACCCAGAGAGCATGAATAGGGTCCTTTTTCTAAATACCATATTCCCTTCTGAGACAGAGCCACCTGAAGCAAGGGTTTTCTTTGTAGTAGATCAATTGTTTTCTATTGCTTAGTGAAGGAAAAACCCCCAAACAAAAACAAAAGGATGCATTTGCTGAGTAGAATATTTTATCTAACTTTCATTCCAATACTAAGCATCTTTAACTCTTTATGACCCCCTCCCTTACACTTTGCCCCAAGGCTGAGATAATCATAACAACACTTTAGAAGACATTTTGTATCCTACAGGTTTGCTATCCTGACACTTGAGTGGCCCTGGCTGTGAGTTTTGCTGGCCTCTGCACATTTGCATGCTGTGCTAACCTACCCTGAGTTCAGCCTTCCTCGTGCCTCCCCAAAAGGCTCCTCTTTCCAATACGTTACCTGCTTTCTCCTCAACTGCAACACCAAAAAGACCTCATGACTCTCCGAGGCCCACAGTGGACTCACCTTTGGCAAAATCATCCCAGAAAGAGACCTCACTAACCAAACTCGAGGTTCCATAAGAGGCCCATCCTTGCCCATTGGTCACAAAATCTACAACTTTATTGTTCCTAGATCCCTCTCACTTTTCACTGTCAAATCGACCAACAAGTCTAGTTTCAGGACCCATAGTGTCAGCAAGCTAACTACTAAATATTTCTAACCTAAGAAACACTTGTAGCACTAATATGAATGCATTTCCTTATCAGCATCTTCTAAGTTTGATGGGCAATATTCAGGCCCTTAAGCACGCAGGCAAACGTCATTTATCTCAGTCTTATTGTTTGGGGGTACAAATAAATTTCTTTGAAAGTGAGAAAGATTATTTTCTAAAAAGGTATCCTTTTTCCTATAGCTTTTCCCTTTTCCCACTTTCAAAGTGTCTATTTATTATATGTAGTATACCCAGATAAAATTATAACTTCCTATTTAGAGCAGGGGAATGGGGCTTAAAAAGAATATTTTCGGGGCGCCTGGGTGGCTTAGTTGGTTGAGCGTCCGACTTTCGCTTGGGTCATGATCTCTCAGTTTGTGGGTTCGAGCCCCGCATCGGGCTCTGTGCTGACTGCCAGCTCAGAGCCTGGAGCCTGTTTCAGAGTCTGTGTCTCCCTCTCTCTCTGACCCTGCCCTGCTCACGCTGTCTCTCTCTCTCTCTCCTAGAAATAAATAAAAATATTTAAAAAAAAAAGAATATTTTCACATAAGTTAAATTTTCTGCGGGGCGGGGGGCACCTGGGTGTCTCAGTCGATTAAGCATCCAACTTCATCTCAGGTCATGACATCATGGTTCGTGAGTTCAAGCCCTGCATCAGGCTCTCTGCTGTCAGCATGGATCCCGCTTCAGATCCTCTGTCCCATCTCTCTCTCTGTCCCTCCCCAGCTCTCTCTCTCTCAAAAATAAATAAAAACATAAAAAAAAAACTGATTCCTTTCATCAGCCCTTTCCAAGACATGAATTACATATGTATGCATAGACCAAACGATGAGTTCCTACACAATACAGTCATCAATTTTATATAGATTAGTAAAAGCATATTCATTCAGATCCCATTAATTTGCTATTTCTCATGAAGTAGGTTTAGCTGTATTCTGTGAAAAATTGCTGCCCTAAGCAAATGAAGACAAAGAAGTGGGCTTTATATGATATCAATCTTCAATCTCTTCTAACTACATTTTTCAAGAATTCTAGAACTATCAGTGTATATATGTCACAAAATTCTTCATTCATCAAATCATTGTTATTTTGTTTGTGCCAAATATGTACCCTCAAGAAATTTACCCATCTGGTAACTAAAAACTACAAATTTCCCTAGTTAGAAATCATTCTTATGGTTGCATTTTTAAATTATCTAATACTTCTGTATGTAAGAAAATCACTATATATAAGTTGTGCAACATAACAATAAATACTCTATGACTGACTTAGCCTCCGAGCTAGATCATCCCGATATCTCTGTATTAACCCACATATACTTTTCTTAGCTCCCCTCATCTGTCTCTTCCTATACCCCCACCAGAACTAACCATTATCCTACACCCCCACCAGAACCAACCATTATCCTGAAACTTGTGCTCATCACTCTTTTGCTTTCCTTACAGTATTGCTTCATACATATGCATTCTTAAACATAAATTAAGTTTTCCTATTTCATAAACATTTTAAAAATCAAGTTGTATGGACTCTTTTGTGATCTGCTCTTTTCATTCAATATTATGTTTTTTAGATTCGTCCATCCTACCACTGTGTAGTTATGATTTGTTCATCTTCACTACCATATAATATTCCATTTATTAATCTTGTCCCATGGTGATGGACATTTGGCTGTCTCCAATAATTTTCTATTAACAAGTAACTGCTGACACTGCTATGGTGTTTATATGCAAGTTTCTCTAAAATATACCTAGGAAAGTGCTGGAGTATGTTTAAGTTTATAGTATAATGCTAAAGATCATTTCAAAAATGGCTGTACCAATTTATACATTCTTCAGCAAGGTATCATTTTCTATTGATCCATATCAACTCCAACAGTTGGTATTGGCAGATCTGTCATTTAAATTTTGCCAATTTAGTGAATATTTAATGTAATACCTTTGTGGTTTTAACTCACATTTTCTTGATCATCAATAAAACTGAGTATATTATTATATGTTTCCAGCCATTTGGATTTCCTTTGTAATTTTACAGCAGCTTGCCTTTTTCTTATTGATTTGTAGGTATTATTTATTGATAAAATCTTACTGATTTGCAGGTAGTAGTTCTGTGTTGCAAATTACATCTCCTGATTTGTGATTTGTCTTTTCATCCTCTTTATGGTGACTTTTGTTGAATCAAAGCTGTTCCTCTTAATGTAATTGAATTTATTGGTCTTTTCTTTCATGGTTAATGCTCTTTATGTTTTAAGAAATCATACTCACCTCTGAAGCAAAAGAGATAATAAATCATGCCTTTGATCTATTAATTATTTGTCCTTAAAAATTATAACATTTAATTTCCTTGAAACTATTCTACAATTTTAATCAGTATTTGGGATTCGCAGGACCACCTGTATCACAATCACCTAGGTAATTTTAAAATCCTAACTCACAGGTAGATGTGATGCAGTGTAAGGCGTGCACCTGTGATAAGTACCAGGAAATGTATGGAATCATTGAATCACTATACTGTACACCTGAAACTAACATTACTGTATGTTACCTAGAATTTAAATAAAAGTATTTAAAAAATAAAATAAAATGCTAAGTTACAGTCCTCATTTTTTTCAACATTACATAACTTTAACATGACAAATCTGTTCTAATCTTGAGAATACAGAAATAGACAAAACAAACAAAATACCTCCAATACTCTGTGGTTTACATGTATGGGAGAGAAAGAAAATAAGCAATAAATGGGTAAAATTCATAGTATGCCTTCTTCTTATTTGTCTTCCTCCTTTTGTTTCTCTACTCTGGGACCCCTAGCCTTTTCTGCTATGGCAATGACATCCTTGCAGATGCTATCAGAAAAGGGAAGCTATGGTTAGCCTTGAATATTTAATTCTAGGGAGAGCTGCAAGCACAGGACAATAAGCAGGATGCTAGTGAGTCGTGAATACTCACTTCTTCTAACATATAGAGGAAATTGTTTCAAGTTGAGTTTTCTCTAAACTTGGAAGAAGTACGGATCTTGACTGATGTTTCAACACCTGATCATACTAATAAATGCACCAAGGCCTCTGCTTTTATTTAAAAATACTAGGCTTTTTTCTTATTTGAAAACCTTTATTGCTTCAATGGCAAATTTAGATCTTACATTTTGGATTTACAATAAAATATTAAACTATACTATCTTTGGATAACTATGGAAACTCCATTTTGGGAAAGCTCAAAGTTGGAATCAAGATAGAAAAAGAGATTAAGGGTTCTGTGCAAATTTTCCATTTGCAATTTAAATATTTATTTATTTGAGAGAGAGACAGACAGATAGCATGAGTGGAGGAGAGGCAGAGAGAGGGAGAGAGAATGCCAAGCAGGTTCCACATGGTCAACAAGGAGCCCAACACAGGGCTCAATCCCATGAACCTTGAAATCATGACCTAAGCCAAAAACAAGAGTCAGACACTCAACTGACTGAACTACCCAGGTGATCCTATTTGCAATTTAGCCCCCAAATCCCCTTCTGCTGTCACCTGCATCTCAGGGGACAACAGCCTGAGAACCATATTTCCCCAAATCTCTACAACAGAGTTCTGGGTTAGAGAATACCAATGAGAGGCATCATGCAGGATTCCAAAGTAAGAGAGAGGAAAGCCTATTCATTGTTCCCCAGCTACAGCAGACATCCTGTAGATGCAGGATTTTTGCTAGCACCTCTACATATTTCCTTATGCATTTCCTAACTTGGTGCTGCAGGTTTGTGAAGTTGCTGCAACGTACTGATTTCCTGAACGCTAGTGGTGAACCTGAGATCTAGCAATAGCCTTCCTTGACCTTCTATACTCCCAGTTATTCTAATGATTGTAAAAGTACCTAATTACCTATACTAAATCCCTCTTTTTCTTGAAGTACCTGGAGTGGTTTCTGTTTTCTAAACTAAATCCTGAGTAATACAGCATCCCATTCCATTTTCTTTTGCTTTTCTTGTTTTCTAAATACCCAAATAATGATTAATTTGATTGATAGCCTTCAAACATAGAAGACACTCTCCCCATCCAGATTACTGAACCAGAGACCTGAAACTCCAGATAAATCTAACCTTTAAGTTAATTGACTGGGAGCCCAACGGATCCTTTGAGCCATAGGAAAAACAAACATCAACATGAGACATTGTATTTCATTTCATTAGTATTATGACCATAAAATTTTCACAATATGCAGGAACTTCTATTTATTAATATGTATGTGCAAGTACTAAAATGGTTTTTGAGAATTATGTATTTTGAACATCTGATCAGGTAATTGTATCTGCTACACTTTAAAGGTCATATCACTACTAAAGGCCAATTTACTGAACATTCAAAATATGCCTTACAATTTAGCATCTGTGGTAGTTTGCTAGGGCTGCCATAACAAAGTACCACAAATTGAGTGACTTAACCAGCAGAAATTTATTGTCTCACAGAAGTCTGAGATCAAGGTGTCGGGAGGGCCATGTTCCCTCTGATGGAAGCATGAAGGCACTAGGAAAAGATCTGCTCTTGGCCTCTCTCCTAACTTCTGCTGGTTTGCTGGCAACCTTTGTTGTTACTTGGCTTGTGAGTTATTACCCCAATTTCTGTCTTATCTTCATGTGGTGCTTTTCCCGGTGTGTGTCTCTGTAAGCAAATTTCCCCTTATTTTAAGAACATCAGTCATATTGGATTAAGGCCCACCTTAATTACCATATTTTAGCTTGATTACCCCTGTAAAGACCCTATCTCCAAGTTACATCCTGAGGTACGAGCAGTTAGGATTCTAACATATATTTGAGAGGGACACAATTCATACCAGCATCCTTTAGAACTGTCTCTCATTAATGTATGTCCTCAAGTCAAAACGTCAAGAATATATCGCAAGCCACATTCTGAATCTAATAAAATCGTAACAATTAAACCTAAGTAGAGTTTAGTCCTTAAGTTTTCTTCCCATATGTCACTCAAATGAAATGAGTGCCTGCCAACTCTAGATGACCTTATCTTCTTTATTTCATATTGTACATTTATATCTTTAATTATAAAAATAATATACGATTGTAAAAATTCAAGCCATTTAGAAGTGAACAAACCAAATTATCTTTTCCAGCCTCCTCTCCCCGCCACCTCAAGTCCCATGTCACAGAGGTTCCATTAGGAGTACATTCTTCCAGATCTTTTTTATACATGCACATATAAACATTTTTCTCTTTTTTGCTTACCTGAATTTCTTAACATGTCTGACTGAAGGCATATAACAGAACTAAAACAGAAAAAATAGAAGCTTTAAAAAACGAAATGGAAATTTTATTCCAAGTTATCTTAAGTGTGTATCTAGAATTTTAGGGGCAAGGCAGGACAGAAATATCTTTAATGGGGGGAAAAAGCAACTTACTTGTTTGCAAAATGCAACAGAATGCAATAGAAATACCTCTTAAGTTCATTATTAGTTCAGTTACTATGCAATTGGGAAGGAACCAACTAGTTCAGTTTCTGGCACACAGTAGCTGCTCAATAAATATTAATTAATAAGACAATAAAGTATTCTCCAGGAAACATCTTTTTGGGCTGGAAAGTCTGGATTAGGACTCTGAGGGGGCACAGGTGGTGTTGTCATTGCTTCTTCCAATGAACAGTTGGGAGTTTCAAAGAGAAAGGAGGCTATGGGAGGTTAAAGGCTGGCTATGCAGATGGTGTTAAAGAAAGAAATCTAGATTTCTGGACTGCAATCTAAAACACTAAAATGATAAGCTCTGGGCTAAAAATACAGCACATGTTAATAGTGCAGGGAAGCATATGTTTGTACAAAAATGAACTACTAATCTGAGTAGAAGTTCCTGAAAATGGAGCTCTAGACACTGACCGAAGCTTTGTCTCAATTAAGTATAATTAAACCTAATGGCTGAGCCACTGTGATCCAAGTCACTTTTTAAATGATAACACCATGTCCACAAGCCCTTCTAATCTTAATATTCAACATATCTATAAAAGAGAGAAAAAATTAAAAAGTGCCATATGTATCCACCAACTAAGGAGACCTAGCAGGCATGACATGGAAGGAATTACAATAATGCCCAAGGTACCCACCCAGTGGTATCCACGAGACAACATTAACAATAGATTCACAAATAAGTCACAGTTCCAGATGATTATACACCAACATGTAGAGTGTGGGTAGAGAACAAAGAAATCTTGATATTCTTTTTAAAAAGACAAAAGCAACATTATGGTTGTCCTCAGACTTGGTAGGCAGGTGCACAGAAATGGAATGCTGTGGTTTATATAAATGAAGAAGAGGCAGAATTTTATTTAAGTGTAAATAAGACCTACACTTGCTTAGAGATTCTTAAGTGTGAGGATAAAAACACCCAGAAGAATAAATGTAAGGATAAGAGAAGAAATCAACTTTAATAACTCATTTGCTCATTCATTCATTCATTCAACCTAGAAGATATTGAGAACATTTAACAACTGGTATGGTACATCCAACCAGAATGCACACTTTGGCCAATCAGATGAGATACCAGCTGCGAACAAATGGTATAAAGGCATGAGGCACCTGGTGCACATATGCTGGCGACCTATCATCTCTCCACTCAGCAACTGAATAAATACATAAGAACAGTGGTGTGTGTGTGTGTGTGTGTGTGTGTGTGTGTGTGTGTGTGTGTGTGTGTGTAAACTTACGGGACAATTTAATCACATATACTCCCACTTTACATAACACCTTTGGTCAAATTATTGTTAATAAAATTGTAAGACCACATATTTTCTCTTTCAAGAAAAAGTTTTGAAATCTGCATTTAATTTAAAAACTTACTCTATATAAATATATGGCTTAATCCTATACTTTACTGGTTTCAAATATCTTTTAAGCTATGTTTTGCTCATTCTTGGATTGCTGAAGTAAAGTAGCCCATAGTTTTAAGTGTTTCTCTGTATTTTGCATATATGAGAATGTGTTTCTATCGCTTTTACATATGAAATCTAACTTAAATAGGTATTGAATTAAATAGGTATGTCTCAAAAGTTACCTCACAGAAATTTGAAATCAATGTCCCATTGTTCTCCATCACTTATCATTCCTAAGAATCCTAAACTAACCAGATTTTTACTCCTTTGCAGGAAAACATTATATGCATTGAAATGTTTCTCTTCATCTGAGTATATTTGCCTGTATATATTCAGGTTTGATTTTTTAAATTTTTTTATTCTCTTTTTTCATTTTTATAGATCCCCTTCAGGAAACATTTCTGCTTTTATGTCTCTATTATTGCTTGTATTTCTATTTCTCTGTCTAGCCCTATGCTATTATTTTCTTTTTCAAAAGAGCTATAACTCTTATTAACAGTTTTCTGAAATATATATATATAAAATATATATCTGTGTATATATGTACATACACATAATATATATATTATATATGTGTGTATATGTATATACACATAATATATATGTATATAATTTTTAGCCCCATAACTTACATATGCACATAATTTTTAGCCTCTGCCTCTGAATCAGGCTATTTCTTTTTCTTCCTTTTCCTTTCCCTGGCTCTGCCACAATTTTTCTACTGGTTTCATGTTGTGTGACAGATGTTACTGAGGTGGTTGGTGCTGCTGTTTTCATCGTCAAATGAGGAGCAGGCTGATCAGATATCATGTTTGTCAACAGACAGCTTTTTATGGTTCTCTTAGACTTTGTTCAGGACACATTTGTGTGATGATCAAATCTCCTCTCGGGATCTCAAATGAAGGCAGGTTGATGTACCCAGTCATTGCTGGCAAGTGGCAGATTTGGGGTGAAAACATGGTTCTTTTGACTTCATATTTTTTCTCAATGCTACAGTGTAAGAGTCAGATGTACTCAGATATGATAGATGAAGCAGTGATGGCCATATTTACAAATGTATGTTTATATAAGTGAATATGTAAATAATTTATATAATTCATGATAACAGTTTATAACTACTATTCTGTAACAAAAGATTCAAAATAACACTAAAACCAAAGATGACATAGTAAAATAGATTGTTACTGGGATGATATTAGCAGAAAGCTCAGTTCAGCCTATCTAGAGTAATCTGAAGGGCACTACACATTGAAAGAAATTGAAGGACTTCTTTCATATTCATAACATATGCTTGATAATCCTCCTCCTTTTGGCTTTCTTATTTGTCCTCATAGAGCCTGCAGAGTTATGAAATTGCAAAATGAAATGCAGACTGAGGAGTGAATTTCCATTTTATGCTATCCACTGATTAAGTGATCCAGTTTACAGCAATGTCAACAGTCATTAAGAAAAGTCAGCGATTAGATACTGTGTAAAAACAGACTATGCAAATGAATAAGTAGCTTAAATAGCTTTTACAACTTGTTTATACTTAATAATAAGATTTTATAATGAAATTAAAAACGAATTCACCTGTACATAATGATATTAGCAATGCACAAAACTATGGCACTGTCATACATTTCCTGTATGCCTTCTACGGTCCTTCATTGCCAAGTCCTTTATATTACATATATTTACCATCTTGACTTTGGGGGATCATTGTCATATAGGATCATCCTGAACTCTTCAATTTTATGGAGAAAAGTCTGTAAGCCACTCATATGATACCATAGCCTTGCTTACCAGTGTCTAGCTAAATATTTAATAAGCAACAAATTGTTAAAAGGCCATTTACCATGACCTCACATTCCCTTTATAAGTTTAAAACCAAGTTTAAATACAAGTTTCTGTCATTTAATCGTAGAAAGATAACTGAATTTTTTATATGACTCAGTCACCTAACAACCCATCAATAATTCGCTTCTCAACTATTTTTTTTATCATTTAAAGAAAGGGAGTGGGTCGCGGCGCCTGGGTGGCTTAGTCGGTTAAGTGTCCGACTTTCGCTTAGGTCATGATCTCGCGGTTCGTGGGTTCGAGCCCCGCGTCGGGCTCTGTGCTGACTGCCAGCTCAGAGCCTGGAGCCTATTTCAGTCTGTGACTCCCTCTCTCTCTGACCCTCCCCTGCTCACCCTGTCTCTCTCTCTCTCCTAGAAATAAATAAAACATTTTTAAAAAAAAATAAAGAGAGGGAGTGGGGGGAGGGGGACAGAGAAAAAGAGAGAGAAAGAGAGAGAGAGAGAGAGAGAATCCCAAGCAGGTTGTGGAGCCCAACGCAGGGCTCATTCCCACAACCCTGGGATCATGACCTGAGCCGAAATCAAGGAGTGGGATATTCAAGCAACTGAGCTACTCAGATGCCCCATTTGCTTTTCAATCCTAAACAGATTATTTCATTTATGCTTTTTCATCTTGAATAAAAACAAAATAATTCAGGGGCGCCTGGGCAGCTTAGTCGGTTAAGCATCCGACTTTTGCTTAGGTCATGATCTCGCGGTTCGTGGGTTCGAGCCCCGCGTCGGGCTCTGTGCTGACTGCCAGCTCAGAGCCTGGAGCCTGTTTCGGAGTCTGTATCTCCTTCTCTCTCTGACCCTCCCCTGCTCACGCTCTCTCTCTCTCTCCTAGAAATAAATAAAACATTTAAAAAAAATAATTCAAAGAAATCACCTCCTGCCAAGATTATGTAAGCAAAAATCACTTGTATTCAGATCCACTGATTTTTTTATTACTTTTTTAGTAAGTTTTTTGTTTGCATATAGTTGACATGCAATGTTATATTAGTTTCAGATGTACAACAACGCTATGTGTTATGCTGTGCTCCCCACAGCTCCCTACGAGCTGCCACTATACAACACTATTACAGTATCATTAACTATATTCCCAATGCTGTGCCTTTCATTCCTGTGATTTATTCATTCCATAACTGGAAGTCTGTATCTCCCATTTCACCTATTTGCCCATCCCCTACTACGCTCCCTCCCCTCCCCCCTGAGAACCATCAGTTTGTTCTCTGATTTTATAGTTCTGATTCTCCCTTTTGTTTATTTGTTCTATTTTTATACTCCACGTATAAGTGAAATCATATGGCATTTGTCTTTCTTGGTTTGACTTATTTCACTTAGCATAGTACCCTCTATGTCCACCCACATTGTTCCAAATGGCAAGATCTCATCCTTTTTTATAGCTATATATCATTCCTGTATATATATGTGTGTATGTGTGCGTGTGTACACATGCACACGCACAGGCATGCGCCCACATGTACCACATCTGCTTTATCCATTTATCTATCAGTGGACACTTAGACTGTTCTCATATCTTGGATATTGTAAATAATGCTGCATAAAACATAGGAGTGGGTATACCTTTTTGAATCAGTGTTTCCCACCAGTAGTGGAATTACTGGATCATACGGTAATTCCATTTTTTATTTTTTGAGGAAGCTCCATACTGTTTTCCACAGTGGCTAGATCAATTCCCATTCCCATTCACAGCGCACGAGAGTTCCTTTTCCTCCACATCCTCGACAACACTTATTTCCTGTTTTTTTTTACTTTAGCCATTCTGACAGGAATAAGGTGATGTCTCACTGTGGTTTTGATTTCCATTTATCTGATAATTAGCAGTGTTAAGTATCTTTTCATGTGTCTGTTGGCCATCTTTATGTCTTCTTTGGAAAAATGTCTATCAAGGTCCTCTGCTCATTTTTTAATCAGATTATTTTGGGGCTTTTGGTGTTGAGTGGTGTAAGTCCCTTATATTCTTTGAACATTAACTATCAGATATATCATTTACAAATATCTTCTTCCATTCAGCAGGTTGGCTTTTTGTTTTGTTGAAGGTTTCCTTTGCTATACAAAATTCCTCTTAAATCATGAAATGAAGGAAAGTTGCATAATCTAGCAATGTGACAAAGGGTCTGGGACTGTGGGAACTCTCAGCAGCTGTCTTTTGATAACCACTTCTTTGTTGAGAAGTCACAACCATTTTTCTGTATTTGATTCTTTGCTCCTTGAAATCAGTATGACTGAAGGACTCCTTCCTGACATTACTACCCATCATTTGGGTGGTGACCCCATCTTATTAGTGAGAAGTCATGCCAAGCAAAAGCCTGATACCTGATGACTTCCTATTTGTATAACCATATTACTCTTTGAGTGCCATCAGGGCCACTTCCAAATATTATTGATTTATGGTGAGAAAAAGCAGCTCTAAGTGGCATGGCCCTCTCTGTTGATTCCCCCTTTATCCATGAAATTTATTCAACTTACCAGGATTTTCACCTTAGGTGCAGTGAGTCCTTTTCACCTACAAATTCAGGTGGATTCTAGTGAGTAAAAAAAAAAATTTTAAGTAACTTATTTTCCATTTTTCCTGATCTCTTTAAATGACATTGATTCATATTTTTAATGTCTTCTCTTTTCCTTTTCTATCATTTTTCTATCATCTTTACTTTTCATACCCTTTTTTTCTATCTTCCAAGAAAGCACTTCAACATTGTGTTCTGCAATTAACAGATGTTGGCAAGGATGCAGAGAAAGAGGATGCTGGCAAGGATGCAGAGAAAGAGGAATCTCTTTTGCACTGCTGGTAAGAATGCAAACTGGTACGGCCGTTCTGGAAAACAGCATGGAGGTTCTTCAAAAAATTAAAAATAGAACTACTCTATGACCCAGCAACTGCACTACTAAGTATTTATCCAAAGGATACAGGTATGCTGTTTTGAAGGGGCACATGTACCCCAATGTTTACAGCAGCACTATCAACAATAGCCAAAGTATGGAAAGAACCCAAATGTCCAAAACTGGATGAATGGATAAAGAAGATGTGGTCTGTCTGTCTGTCTATCTATCTATCTATCTATCTATCTATCTATCTATAGATATATCTAGATATAGATATCTATAGATCTAGATATAGATACCTAGACATATCTATATATAGATATCTTTTGCTTTTGCACTCCTAATTCTGATTTGAAATCTGAAGCTATGTTTCTAATTTGATTAAACTCTAATCCACACCTTTATTTCTGCATGCCTTTCAAAAAGCTCTTTTGTTCATCTCAATGGACTCTCTCATTATATTATTTTGACCTGTCATCAAAAAGTTGATGAAATGCTACAAATTTAGCTAATCCCATAAGCAGATGCTATCAAAATACTTTGTAAATCTTATGGCAAATCTTATCCTAAAACAAAGCTTTAAAAGTCTGTAATCTTAGGGCACCTGGGTGGCTTAGTTGGTTGAGCATTGGATTCTTGGTTTTTGGCTCAGGTCATGAACTCACGGTTCATAGGTTCAAACCCCACACTGGGCTCTGCAGCTGGCCAGTGTGGAGCCTGCTTGGGATCCTCTCTCTCTGTCCCTCCCCTGCTTGTGCTGTCTCTCTCAAAATAAATAAACTTTTTTAAAAAAAATTATAAAAAAGAAGGTCTGTACTCTTGAATTTTTCATGCCTTTGCTTTGCCATCCTATTCTTTGAAGAATTCCATATTGGTTTTCCTTTATCATCTCCACACTGGAATTAGAAGAGGTCTACTAGAAGGCCTGAGTTTTCCCTCATTGCACATCTGGTTGCCGCTGGAATTTTTTCAATCTTAAATATGAATGCTGCTTTACAGACCTTTACATCACAGTTCAGTGAACCAATTACACCCATAGCAAGGAAATTTCATGTGTCATTTCTTCCTTGTGTTTGATTACACAGCTGTGATAGAGGCCAGCTTTCTTTTCTTGATAATTTTACTCTTGGCCTGGCCTCTGCACCAGTCACATGGCTTGGCCCTCACTAGCCTCTCCTCCTGGATTTTCTACTGGGTGTAAAAGCCCTGCTGTGCTACCAGGCTTTGCTTGATTTAGCTACTACACAGATGCTGGGGCTGCTCTCAAGTGCTGTTGCCCCAATACAGCAAAAGATTTGTTCCCTTTCTACAACCAGGCTCAATCTTTTCTCTCCAATAAATGGCATATAAATGAATTTCTACCAGCTGCTACTGTCTTAGAAAAAGTGTTGATGAGTCAGCTTTTAGTTTTCCCTCACCTTTGATCTCTACTTACCTCCTCAAATTTTGAACAATTTGTCTGTTCTAAATTTATTTACTCCCCTAATCTTTATTCATGGTTACTTATCCCATCCTCCCAACCAATCACAGACTCTCAGGACCCTTTTCATGTAATACCATAAATGCTGACACAAATACACCACACACACATGCACATACACACTCATACATGTAACTACATACAATTTCATTAAAGTCAAGAACATGATAAGCATAGTTTATCACAATTATCATTTTTCTGGAAAGTCAATGTAACTAGGAAGGAAAACAAGACCAGCAGTATAAATATTTGCAAAAATGAGGTAAAAATATTTTATGTAATAGGTCTATAGGTCTACAAATGCAAGAAAATCTTCAATGGTAAAACTATAGGAACTGATAAGAATTAATTAAAATCACATTTTATTGTTGAGTGGAATACATTTTTAAAACTGGATCAGTATTTTTACTTTAATCATGTGAAATGATGTCTGTGAATGTGTGCACATATGTGTGCACACACACATGTGGCTATGTATGTAAAGATAAGAATATTAAAATGTCAACAGTGGTCATCTCTTTAGGTGATTAAATGCTTTCTTTTTCCTTATCTATATTTTCCAAATATCCTACATTGACTATGCATTGTTTTTATAATAAGAAAATAAGATTTAAAGTGATGAAATGACATAATGAATACTAAAGTGCCCAACTATAATAGTTGTTCTTTTCCTACAATTCACCTTAGTGAATATTTGAGAATGTTAAGGAAGTCATGCTTGAAATTATAATTCATGCCAAAATGATTATTTCTTACGATATAGGGCCTTTAATAAAGTATATCTGAAGAATAAATCCAGCCAAGCATAAGTACAACCTGGAAAATGAAAACAAGAGCAGAGGCCTAAAATCCTTCACAAAGACCCTGTAGGTTAGTATATAATGAGATTCAGTTTTTAGTAACAGAAAACAATTTCAATGTAAAATGTGTATATTAATGTCAAATTGGGATGAAGTGCAAATAAGACCAGCAGCTGTGTAGTACTATCTTTTCTGTCTTCTATTCCCTTTCTCATTTGTCTCTCAATAGCCTGGGAAAATGCCACACATTCTGAGGGTTCAACAAATATTTATGAAGATAAATGGTAAAGTAACTTTCCAAGGGTCATTCGGCTATTGTCCATGGCTAATGAGAGAACAGACACCTAGTAGAAAGTTCTCCAAATACAGATCCCAATTTTAAGTTAACAAATATTTGTCAGAGTATATAAAGTGCTTTAAGTACTTACACAAACTTGAACTAATTTAATTTCATAACATGCTAAGAGATAAATATCTTTTTCTCTGGTTAGATATGAGGACACTTGGGTTCTTTAAAATGAAAGGTCTTGCTCATAGGAAAGAACAAGGTGGGAAATGTAGTGCCGTCTAACAAATGAACAAATAGAGGCATGTGGCGGAACTGCTACTGACACCAGATGAGAGGTTTTATTTGATGTTGGAATGAAAGGGGTAAGTATCTTCACTGAACAAGGCCCAAGAACTATGCTGGACGCCAGGGACACAGTGATTTTTAAAAAGTATAAGCCGCGTGTTTAGCTTCATGGTACTTACAGTCTAGTTGGAAAAAAACAAGGATTAGGTAAACAATCTCATTTGAACCTACTATAAATAGGGGAAAGAGACTGTAACAGAGAAGCATAGGTGAATAAGAGGTGTCCAGGTGAAGAAAGTACCTAAACTATTCCAGGTAGATGGTAGAGCATATCTGAATGCATTGAGACAAGAAGAAGCCTGATCATCCCAGAGAAGGAACAAGAGCCAGCTAGGGTGAGTGGATAGGGATCAAAAGCAGATTAGAGCAACAGATGAGGTTGGAAGGTAGGCAGGGCCAGACGGAACTTGCAAGGAGTGTTAAGAATTACTTTTATCTTTATCCAAGGAGAAAAATCAAGTCAAAGAGTGATGTTAAATAAATGAGTAGGACAACACAATTTCTGTTTTTAAAGAACTATATTGCTACACCATGGAGAAAAGGTTGGAGGAAGGCAAAAGTGAATATGGTGTAGTGAATAACAACTCAACGTGTGCTGCCTTGTACTCTCCTTCTCAGTTAACAAGTCCCCAGAATGCCTTCAAGTTTTTTTCCCCGTGACATTCTTAGTCATGTATTGTGAGTGGGATTTATCTCCCCTCAGTGAGTCTCCAGTCAGCAAATCCATCCCTCTGACTACAGTGACTAGTTCAGGGAAGGACACATGACCCAAACTGGGTAAATGAAAACAAACACAAACAAAAAGACCACTGGGAAGGAAGCTTTGTCACTATTCTAAGACAGCTTCTGGGGAAAATGTTTTCTCTTCCTGAAGATCATGAACAAGGAAGCACGAGGACCTAGAACCTCCAGGGAGCCCCCATATTTGACAGAATGATACAGTTTTAGCAGGAAGATAACACCATAGAAAGTACAGAGGAGAAACTGAAAGAAACCAAAATTTTGGCAATATTGGTGACATTCTCAATCAAGTCTTGCCTGAAACTGACCCTAACTCTGGCCTTTTCAGTCCTATAAACCAATAAAAAGTTTTTTATTGTTTAAGATGTTTTTTATTATTTGTACCAAAAACAAACTCCTTATGGAGAAAACTCTTAGGAGGCTGTACTCCAGGGTAGAAATCTCATTAGCAAGGGCTAGGGTTATAACAGTAAACATGGATAAATGTGATGAATTTGAGATTTATTTAAGAAATATACTTAACAGAACTGGTAAGAAGTTTGAGAGAGAGGGGTGCCTGGGTGGTTCAGTTGGCTAAATGTCCGACTCTTGATTTCAGCTCGTCATAATTTCATGTTTCATGAGATCAAGCCTGGCTCAGGCTCTACACTGACAGCATGGAGCTG
Organism: Proteles cristata cristata; assembly: GCA_017311185.1. Taxonomy (NCBI): domain Eukaryota; kingdom Metazoa; phylum Chordata; class Mammalia; order Carnivora; family Hyaenidae; genus Proteles; species Proteles cristata. The sequence goes on from JAESUZ010004879.1 coordinate 451,257, forward strand.
GCATGAGATTCTCTCTCTCTCTCTCTCTCTCTCTGCCCCTCCCTTGTTCATACTCTCTCTTCCTATCTTTCTCTCTCTCTCTCAAAAATAAATAAATAAACTTAAAGAAAAAAGAAGTATGAGAGAGAAAGGTATCAAGGACAACTGCTAAGTTTCCAGGTGAAAAACAATTCAGGACCATTGCAGAGAGAGCAAACTTCAGGCTGGGCTCAGAGTCGGGGGAGGCAAGCATAGTTTTGTACACCTTGACGCTGAGGATCCTATGAGCTATCCAAATAGAAATGTCATAGGCAGTTGAACATGCAAAGCACATAAGAAAGGAGTAATAAAATACTACTACATAACAAATGCAAAAGAGCAAATGTATATAATATCAGCCTATTCTAGCCTCTGAATCACAGTCAAAAGAATGACAAAAAAAGGGGGGGGAGGCAAGATATTCTTTAAGGAGCAAAGGAAAGTCTTTCCTAGTCTGTAGAAAATGCTAAGGAAAGTGTGAATTGGGTATGAGCCATACATTTTCAGAGACTGGAGCATAACCTGGAAGGCAGAAACAAAACAAAACAGAATGTGAACACATTACGGGGCGCCTGGGCGGCTTAGTCAGTTAAGCGTCCGACTTTCGCTTAGGTCATGATCTCGCAGTTCGTGGGTTCGAGCCCCGTGTCGGGCTCTGTGCTGACTGCCAGCTCAGAGCCTGGAGCCTGTTTCAGAGTCTGTGACTCCCCTCTCTCTCTGACCCTCCCTGCTCACGCTGTCTCTCTCTCTCTCTCTAGAAATAAAAAAAAAAAAAACATTAAAAAAAAAAAAGAATGTGAACACATTAGTAAATTGATGATTCAGGAGAGAGAAGAGTTTCAGCTAGTAACCATATTAAAAAGTCTATCCATCCCCTTAAAAAACTATGATGTGTATGAGGTCTGAACATGCTCAGGCTTGGGTAAAAATGTGCTGCAATTGTGCCTTGCTTCCTAAGAAATGGTCTTTGTGAATAATAGGTAAGTAAACTCTACATACAACAGGTTAAGGGAAGGAGGATTAAACACCCAAACTGACAGCCATAGATAGAGTGGTATCTATGTGGTTTTCTTTTTTGTTTTTTTTTTGTATCTGAAGCCACATTTTGATATGGAAAATAAGAAAGAATGTACAAGTTTCAAGGTGACAAAATATTCAAAGCAGCATTTCTCGGCCCTAGGCTTTCTCCTTAATAATGTAATTTATTTAAGGAATTAAATAATAATTTTTCTATATTCAAAGAGAGAATGTATTACATCTGTGGTCAGTAAATTTTTGATATTTGGTATTTGATGGAAATAAATGCTTTGGCAACGTTAATTGCATGAGAGAAGGCAAATTCCCTGTGAAAGAGGAAAAGATATCCATATGAAGAGAACAATCTAAAACTAAACCAACAGGAATGAGATTGCAATGGAAAAAATATAAAAGCATAGTGCAAATGAGGAATTAAAATCAACTTAGAAGGCAATTAAGGGAAGAAGAAGGCAACTGGGAAAACTGAGCCAATGATGAGGTCAAATTTGAAAAGTTGCATAATTGGGGCGCCTGGGTGGCTTAGTCGGTTAAGCATCCAACATTTGCTTAGGTCATGATCTCGCGGTCCGTGGGTTCGAGCCCCGCGTTGGGCTCTGTGCTGACTGACAGCTCAGAGCCTGGAGCCTGTTTCAGTTTGTGACTCCCTCTCTCTCTGACCCTCCCCTGCTCACGCTGTCTCTCTCTCTCTCTCCTAGAAATAAATAAAACACTAAAAAAAAAAGAAAGAAAGAAAGAAAAGTTGCATAATTATAGAAAGGAGAAAAAACAAAGATATGAAAACTGAAAAAATAAGCACATGGGAAAGGCAAACCAAAGAAACTAAGTCTCATATAAGGAAAAGGGTATACCTCACACCGCTCAGAGTGGCTAAAATCAACAAATCAGGAGACTCTAGACGCTGCCGAGGATGTGGAGAAACGGGCACCCTCCTACACTGTTGGTAGGAATGTAAACTGGTACAGCCCCTCTGGAAAACAGTGTGGAGATTCCTCAAAAAGTTAACAGTAGAACTCCCCTATGACCCAGTAATAGCACTGCTAGGAATTTACCCAAGGGATACAGGAGTGCTGATGCATAGGGGCACATGGACCCCAATGTTCACAGCAACACTCTCAACAATAGCCAAAACATGAAAAGAGCCTAAGTGTCCATCAACTGATGAATGGATCAAAAAGATGTGGTTTATCTATACAATGGAATACTACATGGCAACGTGAAAGAATGAAATCTGGCTATTTGTAGCAACATGGATGGGAGGGTGTTATGCTGAGCTAAATAAGTCAGGCAGAGAAGGACAGATATCATATGTTTGCACGTATAGGAGGATTAGCAGGAACTTAACGGAGGACCATGGGGGAGGAGAAGGGGCAAAATAGTTGGGCAGAGGGAGGGAGGCCAACCATGAGAGACTCTTGAATACTGAGAACAAACTGAGGGCTGATGGGGGTGGGAGAGAGGGGAAGGGGGGTGATGGGCATGGAGAAGGGCAACTGTTGGGATGAGCACTGGGTGTTATATGGAAACCAACTTGACAATAAACTATTTAAGGAAAATAAAATAAAATAAAATAAAATAAATAAATAAATAAATAAGAAATAGAGTAACCTGCTAGGTCATACTTTATCAAGCTGGCAGGCCAGTCCTCAAGAGTTTGGGGAGGCTGAAAACTCCTTAAGACCAAAAACTATGTTAATCTTATTCTTGCTATAAAGGCATCATAAGAGGCTAGTGTACTGTATGTAATCTTTGAATATATGCAATGCTGGACCAGAGGACAACATTCTCCACCAGCTTAGGCCAGGAAAAAACTGCTATATTCCAGTCAAAGTATTTCTCCATAATTGAATTAACCTCTTGGCAGAAACCCTGACCCTGTGGATATAAATGCAGATGCTTTTGAATGGGAGGGACAGAAATACTGTAATAAATGGCTTAAATGATTAAAAAAAAAAAAAAAAGGAAAAGGGTATGATTTCAAAGGATCTCTAAGGGTGCACAAAATCAAGAAAAATCTGGAAAACCAGGTTTGAAAATAAAAAGGAACCAAGGGAGCTCCAGAAGGTAAAGACGTAGAAACTTTGGCCAATCCGTGGATAAGAGACTGTAGGGCACAGATGACAAGAGACCACCATTTGTTGGTTCTGTGCCACTTGCTCAAGCGTCAACTCAGAAGACAGCATCCAACTGTCCAAGTTTGGACATAATACTTAAGAATAAAATTATATTTCCAGGATCTTTAAATAAATTCTATTAAACCATAAGCTCTTTAAAGGTCATGATCAAATAGATATATGGTGTACGTGTAATATATAGAGTCTCACTTTGCTGAAAACATTGGGTTTTTTTAAAGGCAGCTACTCAATAAATGCTTGTTAAATGAATGAAAATTTAACCATGTGAACCCTAAATAGACTAATACTTACGTAGATATATTAATGACACAAAATCAAAAATCATTCCTTCACCACTGTCTCTATTCAATCACTCACAAATTTCCCATTGCTTTTATTTCTTAGATTTCTCTCAATTGTATCCTTTTTATTTCCATTTCCGGTTTTGATGACCTCAGTTTAGGCTTTTAAGCTCTCCTCCCCTCCCCCTTTCACCACAGCAATGAATCTGATAACTGATCCTCAGGTAAGCACATATGGTTAATTAATCTATGATGAACCAAGAATAAACAATGGGGAAAGGATAGTCTCTTCAATAACTGGTACTGAGAAAACTGGATATGCATAGGCAAAAGAAAAAGATTGGACTACTATCTTATAGTATACACAAAAATTAACTCAAAATGAAAAACACTCGAATGTAAGACCTGAAACCATAAAACTCTTAGAAGACATAGCTCCCCGACATTGGTCTTGGCAATGATTTTTTTAGATCTGACACCAAAAACAAAGGCAACTAAGGCATAAATGAACAAGTGGGACTATATCAAACTACAAAGCTTCTGCACAGCAAAAGAAATCATCAACAAAATGAAAAGATGACTTAGTGAATGGAAGAAAATATTTGCAAGTCATACATCTCATAAGGCATTAAAACTTCAAAATACATAAAGAACTCACACAACTCAAAGCAAAAAAACAATCTACTTTAAAAATGTACAGATCTGAATAGACATTTTTTCCATAGAAGACGTACAGATTGGCAGCAGGTACATAAAAAGATGCTCAATAATCACTAATCATTAGGAAAATACAAATCAAAACTACAATGAGATATCACCTCACACTTTTTATGGTTAGAACGGCGATTACCAAAAAAGACAAGAAATAATGAGCATTGGCAAGAATATGGAGAAAAAGGAACCCTCATGCACTGTTGTTGAAATGTGAATTGGTGCGGCCACTAAGAAAAACTGTATGGAAGTTCCTTAAAAAATAAATAGAACTACCATATGATTCAGCAGTTGCACTTTTATGTATATATCCAAAGAAAAGTACTAACTCAAAAAGATATATGTATCCCCATGCTCACTGCAACATTATTTACAAAAGCCAAGATATGGATACAACCTAAGGGTACACAAACAGATGAATAAGTAAAGAAAATGTGGTGTATTCTCCAAAGAGGACATCCAGATGGCCAAAAGACACATGAAACGATGCTCAGTATCGCTCCTCATCAGGGAAATACAAATCAAAACCACACTGAGATACCACCTCACGCCAGTCAGAGTGGCTAAAATGAGCAAATCAGAGAACTCTAGATGCTGGCGAGGATGTGGAGAAACGGGCACCCTCCTACACTGTTGGTGGGAATGTAAACTGGTACAGCCCCTCTGGAAAACAGTGTGGAGGTTCCTCAGGAAACTAACAATAGAACTCCCCTATGACCCAGCAATAGCACTGCTAGGAATTTACCCAAGGGATACAGAAATGTTGATGCATAGGAGCACATGTACCCCAATGTTCATAGCAGCACTCTCCACAATAGCTAAAACCTGGAAAGAGCCTAAGTGTCCATCAACAGATGAATGGATCAAGAAGATGTGGTTTATCTATACCATGGAATACTACATGGCAATGAGAAACAATGAAATCTGGCCATGTGTAGCAACATGGATGGACCTTGAGGGTGTTATGCTGAGCGAAATAAGTCAGGCAGAGAAGGACAAATATCATATGTGTGCACGTATAGGAGGATTAGGAGGAACTTAACAGAGGACCAAGGGGGAGAAGAAGGGCGGAAATGGTGGGGGAAAGGGAGAGAGGCAAACCATGAGAGACTCTTGAATGCTGACAAAAACTGAGGACTGGTGGATGTGGGGGGGAGGAGGGGTGAGCATGGAGGAGGACACTTGTGGGGATGAGCACTGGGTGTTATATGGAAACTAATTTGACAATAAACTATTTGTAAAAAAAAAACAAACAAACAAAAAAAAAAAGAAAATGTGGTGTACATATTTAATGGAATATTATCCAAACATAAAAAAGAACGAAACCTTGCCATTTGCAATGGATGAATCTTGAGGGCATTATGCTAAGTAAAATAATGTAAAATAGACAGAAAAAGACAAATACCATATAATCTCACTTGTATATGGAATTTAAAAAAAAAAAAAAAAGAAGTCCACAGAGAAACAGACTGGTGGCTGCCAGATGGGGGAGGTGGGGTGAAATGGGTGAAAGTGGTCAAAAGGTACAAACTTCCAATTATAAAATAAAATCATTGGAATGTAATGTAAAACATGGTGACTATAGTTAATAATACTGTATTGAATATTTGAAAGTTCCTAAAAATATAAATATTAAAGCTTCTCATCACAACAAAAATAGAAGTTCTGTAACTATGTATAGTGTCAGATATTAACAAGACCTGTTATGGTGATCATTTCACAATATTCACATATATTGGATCATTCTGTCGTACACCTGAAATGAATATGTTATGTCAATTATGCCTCAATGTAAAAATAATTATCAATAAAAATAAAACATAAATAAAATTTAAAAAGACCTTTCATTTATCAAGACTACTAATAAGCATAGTTAATATTTCTTGAACACGGGGACCATCCTGTGCACTGCAGGGTGTTCACCAACATCCCTGGCCTCCCAAACAGCACAAAAATGAATTAGAGAGTTGCTTCTTACAGTTTATTTTTACAATGCTATTTATTCCCTTCATAAATGCTCAAAAGGAAAATATGAATTATAATCTTAACCATATGTAATCATATTTAGTTTTCAAAGACTGTCTTTTCACTCTTTCAGAAGCAATGTTAGTTGTGGTTAACAGCTCTGGCTTTGGAGCAAAGTGTTTCCCCAAGTGAATCCCTGCCTAGTAACTTTAAGCAAGTTATCTATGTTTTCCGTGCCTCAGTTTCCTCATCTATAAAATGGGACAATAACAGTACCTTACAGAATTTTGTAAGGATCAAATAAATTAATACAAGTAAAACATACAAATTTTAAGACTGTTTTAGCTCTGTGAAAAGGGATGTTGGCATTTTTTATAGGGATTGCACTGAAGATTACTTTGAGGAGTATAGACATTTCAACAATACTTGTTCTTCCAATCCATGAGCATAGAATGTCTTTCCATTTCTTTGTGTCATCTTCAGAGTCTCTCGTGTGTTTTATAGTTTTCAGAGTACAATTCTTTCACTTCTTTGGTTAGGTTTATTTCTAGTTACCTTACTGGTTTTGGTGCAATTGTAAATGAGACTGATCCCTTAATTTCTGTTTCTGCTGCTTCATCACTGGTATACAAAAATGCAACAGATTTCTGTACATTGATTTTGTATCCTGCAACTTTACTGAATTTGTGTACCATTTCTAGCAGTTTTTGGTGGAGACTTTCAGGATTTCTTTTTTTTATGTTTATTTATTTATTTGGAGAAAGAGAAAGAAAGAAAGCAGGGAAGGGGCAGAGACAGTGCAGGGGGAAATAGAGAATCCCAAGCCGGCTCTGCACTGTCAGCACAGAGCCCAACATGGGACTCAGTCTCACAAACCATGAGATCAGGAGCTTATCTGAAATTCAGAGTCAGACACTTAACTGATTAAGCCACCCAGAGGGCCTAGTCTTTTACGTTATATGTATAGAATATCATGTCACCTGCAATTAGTAAAAGTTTCATTTCTTCCCTACTGATGTGAGTGCCTTTTATTTCTTTTGCCTGATTGCTATGGTTAGGATTTCCAGTACTATGTTAAATAACAGTGGTAGGAGTGGACATCCCTATCTTATTTCTGACCACTGAGGTAAAGTTCTCAACTTTCCCCCATTGAGGATGATTTTAGATGCAGATTATTCATAAAGACTTTATTATGTTGAGGTATGTTCCCTCTAACCCTACTTTGTTGAGGGTTTTTATCATGAATGAATGTTGGACTTTGTCAAATGCTTTTTCTGCATTTCTTGAAATGTGGTACTAATGTGGTATATCACATTGACTGATCTATAAATATTGCAAAAGACCCCAAATAGTCAAAGCAATCCTGAAAAAGAAAAGAAAAGCTAGAGGCATCATAATTCCAGACTTCAAGTTATATTACAAACCTTGGTGATCGAAACAGTATGGCACTGGCACAAAAACAGACACACAGATCAATAGAACAGAAAAGAAAACCCAGAAATGAATCCACACCTATATGATCAATTAATCTTTGACAAAGTAGTAAAGAATATCCAATGGGATAAAGACAGTCTCCTTCAACAAATGGTGCTGGGAAAACTGGATAGCAACATGCAAAAGAATTAGACTGGACCATTTTCTTACAACATACACAAAAATAAATTCAAAATGGATTAAAGAGGAGAGAGGGCAGGATGGCAGAGAAGTAAGGAGCTCCATACTTGCACTCGTGCCCATATATCACACGGAAAAGATCTGAAGCCATTGGAAACTTTACAAAACCTGAGAGATTGGGAGAAAAAGGACGTAGAATCCACTGAGAAAGCCTTCTAATGGCTACCTCAAGAAACAAGCTAGAGTACACAAGGTGGAGAGTCCCAAATATCACTACGAATAGGAAAATAAAATAACCAAGGTCCCAACAAGAGAGACCAAGAGATACCATTTAAAAAACACTCTCTGAGGGGCGCCTGGGTGGCTTAGTCGGTTAAGCATCCGACTTTCGCTTGGGTCATGATCTCGCGGTTCGTGGGTTCGAGCCCCGCGTCGGGCTCTGTGCTGACTGCCAGCTCAGAGCCTGGAGCCTGTTTCAGTCTGTGACTCTCTCTCTCTCTGACCCTCCCCTGCCCATGCTGTCTCTCTCTCTCTCTTAGAAATAAATAAAAATCTTAAAAAAAAAAAAAAAACACTCTCTGAAAGGACAGGCCCTGGACAGTCAGAGTCTTCTTGGATATAGCAGCGCTCATAGATACAGAGAGCATTAACAGGTCTTTAAAACCAACAAGAGCCAGAAAGCTAAATAAAATGACGAAACGAAAGAGCTCTCCTCCAAAGAAACTCCAAGAAGAAATGACAGCTAATGAACTGCACAAAACAGATATAGGCAGCAAAACTGAAAAAGATTTTAGAATAATAATGGTAAAATTATAGCTGGGCGTGAAAAAACATAGGGGACATCAAAGAAACTATGGCTACAGACAAAATGGAAAATAAAAATAGGCATGAAGAATTAAAAAAATGCGATAAATGAGATACATAATAAATTAGAGGCCTCCAATGCAAGGATTGAAGAGGCAGAAAGGAAAATAAGTGATTTAGAAGATACCGTTATAGAAAAACAAGAAGCTGACAAAAAAAGAGACAGACTGATTCAGGAACAGGAAAGAAGAATTCGAGAGATCAGCGATACAGTCAAACGCAACAATATCCGTATCATAGGAATCCCAGAAGAGGAAGAGAGAGGGAAAGGTGCTGAAGGAGTCCTGGAACAAATTATAGCAGAGAACTTTCCCGACCTGGGGAAGGAAGTAAATGTTGAAATACAAGAGGCTCAGAGGACTCCTCTCAGACGCAACTTGAATCGATCTTCTGCACGGCATAGCACAGTAAAAATGGCAAAATACAAGGACAAAGAGAGAATTTTGAAAGCAGCTAGGGAGAAAAGGGCCCTCACATACAAAGGGAAACCTATCAGTGGTGACAGACCTATCTACTGAAACTTGGCAGGCCAGAAAGGAATGGCAGGAGATCTTCAAAGTGATGAACAGTAAAAATGTGCAGCCAAGAATCCTCTATCCAGCAAACCTGTCATTCAAAATAGAAGGAGAGAGAAAAAAACCTTTCCAAATAAACAGAAATTGAAAGAATTTGTCACCACTAAGCCAGCCCTACAAGAAATCCTGAGGGGGATGCTCTGAAGGAAAAATTGCAAGGAACAAAGATACCAGAGACACCACCACAAACACGAACCCTACAAAAGATACAAAGACTCTAAACTCACATATTTCAATAATAACACTCAATGTAAATGGGCTGAATGTTCCAATCAAAAGACATAGGGTAGCAGAATGGATAAAAACACAAAATCCATCTATATGTTGTCTACAAGAAACACATTTTAGACTGGAAGATACCTTCAGATTAAAAGTAAGGAGATGGAGAAATATCTATCATGATACAGGAAATCAAAAGGAAGCCAGAGTAGCTATACTTATATCAGACAAACTGGACTTTAAATTAAAGGCAATCACAAGAGATGAAGAAGGGCACTACATAATAATTACAGGGTCCATCCATCAGGAAGAACTAACAATAATAAATGTCTACGCACCGAATATGGGAGCACCTAAATATCTAAAACAATTAATCACAAACAGAAACAAGCTTCTAGATAAGAATGTGCTAATAGCAGGGGACTTTAATACTCCGCTTACAGCAATGGATAGGTCAACCAGACAGAAAATCACTAAAGAAATAATGGACTTGAATGACACATTGGACCAGATGGATCTGACGGATATATTTAGAACTTTACATCCTGAGGCCAGGGAATTTACTTTCTTCTCAAGTGCGCATGGCACATTCTCCAAGATAGATCACATACTGGGACATAAAGCAGCCCTCAATAAATATAAAAGAATAGAGATCACACCATGCACACTGTCAGATCATAATGCTATGAAACTTGAAATCAATTACAGGAAGAAGTCTGGAAAACCTCCAAAAACATGGAGGTTAAAGAACACCCTACTAAAGAAATGAATGGGCCAATCAGGCAATTAGAGATGAAGTTAAAAAATATATGGAAACAAATGAAAATGAAAACACAATAATTCAAAATCTATGGGATGCGGCAAAGGCAGTCCTAAGAGGAAAGTACATTGCTCTCCAGGCCTATTTCAAGAGTTTAGAAAAAGCGCAAGTGCAAAATCTAACAGCTCACCTAAAGGAACTAGAGGCAGAGCAAAAAGAATGCCCTAAACCCAGTAGAAGAAGAGAAATAGTAAAAATTAGAGTAGAAATAAACAGCATAGAGACCAAAGAAACAATTGAACAGATCAATGAAACCAAGAGTTGGTTTTTTGAAAAAATAAACAAAATTGACAAGCCTCTAGCCAGACTTATCAAAAAGAAAAGAGGGAGCACCCAAATAGACAAAATTATGAATGAAAATGGAATTACAACCAACCCCTCAGAAATACAAGCAATTATCATGGAATACTATGAAAAATTATATGCCAACAAATTGGACAACTTAGAAGAAACGGACAAATTCCTAAAAACACACTCACTACCAAAATTCACACGGGAAGAAATAGAAAACCTGAACAGACCCATAACGAGTGAAGAAATCGAATCAGTTATCAAAAAATTCCCAACAAATAAGAGCCCTGGACCTGATGGCTTCCCCAGGGAATTCTACCAGACATTTAAAACAGAATTAATCCCAATTCTTCCGAAGCTATTCCAAAAAATAGAAAGCGAAGGAAAACTCCCAGACTCATTTTATGAAGCCAGCATCACTCTGAGTCCCAAGCCAGACAGAGACCCAGCAAAAGAAGAGAACTACAGGCCAATATCCTTGATGAATATGGATGCAAAAATCCTCAACAAGATCCTTGCAAATCAAATTCAACAGCACATAAAAAGAATCATCCACCAAGATCAAGTGGGATTCATTCCGGGGTTACAGGGCTGGTTCAACATTCGCAAATCAATCAATGTGATACATCGCATCAATAAAAGAAAAGATAAAAACCGTAGGATCCTGTCAATAGATGCAGAAAAAGCATTTGACAAGATACAGCATCCCTTCTTAATAAAGACTCTAGAGAAAGTCGGGATAGAAGGAACCTACTTAAACATCACCAAAGCCATCTATGAGAAGCCTTCAGCTAACATCATCCTCAACGGGGAAAAACTCAGAGCTTTCCCCCTGAGATCAGGAACACGACAGGGATGCCCACTCTCACCACTGCTGTTTAACATAGTGTTGGAAGTCCTAGCATCAGCCATCAGACACCAAAAGGAAATCAAAGGCATCAGAATTGGCAAAGAGGAAGTCAAACTTTCACTCTTCGCAGACAACATGATACTCTACATAGAAAACCCGACAGACTCCACCAGAAGCCTACTAGAACTGATCCAAGAAGTCAGCCAAGTTGCAGGGTACAAAATCAACGTACAGAAATCGGTTGCATTTTTATACACCAACATGAAGCAACAGAAAGAGAAATCAAGAAACTGATCCCATTCACAACTGCACAAAAAACCATAAAATACCTCAGAATAAACCTAACGAAGGATATAAGAGATCTGTATGATGAAAACTATAGAAAACTTATGAAGGAAATTGAAGAAGGACACAAAGAAATGGAAAAACATTCCATGCTCATGGATAGGAAGAATAAATATAGTTAAGATGCCATTACTACCTAAAGCTATCTACACATTCAATGCAATTCCAATCAAAATTGCACCAGCATACTTCTCAAAACTAGAACAAACTATGCTAAAATAAAACCAAAACAGGAGGTATCACCATCCCAGGCTTTAGCCTCTTCTACAAAGCTGTCATCATCAAGACAGTATGGTACTGGCACAAAAACAGACACATTGACCAATGGAACAGAAATGAGAACTCAGAAGTGGACCTAAAAGTATACAGCCAACTGATCTTTGACAAAGCAGGAAAGAATATCCAATGGAAAAAAGACAGCCTTTTAACAGATGGTGTTGGGAGAACTGGACAGCAACATGCAGAAGAATGAAACTAGATCATTTTCTCACACCATGCACAAAAATAAACTCAAAATGGATAAAGGATCTGAACGTGAGACAGGAAACTATCAACACCCTAGAGGAGAAAGCAGGAAACAACCTCCTTGACCTCCACTGCACAAGTCAAGAAGAATCATGATTGGCAGAAGACAGATAGCAACCAACGAATGGGAACACAAATCACAGATCCACAAAAAAACAAACAACCCAGTGAAGAAATGAGAAAATATGAACAGACACTTCTCAAAGAGGACATCCAGATGGCCAACAGACACATGAAATGATGCTCAGCATCCCTCCTCATCAGGGAAATACAAATCAAAACCACACTGAGATACCACCTCACGCCAGTCAGAGTGGCTAAAATGAGCAAATCAGAGAACTCTAGATGCTGGCGAGGATGTGGAGACACGAGCACCCTCCTACACTGTTGGTGGGAATGTAAACTGGTACAGCCCCTCTGGAAAACAGTGTGGAGGTTCCTCAGGAAACTAACAATAGGACTCCCCTAGGACCCAGCAATAGCACTGCTAGGAATTTACCCAAAGGATACAGAAATACTGATGCATAGGAGCACATGTACCCCAATGTTCATAGCATCACTCTCAACAATAGCTAAAACATGGAAAGAGTCTAAGTGTCCATCAACGGACGAATTGATCAAGAAGATGTGGTTTATCTATACCATGGAATACTACATGGCAATGAGAAACAATGAAATCTGGCCATGTGTAGCAACATGGATGGACCTTGAGGGTGTTATGCTGAGCGAAATAAGTCAGGCAGAGAAGGACAAATATCATATGTTTGCACGTATAGGAGGATTAGGAGGAACTTAACGGAGGAACAAGGGGGAGAAGAAGGGGGAAATGGTGGGGGAAAGGGAGAGAGGCAAACCATGAGAGACTCTTGAATGCTGACAAAAACTGAGGACTGATGGATGTAGGGGGAAGGGGATGATGGGCACGGAGAGGGGCACTTGTGGGGATGAGCACTGGGTGTTATGTGGAAACTAATTTGACAATAAACTATTTGTAAAAAAAAAAAAAAAAGGAAAAAAAATGCATTAAAGACCTAATTATGAGACCAGAAACCATACAAATCCTAGAGGAGTATATAGGCAGTAACCTCTTTGACATTGGCTATAGTAACTTCTTTCTAGATATATCTTCTGTGGCAAGGGAAACAAATGCAAAAATAAACTATTGCGATTACATCAAAGCAAAAACCTTCTGTACAACAACAACAAAATCAACAAAATTGAAACAGAATGGGAGAAAATATTAACAAATGACATATTTGGTTAGTATCCAAAATATATAAAGAACGTATAAAACTCAACACCCAGAAAATGAACAGTCCAATTAAAAAATGGGCAGAACACACCAACAGACATTTTTCCAAAGAAGACATCCAGATGGCCAACAGATACATGAAAAAGGTCTCAACATCACTCACCATCAGGGAAACACAAATCAAAACTACAATGAGATATACCACACACCTCTCAGAATGGCTAAAATAAAAAACACAAGAAATAAGAAGTGCTGGTAAGGATGTGGAGAAAAGGGAACCCTCTTACACTGTTGGTGAGAACCCAAACTGGTGCCGCCATTCTGGAAAACAGTTCAAAGGCTCCTCAAAAGTTAAAAATGGGGGCACCTGGGTGGCTCATTCTGTTAAGCATCTGACTCTTGACTTCGGCTCAGGTCACAATTTTGTGGTTCATGAGTTGAGCCCTGTAATGGGCTCTGTGCTAGTGCTGCTTGGAATTTTCTTCCTTTCCTTCTCTCTCTGCCCTTTCCCTGTTTGCTCTCTCTCGCCCTCTCACCCAAAATAAATAAATAAACTTTTTAAAAACGTTAAAAATAGAAATACCCTATGATCCAGCAATTGCACTACTAGGTATTTTACCCAAAGAACACAAAAATACTAATTCAAAGGGATACATGCACTCCAATGATTATAGCAGCATTATCTACCAGAACCAAATTATGGAAACAGCCCAAGTGTCAACTGATAAATGGATAAAGAAGAAGTGGTATATATGTGTATGTGTGTGTGTGCATATATATATATATATATGCACACACACACATACATACACACAATAGAATATTACTTAGCCATAAAAAAGAATGGAATCCTGGGGTACCTGAATGGCTCAGTCGGTTAAGCATCTCATTCTTGATTTTGGCTCAGGTCATGATTTCAGTTTGTGAGACTGAGGCCCACATTGGGCTCTGCACTAACAGCACGGAGCCTGCTTGGGATTCTCTCTCTCCCTCTCTCTGTCCCTCCCTGCCTGCACATGCTCTCGCGCTCTCTCTGTCTCTCTCTCTCTCTCTTTCAAAATATTAGAATGCTAAAAAAGAAATGAAATCTTGCCATTTGCAATGACATAGATGGAGCTAGAGTCTTATGCAAGGTGAAATAAGTCAGTCAAATAAAGACAAATACCATATGATTTCACTTGTGTGGAATTTAAGAAACAAAACAAATGAGCAAAGGAAGAAAAAAGAGAGAGAGGAAAACCAAGAAACAGACTCTTTTAAAAAATATTTATTCATTTACTTGGGGAGAGAGAGCATAGGGGAGGGGCAGAGAGAGAGAGAGAGAGAGAGAGAGAGACGTCAGAGAGACAGAGAAAGAAGAGGGTGAATCCTAAGTAGGCTCCGCACTGTCAGTGCAGAACCTGATGTGGGGCTTGAACTCACTATGAGATCATGACCTGAGCCAATATCAAGAGTCAGACATTCAACTGACTGAACCACCCAGGTGCCCCCCAAAACAGACTCTTAACTACAGCTAAAAGAAAAAACTGATGGTTATCAGAGGGGAGGAGGTTGGGGGGATGGGTTAAATAGGTGATGGGGATTAAAAAGTGTACTTGTGATGAGCACTGGGTGTTGCATAGAAGTGTTGAATCACCATATTGTATACCAGAAACTAATACTATACTGTATATTAATTAATTGGAATTTAAATGAAAGCTTTTTTTTTTAATATTTTCATTTATTTCTAGTAGAGAGAGAGACACAGTGTGAGCAGGGGAGGGTCAGAGAGAGAGGGAATCACAGACTGAAACAGGCTCCAGGCTCTGAGCTGGCAGTCAGCACAGAGCCCGACGCGGGGTTTGAACCCACGAACCGCGAGATCATGACCTAAGCGAAAGTCGGACGCTTAACCGACTAAGCCACCCAGGCGCCCCTTAAATGAAAGCTTTTAAAAAAAAAACATGTAAAGCAAATTGGACAGTACCTGACACATAGTATGTACTCAATAAACATCAACTCATTATATCTACATCACATTCTTTTCTTAAGTAGTCAATTTCTTTCAAAGTGGTTTTCTATTTTATTTTTTTATTCTAATTCTAGTTAACACACAGTGTTACATTAATTTCAGGTGTACAATATAGTAGCCTAATTCCTCTACTGAGTAATGCATCATAAACATCTCCATACCTCTAAATCTTTTTCTACAAAATGATTCTTAACAGTATGGATGCACCTCATTTAACATGGTGTCCTATTAGAGGACATTTAGGAGAGGTGTAGATTTTAGTTATTAGAAAGTATTACAAGTTGATATGCTTGCACATCTCTTTCATGAATTCCTCAGAAGTAAAGTTGCTGGGATAAAAGGCATATTCACTTTTAAGCCTTTTGATATATTTTAGGTCCCAGGATATATATCACCCACAGTTTCTTATAATATTTTATATTTGACTTATTACGAAAGGGGCCTAAGAGATTGTTCCTGAGCAAAGAATAATAATGAAGTTAGGGTGGTGTGCTCCTTAGCCACTCTGAACAGCAAAATAATGTTGAAATGAAAGTTGTGGGTGACGTGGGTGTCCAATGAAGGTGACATTTGCTGACTACCATACCAGCAACTCCAAGCCCAGGCTGTTTGAGCTATCAGCACTCTTCCGATATAACTAACTCCAGATACAAAAAACATCATCAAGCTGTGGGTGTCAGGAATCCTCAGCCTCAAACTGTTGAATTGGAAAAAGTCAGAGCAGTTGCACTGACACACATTTCACAGGCTTTCTCTCTTAATTTATTCCATTCATGGAGAATTCCTCTTGGCAAGGTGTTATGGCCCTTGTGTCAGCAAAACCTTGTATAATTTAGAAGTATGTTCCTAAAATAGTGAAAGGGCTGAAATGTCTCGGAGGCAGAAAAAAAAATTACCTGAAGAGACTCCATCACAAAGAATATTGCCAGAGGGAGCTAATCACATTGAACCACAGGTGAGGAAGCAGCATAACACGGGTGTCCAGCCCATTGGCCCAACACTTTATGACTGCCTGCTGTTAAAAGAGAGGTTTTAAAAATAAATCATCGGGGGGTGCCTAAGTGGCTCAGTTGGTTAAGCATCCAACTTTGGCTCAGGTCATGATCACGCACTCTGTGAGATCCAGTGCTGCATCGGGCTCTGTGCTGAAAGATCAGAGTCTGGATTCTGCTTCGGATTCTGTCTCCCTCTCTCTCTACCCGTCCCCCACTCATCCTCAGTCTCTCTCCTTCTCTTTCAAAAATAAATAAGCATTTAAAAAATTAATAAAAAATTAATAAATCATCAGTAAATAATATTTAGAGAAAGTGGAATTCATGGATTCAGCGACTCTTACGATTATAGAGATCTCTTAAGGTCATCTATTCTAGCCCAATGGTCACCTGTTGCTTGGATTATATTTACAACTGTCCTGAAAAGTGCCTTTCTGCCTCTGCTTGGACACATCCAATAGCAGAGAACTGCTACTCTCTCCTTAGGACAACTAATATAACTAGAGAGTTCACCCTTAATTAAAATCCTAAAATCCATTAGCCTAAATAAACAAACACATAAGTAAATAAATGTTTTCCAGGCATCAGTGAGTCCTATAGAATGCTGAAATGTTATCTTTACAGCTGACTCCAGAGCTCCTCTTAGGAAGGGAACTAACTTTGTTTAGAAAAATACTCTGATAAGCTATGTGGGGTAAGAAAGATGAAAGGTTATAAGGTACACAGAGAGCAAAACCAAACTGTTGTGTCTTAGAAATTAAGGGAATATTGAAGTGGGATAAGCAGTGAAAAGCTGGAAATGGGAATAAAAAATGAAGAGCAGTTACTGAACAACACATCCAGATGCTGGAGCCTGTAGGGAAAGGTGGACAGTTAGGAACTACCTGTGCCTAAAGTTCTATTAAGAACAAGATTGTGTTTTAAGTTGACTTCATTTCTGCAATACAAACGATTATTGGTATAACACTTTTAGAAAACAATTTAGCAATATGTATCCAATTTGCTTTAGCCTTATAATCCCAATTCTTGACATACATCCTGAAAATTAAATCAAAATTTGATGGCAATGATGAGAAAGAATGAAATCTGCCCGTGTGTAGCAACATGGTTGGAACTTGAGGGTGTTATGCTGAGCAAAATAAGTCAGGCATAGAAGGACAGATACCATATGCTTCCACTTATAGGAAGATTAGGAGAAACTTAACAGAGGACAATGGGGGAGAAGAAGGGGCAAAATAGTTGGGGAGAGGGAGGGAGGCAAACCATGAGAGACTCCTGAATGCTGAGAACAAACTGAGGGCAGATGGGGTGGGAGGGGAAAGGGAGGGGAAGGGTGATGGGCATGGAGGAGGGCACTTATGGGGATGAGCACTGGGTGTTATATGGAAACCAACTTGACAATAAACTATTTAAGAAAAAAAAATTTAAAAATAATTAATCAAATGTGAAAATGCTAAATGAAAAAAAAAGATGTGGTATAGATATGCAATGGAATATTAATCAGCCATTAAAAAAATGAAATCTTTCCATTGACAATGACAAGGATGGAGCTAGAGAGTATGATACTAAGTGAAATAAGTCAGAGAAAGACAAATACCATATAATTTCATATGTGGAATTTAAGAAACAAAACAAATGAGCAAAGTGGGGGGTGGGGGAGAGAGAGAAGCAAACCAACAGACTCTTAACTATAGAGAACAAACTGATAGTTACCAGAGGGGAGGTAGGCAGGGGGATGGGTTAAATAGGTGATGAACATTAAGGAGTGCGCTGGGTGATGTATGTAAGTGTTGAATCACTATACTGTACACCTGAAACTAGTATTACACTGTATGTTAACTAGTTGGAATTTAAATAAAATCTTTTAAAGTGTGAAAATGCAAGAACTTGGAACCAACCCAGATCCTAAAAAAGACACTGCTAAATAGATTATAGCACAGTCCCAAGAATAATTTGCAACTATTAAATATTATGTTAATGATAATATAACATAGGAAAATGTATGACTAGATGTGTTTGATAGAAATAAGAATTATAATTTAATATTAACCTACAAAGGAAACGAATAAAATAACAAAGAACTTCTATGTGTAGAAAATATTTTAAATAAATACCACAAAACTGTTAATAATAGTCATTTCTAAGCATAATTTTCTCCTATTTGTCCAAATTTTTGAAATTTTACATAGCAAACAAGTTTAACACTTAGAATGTAAATTTTTTTAATTTTTTTAATGTTTTATTTATTTTTGAGATAGAGACAGAGCATGAGTGGGGGTGGGGCAGAGAGAGAGAGAGAAACAGAATCTGAAACAGGCTCCAGACTCTGAGTTGTCAGCATAGAGCCTGACACGGGGCTTAAACTCAAAAGAGTGAGATCATGACCTGAGCTGAAGTCAGTCACTTAACTGACTGATCTACCTGGGCACCCATAGAATGTAAAATTTTTTTATGTAATCTACAGTTAAATGTCAATTTTAAATTTCATTTAAGATGTATTTATTGCTATTAATTCTTCAGCACCTATAAAAGAGAAACAGCTTCATGGTTATAGAAAAGAAGTCATCTATCCTTTCTTTATACTCAAGTCTGACTTTGGTCAATTCATGTCAACTTTCTGAAGGTCAGCTGTGGTACAAAAATAAAGATACCTCCCTACTTCTTTCACAGGATTATTAGGGGACACAATACACTAGTGACTATGGAAGCCCTCTGAATTCTACATCCTTAGAAAATTATAAAGAACTCTTACTGTTAGATTAGAATCTACAAGTAGTCACTTCATCTTCCATCTTCCGATCCATTCTTCTTTTGCAAATGGCCACTTCATATAATCTGGGAAAATATACTGTATATAAGTCACATTTCTATATAACGCATATTGGGATAAAATTCATAAAATTCAGTAGATTACTTTGAAACAAAATAAACAAAAGGTCCTGAAACCATTGGTGCCATAATTCTCTTTTCATGTGTGGCATGTGTGTGTGATGGGAATGTGTGAGTGTGTTATGAGTGTTTTGTGCATTTGTATGGTGAAGTATGTGTTTGCAAATGTAGGTCACTGAAGAGACCTAGGGAGTCAGAGGTGAATTTAGAATTGCTACTTCCTTATAAAGAGATTTACTTTGTTTTCTTTTGCTTTATTTTGCCTGACTATCCACAGCAAGTCTAGATATTAAAAAAGAAACTTTCAGGATCAAAGATTACAGATTCAAGTTCTGGGCTTACGAACCTATCACATCCTAAAGGAGATCATTCACTAGAACCTGACTGCAATACTTAAAGCAGAATTCAAAATAAGTCCATCTTGAGTTCCTTCCAAAAGTTAGGGGAGGAATCACTAAAAGACTCACTTACAAGGCAGTTTCCTCTCTTCCTCCTGCAAAACAAACAAAAAAACAGAAGTACAGCGGGAAGAACATGAGACTTTAGTTAGATGCTCAAAGTTAAATTCCTACTCACACTAATAAGGCCATCTTTACCCACCAGCTCAGCACAGTGCTACTTCCTTCCTCTCTGCCCTGCTACTTTCCCCTAATTCCTAGGGAAAACCTCTCTCATTGGAATCCATCCCAGTTCATCACCAGTTCTTATGAATGGATTCCTGTGCCTTTCATTTCTTACATTTCTTATATCCCTTCCCACCCCAGGCCTATGCCCTTCAAGTGAGATCAAATTCCCAGCCTGGCTCATCTTCCAGTGATTACCCAGGGCACGTCGGAGACTGGAGACAAGGAAGCCAGGAGAACATTTTCAAGTTATTGCACCTCTCTTGGCAAGCGTTTCAAGGCTACTGGACTAAATGATCTCTAGTGTTCATTCTTGATCTAATATTCTACAGTTCCATCACAATGTGAAAATTACAATAACAAATATAATAATTAACTCTGAAAATTTGTATAATGGGCCGGTTACCAGTGCATCTTTATTTACATCATCTCCGTGGCCCACCCAATGGATAGAGAAACCAGGTGGTATCATCTCCACT
This sequence comes from Proteles cristata cristata, assembly GCA_017311185.1. Classification (NCBI taxonomy): domain Eukaryota; kingdom Metazoa; phylum Chordata; class Mammalia; order Carnivora; family Hyaenidae; genus Proteles; species Proteles cristata. Next base: position 471,751 of record JAESUZ010004879.1, read on the forward strand.
CTGGAGATACATTTTGAAAATTACATGATTTACCCTTCTAGGATTACAGGACTCACACCCATATCTTCAGACTCTAATTTCTAAGTTCTTTAATCCATACAATGATAAGGCATAGAAAAATCCTGTTGCTATCTATTCAGAGAGGAAACAAGAATTTGAGCAGTTGTGGGAATTCCAAAATTTCAAATAAAAGTAATGAGGCTTTTTCAGACTAGATTCAAATCCTTTAGGACACAACAAGGCATTCATTTCAGTTCTTGTGAAGCAAAGCACATTTCCTACCCAGAAGAGAAAATGGTAAGATTTTAAACATTCTTACCAAGTTCAAGGGGACTAGAATTTAGCACATACCATAGTTTATCCAAAAGCATCATGAGCCTCACTCTTCTATAATTGTACAAACCCTTACATTGTCTTTTTTTTAATGTTTATTTATAGAGAGAAGGAAAGAAAGAGAGAGAATGCAAGCAGGGGAAGGGCAGAGAAAGAAAGACAGAGAGAATCCTAAGCAGGCTCCACACTGTCAGAGCAGAGCCTGATGTGGGGCTTGATCCCATAAACTGTGAGATCATGACCTGAGCTGAAATCAAGAGTCAGACGCTTAACTGACTGAGCCACCCAGCCTTTGATTGTCTTTGATCATGTATTGGTTTTCCAAAGTTACTATATAAGAAATTATCACAAACGTAGTGGCTTAAAACAACACAAATTTATTGTTTCACAATTCTATAGGTCAGAAGTCTAACACGGATCTCACTGGGCTAAAGTAAGGTGTTGGGAAGGCTGGTTCCTTCTAGAGCCTCCAGGAGAGAATCTGTTTCCTTGCCTGTTCTAGCTTCTAGAAGCTTCCTGCATTGCGTGGTTAGTGGCTCCTCTCTTTATCTTCAAATCCAGTAAGGTAGTATGTCTCTGACCCTGCTTCTGTTTTCCCATCTGTTTCTCTGACCACAGAAGGATAAGTGTCTTTTTATTTTTATTTATTTTTTTATTTTTTAGAGAGAGAGAGCACAAGTGGAAAAGAGGGAGAGGGGGAGAAAGAGGGAAAGAAGCTCCAGCAGGCTCCACACTCAGTGCGGAGCCCAACATGAGGCTCAATCTCATGACCCTGGGATGACCTGAACCGAATCAAGAGTTGGACACTTAACTGACTAAGCCACTCAAATGCCCCAATAAGGGTCCTTTTAAAGCCTCATATGATTAGACTAGACCCACTCAGATGATCCAGGTAATCTCCCCATCTCAAAGTCCTCAATCATACTTGCAAAGCCCCTTTTCCCATGAAAGGTTAACACAGTCCCAGGTTCCAAGGATTAGGATGTGGATGTTTGGAGGGCCGTTATTCTGCCTACCACAATGATTATTTTTCATTAGTTTATTCAAAAAATAATAGACGGGGCGCCTGGGTGGCGTAGTCGGTTAAGCGTCCGACTTTCGCTTGGGTCATGATCTCGCGGTTCGTGGGTTCGAGCCCCGCGTCGGGCTCTGTGCTGACTGCCAGCTCGGAGCCTGGAGCCTGTTTCAGTCTGTGACTCCCTCTCTCTCTGACCCTCCCCTGCTCACACTGTCTCTCTCTATCTCTCCTAGAAATAAATAAAAAATAAAAAAAAATTAAAAAAAAATAATAGACAAAATGTATCAATGTACCCTCTATATGTTAAATGACTGATGTAGGAACTTTATACACATTCCAACAAATATTTATAAAAATATGTCAAGGTTGGTATCACTATCCCCTCTGACAGTGAAAATGAGACTCACTGGTTAAGTAACTCTACAAGGTCGCTTAGCTAGTCAGAGACAGAGCAGGCTTCTAAACCACCATAAAACAAACAACAGTGCAGAGGAGAAGCCGTCACTTTTCATGAGAGCACTGATTCCCAGGCATAAAGCTGTCATGTGGCCAAGCTCAGCTGGAAGGCTCACAGGCACCCCTCCCTATGCACAGAGCCTTGGTGTGCAGTCTGAGGTTCCTTTGCTGCAGCCTATTCCATCCACAGCAAAAGGGAAATCTAGAAGAAAAGCAAAAGCTTCCTAAGAGAAAAAGTCTTCTAAAACCTCTGCAGACTCTTGAGATTTTGGGTAACACATGGCAAATGTGACAGGTTTCCTGGGCGTCTGCTAGTACTTGGCATCATCAGACTCCACAGTCAATTTCAAAATTGTCATTTTAGGCCCACTGAGGATTTAAATAGCACCTCCTAACAGCCGCGCCTGTTTTGTAGCTTTCTCTTTCTATTAAGAGCATGTGAGGGCTCAGAGACTATTGAAAATAAATGTCACAAAGTAAATGCTTTTATACATTTGTTTGTTTAAATTGCTTTGAGGGCACGGAGAATGAAAGCACATGATTCAAAATGAGACACTCCAGAACAATGATGCCATATCTCAAAGCACCCAAAATATCAACTGCTACCCAAAACAAGATGCTGAGATAGAAATGCACATGTCACATTAATGCAAAGGCCAAAAAGTGAGAGAATAAAAACAAAATTTCAAAACACTATTGCTTATTAAACACCTGCTTTTTGCCAGAAGTTTTTGAAAATTAATCTCCTTTAATCCATACAATACTTATAAGTAACCTAATTTCACTGGTGAAGACAGAGCCTTAGAGAGGTCCAAGAAACAGATCCAAGGTCACCCTGCTGGGTGCCAATGAGGCTGGGGCTATCTGGCATAAAAAGAATCTATTTCATCACATACTCAACCAAGCAGGCTAGGCTCAGGGTATCAGGCAAGAGTCAGCCCTAACTCACCAGAAGGCAGACTGACTTGGCAAATAATATTTATTTGCTTCTGTGCTATGTAGGAGACAAGAAGAAGCATTAAAGCTGAAGATAAAAGACAGGCAGGTGCAGCTGATTTAGTTCCAGCCATCATATTCTCAATGTTCCTAACAGGAGTGGTGATAGTAACACCTCGTAATTACACAACACCCTCCTCAGGGAAGCTCAGAGCTCTTTAAAGACACATCCACATTTGTCTTCCCAACAGCTCTGGAATGGAGAAGACAGCACAATCACTTTCCTTTTACAGAGGGAGAAGCTGGTGCATTTGCCCAAGGTCATAGTGGGACACAGAGGCTTAGAGATGATAGCCTTGGGACTCTTATCCAGATGGTTTACCACCAGCTATGGGAAAGCAAATTCAACACCCTGGGCTCAGAGACTCATGGGTGAAACATCCATTTAGTCAGCCATGCTATGCCCCCTGTCAAAATCTTTGTCAAAATGACCCATACCATGAGAAACATGTGACAGGAAGGCCCTCTATTTCCTTCATACTTTGAGATATTCACTCCTCGTGGAGGGGGGATCTTTCTTTGGTTAAACAGCACATGTACATTATTGAAAAAGGATCAGTCTCAACCAGATTTCTCTGGTTTGTCTGTCAAATTGATAGTCTACTCCAAAGAAACTCAAATTCTGGAGCCAGGAGAATCCCTGATCCTCTCCCAGAATGGAACCTAGAATTAGAATTTCTGGCCTTGACTACAAGGCGCATCAACTGAAGAGAGTAGGACCCAAGGGATGGTAAAAAGAAAATAAATGAGGGATGAGGGAGACCGTGCAGAGAAGGGACCCACAAGTGGAGTATCCACTGTAGGACTATCCCCAAGGTGAACTGTACAGAGGGTAAAGTGTTGTTTAGCACAAGCTCTGTACATCCTTAGTGTCTGCAACTGGGTATTGGTATGACTATAGTTTTTATGAGGACTCTACTTGTGCATTCTTCCAGATGTTTCAGGGCTTAGTAACAAGCATATGCAAGATTCAGAATGTGTCTCCTACAGCACAATACTTCACAGCATAAAAACACGTAGAACACTATAGGTCTTAAGCAAAAGTGTGAGTCATTCTAATTACCAGAGTTAATAAAAGGTTCTATTGTACTAACATTAAAAAAAAGATTTCATAACTTAAAATATTCTCAAGGCACAAGGCTTAGCACTTGAGACTCAGAATACCAGCTTCCTCAGTTGTGATCTTGGGCCAAACACCGAGATATCTGCACTCCTAGAAAAGTAGTTGAGGGACCTCCTTCCTTAAGGCAGAGACTTTATCATCATGAAAATTTTGAGAGCTATAACCTGATTTTTAATGCCATATGATTTAAATGCTATGATTTAAATGCTGTAGTCTCAAATGTGAATTCAATGAAAATACTATGTAACTTTGCTTACTGTTCCTAGATTTGAAGCACAAGATCAGAAGCTTTTATATTAAAACAATAAGTTTTGCCTACCCCACCCATTCTCAATTGCTGATGAATAAAAACCAAAAGGAAATAGGGGAATCTAGCTGACTCAATCATTAGAGCATAGAACTTTTGATCTCAGGGTCATGAGTTCAAGTCCCAAATTAAGCATAAAGCTTACTTAAAAGGGAGGGTAGAGGGATAGAAAAAAAGGGACGGGGGAAGTAATCTGAATAAAGAGAAATCAAGAAAGAAGATTCAAGAAGTCTGCTACACAGACAATAGATGAAGACAAAATAAAGAATAAGAGCACAATCTGTCTGGGAAGAAAGTGACCAGAACCCAAGGAAAAAGTCACAAACAGCCACCCCACCCCAGCTCAGAGCTACAGGGTTTGGAAGCAAGAGTTGGCTATGGAGTAGTAGCTGTGAGGCAAATTCACAGTCTCCTAGGCAATCTCAATTATAACTATAAATACATATATCATTAATAAAACATTAGAAAAATCAAGTCTGTCAGGATATTTAAAGACTAATACATCATGACAAAGTAGGATTTATTCCAGGAATGAATGCAATTATGGGCCAATATTAGGAAATCTATAATTCATCATATTAGTAGGTCAAAGGAGAAAAGCTATCTGATTGCTTCAATAGATATTTTTTAAAAGCAATTGATAGATTTTTAAATCTATGACCTAGAAATGGAAACAGAATTAAAGATAATTTATTAATTGATATAGAATACATATGATTCAATTAATGTGCAACATAATATTTAAATATAAAACATTATGGAGATTTCTACTAACAGAAGGAATAAGACAAAAATGACCATTATCAAAACTAATATTTTAATATCCTTCTGGTAGTTCTAGTCAATTAAATAAGACCAATAGAGACAGAAAGAAGTATAAATATTAGGACAGGGAGGAAATTTTATCTCTGCCTGCATATAATATCTATATGAAAATATATAATATCTATATGAAATATATCCAAGACAATCAATTGAAATAAATACTGAAGCTAATAGGAGAGTTCATTGATACAGCTACATAAATAACAAATATATATCTAAAATGATAAACTTTGCATATGCCAGTTATATCTATTTTCTCCTCAATTAAAACCCACTCGTGTTGAGAAAAACCAAAGAATATGAGGGTAAAAGAAAACTAGACACATGAAGATTTCAGGAAATGTAAAGATACAAAGAGCACTAGTTCTCTATCATATAACTTCCCAAATGACAATGAGATTGTGAGAAGAGGTAAGAAACATTTTAAGAATTAATACAAGTAGTTACATACAAATGGAAACCAGCAGTATTCCTTTCTCTCTTTGTCAAAATATTCTAAAGTTTCATAACAAATTGAGTTTTTACAATGGTGTCTCATATCCATGCACCAACCCACTGACAAGACCACAACTATATTTAAATTTGAGGTTACAGAAGTCACTTCTAAATCATATTCCAGACCCCAACTCACAAACAGGTAACCTCACTACCAGTGGGCTCCTCTTATCTATATAGCAATGGTTGTCCTCCTCTCTCCCTAAACCTCTGGGTTTATTTCTTCACTTACTTTTCAAACCCCAGCCCCTCATCAATCCATGAACAAGGAAAACTGTGTCTTAATACTTTTACTTGGGAATTAAAAACCTGCTACCACTTGAGGTCTGCTCTGTGCATTCATTCTTTCATACATTTATCCAACAAACATCTATTCAGTGCCAACTATAGACTGGTTGCTAGTGGTTTAAGATGAGTAAATTAGATACAGTAAGGGCCTCACAGTGCTTATAGTCTAGTGGGGGATTCAAACAAATTGAGAGGCAATCACAATAGCATCAGTAAATGTGTGTTAGGGGAAGCAAAGGTGCTGATGTAACAAAAAATAGGGTCATCCAGCCCTGCTGGGAAGGTGCCCTAAAGTATGAATAAGAGCTGAAAGGCAAAGCATAAGGTGAGGGTGGAAAGAGGAAAGAGCACATTTCATTTTACTCATTTCTGGCATAAAAGACAGCCACACATTCAATTAACATTCTCAGACCCACTAGGCGAGCTTCTAGGAGCTGGAACAGTTTTAGCTGGTACGGACACCATGTTACATGCTGTATTTTATAGCTCCTTGGTGATGTCTGACAGCACTCTAAATAATCCTTTTAGAACTAACAGAAGTTTCAAGTGGATAGGATGAATTCTGAACAGAGTGTTTTTAAGAGCCTCTTTATCCTTTGGGGCTAAAACCCCTTTCAAGGACTGCTTGAGCAATCCTAACTGTTAGATGAAAACCCACATGGTTACCAAGGATGAGAAAGGCATATGAAGAAAATACTGTTTTGGTCTTCAGTAAATGTTTGAACTCTGCTGGGTCTGACAGCAAAGCCCCAAGGACAAAGATGAATTTTATGATGTAGGCTTTTCCCATCAGGGCTCATGACTGGCTAAGTTTTTAGGACTCAAGTGAGGGTCTGCTACCATGGTCAGCATTTAAAGTATGTAGACTAGAAAAGTGCAGCTTTATAGATTTGGAAAATCTTACTTACTTTTGTCCAGGAGAGTCAGAACCTTAAAAAGCATATATTTTTGTTAATCTCCCAAAATCCAGTACTTCTGCCCAACTCTAGTTGCTCCTCAGCTACTACCAACACCACTTTACTAGTATATTGCTACTAGCCCTCTCACATATTGTTTACATTTAAATAGGAAAGACATGTTTATCATTAATTACTATGACACTTTCCTAATCTTAAATATTTACATATATTGTGTTTATCCTAAAAGAGAACTCTAACATTCATTCATATAAATTATTGTAAATTGGTTTGAAAACTAATTTTTTTATTAAACAAAGTATATTTATTGCTTAAAATGTGACCCCTTGGAATTATTGACCTCTAAGAATAACAAATTTTTATAAATTTTATGACAAGGAAAACATAATTACTTTCCCTCTAAAATCAGGGGTTAAATGATGATGTATGTTTTCTTTTTAAATGTTTGTTTATTTTTGAGACAGAGAGAGACAGAGCTTGAGGTGGGGAGGGGCAGAGAGAGAGACACAGAAAAAGAAGCAGACTCCAGGCTCTGAGCTGTCAGCACAAGCCCAACACGGGGCTCAAACCCACAAACCATGAGATCATGACCTGAGACAAAGTCAGACGCTAACTGACTGAGCCACCCAGGCGCCCCTGATGATGTCTGTTTTTAACCCCATCCAATAACATTATAGTAGAGGTTCTAAGCAAAAAAGTGTCATTATCCAAAGACAATATTATTGCCTATGTAGGAAATCCTAATGTATCTACAAAAAAAGAAGAAAGAAAGAAAAAAGAAGGTGAGAGCTACTACTAAGTGAATTTATCAAGATCAGTATACAAAAACCAACTTCATGTATGTATATATAAAATACTTAGGATAAATCTGATGGAAGATGTACAAGACTTAAATACTGAAAACTACAAACTACTACTAAAAACTAAAAAATACATAAGTAAATAGACATAGATCAAACAACTCAATATTGTTAAGATGTTGATTCTCTTCAAATTGATCTGTAGATGTAATACAATGCAAATCAAAATTTCAGGAGGCTTGTTTGTAGAACCTGACAAGCCAATTACATAATTCATATGGAAATGCAAATAGCCTATAAGAGCCAAAACAAATTTTTAAAATAACAAAGTTAGAGGACTTAACATTACTGACTTCAGGACTTAGTAACAATCAATAAAACTAATAGGCAACTAACAGAATGGGAAAAAATAGTTGCAAATGACATATCAGATAAAGGGCTAGTATCCAAAATCTATAAGAAACTAACCAAACTCCACATCCAAAAAACAAACAACCCAGTGAAGAAATGGGCAGAAGACATGAACAGACACTTCTCCAAAGAGGACATCCAGATGGCCAACAGACACATGAAACGATGCTCAGCGTCCCTCATCATCAGGGAAATGCAGATCAAAATCACACTGAGATACCACCTCATGCTGGTCAGAGTGGCTAAAATGAACAAATCAGAGGACTCTAGATGCTGGTGAGGATATGGAGAAACGGGCACCCTCCTACACCATTGGTGGGAATGTAAACTGGTACAGCCCCTATGGAAAACAGTGTGGAGGTTCCTCAGAAAATTAACAATAGAACTCCCCTATGACCCAGCAATAGCATTGCTAGGAATTTCCCCAAAGGATACAGAAATACTGATGCATAGGGGCACATGGACTCCAATGTTCATAGCAGCATTCTCAACAATAGCCAAAAGGTCCATCAACTGATGAATGGATCAAAAAGATGTGATTTATCTATACAATGGAATACTACATGGCAATGTATATTGCCACATGGATGGATCTTGAGGGTGTTATGCTGAGCGAAATAAGTCAGGCAGAGAAGGACAGCTACCATATGTTTACACACACAGGAGGATTAGGAGGAACTTAACAGAGGATCGTGGGGGAGAAGAAGCAGGGAAATAGTGGGGGTGAGGGAGGGAGGAAAACCATGAGAGACTCTTGAATGCCGATAACAAACTGAGGACTGATAGGTATAGGGGGGAGGAGGCGGTGATGGACATGGAGGAGGGCACTTGTGGGGATGAGCACTGGGTGTTGTATGGAAACCAAGTTGACAATAAACTATTTAAAAAATAAATAAATTAAAAAAAATAAAAATAAAAGATGCGGTGCATACACACACACACACACACACACACACACACACACACACACACACACACTGGAATATTACTCAGCCATCAAAAAAAATAAAACGTCTCCATTTGCAATAATGTGGATGGAGGTACAATGTCCGTATAAGACAAGAATCCATATAAGAGCAGTCAGACAGGGAATTAAACTGGTGAACAAATTAGACCAGAGTTTCTCCAAACCCAAAGACATTAAACACAGTGAAAGGTGGAAAAGAGGTGTCAGGCTAAAAGCATGGGTAGTAGGTGAAGATCTACATTCTCAACAGTGAGGTTCCCGTCCAGTTTCCTTGCAGTGCTTAAATCCAAGAGTACTGGAAGCCAAGCACATAAACCTCAAGCTCGAGGCAGAAATATGTACAGCCCTGAACAATCCCAAGTCAAAACACAAGAGACTGACGGGGTCCCTGGGTGGTTCAGTCGGTTGAGCATCCACCTTTGGCTCAGGTCATTATCTCATGGATTGTGGGTTCGAGCTCCGCATCGGGCTCTGTGCTGACAGCTCAGAGCATGGAGCCTGTCTTCGGATTCTGTGTCTCCCTCTATCTCTGACCCTCCCCTGCTCATGCTGTCTCTCTTTCTCTCAAAAGTAAATAAAAACATCAACACGGGCGCCTGGGTGGCTTAGTCGGTTACGCATCTGACTTTCGCTTAGGTCATGATCTCGCAGTTCGTGGGTTCGAGCCCCACGTCGGGCTCTGTGCTGACTGGCAGCTCAGAGCCTGGAGCCTGTTTCAGTCTGTGACTCCCTCTCTGACCCTCCCCTGCTCACGCTATCTCTCTCTCTCTCTCTCTCCTAGAAATAAATAAAACATTTAAAAATTTTTTAAAAAATCAACAAAAAAACACATATGACATATGGGGATTCCCAACAAAAGGAAGGTTCCAACCAACAATTCTGCACAGAAATCTGTGCAGAAGTGACTTCTAAGAGCCGATAAATACCTATACACGTGATTTCTTAAAGAATCTTAGGATTTTACAAGGTGTCCATAAGGCCTCTGTGAAAGATTGTCATTCAAACAATAATAATAAACATCAGTCATGAATTTCACATGCCTTGTGATGAAATGGACAGTGACCCAACAGGCCTACTAGCAATTTAGTAAGAGATATTCGGCAGTGCACTTTAGGATAATGTTTACTGCCTAAGACCATTCTCGGTTTTTGACATAAAATAGAGGAGGCTGTTGATAATTGATGACTGCTACATGGCAGGGAGGTAGGCTATGATAGGCTGATGACCTCAGTCTCCATCCCATATTACTTCATCCAACCTGTATTTATGGGCTGCTTGTGTGAGTAAATAAGTTCTGCTGGCACAATTTTAAAACCTGGAGAAAAATTTTCATTCTAAAGAATGAATTTTTATGTGCCGTGATTTAATCGCCTGCATGCCATTTTGATATTATTTTAACATTGCAAATGTGAGCTGTAGAAGTTAAAAGTAAATTGCATTATGAAACTTTTCATTTTTTTGTGATATTCTGTGTAGTTATATGTTAGGTCTTTCTGTTTTGTATTTTACTAGCATTATATTTTATAAACATGTCTGATGGCCCAAAATGGTTACTTTTAAAGATAAGGTATGAGTTAGAAAAGGAAAATTCTAAACCTAAGCCAATGAACAATTCCAATAAGGTCTGGGATGAAGAATTACAACCTTGAGTCATTCACTGCACTTGTGCAACAGGTGATCAAAATAAAAGTCCAATCAATCACAGAAGGACAGTGAATACTGCAGTGTTCAACTTTCAACATGTCTGAGCAAACTCTTATTTAGCAATCAAGAGAAATCATCTCATCTTGATTGAAAATTACATACACATGTGCTTATCTCAAATCTGACCTAGGCTTACAGATGTGTGCAGGTAAAAAGAAGCATAGGTTTCAAAATGATGACATATATATCACTTTTTATGGTTAGTTTTAAAAATAATACTCTATGTCTATATATTCCTATAAGAGCAATGAAAAAGCCAACACGCATTTATAATACTTTGCAATTGCTAAAGTGAAAATTAATCCTGGGCATGAATGTAGTAAGAAAATATTTCTTCAAAGTCTTGTATAAAATTATATCTTACAGTCCACTTTATTCATATTGCTTTTGCTTATGGTTGTAATAGCATTACTATTTAACACTGTCAATAAATTTTCATGTTATAAATTACATTAATTAAAATCTATTTATAATCTGTTCTTAAATCTACCATGCTCATATTTAGAAAAATCAAATCCCATGTTGGCTTAAACCAGGCATTGAAAAAAAAATTATTATGTTTGTGTTATGAGTTCTTAAAATTTATTTAAAAATATAGTAAGATTAATTTCAACAAGGCTAAGTTCAGCCTAACTATTTGGCTGTTTCAAGAAAGGTTGGATAAATAGTCATTTTTTTTTTTATTTAAAGTAGGGGGGAGCTACTCTTGCAAACATATTACACCACATATCAACTCATTTCATATAGTAGAAATTTATAATAAAACAGGCTACTTGGATGAGGTTTTAAAAATCAAGTAGGAAATGTTCAAAGAAAAGTATCTGAAATTACCACAAACTATATTACTGACCTACATTACAGTTGATATCCTATCTGGAAAATGAGAACTGCTCACAGAGAATAAGCTAATCTGTTGCACAAAATAAGTAGACTTACAGAAAATATTATTCTCTACTCAAAAGAACACTGGAAATTGTTATTAAATTATTACATCTAAAACTTAGTGGTCATGTATTATATCTTGAGCGAAAGATGCACTAATTTTATGCATAAGTTCCCTGAGAACTGAAAATTATCTCAAAGGTTCCACCAGAGAAAAAAAGATTGCAAAAGGTTGTTCTCACACAACAGAAAAGATCACAAGCTGATTTTAAAAACTTGGAAGAAACATAAACATTTCAGGATCCATAAATACCTTTGGAAATAAATTATAACTAATATCCTAAAGTATATTTGAGAGGTTAAATTATTACATCCATGAACAGGATGATGTAAGCACAAAAAAAAAAAAAAAGAACAGGCAGAGAACTAAAAAGAACTCTAAAAACTTGAAACTATGATAGCAGAAATGAAAAATGAAATGGAAATTTGGAAAGTGAAGTTAAGAAGATCTCCCAGAAAGTAGTGGGGGAGGAGGAAATGGGTATCAGGGGGAAAAAATAAGGAAAATATTATTCTAGAAAGTACAACCTTTGACATTGTTCCAGGGAGGAAGGAAACATAAAAAAATTAAGAACAGGAAATTATCAAATAAATAATATGAGAAAATTTCTAATAGTGAATGAACCCACCCAAGTTCTCAACACAGTAAATGAAACAGACCCAAACCAAAGCACACTGTTCCAAAAGTTTAGAACGCTGACTAGAGAAAAAATAGGTCACATGCAAAACCTCAACAATCAACATACATTCTCCTGTAAGTGCAAACATATGATATTTGTCCTTCTCTGCCTGACTTATTTCGCTCAGCATAACACCCTCAAGGTCCATCCAGGTTGCTACACATGGCCAGATTTCATTGTTTCTCATTGCCATGTAGTATTCCATGGTATAGATAAACCACATCTTCTTGATCCATTCGTCCATTGATGGACACTTAGCCTCTTTCAATGCACGTATGGGAGGATCAGGAGGAACTTAACTGAAGACCATGGGGGAGAATAAGGGGAGAAGTGGTGGGGGAAAGGGAGAGAGGCAAACCATGAGAGACTCTTGAATGCTGACAAAAACTGAGGACTGATGGATGTGGGAGGAGGGGGGATGGGCATGGAGGAGGGCAGTTGTGGGGATGAGCACTGGGTGTTATATGGAAACCAATTTGACAATAAACTATTTGTAAACAAACAAACAAACAAACATGCATTCTCTAGAGCAATACTGGCAACCAGGCATTTATGAAGCAGTGCCTTCCAAATTCTGAGGGAGTTATTTCCAAATTAAAATTCTGTATTTTACTACCATTGAAGTGTGATGGTAGCATATAAGCATTTCTTTTTTTTTTTTTTTAAATACTTTTATTTATTTCTAGGAGAGAGAGAGAGAGAGACAGCATGAGCAGGGGAGGGTCAGAGAGATGGAGTCACAGACTGAAACAGGCTCCAGGCTCTGAGCTGGCAGTCAGCACAGAGCCCGACGCGGGGCTCGAACCCACGAACCGCGAGATCATGACCTAAGCGAAAGTCGGACGCTTAACCGACTAAGCCACCCAGGCGCCCCGCATATAAGCATTTCTAAATATGCAAAAAGATACCTTCTTTCCAAATATTTGAAGTTACCTTCTAATCAATTTTTCTCAAGAAGTTACTGGTGAGATTATTCCAAGAAATCAAGGAAGTTGTCCCAAAAATAAGAATACAAAGAATATAGAAAATAGGGACTATAATACAATGACAAAGAAACGTCCCACATTGAGATCTGTCTACTGCCTAAAGCCTGTTTCAAGATTACTAGGGTCTCCAAGAAAGGAGAAAGGGATGGAGACTAGGAAAATTATGGGAATTCAAGACCTAATACTAACTTGTATTTTCTCAACTCATTTTCTTAGGATAATTTTAAAGGTTGAGGCATGGTTTCTCTTTATCATATGCAATGCTGAGACATTCATGGATTTCACTCTCAAATGGGTGATTTTTAGAGTGCATAATCAAATGTGTTCTTTCAACATTTAAGAAAACAATATATTTCAAGGACTTCAATAATTTCAACTCAATAGAATGTTCAATGTTCAAGAAAATGTAAATAGTTGAGTCATATTCCTTATGAAGCAAATAATTTTTCAAGCATTCAGTATTTCTGGAGATTTCAGTCTGAACCTCCTGGCTGATTTCAACTCACATAAAGGTCTTATTTGAGCACTGCTCTAAATTTTTCTTTTAATTTGAATTCTAAGTGAACATTCCAATTAGCCACAAGCCACACAACCACTCTGTTGTGTTAAACAAAATCTATTATGCTGGATAACACTGCCTCAGCCCTATACGCATTTGAGTTGTTGAACCTTGGCTTAAACAAAACAAAAAGCTATGAGGTTACAAATGCATCCCATCTTTTATAGTGATTCCATGGGGACTGAAACTAGAGTGTGACTGGATAGACAAAGATAACTGAAAGCTACACTCTGGATAAGCTGTTCAAAATTAGCATAAGCAATGAATATTTATACTCAAGGAGTCCTGGTTAGGAACTAGGGAACAAGAAAAATCCTAACAGTATGACCCCAAGTTCAAGATACAGAAAACACTAATCATGGTTGTAACTCTGTCTTATCTGCTCAAGTCATCTGCACTTATTGCTTCAACATCTCTGTCTGGGAAGCAGAGATAAGGCTTACATTCATCTTAGTGGAATTAGGAAAGCTCAGTTTGGAAGAGTATGGGAAACTTTCTTGAAAAGGATACATGAACACTCTTATTACATATTATAGTCCTAGTACTAAAGTATTTAGGAAATCCAATTAAGTATTAAGGCTCTGCTATAGAAAATCCATTTCTCTTTTCTTAATCAAAGGACAATTTTCAAAGGAAAACTACTTTCGTCCCTAAATAATCCTTCTGCGTCCCTCTGTTTCCAAGTTGTCAGGTCTCAGCAGCTTTCAATGTGAGCTCCTCTAAGGGTAAGAACTAGAGATAGAGGCATTCTGTAGAGCTTCTCAGAGGCCAGAGATGACAATAAGAATTCTTAAAGAATGCCTTTCTCAAAAATACACTGAGGGCAATAGAGCCACAAACCCACAAAATAGAACATTTTTAAATGTATGAAGGAGTGAAAGAAATTTTATACTTTGTAACTACCTGCCAACTATCTCCTTTTCCTCCCTCATGTTGCCATAGCAACAAAGTGACTTATCTACCAGTAAATAGATAGATGAAAAAAATACCACCAGGAAACTATTTACTTCATAGATGTTTGGGCCCTTACCCCATTGGCTATGTTGGCAGCACTGGGCACTTCTTGACACAGATTCTGCTTCACTAAATCCCACGCAGTTCCAGAATATCGGGATGTCAGGGAGCTAAAGCCACTTCCTGTCATATGCATTTTTCATGACTTTTCATACTGTCTCAGATGAGGAGGTTCTGGGGGAAAAAAACAATTGGAAAAGATATTTACTTTGCTCAAAGGCTTTCAACATACGTAATTATTGGTCAAACAATGTTGGAACCATCAACCTTTCTCAATCCCATATTAAATATCAGGCTAATAAAATTCATAGAAAAATATAAAAACAGACACAGAAATCAAAATTCTTGGAATTTTTTTTCAATTTAATTCAAATATACTAATGGATAAAAACCTTAGGACTCCCATTTTAAAAGTTGTCCTAAATTAAGAATGTAGAGAAACTGTACATTTCTGGTGGAAGAATCACAAAATTGAAATGTAAAATGGAACAGCCACTTTGGAAAAGAGTTTGGTAGCTTTCTAAAGGTTACACATAGAACTACAATCTGACCCAGCAATTCTACACCTAAGTATACACACAAAAGAAGTGGAAAGGTATGTCCACAAAAAAACATGTATATGAATATTCATAGCAGCATTATTCATAAACGACAAATAGAAATAATCAAATGTCAATTAACCGATGAATGGATAAACAAAATGTGGTATGCACACAGTTGTATACTATTCAATAACAAAGAAGAATAAAATACTGATATATGCTACAATCTGGATGAACCTTGAAAACATTATGTTCCATGAAAGAAATCCCATGCAGAAGAACACATATTGTATCATTCCATTTGTTTGAAATGTCCAGAATAGCCAAATCTATAGAGACATAAAGTAGACTAATATGATTGCCTAGGGATGGAGATGGAGACCAAAATTGGTGGAGGAGGGGCATTCTTTGGGAGGTGATGAAATGTTCTTAAATGAATTGCAGTGATGGCTGCATAACTGTGAATACACTAAAAACCATTTTAATTTACATTATACATTTTATTTGGGTGAACTGAATGGTATGTGAATCACATCTTAATAAAGCTGCTACAAAAAAAAAATTTTTTTTTATTTTAAAAAAGCTGCCCTAAAGAAGGCTAGGATGAATCCCAATTTAACCACAGGTCAAGTTATGAAACTGATTCAGTGGGAGGAGAGAATATTTTGTCTCTGTAGAGTAAGTCTTTCAACAAGTCTTTTTTTTTTTTTTTTAGAAAGTGTGAGCAGGGGAGGGGCAGCGAGAGGGGGGGACAGGGGATCCAAAGAGAGCCCCATGCTGACAGCAGCGAGCCTGATGTGGGGCTCTAACTCACAAACTATGAGATCATGACCAGAACTGAAGTCCAATGCTCAACTAACTGAGCCACCCAGGCGCCCCTCCATCAGTCTTTCAACTTACCTCTAGTTAAGGAGAGAATTCTAAGAAAGGAGTTTAATGTCAGAATATCTAGAATTTGTAATAAAATATGTTCGAACTTTCCAGTGAATGCAGAAAGAATTTAGATAAAAACATAACTAGTTTTTTATTAATTGCTTCATTCTGGGGGGGGGGAAATCTTTTTTTTCCAAGTATTTACAAAATTAGTAGTTGAATTTGAAGCCACAGATTCCTTGTTCTCTTTTTTCACTTGCACCAATACAGAATATGAGTTCATGAGTCACATTTACTGATTAATAGAGCAATGAATTTTCTCTTCAACTACAGATCATGGCACTTTTATAAGCCTACAGCAAAAGGAATCCTCCCACATAGAGAAATCACAAAGCAGAAGGCTGACAGGTTCTGCCCCAGTGTTCCTGAGCAGGGAGCTTTCCAGACAGTATTAAACAGCTATCCAAAGTTCATATCATGCTTGTCTACTCCAGTAAAACACTGAAGAGTCACAAAAATACCAAATGCAATATATGTGTCAAGAAGTGGGGGGCAACTAAATGAATTCAGGCAATCTCCACAGGTGTGAGAGCATTCTGATAAGTCCTACCCCATAGTATTGGCTAGGAAAACCTCTTTTGTCAAAAAGCTCTGCTTCCCTTTGAGCATCAGTTGGTTATACAAATAGACTGACAGGGTGTAGAATGTGGAGGTGAGAGAGAAAGCCTCTTTTAAAAGGGAGGGAAGCCACTGATCATTATTAAGATGGGATAGAACAACATGTGTGTTCCAATGGACTCACGAGCTGAGAAAGGTCTTCAGAGCTCATTCTGGGAGATGTCTGCTAACAGCAAAAGCATAATATATTCCACCTAGATTATTAAATGTTTTCAAAAGCCAAATAGATGATGAAGAAAAGTTCTTCTTCATAGAATAATTTCTGCTAACGATGCAAAAGAAGTAACAGAATTAGGAAAATCACTCTTTCTGTAAGCCCTAATGAATGAAGAATCTGGACCTCAACTGCTAAAAGCTAAAACCATAAAGTGACAAGCTGATGGTGAACTTTGTAATACACAGTATGGCTTACACCAGCCAAAACCCACTAACCAGCCTCAAAATAGAATAAGAACTGGAACAGTCATTCTGTGCTTCACCACCTGTGAATTATTCTTGCCAAAATAATTGAATCTAAATCTCATTGAGCTAGATCAAGTTACCAGTCTACAAGAAACATAAAATTGAGGATGATGTTAAAAGACATCATGAGGATGCTATCAGCCAACTTCAAAATGAGAAGAACTGTCCCAGTTTCAAGAAACAAATAGCATGAAAAAGTGGGGTAGGAGAGCTGTCCGAGATCAAAAAATACTTCAGAAAGATGGCAGACAAATGCTATGTGTGGACCTTGCTTGGAAGCTAATTCAAACAAAACTAAAAAGGCATTTAGGGAGCAAATGTGAAATTCTTCAAAGAGATCCTTTAATTAGATGATATGGGATCTTTGTTAATGTACAGTGATATTCTTAAGTCCTCAACTATTATAAACATACTGAAATATTTATGGATGAAATAATATAATGTCATGAATTTGCTTTATAACACCAGCATTCTTCACAGAGCTAGAACAAATAATCCTAAAATTTGTATGGAACCAGAAAAGAGCCCAAATAGCCAAAACAATGTTGAAAAAGAAAACCAAAGCTTGGGGCATCATAATCCCAGACTTCAAGGTGTATTACAAAATGGTTATCATCAAGACAGTATGGTATGGGCACAAAAGCAAGCATATAGATCAATGGAACAGAACAGAGAACCCAGTAATGGACCCACAAATGTATGGCCAACTAGTTTTTGATAAAGCATAAAAGAACACCCAATGGAATAATCACAGTCTCTTCAGCAAATGGTGCTGGGAAAACTGGACAGCAACATGCAGAAAAATGAACCTGGTCTATTTTCTTACACCATACACAGAAATAAACTCAAAATGGATGAAAGACCTAAACATAAGTAAGACAGGAAGCCATGAAAATCCTAGAGGAGAAAGCAGGCAAAAACCTCTCTGAACTCAGCCACAGCAACTTCTTACTCAACACATCGCCAGAGGCAAGGGAAACAAAAGCAAAAATGAACTACTGGGACCTCATCAAAATAAAAATTTTCTGCACAATGAAGGAAAAAATCAGCAAAACTAAAAGGCAGAATAAGAGAAGATATTTGCAAATGACATCAGATAAAGGGTTAGTATCTAAAATCTATATAGAACTTATCAAACTCAACACCCAAAAAACAAATAATCCAGTGAAGAAATAGGCAAAAGATATGAATAGACACTAGACACTTCTCCAAAGAAAACATCCAGATGGCTAACAGACACATGAAAAAATGGTCAACATCACTCATCATCAGGGAAATACAAATCAAAACCACAATGAGATACCATCTCACACTTGTCAGAATGGCTAACATTAACAACTCAAGCAACAACAGATGTTGGCAAGGATGCAGAGAAAGAGGATCTCTTTTGCACTGCCGATGGGAATGTAAACTGGTACAGCCACTCTGGAAAACAGTATGGAGGTTCCTCAAAAAATTAAAAATAGAACTAACCTATGATCCAGCAATTGCACTACTAAGTATTTATCCAAAGGATACAGGTATACTGTTTTGAAGGGGCACATGTACCCCAATGTTTAAACCAGCACCATCAACAATAGCCAAAGTATGGAAAGAGCCCAAATGTCCTTCGATGGATGAATGGATAAAGAAGATGTGGTGTGTATAGACACACACACACATAAACACACACACACACACATACACACACAATGGAGTATTACTCAGCAATCAAAAGGAATGAAATATTGCCATTTGCAACTACCTGGATGGAACCAGAGAGTATTATGCCAATTGAAATTAGTCAGTCAGAGAAAGACAAATATCATATGACTTCACTCATAGGAGGACTGTAAGATACAAAACAGATGAACATAAGGGAAGGAAAGCAAAAATAATATAAAAACAGGGAGGAGGACAAAACATGAGACTCTTAAATACAGAGAACAAACAGAGGGTTACTGGAGGGGTTGTGGGAGGAGGAATGGGCTAAATGGGTAAGGGGCATTAAAGAACCTACCCTTGAAATCACTGTTGCACTATATGCTAACTTGGATGTAAATTGAAAAACTAATTAATTAATTTTTAAAAACATGCCACCAAAAACCAAAGATGCGGGGAAGGAATCGATGAAATAAGACTGGCAAGCTGTTGATAACTGTTGAAACTGGTTAATGGGTACATGAAGGTGTACTTTTTACTATTATGCTATTGTGTACGTTTAAAATATTCCATAATAAAGAGGTTAAAAGAGAGAGAAATAATTGCTATAGCAAGTTACCCCCATAGTTTTGTCCCCATTAACACAATCCATGGACAGACAGAAAGTTCACAGAGGAGAAAGTGGACAAAAAGAGAAAGAAGGAAGAAGGAAAACCCAGTAGCTGGTCAAATAACAGCAGGTCATTTTGGTCCCTCTAAAAGAGAAGACTTGACAGTTAAGTGTCTGACTCTTGATTTTGGCTCAAGTCATCATCTCATGATTCATGCGTCTGAGTCCCATATCAGGCTTGGTGTTGTGAAAAAGCACAGAAGATTCTTTTCCTCTGCTTGGGATTCTCTTTCTCCCCCTCTCTCTATCCCTTCCCCACTTGCATGTGCTCTCTTTCTCAAAAATAAATAAACTTAAAAAAATACTAGAAAATAAAGATTTGACCTCTATCACTGATTCTACCCTTTTTAAAGAAATAATCTGAGATGAGCCCTTTATCAATCAAATGTACTCACTTGTCATTTGTGGGGAAAATGGTGAAATAACACAAATGGAGATGTTTAACTTGAGAAGCTACAATTTCTATTGATGATAGAGATTACTGTAAATATGTCTTTGTCAGGATTATATCTGTAAAGCTTTATTAGTTATCTTTAGTGTACTATTTATTTTCCATGCATGGATTTAAATAATATCATCATTTTCCCATGGGAATGGGTGGGTTCAGGGGTAGCGAAAGGCAGCTGTATTGAGAGCTGCCTGTGTAGATAAAGATATAAAACCCCCAGGATGCCAGGAAGACAAGCAGACATGATCTTCAACTGCTTTAAAAGCAAATTAAACTAGCTCAGCACAGCTCAATCTGGGCAGAAATACTGCCATCTTCCTCTGGTATGCCATGTCACTTACACCTAAAAACTCCGAAATGTGCAATGTTCAACTATTTTAATTTGGTATAACTGCCTCAGTGGGAATCACTGGTCAAGATCACCTGCTGTGGGATTTTTTTTTTACAAATAGTTTATTGTCAAGTTGGTTTCCATATAACACCCAGTGCTCATCCCCACAAGTGCCCTCCTCCATGCCCAGCTCCCCCCTCCCCCCCCACACCCATCAGTCCTCAGTTGTTCTCGCCATTCAAGAGTCTCTCATGATTTGCCTCTCTCCCTCTCCCCTACTATTTCCCTCCTTCTTCTCCCCCATGGTCCTCTGTTAAGTTCGTCCTAATCCTCCTATATGTGCAAACACAGGATATTTGTCCTTCTCTGCCTGACTCATTTCGCTCAGCATAACACCCTCAAGGTCCATCCATGTTGCTACACATGGCCAGATTTCATTCTTTCTCATTGCCATGTAGTATTCCATTGTATAGACAAAACATCTTGATCCATTTGTCCTTTGATGGACACTTAGACTCTATGGGATTTCTTTTTTTTTTTTTTTTAATTTTTTAAAATGTTTTATTTATTTCCAGGAGAGAGAGAGACAGCGTGAGCAGGGAGGGTCAGAGAGAGAGGAGTCACAGACTGAAACAGGCTCCAGGTTCTGAGCTGGCAGTCAGCACAGAGCCCGACGCAGGGCTCGAACCCACGAACCGTGAGATCATGACCTAAGCGAAAGTCAGACGCTTAACCGACTAAGCCACCCAGGCGCCCCGACTCTATGGGATTTCTTAAAAGGAGCAAAGATCTCTGCTGCCAACTGCTCTGAGAAGAGCAGACCTAGGGGAAGAAAATGAGGATTAAGAAGGCAGGCATAAACTAAAGGAAGAGATACATTCCCTTCTCTCTCTAGAAACTGAATCTGGCCTCTAGTATAATCAGCCTTGAGGACACCATCCAGGACCCACCATCAAGGATCCCAGCCTAAGAAGCCCTCATCTAGAAGTGGTTTATTTTATTTTGTTGTTGTTATTGTTGTTTACAATTTATTTTCTTTTAAGATGTTACCTTTTTATGTAATTTCTACTGTGGGGCTCAAACTCACAACCCTAAGATCAAGAGTTGCATGCTCTACAAACTGAGCCAGCCAGGCAACCCTTAGAAGCGGTTTTAGGTCACACTCCATGTTGTATACTTCTCTCCCACTGTCCGAATCTTCATCAGAATTTTGTTGCAGTCTGGTCTCAGTCATCTTACAGGACACACTCTGGGAAATACTTGTGCCTATACTCCTGCACAGAAGTAAAAAGTAGCTGCCAGTCAGGAACCTTATGTTGACCTAAAGCAGAATCGCAAATAGTCATGCACAGAGGAATTAATAGATCAAAATTCCAAAACTTGATGGCTTGACACCAAGACAGATTTTTTAAATATAATTTAGTCAAACTGGCTTCCATACAACACCCAGCGCTCATCCCAACAAGTGCGCTCCTCAATGGCCATCACCTCTCTCCCCACCCCCATCAACTCTCAGTTTGTTCTCTGTATTTAAGAGTCACTTATGGTTTGCCTCCTTCCCTCTCTGTTTGTAACTTTTTCCCCCTTGCCCTCCCCCATGGTCTTCTGTTAAGTTTCTCAGGATCCACATATGAGTGAAAACATATGGTATCTAAGAAAGATTTTTTTAGTACAGGTAAACTTCCAAAGAATCTCATGAAAACTGTATTTATTGTTGGAAGCCAGAGTGCAAGCTAAAAATTTTGTAATATGGGGTATTGATGCAAATGTCTTCTCACAAACTAATGATGCATCTAGTAAGTTAAAAAATTACAAAAGGAAAATTTATTTTCAGTTTTAAAAAGACAAAAAAAGCAGTACATTCAGTTGCATGCTGGAGCTGAAGCTCTGACAGAAAAGCAGCTCAAAAAAAAAATAAATTTATTGGATTTATTTCTATGCCATGTGTCTGTGTATCTGTATGTGTGATACAGAATCCTACCAGCCTTCAATATATCCGCATCTTCTGACACCAAAGAAATGGAAAAGGACTTTGTTAGACATTAAACTTAGTATCAGTGGGGCACCTGGGTGGCTCAGTCAGTTGGACATCCAACTTCAGCTCAGGTCATGATCTTGCAGTCAGTGAGTTTGAGCCCTGTATCAGACTCTGTGCTGACAGTTCGGAGCCTGGAGCCTGCTTCAGATTCTGACTCTCTCTTTCTCTGCTCCTCCCCCACTTGTACTGTCTCTATCTCTCAAAAATGAATGTACGTTAAAAATTTTTTTTAAAAAATTAGTATCAAACTCGTTTTGCTAGTGAGCAACTGCTCTAAATATAAGAGTTTGATTCAGTTTGGAAAACTATGACACCAAGACAGTGTCATATAATCAGTCGGTGTCTTCACACTTCAGGGACACCTTAACTTATGATTACTGTATGATAGTAAGAATTAAGCTCTTCCAAAATAAATGATGGTATGAGCACAAGTGACCAACATCCCCAGCAGAAGCCAACTAGAATGACCCTAGCCAAGTCTGTTTCTACCTTTACTACTGAGACTATATTTGTGGGTCTTCTCAGGCATCTGGTCCTCATCAGCTCTTCATTAGATTCCTTACCTCCATCCCCACATCAGCTGAAAGCTACTTCCTTGACAGAATCTAAGACTGGACATCGTGAGCAGAACTGCACTCCTGCCCAGCATTTGATTCTAATCTACCTGCTCTAACCAGGAGGAAAACCCATTCCTTACCTCTTATCAACACATGTCCTGCACTCTTATCAACACATGCTCAGCCAAGGACAAATTATCCTTTATCCTAACACCTTCTAATTAAACCCCACTATACTTTTTCCTCTGCCCATATATTTCTACTGAGTGACTGCAGCCATATCTAGTTGACACCAAACAGATCTCATCTCAGCAAAATTACCACTATATAGATTTATATGAATTACCTATTGAATCGTTTACCAAACATTTATTGTCCCCTTCTTTGTGCCCAGAACCCTGTTAGGCCCTAACAGGGTCTTCCTAAAATATACCAACCTTAGAATTTGGTGTGTTTTTTTTTTTTTACTCTGTTCATTTAATAATTTTATTTTTATTTACCCATCACATGTTACTTCATATCTCAATAGTTGCCATTACACAGATAAACTCATTTAATCCAACCAGCTAAATATTTATTGACAGCCTACTATATACCTAGGTAATAGGCACTATGAAAGAAACAGAGAATTATAATTCCCTAAACTTCAAGACTGTGAAATGTAGTGAAGTATATAAACATACACAAACATACACACACACACACACACACACACACACACACACACACCATAATATATCAATCGGTGTCATATAAGTGGTTCAAACAACAAGCTATATACGAGCTAAGAAGAGGGAAAAGATGTAACTGACACACAGTAAATGTGCAATCAATGTTTGATTGAATTAAATTGAACCAGGGCACTTGATATTGAAAATAAAGACAGATGGAATGACATAAAAATTTGATAATGTGGAAATTTGCAGGAAAATGCTGAGATATTACATGCATGTTTTCCTTTAAATAGGTTTATACTTAGTAATATAAAAACATGTTAAAATGACATTTTATCAAACAATATCATCACCACACATGGGACTCCCTACAGGTAACATCCCTAATAATGTGCTAAAAATATAATAATAATTTAATTCATTCTATTTTTTTGATACAACATCACTACATTTGGTACATATCTACAGAATTCCGGTTAATGAGTCTTCCAGAAAATGTGTTGTCATTTGATTAATAGTTTCTTTTCTACTGCCTAATTGGTTTTCTTGTTTGTGTTACACAGAAAAAAAAGCAGAATCTGACATTATTCTGAAAGCTCACAATGAAAATTTAAAGTCATATCAGGAGGGAACACTACTCAGGTGAACAACTCAGGAGGTACTCTAGGCATGAAGAAATGGGGACAGGAATCAGTCTCATTCTTTTCCTGTGACATCAATTCATAAATCAAAATTAACATGACTAAAACATCACGAACAGATTAGCACACTGGTATGATTTTCAAAGTGAAGAGCCAAAAACTAAGTCTTCTATTAAGAGAAACCTCGGGCTGCATGTAGCCCCAGTCCCAGTTCCAGGAAAAGCCTCAGATTGTTCAAGACTAAAGGCATCCTCAGACCGCCCTCAGTTCAGCTAATCAAAAAGAAAAAAAAAAAAATTCCTATGGTCTGAGTCAAGGCTGGGAACTGCAGATATAAACAAGCCAATTTCTCACCACTTGCCTGAACCCCACGTGGGCCCTCTGAACTCACCTCATAATTGGTCATTTTCAAAGAATTCTCAAAAGTCATGCTTGGGTCCCACCAAAAGTAATGAACACCTGACAGATACTGAATGGTCAAAGCTGTTACCAGGGGGACTGTACAATTGTAATCGATGCTTATGTGATGATGCTACATGTACTGTAACACCCCCATCCCTTACTCCTTAAAAAACCCTATTCGCTATTTTTTTTTTTTACAAATAGTTTATTGTCAAATTAGTTTCCACATAACACCCAGTGCTCATCCCCACAAGTGCCCTCCTCCATGCCCACCCCTCCTCCCCCACATCCACCAGTCCTCAGTTTTTGTCAGCATTCAAGAGTCTCTCATGGTTTGCCTCTCCCCCTTTCCCCCACCATTTCCGCCCTTCTTCTCCCCCTTGGTCCTCTGTTAAGTTCCTCCTAATCCTCCTATATGTGCACACATATGATATTTGTCTTTCTCTGCCCGACTTATTTCGCTCAGCATAACACCCTCAAGGTCCATCCATGTTGCTACACATGGCCAGATTTCATTGTTTCTCATTGCCATGTAGTATTCCATGGTATAGATAAACCACATCTTCTTGATCCATTCATCTGTTGATGGACACTTAGGCTCTTTCCAGGTTTTAGCTATAACCCTATTCGCTATTGTTCTTCGCTTCACCTTGCTGCCATGACACCGGCAGGCTGGTGAGCCCCTGCTCGAGCTTGTAATAAAGACTCTTTTGTATTTGCATCAGTGCCGGCTCCTGGGAGGTCTCTGGGACTCACGATTCGGGCACAACAAAAGTAGAATCTCAGAACTAAAATATCCATATTAAAAGGGCAGTCCCATCAAGTAAATCAAAATATTCCTATTGAAATGGAGGCTCATAAATTAAGACTCCAGGTAGCAAGACCGGTATCAAAACCTTAATTTGGTCTTGGAATTCCAATTTGCAGTCAGGATGTAAAAAAAAAAAAAAAAAAAGGAAAAGAAAAAGAAAATGAAAAAAAAGACTTCCCCCCAAAAAAGTAAGTAAGGGCACCTTCTAAAAAATAAACGAATAAGAACATAATAAATACACAGAACCACATCAGACTACCTGGACAAAGAAGGGGCTACTACAAAGGATGGGCAGCACGGATAAGTCAGAAAGCCAGAGCACATCCTGGTATCAACTAAAATGGATGGCTGAGGGGCCCTAGAGAGGTGAGCAGAGATGAGGAGAACCGGGTGATACCATTCATCAAGATCCTTACTACACTTCCTGCTGTGGACTGGCCTCCAAGGAGCCTCCCATTTTACTGAGATTCCGCTGAGGTTGCTGCATTGACTCAGCAAATGAAGGTTGTCGATTTTCCTGGTGGAGGGGTTCTCTTTCAGATCAGTAACTTGAAATCAAGAAATAAAATGTAGGAACTACATTTAGGAACTACCAATATGTAGCTGCTACATTTCCTTCTTGAAATCTCCTTATCCTGTATTCAACCCTCTGAGATATAATCACACTGTAACTGACATTGTTGGTCTGTGCACCCCAATGCAGTAATTAAGAACTACTTTAATTATAATAATCACAAGTAATATTTATGGACTGTCTACCATGTGTCATACACTGTTCTAACAATGTCTGCCTACCCCTAGCAGCAAGTGTACCAGTTCCAAGCCCCATGACCACATGGCAGAAGCTCAATACCTATTTGTGGGATAGGTGAACAAATTAACTCAACAAACCTTGGAATTCCTAGCTTTACCCATTCTAAAGAAAAGGGAAAAGGTGGGAGAGAGAGTTTCTGCCCATCTATAGCGCTTTAATTACAAGCTAATAACAAACACCTGTCCCTTTTTCTTGACAGCATCTTTACATTGGCTCTCTTTAACTTCAACCACTTCTTAGTCCATCAGTTTTATTTTATTTCTTTTTTTACTATTTATTTTTTTTACAAATAGTTTATTGACAAATTAGTTTCCAAATAACACCCAGTGCTCATCCCCACAAGTGCCCTCCTCCATGCCCATCATCCCCTTCCCCCCACATCCATCAGTCCTCAGTTTTTGTCAGCATTCAAGAGTCTCTCATGGTTTGCCTCTCTCCCTTTCCCCCACCATTTCCGCCCTTCTTCTCCCCCTTGTTCCTCCATCAAGTTCCTCCTAATCCTCCTATACGTGCAAACATATGATATTTGTCCTTCTCTGCCTGACTTATTTCGCTCAGCATAACACCCTCAAGGTCCATCCATGTTGCTACACATGGCCAGATTTCATTGTTTCTCATTGCCATGTAGTATTCCATGGTATAGATAAACCACATCTTCTTGATCCATTCATCTGTTGATGGACACTTAGGCTCTTTCCAAGTTTTAGCTATTGTGGAGAGTGCTGCTATGAACATTGGGGTACATGTGCTCCTATGCATCAACATTTCTGTATCCCTGGGGTAAATTTCTAGCAGTGCTATTGCTGGGTCCTAGGGGAGTTCTATTGTTCATTTTTTGAGGAACCTCCACACTGTTTTCCAGAGGGGCTGTACCAGTTTACATTCCCACCAACAGTGTAGGAGGGTGCCCGTTTCTCCACATCCTCGCCAGCATCTAGAGTTCTCTGATTTGTTCATTTTAGCCACTCTGACTGGCGTGAGGTGGTATCTCAGTATGCTTTTGATTTGTATTTCCCTGATGAGGAGGGATGCTGAGCATCGTTTCATGTGTCTGTTGGCCATCTGGATGTCCTCTTTGGAGAAGTGTCTGTTCATATCTTCTGCCCATTGCTTCACTGGGTTGTTTGTTTTTCGGGCATGTTAGTTTGGTGAGTTCCTTATAAATTCTGGATATCAACCCTTTATCTGATATGTCATTTGCAACTATCTTTTCCCATTCCGTTGGTTGCCTATTAATTTTCTGGGTTGTTTCCTTTGCTGTGCAGAAGCTTTTAATCTTGAGGAGGTCCCAACAGTTTATTTTTGCTCTTGATTCCCTTGCTTTTGGGGATGTGTCAAGTAAGAGGTTGCTGTGGTGGAGGTCACGGAGGTTGTTTCTTGCTTTCTCCTCTAGGATATTGATAGTTTCCTGTCTCACGTTCAGGTCCTTTATCCATTTTGAGTTTTTTTTGTGCATGATGTGAGAAAATGATCTAGTTTCATTCTTCTGCATGTTGCTGTCCAGTTCTCCCAACACCGTCTGTTAAAGAGGCTGTCTTTTTTCCACTGGATACTCTTTCCTGCTTTGTCAAAGATCAGTTGGCTGTATACTTTTGGGTCCACGTCTCAGTTCTCAATTCTGTTCCATTGGTCAATGTGTCTGTTTTTGTGCCAATACCATACCGTCTTGATGATGACAGCTTTGTAGTAGAGGCTAAAGTCTGGGATGGTGATACCTCCCGTTCTGGTTTCATTTTTCAGTATGACTTTGGCTATTTGAGGTCTTTTGTGGTTCCATACAAATTTTAGGATAGTTTGTTCTAGTTTTGAGAAGTATGCTGGTGTAATTTTGATTGGAATTGCATTGAATGTGTAGATAGCTTTAGGTAGTAATGGCATCTTAACTATATTTATTCTTCCTATCCATGAGCATGGAATGTTTTTCCATTTCTTTGTGACTTTCTTCAATTTCCTTCGTAAGTTTTCTATAGTTTTCATCTTACAGATCTTTTGTATCCTTGGTTAGGTTTATTCCGAGGTATTTTATGGTTTTTTGTGCAATTGTGAATGGGATCAGCTTCTTGATTTCTCTTTCTGTTGCTTCATTGTTGGTGTATAGAAATGCAACCGATTTCTGTACGTTGATTTTGTACCCTGCAACTTGGCTAAATTCTTGGATCAGTTCCAGTAGGCTTCTGGTGGAGTCTGTTGGGTTTTCTATGTAGAGTATCAGGTCATCTGCGAAAAGTGAAAGTTTGACTTCCTCTTTGCCAGTTCTCATGCCTTTGATTTCCTTTTGTTGTCTGATGGCTGATGCTAGGACTTCCAACACTATGTTAAACAACAGTGGTGAGAGTGGACATCCCTGCCGTGTTCCTGATCTCAGGGGGAAAGCTCTCAGTTTTTCCCCGCTGAGGATGATGTTAGCTGAAGGCGTCTCATAGATGGCTTTGATGATGTTTAAGTAGGTTCCTTCTATCCCGACTTTCTCTAGAGTCTTTATTAAGAAAGGATGCTGTATCTTGTCAAATGCTTTTTCTGCATCTATTGACAGGATCCTACGGTTTTTATCTTTTCTTTTATTGATGTGATGTATCACATTGATTTACGAATGCTGAACCAGCCCTGTAACCCAGGAATGAATCCCACTTGACCTTGGTGGATGATTCTTTTTATGTCCTGTTGAATTTGATTTGCAAGGATCTTGTTGAGGATTTTTGCATCCGTATTCATCAAGAATATTGGCCTGTAGTTCTCCTTTTTAGCTGGGTCTCTGTCTGGCTTGGGACTCAGAGTGATGCTGGCTTCATAAAATGAGTCCGGGAGTTTTCCTTTGATTTCTATTTTTTGGAATAGCTTGAGAAGAATTCAGATTAATTCTGTTTTAAATGTCTGGTAGAATTCCCCAGGGAAGCCATCAGGTCCAGGGCTCTTATTTGTTGGGAGATTTTTGATCACTGATTCAATTTCTTCACTCGTTATGGGTCTGTTCAGGTGTTCTATTTCTTCCCGTGTGAATTTTGGTAGTGAGTGTGTGTTTAGGAAAATTAGAGCAGAAATAAACAACACAGAGACCAAAGAAACAATTGAACAGATCAATGAAACCAAGAGTTGGTTTTTTGAAAAAATAAACAAAATTGACAAGCCTCTAGCCAGGCTTATCAAAAAGAAAAGAGAGAGCACCCAAATAGACAAAATTATGAGTGAAAATGAACTTATTACAACCAACCCCTCAGAAATACAAGCAATTATCAGGGAATACTATGAAAAATTATATGCCAACAAATTGGACAACTTAGAAGAAATGGACAAAGTTCATCAGTTTTAAAACAGGCTAAGAATACTCTAGTTCGTACCCCTTTTATGTATTGTTGTGCCTAATTCGCGAGTCCTCTGAGACCCCCCAAGGAGCTGACACCGATGCAAGTACAAAAGGGTCTTTATTGCAAGCTCGAGCAGGGGGGCTCATCCGCCTACCGGTGTAGTGGCAGAAGGTGAAGCCCTGAACGATAGTGAGCAGGGGTTTAAAAGGGTAAGGGATGGGGGTTTACAGTGCACACGTTGTACATATGGCATCATCACATAAGCACCAATTACAATTGTACAGCAGCACCCATGGTAACAGCTTTGACCATTCAGTATCTGTGAGGTGTTCATTACTTTTGGTGGGACCCAATCAGTACTTTTGAGAATCCTTTGAATATGACCAATTATGAGGTGATTTCAGAGGGGCCACGTGGGGTTCAGGCAAGCGGTAAGAAATTGGCTAGTTTGTACAGAATAACTGTCTACAGTTCCCAGCCTTGACTCAGACCACATGAATGCTTTTTTAATTTATTTCAAATATTTTATTCTCATACTACCAAACTGGAAACAACACAAATATCTATCAACAGAGGAAGGAACAAATTGTATTGCATTCATGCAATAGATTACACTGCACATGAATGTTTTTTGATTAGCTGACCTGAGGGCGGTCCGAGGATGGCTTTAGCCTTGAGCAATCTGAGGAACGGGGGCTATGTGCAGCCTGAGGTTGCTATTAATGGAGGCCTTAATTTCAAAATGACGTTACTTAGGCTCTTCAGTATCAGGGTAGAAGATTCAGTGTTTCATTCATGACAAATATATGTAGAATTAAAGGGGCAGTTAAAAAAATCAAGAATCAAGTTTCATCACATAAAAGGAACTTCTAAAATCTCCCTGTAAAGTGGCCTTCATTACATCATGACAGCCCAACTACTTTTTCACCAAACAAATGAGGAATCGGATGTGGTTTTACTTCTACATGTTACAAGAGCTAAATATAAATGTGAATATAAAGTCAAAAGACAGTTTCCAAGAAATATATACTAATTTGAATTTGAAAGCCCCTTCTGGTCAGTAAATCCATGCTGAAAATGATGAAGAAATTCTCTAGATTTAGCTTTCTTTAGAGATAATTCTGAGATAAGAGTAACAGAGATCCAAAGGGATGATCATAATAAATCCATTGCAAACATTTCAAACATCCATACACTTCTGTAGGCACTTATTACACACCTATGATGTGCATGACACCTTGCAGGGCACAAGACCTGGTGTCAGGTGAAAGAGACACATAGATACCAGGATTATGTGGCCCAGGCTTCTTACAGGAAGCAACAGAGAGAGGAGAATCACTTAATCCAGCTGGAGCATCACAATCTGGACTAGGTTACATGCAGAACAAAAAGATCTCCACAAATAAACATTTCAGCCTCTCCAAAGCAAAGGGGGCATTTTGAAATATTTTAGGCAATGCCAAGTCAATGCTGAAAATGTAGAGAAAACCTTCCTCCAGCTTCTCATACTTAACTGGAAGTTTGTGCTAAACTATCCCAATATATCAGAGCAGTAAGAAATCCAAACTTTAAAATGCTCTTCACTTTATAGTAATGTACTTAATAATACATTGATGTTCTTGACCACCAAAGAAGGATTTACTCCTCTGAATATTTAGCTAACCTAAGTGTAAAGTAAGCTGATGGTTTTAAGGGGAAAGATCAAATATACCTTCTCCCAGTATGACCTGAAAAAGACTTCTTGAGGAAAAGAATCTTATCAGCTTAGTTTCTTTCTAATCTTCTATCATGGACTATCTTTAATATGCCTTCAAATGCAGATAGTTCTTTATACCACAGTATGACAGGAATAAAAATTACATAAAAGCAGTTTTGCACACTTACAGACACCATCAGGTATTTTACATAATGATGCTACACAATACAGACAATGATATTGTAATAGCCATGTACGATGGCAGATAGTAGCTACACTTGTGGTGAACACAGCATAATTTATAAAATTGTCAATATGATGTACACCTGAAATTAATCTAAGATTGTGTGTCAAATGTACTTAAATTTTTAAAAATAATGATAATGCTATAATACAGATTCTCACCCACTGAGGAAGAAAGAACTAAAGTAGTGTAAAAAACAAAGATTTAATAGTTTAATTGTGTTTTCCTATCAAACTCTACAGATTCCAATAGTTTAACTAGCATAATATACTGATTTTCTTTTTTTTTTATTCACTTAGCCTATGATTGCATTAAGTAGATTACTAATACATTGATTAAATGAGGTATTTCCAAAGGAACTGGGATTTTAATGTTCCTGGCTAAATGATAAATATCACTGGCAATAAAGCCTTAAGTATAATGTGTGACAGAGAAAACAAAAGTTCATCAAGGGTTGAGCTAGGAGAGAATGGATGGCTCTCTAACTTTAATTAAAAATAATCTGTTAACATTACAAAAGAAGGAATAGAAAGTTAACATGGAAATAAATGAATATTTAGAAGTCAATATTGTGCCAAATTTACCAAAAGTACTGGGGAAGCTAGAAACTCATCTATATTAATAAAATGATCAGAGTTCATACATGAATTTATTTCTGTAACAGTCAAATTTTCCTTTTTAACATTCAAACACTAGAAAGTTTCATTTTATAGTTGCACTAAAGTTTCTTATTATGAATGCCAAAAATACAGGGAAAAAAAGATTAGAGAGGAAATAAAGATTATCAGGATTTCCATTTATGGCAGCATGATGGATCAAAGTGGATGAACAACTCTCAAGGATGAAACAATAACATGTTGGATATAATGGCAAAAAAATTTTAATGCAGTGAAGTGCAAAACTAAGCAGATAAGAAAATAAAACACACACAGAGTCCAAAAATGAAGTGAAAAGAGGCACCCATAGAGGTAAACAAACACCAAAGTGGCTTTTATCCTAAAGTTTCTGCTGAACTCTAGGGACCTTTACCTTCTACTTTGATGGCTGCACAGACCTTAATAGAGAGATCATTCCTTAGGTTCTTCTCAATTTGAATAAACTAATAAACTATACATAAAGCTGGAGCAGCTCACTCTCAGTGCAAAATGTACTCCACTGCACATTTAAAAGGGATGGCAAATAAAGAGTGAAATCTTGCCATTTTCAATGACATGTATAAAGCTGGAGAATATTATTCTAATTGAAACAAGTCAGAGAAAGACAAATACCATATGATTTTACACATACGTGGGATTTGAAAAACAAACAAATGAGAAAAGGGGGATGAAAAAGAGAGAGAGAGAAGCAAACCAAGAAACAGACTCTCAACTACAGAGAATAAACTGATGGTCACCAGAAGAGAGGTGGGTGATAGGATGGGATATACAGTCGATAGGGACTAAGAAGGGCACTTATTATGATGAGCACCGGGTGTTATATCAAAGTGTTGCATCACTGTATTGTACACCTGAAACAAATATTACACTGTATGCTAACTGGAATTTAAGTAAAAACTTAAAAAGATAAGGATGGAAAAATCTTAACTGTTTTTACTTTGGCACTAAATTGAGGAAGAGAGAAATCCCCTGAAAGTTAATAACAAACTAGGTTACCCATGATTTTATAGTCCAGATTTATACCATCTATGAGGATAAAAATTCTCAATCAGAGAATTTAATCCAATGTGGTCCCAATTTGGTAGTTCCACTATGCAATTAACAGAAGCCAATGCTAATCCTGTCTAGAGGAACTCAGCCTCAATCCAGAGCTCAAATATTTCCCAGAGATAGAACCTCAAAGAAAATAGAGAGTCCGCAGGAAAAAATGTTACTAAACACACAAAAAAAATAAGGCAATATAACTGAGAAACATATAAGAGACTCCCAAAAGATCTGGAAATGGAATTCTTAGGCAACAAAAATAATATAACCATACTGACTGTGATTTAAAGAAATGAAAGAGAGTCTTGAAAAGATAAGAAACAAGAGCTCATAATTAAGCACTTGGAACTGGAACAAAGTAGAATCTAGAAATAGACACTAAAATAAATGAAATTAAAGTACTGATGGAGGGATAAAACAGACAAGACACAGCTGAAAAGAGAATTGGTAGATTACAAAATAGATATTTTTAAATTACCCAAAATTAAACCCAGAGAGATAGAGATGAAAATGACAAAAAAACAGGTTAATGACATCATCAATATGGCGACATAGGTTGTCTCTGACCTCAGGTCCTCTCACAAGACTGGTTAGCAACTATCCATAGAAGAGACACCATTATGGGGCACCTGGATGGCTCAGTCAGTTAAGCATTTGACTTCAGCTCAGGTCATGATTTCATGGTTCATGAGTTCGAGCCCCATGCTGGGGTCTATGCTAACAGCTCAGAGCCTGGAGCCTGCTTGGGATTCTGTGTCTCTATATCTCTCTGCCCCACCCCTGCCTGCACTCTGTATCTCTCTTTCTCTTAAAAATAAATAAATGTTAAAAAAAAATTTTAAGAAAAACAAAGACGTCATTGTAAAAAATCCCAGAACTCTGGGTAAGGCTGAAATACCCTTGAATCACAGAAACCAAGAAGCACCACATTAGAAGAGTTAAGGGGAGAGGTTTTACTTTGAATGTATTACCCCTCCCCCAGGCTAGCACAGCACTGCAATGAGA
The DNA here is from genome assembly GCA_017311185.1 of Proteles cristata cristata. Classification (NCBI taxonomy): domain Eukaryota; kingdom Metazoa; phylum Chordata; class Mammalia; order Carnivora; family Hyaenidae; genus Proteles; species Proteles cristata. The sequence continues at coordinate 506,101 of JAESUZ010004879.1, forward strand.
TGCCCCCCTCCCCAACCCTTAGTTTCTCTGGTAGTTAAAAGAGATCTCAAGACGGACATTCAGCTTCCCTAGCTTTATGGAGTATTTTCCAAGAGACCTACTCAGGTCTTCCCCTCATGGAGATCACTGGGGGATGCTACAGGGCCAAACCACTGGGGATCAGAAAGAGATACACAAGGGTTTGGAACTTAGAGCAACCAGCACTCAGATCAGATACTACAGAAATATAAAGGATCATAAGACTATGAACTTTTACTATGAACAATTATAGACCAACAAAATGGACAACCTAGAAAAAAATGAGAAAATTCTTGGAAATATATAGCCTACCAAGACTGAATCATGAAGAAACAGAAAAACTGAAGATACCAATAACAATAAAGAGCTGAATCAGTTATCCAAAATCTCTCAACAAAGAAAATCCTAGGACCAGAACATTTCACAGTGAATTCTAAACATTTAAGAAAAATGAATGCCAAGCTTTCTCAAACTCTTACAAAAATATGAAGAGGAGGAAATAATCCAAAATTCATTTTATAAAACCAACATTACCCTGAGAGCAAAGCCAGATAAGGACACTACAAGAAAAGAAAACTACAGGACAACACACCCAGTGAATACAGATGCAAAAATTCTTAGCAAAATACTAGCAAACTGAATTCAATAGCACATTAAAAAGATCATACAGTATAATCAGGTAGGACTTATCCCTAGGACACAAGGATGACTTGACAACATGAATCAATTAAAGAGTTACATTACATTAACAGAATGAAAGATAAAAATCAAATGATCATTTCAAAAGAGCATTACACAAAGAGCATTTGACACAATTCAACATCCTTTCATAACAAAAATTCTCAAAAAGGTTGAGTATAGAAGGATGTACCTTGACATAATAAAGGTGATAGATGACAAGGTCATAGCCAACATCATTCTCAAGGTAAAAGGTTGAAAGCTTTTCCTCTAAGATCAGGAACAAGACAAGGGTGCCTACTCTTACCATTCCTATTCAACATAATACTAGAAGCCCTAGCCAGAGGAATAAGGCAGGAAAAAGAAATAAAAGGCATCCAAATCAGAAAGAAAGAAGTAAAACTGTCTCCATTTGCAGATGATACGATCTTACGTACATTAAAACTCTAAAGATTCCACCAAATATTAGAATAAACAGATTCCATAAATTTGCAAGATACAAAATCAAAATACAAAAATCAGCTGTGCTTCTTACACTAACAAAATTGTTTCTGGGAAAAAGAAACAATCTCACTTACAATAGCATAAAAAATAAAATAATTTAGCAATAAATGTAATCAAGGAGGTGAAAGATCTCTACACTAAAAACTATAAGATAAAAAGAAATTGAAGAAAACACAAATAAATTGAAAGATATCCCATGTCATGGATTGGAAGACTTAATATGGTTAAAATATTCATACTACCTAAAGCCAACTATACATTTTATGCAATCCCTATCAAAACTCCAATGGGATTTTTCACAGAAATAGAAAAAAAAATCCAAAAATTCTTATAAAATCCCAAAAGACTCTGTATAGGTAAAGCAATCCAGAGAAAGAAAAACAAATCTGGAGACATCACACTCCCTGATTCAAACTATATTACAAAGCTATCATAATCAAAACAATATGGCACAGGAATGCAAATGCACACACAGACAATGGAACAGAACTGGGAACCCCAAAATACTAATGCATATAGTCAATTAAATTTGATAAGAAAGCCAGAATACTCAATAGGAAAAAAAGTCTCTTAAATAAATGGTATTGGGTAAACTGGATAGCCATATGCAAAGGAATGAAACTGGGCCCCCTACCTTAAACCACTCAAAAAATTTACTAGAAAGGGATTAAAGATTTAAATGTAAGACCTGAAACCATAAATTTCCTAAAGAAAATATAGGGAAAAAGCTCCTTGACTTTGGTCTTGGCAATGATTTTGGAGAGATTAACACAAAGCACAAGCAAAAGGAAAAAATAAATGAGTTGGATTATATCAAACTACAAGGCTTCTGCACAGCATAGGATACCACCAACAAAATGAAAAGACAACCTGTGGAATGGGAGAAAATATACGCAACCCAGATATTTATAAGTGTCTATTATCCAAAATATATAAGGAACTCATACAACAGTAAATTGTTTTTAATAATTGGTTTAGCAATGGGCAAAAGACCTGAGTATTTTTCCAAAGAAGATATACAAATGACCAACTGGTACATGAAAAGGTACTCAAAGTCACTAGTCATTAGAAAATTCAAATCAAAACCACAATGAGATATCACTTCATACCTGTTAGAATGGCTAATATCAAAAAGACAAAAATTAACAAATATTGACAAGAATGTGGAGAAAAGAGAATTCTTGTGCATTGTTGGTAGGAATGTAAACTGGCACACTCACTATGCAAAACAGTATGGATGTTCCTCAAAAACTTAAAAAAAAAAAAAAAGCACCATATGATACAGCAATTCCACTTCTGGGTACTATCTGAAGGAAATTAAATCACTATCTCTAATAGATTATCTGAACTCCCATATTCATCATACCATTATTTACAATAGCCAAGACATGTCAACAAATGGATTAAAAAATGTAGATTATACATATACTGAAATATTCAGCTATAAAAAATATAAGAAAATCCTTCCATTTGGGACAATATAGATAAGCCTTGAGGGCATTGTGCTAAGTGAAATAAGTCATACAAAGAAATAAATACTGTAGATTTCACTTATATGTGAAATCTAGAAAAACTGACCTCATAGGAACAGAAAGTAGATTGGTATTTGCCATAGACAGAAGTGTAGGTGAAATGGTTGATCAGAGAGTATAAACTTCCAGTTATGAAATGAAGAAGTTCCAGGATCTAATGTATAGCATGATAACTATGCTTAACAACATTATACCATATACTTGAAAGTTATAAAACAGTAGATTTTTTAAAATTTATTTAAATCCAAGTTTAGTTAACATATAGTATAATAATGCTTTCAGAAGCAGAACTTAGTGATTCACCACTTACATGTAACTCTCAGTGCTCATCCCAGTAAGTGCCTTCTTAATGACTATTACCCATTTAGCCCATCCCCTCCAACTACCTCCCCTCCAGCAATCCTCAGTTTGTTCTCTATATTTAAGAGTCTCTTATGGTTCGTCTCCCTCTCTGTTTTTATCTTATTTTTCTTTCCCTTCCCCTGTGTTCATCTGTTCTGTTTCTTAAATTCCTCATATGTGTAAAATAATGATAACTGTCTTTCTCTGACTTATTTTGCTTACCATAATACATTCTAGTTCCATCCACATTGTTGCAAAAGGAAGATTTCATTCTGTTCAATCACTGAGTAATATATAGATCACATCTTTTTTTTTTTAATTTTTTAATGTTTATCTTCGAGAGAGAGAAAGATAGACAGAGAATTGCAGAGGGGCAGACAAAGACACACACACAGAATCCAAAGCAGGCTCCAGGGTCTGAGCTGTCAGTACAGAGCCCAATGCAGGGCCCAAACTTGGGGGCCATGAGATGACGACCTGAGCCAAAGTCAAACATTCAACCGACTGAGCCACTCAGATGCCCCTCACATCTTTTTTTAAAAATGTTTATTTTTGAGAGAGAGAGAGAGAGAGAGAGAGAGAGAAAGAGAAAGCATATGTGTGGGGTAGGAAGGAGGGGTAGAGAGAGAGGGAGACAGAGGATCCCAAGCTGACTCTGCACTGACCTCAGAAAGCTGGGTGTGGGGCTCACATTCATGAATGGTGAGATCATGACCTGAGCTGAAGTCAGACAGAACTGACTGAGCCACACAGGCACCCTTCCCATCTTCTTTATCCATTCATCAGTAGATGGACATTTGGACTCTCTCCAGTTTGGCTATTGTTGATAGTGCTGCTATAAATAATGGGGTGCATGTACCCCTTTGAATCAGCAGTTTTGTATCCTTTGGATAAATACCTAGTAGTGGAACTTCTGGGTCATAGGGTAGCTCTACTTTTAATTTTTGAGGAACCTCCATACGGTTTTCCAAAGTGACTGCACCAATTTCCATTCCTATCAACAGTACTAAAGTGTTCCCCTTTCTCCACATCCTCACCAACACTGGTTGTTTCTTGTGTTGTGAATGTTAGCTATTCTGACAGGTGTGAGGTGGTATCTCATCATGGTTTTGATTTGCATTTTCCTGATGATGAGAAATGTTGAGCACCTTTTCATGTCTGTTAGCCATCTGGATGTCTTTAGAAAAATGTCTGTCTGTGTCTTCTGCCCATTTCTTAACTAGGTTGCTTATTTCTTGGATGTTGAGTTTGACAACTTCTTTATAGATTTTGGATACTAACCCTTTATCATATGTGTCATTTGCAAATATCTTCTCCCATTCTGTTGGTTGCCTTTTAGTTTTGTTGATTGTTTCCTTCTCTGTGCAGAAGATTTTTATCTTGATGAGGTCCCATTAGTTCATTTTTGTTTTTGTTTCTCTTGCCTCCGGGAACATGTCTAGTAGAAGTTGCTCTGACCAAGATCAAAGAGGTTGCTGCCTGTGTTCTCTAAAACCATTTTGATGGTTTCCTGTCTCATATTTAGGTCTTTCATCCATTTTGAATTTGTTTTTGTGTATAGTGTAAGAAAGTGGGCCAGTTTCATTCTTCTGTATATCATCGTCCAGTTTTCCCAGCACCATTTGCTAAGGAGACTGTCTTTTTTCCATTGGATAGTCTTTCCTGCTTTGTCAAAGATCAGTTGGCTATACACTTGTGGGTCCATTTCTGGGTTCTCTATTCGGTTCCACTGATCTATGTTTTTGTTCCAGTACAATAGTGTCTTGATAACTACAGCTTTGTAATATAGCTTGAAATTTGGAATCATGGTGCCTCCAGTTTTGTTTTTCTTTGTCAGGATTTCTTTGGCTATTCGGGGTCTTTTGCAGTTACATACAAATTTTAGGGTTATTTGTTCTAATTCTGTGAAAAATGCTGGTGTTGACTTTGATCCCATTTGATCATAGTGAATAATTCTTTTAATGTATTGTTGGATTCAATTTGCTAGTATCTTGTTGAGAATTTTTGCATACATGTTCAACTGGGAGTTTGGGCTGTAACTCTCCTTTTTAGTTGAGTCTGTGGTTTTGGAATCAAGGCAATGCTGGCCTCACAAAACAAGTTTGGGAGTTTTCCCTCCATCTCTATTTTTTGGAACAGCTTTGAGAGAATAGGTATTAACTCTACTTTAAATGTTTGGTAGAATTCCCCTGGGAAGCCATTGGCCTTGGACTCTTGTTTCCTGGAAGATTTTTGATTACTAATTCAATTTCTTTACTGGTTATGGTTCTGTTCAAATTTTCTATTTCTTCCTGTTTTAGTTTTGGTAGTTTATATGTTTCTAGGAATTTATCCACTTCTTCCAGATTGTCCAATATGTTGGCATATAATTGTTCATAATATTCTCCTATTACTGTTTGTATTTTTAGAGTGTTGGTTGTGATCTTTCCTCTTTCATTCATAATTTTATTAAGTTCAATCCTTTCCTTTTTCTTTTTGATAAATCTGGATGGGGGTTATGAATTTTCTTAATTCTTTCAAGAACCAGCTCCAGTTTCATTGATCTGTTCTACTGGGCTTTTTTTTTTTAATCTGACATCATTGATTTCTGCTCTAATCTTTATTATTTTCCTTCTTCCACTGGTTTGGGACTTTATTTGCTGTTCTTTTTCCAGTTCCTTAGGTGTAAGGTTAGGCTGTATATTTGAGTCTGTTCATTCTTAGGAAGGCCTGAAGTGCTATATACTTCCCTCTTATGACCACCTTTGCTGCATCCCAAAGGTTTTGGACTCTTGTGATTTCATTTTCATTGGTTTCAGTGCACTTTTTTATTTCCTCTTTAAGTTCCTGGTTAACCCATTCATTCTTTAGTATGATGTTATTTAATCTCCAAGCACTTGTGAAGACAGTAAATCTTAAAGTTTCTCTACATACATTTACACAAAGAATACAAAAACACTAATTCAAAGGGACACATGTACCTCCATGTTTATACAGCATTATTTACAACAGTCAAGTAATGAAGCAGACCAATTATCCATTGATTCATGAACTGATAAAGAAGATGTGGTATATATATTATAGGATATATATGGGATACATATATATGTATATTACATATGTGATATATACCCCATGGGATATTACTCAGCAATAAAAAAGGAATGAAATCTTGCCATTTGCAACACATAGATGGAGCTAACAAGTATAATCCTAACCAAAAAGTATAATGTTTTAAGACAGAGAAAGATCTCTATTATTTCACTCTTTTGTGGAATTTAAGAAGCAAAACAAACAAGCAAAGGAAAAAATGAAAGAGAGAGAGTCAAAGCAAGAAACAGACTCTTAACTATAAAGAACAATGTGATGGTTGCCAGAAGGGAGAAGGGGAGGATGGATTAAATAGGTAAAATTAAGGAGTGCACTTGTGATAAGCATGGGGTGATATATGGATCTGTTGAATTTATATTGTATACCTGAAACTAATAAAACACTTTATGTTTTTTAAACATAAAAACTTTTTAAAAAGTTCTCTCCACAAAAAAGAAAAACTAGTAAATCTGAGGTGATAAATGTGTTAACTGACTTTATTACGGTAATCATTTTTCAATATATAAATATAAGAAGTCATCATATTGTATAACTTAAACGTACACAACGTTATGTGTCAATTATATCTCAACAAAGTTGGGAAAAATATACCAAAGAAATATTTCCAAGAAAATAAAAATTAAAAAGGTCAAGAGCCATGGAGTATAGAGTTAGAGGCTCTAATATATGTCCAATCACAGTTCCATTCTTAAGAGGCAATCACCAATATTTTCCCGAAATTGATAAAAGATTCCACTTCTCACAGATTCAAAAACCCTAATGTATTACATGTTGACATACTCTCCCAAAATAATATACTCCTAGACAATCATAATAAAACTGCAGAACATGAAGAGGGAAAAATAAATTAAGTACAGACAGAAAGAAAGGAAAAGCACTACCAGAGGAATGATAATTAGAGTGACAAGTGACTTTTCAATAACAATAGTGGGAAAGAGAAAATAATTACAATGTGCTAAGAGAAAATAGCTGCCAATTTGAAGTCATATAAAATCAGTGAGACTAGCTTTCTAGCACAAAGAATTTATACGTAGAACAAAAACTGTGATTTACCCTCAAAAAATGAAAAAGTTTTTTAAAACTCTAAACTTAACTAGAAAGAAAACAATCCAGTTAAAAAGTCTGAGAAAATATATATGGGTACTACATGGTTACAACCAAACAAATATTTACTATATAAAATCTAATTGAGAATGTATTAAGTGACAAAATATAATTTTAAATTAGTGAGGAGAAATGATGTATTATTCAATAAATGACATTGGGAAAACTGGCCAGACACTAATTAAAAATAAATAGATTCAGAAATCTTGCCATTTGCAACTACATGGATAGAACTAGAGGGTATTATGCTAAGCGAAATTAGTCAGAGAAAGACAAATATCATATGACTTTACTCATATGAGGACTTTAAGATACAAAACAGATGAACATAAAGGAAGGGAAGCAAAAATAATGTAAAAATTGGGAGGAGGCAAAACATTAAGAGATTCTTAAATATAGAGAACAAACTGAGGGCTGCTGGCGGGGTTGCGGGTGGGAGGATGTGCTAAATGGGTGAGGGGCATTAAGGAAGATACTTGTTGGGATGAGCACTGGGTGTTATACATAGAGGATGAATCACTGGAATATACTCGTGAAATCATTATTGCACTGTATGCTAACTAACTTGGATGTAAATAAATAAATAAATAAATAAGTTCATATGTTTTGTCTTACATGATTCCGATTTTAAAATAAGCAAAGCATCTGAACAGACCCATAACGAGTGAAGAAATCGAATCAGTGATCAAAAATCTCCCAACAAATAAGAGTCCATGACCAGATGGCTTCCCCAGGGAATTCTACCAGACATTTAAAACACAACTAATACCAAGTCTTCTCAACCTATTCCAAAAAATAGAAACCAAAGGAAAACTCCCGGACTCATTTTATGAAGCCAGCATCACTCTGATTCCAAGCCAGACAGAGACCCAGATAAAAAGGAGAACTACAGGCCAATATTCTTGATGAATACGGATGTAAAAATCCTCAACAAGATCCTTGCAAACCAAATTCAACAGGACATAAAAAGAATCATCCACCAAGGTCAAGTGGGATTCATTCCTGGGTTATAGGGCTGGTTCAACATTCGCAAATCAATCAATGTGATACATCATATCAATAAAAGAAAAGATAAAAACCATATGATCCTGTCAATAGATGCAGAAAAAGCATTTGACAAAATACAGCATCCCTTCTTAATAAAGGCTCTAGAGAAAGTCGGGATAGAAGGAACCTACTTAAACATCATCAAAGCCATCTATGAGAAGCCTTCAGCTAACATCATCCTCAGCGGGGAAAAACTGAGAGCTTTCCCCCTGAGATCAGGAACACGGCAGGGATGTCCACTCTCACCACTGTTGTTTAACATAGTGTTGGAAGTCCTAGCATCAGCCATCAGACAACAAAAGGAAATCAAAGGCATGAGAACTGGCAAAGAGGAAGTCAAACTTTCACTTTTCGCAGATGACCTGATACTCTACATAGAAAACCCAACAGACTCCACCAGAAGCCTACTGGAACTGATCTAAGAATTCAGCCAAGTTGCAGGGTACAAAATCAACGCACAGAAATCGGTTGCATTTTTATACACTAACAATGAAGCAACAGAAAGAGAAATTAAGAAGCTGATCCCATTCACAATTGCACAAAAAACCATAAAATACCTCGGAATAAACCTAACCAAGGATACAAAAGATCTGTAAGATGAAAACTATAGAAAACTTATGAAGGAAATTGAAGAAGGACACAAAGAAATGGAAAAACATTCCATGCTCATGGATAGGAAGAATAAATATAGTTAGGATGTCATTACTACCCAAAGCTATCTACACATTCAATGCAATTCCAATCAAAATTACACCAGCATACTTCTCAAAACTAGAACAAACTATCCTAAAATTTGTATGGAACCACAAAAGACCTCAAATAGCCAAAGTCATACTGAAAAATGAAACCAGAACGGGAGGTATCACCATCCCAGACTTTAGCCTCTACTACAAAGCTGTCATCATCAAGACAGTATGGTACTGGCACAAAAACAGACACATTGACCAATGGAACAGAATTGAGAACTCAGAAGTGGACCCAAAAGCATACAGCCAACTGATCTTTGACAAAGCAGGAAAGAATATCCAGTGGAAAAAAGACGACCTTTTTAACAGATGGTGTTGGGAGAACTGGACAGCAACATGCAGAAGAATGAAACTAGATCAATTTCTCACACCATGCACAAAAAAAGCTCAAAACGGATAAAGGACCTGTATGTGAGACAGGAAACCATCAAAACCCTAGAGGAGAAAGCAGGAAACAACCTCCTTGATCTCCACCACAGCAACCTCTTACTTGACACATCCCCAAAAGCAAGGGAATCAAGAGCAAAAATAAATGATTGGGACCTCATCAAGATTAAAAGCTTCTGCACAGCAAAAGAAACAACCCACAATACTAATAGGCAACCAACGGAATGGGAAAAGATAGTTGCAAATGACATATCAGATAAAGGGTTGATATCCAGAATATATAAGGAACTCACCAAACTCCACACCCAAAAAACAAACAACCCAGTGAAGAAATGGGCAGAAGATATGAACAGACACTTCTCCAAAGAGGAGAACAGACACTCCTCCAAAGAGGACATCAAGATGGCCAACAGACACATGAAACGATGCTCAGCATCCCTCCTCATCAGGGAAATACAAATCAAAACCACACTGAGATACCACCTCATGCCAGTCAGAGGCTAAAATGAGCAAATCAGAGAACGCGAGATGCTGGCGAGGATGTGGAGAAACGGGCACCCTCTTGCACTGTTGGTGGGAATGTAAACTGGTACAGCCCCTCTGGAAAAGAGTGTGGAGGTTCCTCAAAAAATGAACAATAGAACTCCCCTAGGACCCAGCAATAGCACTGCTAGGAATTTACCCCAGGGATACAGAAATGCTGATGCATAGGAGCACATGTACCCCAATGTTCATAGCAACACTCTCAACAATAGCCAAAACATGGAAAAAGCCTAAGTGTCTGTCAATGGACGAATGGATCAAGATGTGGTCTATCTATACCATGGAATACTACATGGCAATGAGAAACAATGAAATCTGGCCATGTGTAGCAACATGGATGGACCTTGAGGGTGTTACGCTGAGAGAAATAAGTCAGGCAGAGAAGGACAAATATCATATGTTTGCACGTATAGGAGGATTAGGAGGAACTTAACAGAGGAACAAGGGGGAGAAGAAGGGGGAAATGGTGGGGAAAAGGGAGAGAGGCAAACCATGAGAGACTCTTGAATGCTGACAAAAACTGAGGACTGATGGATGTGGGGGGGATGGGCACGGAGAGGGGCACTTGCGGGGATGAGCACTGGGTGTTATATGGAAACCAACTTACAATAAACCATTTGTAAAAAAAAAAGAAAAAAGATACACATGAGTGAAAACATATGGAAAAATAAATAAAAATAAACGTAAGCAAAGCATATGGTCAGATATCTTATTAAAAAGTGAAAGCAAATGCTTAATAAAGATGAAAGGCAAGGAAACCCTTTATTAATAAGGCCACAGATATAACAGCTATGAACTATCAATTTTTCTTGTGACACAGTTAAGATCAAATTGAATAATGTCCATTATCTAAGAGAGTGTATAGGCACATTTGGCAAAATGTATTATATCCTTTGGCTTTATTACCCAACTTAATGGGAATCTAGTCTAAGTAATAACTGGACAAGAATATATATATATATACATATATATATAGAGAGAGAATATATATAGAAGAATATATACATATAAAACAGCTCAATTTGTTTGTGAGCACAAGACTGGTTAAATAAGACAAAGTTACAGTGGAATAATATACTATCTCTACAAATGTTAGTTTGTAACTTGGCTCTGTACATGGAAGGTCGGGAAAGACCAAGAAAGAGACAGACTACTCCAGACTAGAACAAGGCAGTCTGAAGCAACTTACAAGACTTGTCGTGGTGGCTGCAAGATAAGTAGATCTCCACACCTGCCCACCGGAATCTAAAAAGTTCATACAGAGGCCTTAACTGGCGTCAGTCATGTATTCAGTCCAGATGGTCTCAACAGCACCTTACTCTCTCTTAAAGCAGGCTAAAAATTTGTACGTATAGTGTGACATCAAAATGTTTATTTAAAAGATATATAAATTTATAATATAAATTAATGTAATCTGAATAACTACTGAATATTTTTGTCAATGCAGCTACACCATTAGAAGATACTCATATGCAAATCTTTAACTCTAAACCACATTTTTTGACAATATAATTATCCATACTTTTATACATTTTAGAATTCATTACGTTTGATAGCAACTAAGCTGAAAAAGTATGCTAATTCTTCCTTCCTATCACCATCATGTCAAATTACACATATACTTGATGAATGCACATGTTGCTAAATTCTGCATGTAAATGATATTTAAGTTTTGATAGTTTCACTGCTTCTTTAGCCAGTATATCTCCACAAATTATCCACTGCATATCCAGAACCTGCAAAATCAAATTCACAATGTCTGGAATCCAATCAAAGATTATCAAATCTACAAAAATTCAAGAACTATGATCTATAGTTAGGAGGAAAAACCAGAACTAACACATGTTAGCATTAACATGCTATCATTAGTAGACAACTACATGGAAAGAGTTATAACTCTAACCCATAAATTCAGAAAGTTAAGTAGAGATACGGAAGCTATTTAAAAGACCCAAACTGAATTTCTAACAAAATTCCATTTTACACACTATTAATGTGTAAAATAAAAATGCACTGATGGGATTAATGGAAGAAGAAGGGAAACTGCAGAATAAAACATCAGAGAACTTGAGGACATAGTAATAGCCAAAAGAAAAACGAAGAGAAAAGAGAACTTTAACAACATAGTATCAGGAAGCTGCGGGACATATTCAAGCGGATTAATACATGTATTTCAGGGGGCCCTAAAAAAGAGGGGGAATAAAAAGAGGACAAAAAATATCTGGAAAAAATGTAGCTGAAAGTTTTCTAAGTTTGATAAAAAGCTACCAAACCACAGATCCAAGACACTCAATGAATTCCAAATAAATGTGAAAAAAAACCTGCAACAAGGAACATCATAATTAAATTGGGGGAAAAAGTGATAAAGATAAATTTTAAGAGTAACCAGTAATAAAAGACACAATATATTTTAATGTTTGTTTATTTTTGAGAAAGAGAGAGGCAGAGTGTGAATGGAGAGGGCGAGAGAGAAAGGGAGACACGCAGAATCCAAAGCAGGCTCCAGGCTCTGAGCTGTCAGCACAGGGCATGACACAGGGCTTGAACTCACTGACCCTAAGATCATGACCTGAGTAGAAGTTGAAAGCTTAACCAAGTGAGCCACCCACGCACCCCAAGGCACATTATGGTTTTTAAAAAGAGAAAGAGATTACAAAGGTGCACTAGGAAAACTCTTCAGGGTGATGAATATGTTCATGACCTTGGTTCTAGCTATTGTTTCACATTGTATTTATATACATGTATATCTGGATGTGGAAGTATGTACATTAAAATTTATCAAATTGTACACTTGAAATAGGTGCAGTTTGCTGAATGTCAGTGATGCTCAAATTAAACTTTTTTTTTACTGTATCAGTATTTTGTTTGCAATTTTGTATCTTTTAATTCCAGTATAGTTAACATAGTTTTATATTAGTCTCAGGTGTACAATATAGTGATTCAACAATTCTATATATTACTCAGTACTCATCATGATAAGCGTACTTTTAATCCCCTTCACCTCTTTCATCCATCACCCTTATCCACCTGCCCTCTGGTAACTATCAGTCTGTTCTCTACAGTTAAGAGTCTGTTTCTTGGTTTCTCTCTTTTATTCTTTATTTCTTTTGTTTTTTAAATTCCACATGTAAGTGAAATCATACAGTATTTGCCTTTCTCTGACTTATTTCACTTAGCATTATACTCTCTAGCTCCACCCATATGTTGCAAATGGCAAGATTTCATTCTTTTTTATGGCTCAGTAATATTCCAAGGTATATCTAGACTTTATCCATTCATCTATCAAAAGACACTTGTACTTATTCCGTATCTTGGTTACTGTAAGTAATGCTGCAATAAACACAGGAGTGCATCTTTTTGAATTAGTGTTTTCATATTTTTGGGGCAAATTACTGGATCATATGGTAATAATATTTTTAATTTTTTGAGGAACCTCATATTGTTTTCCACTGTGGCTGCACCAGTTTGCATTCCCACCAAGAGTGCACGAGGATTCCTTTTTCTCCACATCTTTGCCATCACTTGTTGTTTCTTGTGGTTTTGTTTTTTTTGTTTTTTTTTTTAGCCATTCTAACAGGTATGATTTGGGTATTTTTTTATTTTTTTATAGTTTTTATTTTATTTTTGAGATAGAGACAGAGCATGAGCAGGGGAGGAGCAAAGACAGAGGGAGACACAGAATATGAAACAGACTCCAGGCTCTGAGCTGCCAGCACAGATCCCGAGTGGGGCTCGAACTCACAAACCACGAGATCATGACCTGAGCTGAAGTCGGATACTTAACCGACTGAGCCACCCAGGAGCCCTGACAGGTGTGATTGTGATTTGTATTTCCCTGGTGATCAAGTAAGCTGTTTTTAAAAGGGCAAGTCAAAGACAAGAGCATAGCAATTGATCTCGGTCTCAAATCTCAAGATCTCTTTTCATTTTGTTTTATTTTGCCTTTATTTTATGTACTTCCTAAATAAAATAGTTGTTTCTGTAGCATGGTAAAATGAAAAGAGTACTGGGTTAGAAATCAGAACCAACTTTTTATTTTGGCACTAAATATTGGTACGACCCTGAGCACACTACTCAAATCAGACTCTACTTTTCATCCAAAAAACAAGGAGGTTACACTGGATACTCTTATATTTCTTCAGCATCCATGATTTACTGTCAATCAGATTAGAAGTAACACAGAAAGACTCCTCCCCTCAAAACTTACTCCAGAGCAGCAATAGAACATACATCTGGACATAATTAAATCACTCACATTCAAATGGATACAGAGAAGCAATGAAAGCAGAAAGATTATCTGGCAATCCATAAATTTCCATCTGCTGTATGTTTGAGGGTTCCCAGGAAAGGGAAAATAGTGACCTGGATACTGGATAACAACTCAGGGAAATCACTAAGGAAATAATAACAAAGCAGGAAGCTCTGTCCTGTCATCCTGGCTAAGACACAGACACCTTCCCGTAGGACTGGCACACTAAGGCCCATTTTGAATCACAAACGAGGGCTTTGGATCAAAAGGTCTATGAAGGCCCTCCCACTTGCTCCAACATTCTGTGATTTGCATTTTTATTGTAACTTAGGATTAAAATGGAAACAGATGAACGTTTTTCACACCCAGTCCCAGTTTCATGTGAAATGTTTCTGCATAAAATGTTTAATTACTTTGTAGAAGTCACAAAGATGATTCAATGACTCTTTCCTCTCCAAATGTATATAACTATTAGCTATGCTTGTACAATATAGAAAACGTGATGCCTTGGGATAATTTGGAAATGAATGGACAATATTCTCTGAAATAGTTACCACTGATATCTACGTCAGCAGGTGCTTGCTGAATCACGTCCCCTTTTGGCTTTGGCCCTTTAGAATATCTGTATCTTTTTAAAGTGTATTTAAACAAACAAAAAGATGGAGTGATTGTTCTCAAAAAAATGTTTCCACAGTTGGTTATTTACATTTATCGGAGGGTGCAGCCGATACCCCCAAAAGCCATTCCCACCTGCCTGCCTTCATTAAGTTTGAATACATTCCCACTCCTAGCTTTAAGAAGAATAGAATTCTTAAAGCAAGGAGTGGCCACTTGACACAATTCTAGCCATTGGGACATGAACAGATTTGTCAGACAGCAGCTTCTGTAAACTTTTACTTATTCTTATTAGGTTTATACATTCCCCATGATTCTTTCTTTCTTTCCTGAACACAGGTGTTATGTCTGGACCTTCAGTGGCTATAGTGCAACCATGGAATTACAAAGCAACATACCAAACAGTAAAGGGAAAAGATAGACAAGGCTTAGGTTGCTAGTAACACAATTGAGTCAAAAAACAAACACCTCTTTGCTTAAGCATCTGTTTGCCAAGTTGTCCACTAGTTGCAGCAAATATATTCCTTGTTAATATAACAGGTTTGAGGAAAAGAATTAATTGCTTTTTGGTCTGAGAATATATATATATTGCTTGAGAAACACATGAAATTGATTCTTGAGTGTTTCTTAATACTAATAACACCATCATTACCTAATAGGACTATTACACATAGTCTAGGTTTCCATCAACATTTCAAAGAGGGAATATTAGCATAATATCCTCACCTCTGATAAATAGCATAATAATATATGACTTGTATACATATCATCATCCAGTTTCTACCATGGTCATAGCCTTTTTCCTATTATGAAAAGCCATAGTTATTTCAGCATAAACATGTTATCTGCCTCAAAAGTCACAGTTATTTTATTTATTCATAACTCAACAAAGACCTGCTATGTGTCAGACATTGTCATTTCACATTTTCTCAACTGATAAGTGAAGATATTTGTCAATCCTTTTCATTCAGTGTACTTCAAACTCTAAGGATCTACATTTTTTACAGCTGGGAGTAATATAGTTATGTTTTGTTATATTATTTTAGCTATACTGAAATCTAGAGCAGGGATTAGCAAACTTGCTCAGTAAAGGGACAGATAGTAAATATTTTAAGCTTTAGGCTTTACAGTAAATATTTAGGCTTTACCATAAGGTCTCTGTTGCAACCACTGGGTTCTGTCATATAGCACAAAAATAGCCATAGACCTAACATGAAAATGAATTAATGTAACTGTGTTGCCATATAACTTTATTTATGACATTGAACATTGCAATTCATAAGATTTTCAGGTGTCAGGCAATATTACTTTCCAATTTGTTTCCAGCCGTATAACAATGTAAAACATTGTTATACAAATATAACATTCTCAGTTATACAATATACATTCTAGTTCTTGGACAATACAGAAACAGGCACCAAGCCGTTACTAAGTGAAACCTGCTACTTTGACCTGAATGCTTCAGTCACCTGATTATGCCTTACAGAATAAGCAAATGGAAACTTTCAAAACCTCACTAAAGTTTCAGGTGTCGTTTTCTCTAATTAAGTGTTCAACAGACATTCCACTGTGTACTGTTTACAATAAGTGATTCTAGATTTCTTAATTCCTGTGCTCATTTATATGGGAAAAGGCAGCCTTTTTGTGTAACAACAGGCAGCATTACCACAAATGCATTATGATCTGAGATCACGTTTCCACTGACAACTGATAATCCCTATGAGAGCTGCATTCATAGCCCATGGGAGTACCCCATTCGTTTCTGTGCTCATCCCTGTTATCTTCCCCCAGAGATCACCCCATCGTAGCTGTTCCCTTATGTCACATAAGCACTCTGCAAGGAAGATAAAGAAAAGCATTCTTTGGTTGGCCTGATTTTAACTGTCTACCTTAAGTTTAGCCTGGCCACTAGACTTTAGTCCTCTTTCATACAGAGGTTAATGTATACTATTTAACATAATACTGGAAGTCTTAGCCTCAACAATCAGACAACAAAAAGAAATAAAAGGCATCCAAAGTAACAAGGAAGAAGTCAAACTTTCACTATTTGCAGATGACATGATACTCTATGTAGAAAACCCAAAAGACTCCACCAAAAAATTGCTAGAATACAGGAATTCATCCAAGTCAAAGATATAAAATTCAATGTGCAGAAATCTGTCACATTACTATGGACCAATAACGAAGCAGCAGAAAAAGAAATCAAGGAATCAATCCCATTTGCAGTTGTACCAAAAACAATAAGATACCCAAGAATAAACCTAACTAAAAGAAGTAAAAGATCTGTACTCTAAAAACTATATAACACTTATGAAAAAGACTGAAGACAGCACAAAGAAATGGAAAAGCATTCCATGCGCATGGATTGGAAGAATAAACATTGTTAAAATGTCTATACTACCCAAATCAATCTACACACTCATTGGAATTCTCATCAAAGTAACACCAGCATTTTTCACAGAACTAGAATAAATAACCTTAAAATGTGTATGGAACCACAGAAGACCCCGAACAGCCAAAACAATCCTGAAAAAGAAAAACAAAACTGGAGGCATCACGATTCCAGATTTCAAACTATATTACAAACTATATTACGTAGCTTCAAGACAGTATTGTACTGGCACAATAACAGACACATAGATCAGTGGAACCGAATAGAGAACCCAGAAATGGACCCACAAGTGTATGGCCAACTGATCTTTGACAAAGCAGGAAAGACTATCCAATGGAAAAAAGACAGTCTCCTTAGCAAATGGTGCTGGGAAAAACTGGACAATGATATACAGAAGAATGAAACTGGCCCACTTTCTTACACTATACACAAAAACAAATTCAAAATGGATGAAAGACCTAAATATGAGACAGGAAACCATCAAAATGGTTTTAGAGAACACAGGCAGCAACCTCTTTGATCTTGGTCAGAGCAACTTCTACCAGACATGTTCCTGGGGGCAAGAGAAACAAAAACAAAAATGAACTAATGGGACCTCATCAAGATAAAAAATCTTCTGCACAGAGAAGGAAACAATCAACAAAACTAAAAGGCAACCAACAGAATGGGAGAAGATATTTGCAAATGACACATATGATAAAGGGTTAGTATCCAAAATCTATAAAAAAGTTATCAAACTCAACATCCAAGAAACAAGCAACCTAGTTAAGAAATGGGCAGAAGACACAGACAGACATTTTTCTAAAGACATTCAGATGGCTAACAGACATGAAAAGGTGCTCAACATTTCTCATCATCAGGAAAATGCAAATCAAAACCATGATGAGATACCACCTCACACCTGTCAGAATGGCTAAAATTCACAAGAAACAACAGGTGTTGGCAAAGATGTGGAGAAAGGGGAACCCTCTCGCCCTGTCAGTGGGAATGCAAACTGATGTAACCACTGAAGAACAGACTGGAGGCTCATCAGAAAACTAAAAACAGAACTACCCTATGACCCAGAAATTGTATTATTAGGTATTTACCAAAGGATACAAAAACACTTATTTGAAGGGTATATGCACCTCAGTGTTTATAGCAGCACTATTAACAATAGCCAAATTATGGAGAGAGCCTAAATATCCATCAACTGATAAATGGATAAAGAAAATGTGGTGTGTGTATATATATATGTATGTATATGTGTATACATCTGGTATACACGTGTATGTACGTATACATATACATACATATATACATATATACACATGTATACATATATACACATGTACCTATATTCCTCTATATACATACATATACACATATATACATACACATATACACATGTATTCACATATGTACATATATACATACATCCAATGGACTTCAGCCATCAAAAGAATGAAATCTTGCCATTTGCAATGATGTAGAATGAAGCCAGAATGTGTTATCCAAACAAAATAAGTCAATCAGAGAAAGACAAATACCATATGATTTCACTCATACACGGAATTTAAGAAACAAAACAGATGAACATATGGGAAGAGGAAAAAGAGAGAGAGAGAAGCAAACCACAAGAGACTCTTAAAGAGAACAAACTGAGGGTTGACTGATGGAGGAGGGTGGGAAAAGGGCTAAATGGGTGATGGGCATTAAGGAGGGCACTTGTGAGGAACACTGGGTGTTAATATGTTAAATGATGAATCACTGAATTCTACTCCTGAAACCGATACTGCACTGTATGTTAACTAAAATTTAAGTTAAAAAATTAATGGGACATGAGATTACTAAAAATAGTAATAGCATTAAACAGAAAAAAGATGTTTTATCATTCCTTTATCATTCCCGCAACAAGACAACATTATTTATAGGTTACAAAATGATAGTTTTTCCCATTCTAGGACTAAGAAACATAACTGCCAAGAATGAATTGGCCATTTGTGACAACTGCTGTTTTTGTTATGATCATCACCTATGCACATTGGGATCAATAAGCCATATGAATTGTCTTTTTATGATTAAATATTTTCTGATTCGTTTTGATAAACAGAAACAAAAATCAGTAGTACACCATGAAAACCTTAGGCAACTGCAGCCCACAAACCTCTGTCCCATTCATTATCCTGCTTTCTGTAGCCACGGCCCCTTTTCTAGGACTAGAGCTGTTACCCACATTCCCATTACTTTTGGGTATTAAATGAAGGTGATTTTTGAATTCCAGGATCAATAAAAAGACCTCAGGAGGTCTAGGTGGTGTGGACAGTGAATGATTTACTGAGAATCTAGTATTAACAAAGCACTATTCTAAGTTCTTCATATATTTAATACATGATCTTGTATTATTCTTTAGATAAGGTGCTATTATCATCACCTTATAGATAAGAAAACTGAGACTTAGGGAGTTTACAAAACTAACTCAAGGGGTACCTGCGCAGCTCAGTCAGTTGAGCACCCAACTCTTGATTTCTACTTGGGTCATGATCCCAAGGTCATGGGATCAAGCCCTTTGTCAGGCTCCATGCTGAAGGTGGAGTCTGCTTGGGATCTTCTCTCTCTCTTCCTCTGCCCCTCTCCCCAGGTTGCACATGCCTACACTCTCTCTAAAATAAAATAAAAAAATAAAATAAAACAAAATACTTAAAAAAAAAGAAACTTACTCAAGTTCACACTGCTGGTAAGAGATGGTTCTCCTTCCACTGCACCAACCTGCCTCTTAGATTCTAGTTCTTTATAGGCTCTTCCCCTAGAGTCTGAATTTATCTCCATTTCTCCATGTAGATATGGGAGGAAAACAGTGATCATTTGGAAGTGGTCACTTTGCACTGATTTTGGATTACACAGAGTTCTACCCACCTTTTCCTCCCAGAATGAACGTGAGAGTATTGTATTTGAGTACAGGTGTTTGCTCCAGACCAGGCCTCTATCATGAGACAACTTCTTCTCAGCCCCTAGCCTGTGCCCTGCTGAACATTTTTTTAAATGTTTTATTTATTTTTGAGAGAGAGAGAGAGAGAGAGAAAGAGAGACAGCATGAGCAGGGGAGGGTCAGAGAGAAAGGGAGACACAGAATCTGAAGCAGGCTCCAGGCTCTGGCTAGCTGTCAGCACAGAGCCTGATGCGGGACTAGAACCCACGAACAATGAGATCATGACCTGAGCTGAAGTCGGACGCTTAATCGACTGAGCCACCCGGGCACCCCCCTGCTGAACATTTTTATTCCCTCTTTGACAACCCAGTATTTCTGGATACCTAGGATCCCAAAACCATGCCTACCTGAGTTGCATTATTTCATCATAAACCTTTGAATTTTTTTTTAATGTTTTATTTATTTCTAGGAGAGAGAGAGAGAGAGAGACGGCGTGAGCAGGGAAGGGTCAGAGAGAGAGGGAGTCACAGACTGAAACAGGCTCCAGGCTCTGAACTGGCAGTCAGCACAGAGCCCGACGCGGGGCTCAAACCCACGAACCGCGAGATCACGACCTAAGCGAAAGTCGGACGCTCAACCGACTAAGCCACCCAGGCGCCCCTTCATCGTAAATCTTTGAATGCTTAATCCCACCACTGTAAAAGAAGGACACTGTCCCACTGTAAACAACACTTCAATAATAAATTGCATAATGATGAACTTATGCAATTAAATTTGAATTTTTCTATGAAATGGAACATTCCAATGAAATCATTTGTTTCTAATACTAGTTTTCAAGTGTGAGGTCCTGGAAGGTGTAATGCTATGTGAAAAGAGATATACTGGGATTTTATTGTGTATTTAAATTATTAGACCTAATCCCAACTCCAAAAGGTTGAATTTCTATCTACCACAATTGTAAGAGAGTCTTGTTTTATTTTCATAATGAGGACATATACAGCTGGAACTCAGTCCAGGCTTATGCCAAATGCTGAATAGTTGAAGTTTTCTTTGCTAACTCTTCACTCTCCACCTTTTCTGTGGTACCTCTCCCTAGATACCTGACTATTGTCATGTGTCACCCACACATGCCCATAGAGAGTTCCCTAAACTCTAAACCTTTCCCATTTCCATTTTTATGCCTATCAAAATTATCTGTCCAGGGTTTTATTTTCTCAGTCATATTCTCTATTTCCAATCCCCCCTCCAAAAAAAACAAATCCACAATATATTCTAATTATAAGTGTGTTAGTATATTTCCCCTCAAAGATAACAAATTATCAGTTTGGTTCCCAAGACTGGAAGCTAGAGGTCCCTGGTCAGAACAAGGAGAGTTAAGGTGAAGAATTTCAGATGACCACAAAAGCACAGAAGGTTGGACAGTTTGGCAGAGAGCCAAAGGACATGGCAGGTACAGATGGCAGCAGTCCAGCACCCAGGGATTCAGATGGCAGCTAATTGACAGGAGAAAATAACTAGGCAGGTGGCTAACAGCACAGGTTCAGCTTTCTAAAGTTAGGTCAGGCACAGGGTCAGAAAACCAGTAACATTAAGTCTGAGAAATAAGGAATTCACAGAAACTAATTTTTCCTGAAGATCCTGGATTACTAAACCATTTCCTTCCCCAGCTTTTGACATAGTTTTACTCAGGCTGTAGCAGTTAACTACAGAAGTCTGAGAATGAAAGTGATGTGACAGATTCAGATAAGGAGAAACCAGACAGCATCTGAGGATCTAAGGTTAATAAGACCATTGACCAAGCCACATGAACAAACATTGATTATTCCCCTCCTTCAGGAGAGGACACATTTATAGTGTAAGGAGAACTGCAATGACTGAATCCATTCTAAATGCAATAATTAAGTCCATTCTATAGCAGGGAGGAAAAACTCACAAAGATTAATTCCACCTGAGAGCACATCGTTGCACAGGGAATTGAGAAGGAACAGTCAAGAGAAGTTTCATAAGGGAGAAGATATTTGAGTTTGATTGTAGAGCAAACTAGGACATTATCATATAGGATGAAGGACCTTCTAAACAGGGGGTACATCATGAGCAAAGGCAAGCAGGCTTGAAAATACACATTGTACTTGAGGACTTTTGGGCTGTCCAGTGTGTTCAGATTATATATAAATATAAATGAGTGTATAAATATAAATGTATATAGTTGTCAAACTGTAATCAGATATTGACTTTGACTACAACCCTTAGGGAATGTGACCTTAAAGGAACACAATCATAGGTTCTAATCAGAGAGGCTCATCAGTTTTATAAAATCAGTGATAAGGATGCAGAGGATGGACTGGAAGGAGAGAACTACAGCAAAGATATCAGACCTATCAAAGATCAGTTACAATAATCCACACAGAAGATCATGATGAGCTAAAGCAGGCAGTGGTCACGGGCATAGAGAGGAAAGGTCAGTTTCTGGAGCTTTTGAGGGGAGAAATCAGCACAACCTAATAATCTATTTTACACAGAGGAAAAGAAATAATGAGGTTCCTAACATAGGCAACAGAGGGTGATGAGATGGGGATGCCATTAACGAAGACATAGAAATAAGATAAGATTTGGGGGAATAAGATTATATATTGGATTCAATTTTGAAAAAACAAAAACACCTGAAATATAGGAATGAGCTTGTGCTATAAATTGAGGGTCCAGTATATTAGTAATATTTGGATACTTGGGAATGTACAAAATCACCTTTCCGTTCTAAAAGGAAACCTTGGGGCACCTGGATGGCTCAGTCAGTTAAGCATCCGACTTCAGCTCAGGTCTTGATCCTGCGGTTCATGAGTTTGAGCCCCACGTCAGGCTCTGTGCAGACAGCCAGCTCAGAGCCTGGAGCCTGTTTCAGATTCTGTGTCTCCCTTTCTCTCTGACCCACCCCTGCTCAAGCTGTCTGTCTGTCTCTCTCTCAGAAATAAAACAAAAACAAACAAAAAAAAAAACATTAAAAACTTTTAAAAAATAAAAGGAAACCTGGAGAAGACTAATTTGTCTGCACATGAAAAGATGTGTCATCAACAACAAAAGTAATGGTAGAGATTTTAGCCAAAGGAGTATAATCCAAGGGAGTAAGTCTTTTATTTGAAATAGGTAAGGGAGATGAGGACAGATCAGGCCTAAGGGAGAGGTACTGAAAAGTAGGAAAGTTTTTCTGTACTCAAATACACACTGACAACCAGCTACTCTCTCTATTTAAGTTTTCTTGGAAGAATAAGAAAGTGATAATGGTCATTCTAGTCTCTCTTGTCCTATAATGCCTTACTCTCAGATGTACTTGCTTAACCTCTGTCTGGTTTACAGAATCCTGGTCTTTTTATGGGCTGATGCTGGCCTGCCAATGTCATAGTTGCCATTTAAAAATGCATCTGAGTTCATGAAAACCAAATCTATCATTGATACTATGCAGCAGACGTGGATGACAACTTTCAGGAAACATACTAAACCTGTTGTGGCCAAAATTACTTTATGTAAATTAAGTCTTTATAGTCATCCTTATTTCCTGGTAACAATTTAGATATAATTTTTCAAGTCATTCAATAACATATAGTAAATGGCTTCTTTTATTACTCTGATCAGCCACAAACATCCATGTCAATTATCCTGATTATGGTAATCATTTCACAAAGTACATGTATATCAAATCATCACATTATACACTTTATATTCAATCTTGTCAGTTATACCTCAACAAAGCTGGAAAAGAGAAAAAAAAACATCCAGTTTATTACATGCTTGGAAACCTCCATATTCTCAACAGTAAAGCTGGGATTACAAATGTACACACAACGGAGTTGTTCTGAGAGCCAAATATTTGTGGAAGTGTTTTATCAACTTTCAATTACTTCCTAATTGTTAGTTGCTATTAGTAGTATCAGACCCTGGAGTTTAATGTATAGTTAATGACACATAGAAGTAAGTGATAAAGTGATTTTTGCCTCATTTTTACTACAGCTCATAAAAACAGTGAGTGATTAAGACACTAACCCACATACGTGACATTTTAACAGACAAAATTTGTATTCCGATAATCTAGCAGAAAAATAATCATAGAATTGTATACATTCAATCAGCACCTACATAAACACAAGTAGAAACTCTAGCCCTTTCATTGTGAATGAGAAAATACAGTAAAGAAAGCTGCCAACAAGAACCTACACAGATGTGTTTCATCTAATCAATAACATTGTATGAATGATAAAAGTACTGAACATCAGTGAATCAATTTCATGTTATATTCTTGGAGTGATATTGTATAGGCATGATTTTAACAGAAAACTTTGTCTCAAAATGCTCAATCAACACTAGATAAAATACATAAAAGCACTGTTGTTCTACTAGGCTTCATAAAGAATCCATTCATCCTAAGGGAATACATTCTGGTTTCCACATCTCTCCACAATATTTTATATCTATGTTCAAGGAAAGCCTGGGGTGAAGAAAAAGATATCACTAAATGATTGAACATTTTAACAGCAAAATCTTTTAACTCATAGAACAATGATGAGATTAGCTGTTTCAGAAGAAAATCAAAACTATGGAAAGTAAAAGAAAACATATAGTCAGGGTAAGCAAAGTAAATATAGGCTCCCACATTTCACAAGAATATACATGTCTCTAAGGGCAAAAAAGATAAGTTGACAGTGAAGTTTATTAACTTTGTGTTCTCCCAAGCAATTGAGGACATCAGGAAATACAGTTTTTCTAAAAGAATACTTCTGCTCAAGAAATAAGAATTATCTATAAATGGGGCCTTTGTCTGAAAACACAGAACACAGAGATAAGAATCATTTCTATTCTAGAGGAAAGCTGCAGGTTGATACAGGGGTGATCTATTTGGGAATACAGACCCAATTCTACCACTCACAGTGCTTAATGTCTCCAGCATTTTCCAGCCATTTCCTTCTATGGAGCCCCAGGTACAACAGCATATGCTGCATGGGATGGCCATTAAAAAAGAAATGTGGGTTTAAGACAAGAATCAATACCAGCTGTCATCTTATGTGATCACAAGATAATTTTTAAAGCCCAAATAATTTCCTTGATTTGGCGTTATGGCAATTGAGCTCATTTTTCAGTAGCTAAAACTGCATGACTATATACACTTAAACACGTAAAAGGGAAATAGAACGCCGTATTTCTCAAGAAAAGCAGGTTTGGCTTGCCTAGACTATAGATCAAATTAAGTGGGGCCCTGAGGCAAATGAGCTCAGATTTAGGACAACAAATTCTGTCGATGGATTTGGCTCCATTAGACTTGGGTTACAAACTACACCAAAATAATGGGATTTGGTTCCATGTGAGAACAAAATTATGGAGCTTAAAAAAAAAAAAAAAAAAGCTCTTTCCCATTACAATCAACCACTAAAGGATCCTGCAAGAGAAATGCACTCAAATGAATTAGTTGTATAACTGTTACTCTTTCATTAAAATGATTTAATAGTTCTACAAATGTCATGGCATTAGCATTTTATGCAAAGCTATAAAACAGTAGCAAGTAAAAAAATCAACTGCCTTTAAAAGTCAGCACTTTTGGACTATGTTTATGAGACTACACGGTCACTTTGTGATATGAAATGGCAGCATTGCTAAGATAAATATTGCTTGTTGGCCAGTTTTATTTTGGGCAGAAGGCCATTAAAGGAAGGAGGCTGCCGAATTCATATTTCATTTGGATGGGCTTCAACAGTTCATGTACATTGGTTTAATTCATCTAAGGAAAAGAGAAGCTTTTTGGAGTATCTCCTTAAGAGATTATTTAATTACATATTCCTACAATGTTTAAACTACTCCTTTCAGGGCAATCTAAAAACATATTTATAGGTAGGTGATACATAGACATGTGATGGCAAAACAAATGACTTCCAGAAAGACAAAGGTGCTGACTCTATTGACAGTCTATCCCCAATCCATTGTATCTCCAAATAATTATTAGATGTTTTCCATTCTCAACAGAGTATGGTAGATGATGTTCATATTTTTCATTAGTTATTTCCAAAACTATTCCTTAAACAAAATTTTGATAAGAACTATCAACACATTTAGGCTAGAGTAGCCCATAAAGTTTAACTTATTAACTAGACATTAGCCAATTGCTAAGGTTTCCTAGTGGTATGGGTGGCATTCAGATCAAAAATAAAGGTTTGGGAAAAAATATAGGAAGGAAGGAAGGGAAGGTGGTAGGGAGAAAGAAAAAGGTAGGTAGGTTTGGGCTGTCATAATTTTGAGCATCAATGGGTAACATTTAAGTGGTTAGTACACTGTCAATGGTCCTTCAGTATCTGATGCCACATAAAAGACTGGTTAACAAAAATGAACAGGTAATAAATCTCTTTTCTGTGTTATTGCACTTCTTTGACTAACATGTTCATGACATGCAATGAAAGGAGACAGCACGATGTAGTGGGAAAACATTGAATTTTAGAATATTACGGTTTGGGTTAAATTCCTTGCTTGATCTTAGGAAATCACATAGCTTGTCTTTAAACTAGGAGCCTGGATTCGATGATATCTAAGATGGTGGACCAAATGGTGTGGGGAAGGAGAGTACCCTATCCACACAATAATGACAGGCCACTGGTGGCTTACCCAACAATTATCAAGAGTAGTCAGAGGGTATAGGTAAACTCCGTGTGGCCCCTTAATATCTACCTAATTGAACTGATATGGAAGTTTGGTCATAATGGATTGGAAGTGGGCTTTTCAAGCACCTGTATGGTCTCATTTCAATAGTAAGAAAATTTCATTTATTATCTTAAACTTCTAAATGTTATGTTATTCTTATCACTTTTAAACTTTTTCCTTAATGTTATTTTTGAGAGACAGAGACACACACACACACACACACAGAGAGAGAGAGAGAGTGAGAGAGAGAGAAAGCAGGCAGGAGCAAGGAAAGGATAGAAAGAGGGAAACAGAGGACCCAAAGTAGGCTCCACACTAACAGCAGAGAGCTCAATGCAGTGCTCAAACTCACAAACTGTGAGATCATGACCCAAGTCAAAGTCAATGCTTAACTGACTGAGTCACCCAGGGGCATCCCAGTCTTATCATTTTTAAAATTCTAGGGGTGCCTGGGTTAAGCATCCAACTTTGGCTCAGGTCATGATCTCGCGGTTCATGGGTTCAAGCCCCAAAATGGGCTCTGTACTGATAGCTCAGAGCCTGGAGCCTGCTTTGGATTTGTGTCTCCCTCTCTCTCTACCCTTCCCCGGCTTGTGCTCTCTCTCTCAAAAATAAATAAACATTAAAAAAATTTTAATTCTATATTCTAATTACAATTATTAACTCCCACCAATATCTCTGTTCTTTTATTATTAAATTCTCCTCAAATTTAAAGGTAGGCAAACTGAAGTAGGAAATAAGGATACAGTGAGTCAATGTGAGAACCTAGAAAAGTCTTCATGAGACTGGCCTTAACTCTGGGTTCTAACTCTGTAGGACCTTTGATTATTAGTGGATGCTTTTTTTTTTTTTTAATTTTAGAGAGAGAAAGCACATCAGTGGGGGAGAGGGGAAAAGGGAGAGAGAGGGAGGGGGGGAATGAATCTTAAGCAGGCTCCATTCTCAGCACAGAGCCCAACACAGAGCTCAATCCCACAGCCCTGGGATCATGACCTGAGCTCAAATCAAGAGTTGAACACTCAATCAACTGAGCTACCCAGGTGCCCCTGATTTTTACTAGATGCTTTAATTGAAAGTTCCACCATATTGAATCTTTCCCACTTCTATAATACATTCAATTTTGCTTTCTAAATCAAAAATGCAAGTACTGAGTAAACATGTAGTAAATGTCTAAATGTCTATTGCAGACTTTAGGATTCAGAAGGTGGTAGATAACATAATCCCTGACCTCAAGAAGTTTACAGTCTGTACTGGATTTACCCAAAAAACACAAAAACACTAATTCAAAGGGACACCTGCAACTCTCTGTTTATAGCAGCATTATGTACAATAGCCAAATTATGGTAGCAGCCCAAGTATCCATCGATACATGAATCAATAAGGAAGATGTGGCGGATAGATATAGAGATATAGATAGATACAGATATAGATATACAGATACTTCAGCCACAAAAAAAGAATGAAATCTTGCCATTTGCAACAACCTGGATGGAGCTAGAGAGTATTATGCTAAGTGAAATAAGTCAGAGAAAGATAAATACCACATGATTTCACTCATATATGAAATTTAAGAAGCAAAACTTAAATGATCCAAGGGGGAAAAAAGAGAGATAGAGACATACCAAGAAACAGACTATTAACTACAGAGAACTGATGGCTGCAAAATAGAGGTGGGTGGGGGATGGGTGAAATAGGTGAAGAGGGCTGAGTACACTTATCATGATGAGTACTGAGTAATTTATGGAACTGTCAAATCATCATATTGAGCACCTGAAATAAATATAACACTGTATGTTAACCATACCGAAATTTTAAAAATAAAAACTAAAGTTTACAGTCTAATAAGAGAGATAAATATAAAAGTGAAAAGTCAACCAATTATATACAGTGGTCTTCAAGATATAGTTTGTAAAAATTATTCAGGAACTTTAAGGATGCAGATTTCCAGGCTCCAGACTTAGACCCATGAACTAGACAGTGTTTCTGGGGTGTGTTCAGTAACTGAACTGAGTAACTTCAGTAACTTGAGTGCTGCATTTTTAACAGTGCCCACATAGGTGATTCTAGCTAATCCACAGTCAGGAGACCGCACACTGAAAAACACCAGTGGGTGGGAGCCCAGGCTCCAAAGTCAAATAGTCTGGGTCTTACCAGTTTCCAGCTGTGTGACCTTGATTAAGATAATAAAGTTCTCCAGGTTTTAATGTTCTCATCTATAAAATGAAGATAACAATAGTACCTGTGTATTAGATGGTGGTAACACTGGCACTCAGTAAGCACTTAGTAAAAGTTATTCCTGTTTTTATTATCACTAATATTATTATAACACTAAAAACTGATCAAGTGTTAATTGGCCTGACATTGTTCCCAGAATTCAACAATAAAAAGAGAGTTCTGAATAAGGGTAGGAAACACTTTAAGGAAGAGAAAGTTGAATCAAACCTTCTAATAGACAAAACATTTGGATTATCGGAGAAAATAAAAGAAATTCTGGGTTTAAGAAGCATACTTAGCAAATTATCAAGGAAGGTGAGAATGAGCTGTGTGAGAACAGGGAAGGAAAGCAGTCCCTGCAGCAGAGAGCTGAAATGGGGGAAAGTGGGAGGTAAGTAGCCAGAACACTTAAAGCTCAGCAAGCCTCAAGTTTCCCCTTCTTTTTATTTTAGATACCTGTTTTAAGAGCCAGCTACATTTGAGACAGGCCCCCGCTTTAAGAAACAGTATATAAAACATCCTTTACAGTAAGTTTTCTTTTTACAAAAATAATCCCTATTTACAAAATAAGTTATCACACAGAACCTTGTAATTCACTGTCTGCATTAAGGTTTAAGACACATTCCAATTCACTAAAAATAAGCAACTCAACATTCCAATAAAGGGTTACGAGCTTTTTTTTAAAAGAGGCTATTTTACTCAATTTTGGGAACCTCAGGCTCTAGTACAAGGAGAATAGCTCTAAAACCAAATAGTTGCTCAACTAGACACTTATATTCAAATACTGTTATGATATAAAATGGCATACACATTTTTTAAAAGTTTCTTTCCCTTTGAAAACTGCCACATCCATTTATTGTCCATATTCCCAAGTGAGGCTACTGCTTTAAAAATGCAACCAGATTCATTGTTTTCATTTATACTGAGTGTCCATAACTATGAAAGGAGCAATAAATTAAATTAAATATTGCACATGTCAATAGTCACACAGGATAATTCAATGGAAAATATACTGAACTCTTATTTGGCTTCATAGGAATTTAAGTATCTTCATTAAATTTATAATTTAGTGGATGAAAAGAAAAGCACAGTGCACTGAGGCACTAAAAGCCTGCCCTTATTTCCTCTTTCCTCAGGCTTCTGTATACACGGATCCTTAGAGGTTTATTTGGAGGTGCAACTTGATCCTCCAGGAAATGTCCATCAAACATCTCTAAACCCCCAGAATGCAAGTATCCCCATACTGGTTCCTATTTCCCAAGAACTTCTTTTCTTATTTAGGATATTCCAACTTTTCTGTTTTTATCTTAGGAAAATAATGGAGCATATAGGATAGTTCATTTTTTTTCATTGACTCCTCAAATGATGTTTTGAAACTTATGACTGTAAGGCACTCAAAACATACTGGCCACAAAGGATACAAAAATACTGATTCAAAGTGGCACATGCATCCTGATGTTTATTGCAGCATTATCAACAATGGCCAAATTATGGAAAGAACCCAAAATGTTCATTAACTGATGAACGAATAAGGAAGATGTGATATTTATATAGGTATGTATACATGTATGTATGAATACACACACACACACACACACACACACACACACACACACACACACAGGAATATTACTCAGCCATCAAAAAGAACAAAATCTTGCCATTAGCAATGACATGGATGTGTCATGTGCTAGAGTGTATCATGCTAAACAAAATAAGTCAAGGAAAGAAAAAAAAATATGATTTCACTCATATGTGGAATTTAGGGAATAAAACAGATAAACCTAGGGGAAAGAAAAAAGAGAGTGAGGCAAACCATAAGAGAGACTCTCAACTTCAGCAAAGAAACTGAGGGTTGCTGGAGGGGAAACGGGCAGGGGATGGGCTAAGTGGGTGACAGGTATTAAGGACATTTGTTGTAACGAGCACTGGGTGTTATACATAAATGATGAGTCACTAAGTTCTACTCCTGAAACTAATATTATACTATATGCTAAATAACTAAAATTTAAATAAAAACCTGAAACATTAAAAAAAATACAAGCCAGAAGTTCATGAAGGTGTCACACTTCACTTTCATAGATGTTATCCATGTCCTGCAGACAGGGCAACTATGTTTATCATCTATAAAGTACAAACGAAATGTAGATCATGGAACTATATCACTGAGGAATCAGTAACCAAGGCAAGGAGAGATGTCCATGTTGGTTATTAAGATCCCCATTACAGTAGAAAGGACCTGCTTTATAAAAGAACCACAGCAGAAAAATGGGAATTTATCTGAAGTGATACTTTTACATTGCTATGCCCATAATTCCTACAATGAAAATACCCTAATATAATTTGTAATCTTTGATGAACTAGAAAATGTCTTGCTCCCACTACCATTCACTTCCTGTTTTTGTGAACTGGGAATAAAATGACCAACTTAAGCTTCACTTCACTAATTTGATTCCGGTTAATGCCCCAAGGGGAGCTATCAGCATGTCTCTTCCAATTGCCTAGGGAACAAGAGAGAAATATTTGGCCTATTAAAAACAATGGACGCATTCACTTCCATACTGGCCTAATGGAGACCCTGTGCTTCCATTTACAACTGTCAGGTTCATTCAGCTCTTTGATTACCTTCTATCAGTGTATTCACAACCAATTCAAACCAATAGTGGGAGACAATTAAATTCACTGAAAGAGCAGTTTTTATGGTCGTACCTGCCTAATGTCACCCAGTGTATTTTCATGCACATGTAATTAATACTGTTCAATGCCAATAACTCAGACTTCCAGCAATATAGAGTATGGCGGTAAGAACTGTTACTACCCTGGAGTAACCCAGACCTGGGTTTGTGTTCCAGCTGATACACTTGGTACCCATCTGCCTTTTCAAATACTGTGACTCAATACACCTTCAATAGTCATGCTCTCTTATAAAATAAACAGAATGATGAAAGAATAGCAAGAATGATAGGGATTACATTTATTTTGTAGTAATAGTCACTACCACTTGAAGTATTGTCACTGAGAGTCCCTGCTTTTCAATACAGGCAGGGGCAGAGTAGCACATTGAACTAGACATCTGTTCTTCAAAGACTCATTTGAGTCATCTCTCTTATAAAGGATGAGCATGTACCTTTGCTCTAGCAGAAGAACATAACAGAAATATTTGTGCCTACCCAAGTCAGACACCTCATAATACCCACTGGCAACTGGGCTGGTTTCTAGGAGAAAAGGTGAACCAATCTGCAGAAGGGTCTGATACACTCAAACCCTGCTCCCTGATTCAAAGTCAGGAAGATCAATGATGGCAGACCAGGGTGATCCAGAATATGACCCACAGGAAATAAAGGCAAGCCTTCTAGAATAAAATGGTCTATGGAAAGGTTAGCAATATAAGCTCAAAGGCCTGAGATTCAGAAGTCAGGGGGCATGGAAATAACAACGCATACCTAGAAGTCTCTCAGGATCCAAACATCCAAGCACAATGTTGTGTTTAGAGAACATCTGACTATAGACTAAAGAACATTTGAGTATGGATTTATGAACTTAAGTATGATCTTGGAGCCCAACTGTAAGGCACCACCATGGTTGGCACAGGACCCTGGACCACTGTCATATTGCAAAGGGAAACATCAACATTAATGGGACACTAAAGCACCCAGCTGCAACAGCAGTGCTGTGAGTTAATAGAAAGCAATGACCAGGCTTCTCATTTCCTTCTAATTCTGGCATTAAAAGAAGAAATTACCTTAATTTCAATAAAGTAAGCCTCTGGAATTCTTGGATAAACACTGAACATCTTTCTACTAGAATATCTGAGGTCATAAAAGTTAATCTGACAAAATTAAGGTGATATGACCATATTTGTACTCTAAATGAATAAAGTAAGTTACAATGGTTATACTGCTACAAAGGCAGGATCCACACAGCCCAAGCTGAGAAAGAACCAAGCACTGGCCTGTTGAAGAATTCATGCTGGCAGCAAACATGCATCAATCTCTCAGCAGCACAGAACTGCCACCTTCTAAGCCCATACATTTAGTTTATTATCTCCTTTGTTAGATTTCCAGTTAAGGTGGAAATCTGAGCATATCCCATTCCTGGTGCCAATGTAGATTACTTGAAAATTTTTAAGAGTATGAAAAGTATATGACATCTTCACACAAGAAACACTGATGCATGCAAAGGGAACTAGACAGAAAGACTGACCATTCCCATGACTTCTCTCATGTGTTGGATGAATTTACTCAACAAGTAAGTGGAAGAGAGCTCAACAGAACCCACTGAAAAGGATAAACAATTGAGGGAGGCAAAAGTGGCCTTGTGGGGTCATCATACATCACATTTAACTCCCAACTGAGCCTTCAGAAAAAGCACGGGTGCTAGAGACGCATCAAGCAAGGACTCTGGGAGGGACTTATTCCTCCCAGCTCCCATCTAGGAGACTGCTTATGCTTGCCCTGGTACAGGGGTACTGCCATGTCTAGCTCATTCTGCCACACCTAAAAATATGGAAGTGCCCTTACAGAAGTCTGATTGCCACAACAAGCATGGAAATAAATGCTGGGTCTAGCTCCCACTCTTTCCCTACTAGGATGCTAAATCTTTAAACTAATTGGTAGGCTTAAATCTCTAGACAACCTAACATTTTCCTTTTTTCCTTTTTCTTCTTTATTTATGTCTGAAATATTCAAATAAGGATCCCTATTCCCTCCATCAGACCCACCTCAATTCCCAGCAGATGACAGGTATTGACATTCTTCTGTAAGAAAGGCAAACGGGGGGCTGAGGTGGGGTGAGAGTCACCAAATATGTAAAGTTATAAAATAAATCAATTCAAGGAGAAGAAGCCACCTGAGGAATCAAAACAAGTGCACCCCTTTGAAATATATGACTACCAGAAACAGGAGAGAATTGTAGGCATTTCCCAATAAACATTCTCAAAAGATGAGTTGAGAGAAAAGCTCACACATACATGAAAGCACAAGAGACCGTTAAGAAGTCACAGGGTGCCTGAGTGGTTCAGCTGGTTAAGTGTCCAACTTTTGATTTCAGCTCAGGTTATAATCTCACAATCTTGAGATAAAGCCCCAAGTCAGCCTGCTTAAGATTCTCTCTCTTTCTCTCTCTTTTTCTCTCTCTCCCTTCCTCCCTCCTTCTGACTCTTCTCTCTAGTGCTCCCATCTGCATGCTCTCTGTCTCAAAAAAAAAAAAAACTTTTTTTTAAAAAGCCACAATAGCCTCATGTCAAAAAAAAGAAAACAACACACACTGTAATAAAAACATGTAGTGAAAACAGCACGATGGATATAAGGGTAACTGATTAAATCCTTCTAAAATGGATTACAGGGCCCCTGAGTGGCTCAGTCAGTTAAGCAACCAACTCTTGAATTCAGCTCAGGTCGTATCTTGAGGTTCGTGAGCTCGCACCTCACATCAGGCTCTGCACTTGGAGATGCAAAGTCTGCTTGGGATTCTCTCTCTCCCTATCTTGCTGCCCCTCCTCCCCCCCTCTCTTAAACTTTAAAAAATATAGTGAGGATTATAGAAATAAGATTGTAGAATTCAAAATGTTCTCCCACAAATTCAAGAGAATTTGATTAACAGGCTAACTTAATGAAAGAAAAGATAAGATATATGGAGAGATTAGAATTTTATCTATGTCAGATGTAAAAACAGAGAAGAGAAAGAAGAAATAACTTTTTAAAATTAGAAGCAAATGTCTTAAGATGAAGAATTCATTTTGCAAATCCCAAAGCCTAAAAGAGTACTAGGCAAAATTATTTAGATGTAACCTAGATAAAATTTTGAAGTTCAAGACTAGTGAAAAAATATGCAAGAAAACAATCAAAAATAAAAGTGATGTGTGAAAGAGCAAATATCAGACTGGTCTCAATCTTTATGAACTGAATTTTGAGGGAAAAAAGTATATTACATCTATTCAGGTAGTTATCTTCAAAGGCAAGAAGAAATTTCAGAAATTTAAATATTCTGAAATTAAAACACTCATGTACTCTTCATGAAAAAAACATCTAGAGTATATATATATAACTGAAAATGAAACAAAGCAAAAATTGAAGAAAGGAAAATTTGATATTATAAAAGTAGTTAGTGAAATACAGTCTAGTTAACATATAGACAAAAAAATTAATGTAAATGTCAAATTATCATTAAAAGGCTGTATGTTGCCCAATGTAAAAATGATAATTGTTTAATAATATGGATTTAAAAGTCCAATTTACAACAAAGAGCAGCAAGTGAAGAGAGGAAGGAGGAAGTAAAGGCATAGTAAGTTTCCCAAAGACATGGGCTCAGAAGAGCCAATGTTGTTTTTCTCTTTGAACTCCACGTTCAAAGTCATGTCAGTAGCTTGAAATTGGCTTCGGGTGGAGGCATTCACACCACAGAAAATCAGCAGATATTACAAATAAGGTTTTTCTTTTTTTCCTCAGAGAGCCACTACTGTCCCATGGGGTATAGTCAAATAGCTAGTCTTTTTTTTTATTTTGTATTTTTATAGTGTGGCAAAACATATATAACATAAAATTCACAATTTTAACCATTTTTAAGCATGTGATTCTGTGGCGTTAAGTACTTTCACAATGCTATACAACCACCACCACACCATTTAAGAAAATCTTATAGCAAAATCTTATAGCAGTCAGGTAGCAAACTTCCTAGTCCAGCCAAAAGGACATGAAGTAGAAGGCAATTTCACCAGGAACTGAAAATCCCGTGTCTAGAAAATCAGATCACAGGATGGACTCAAGGCTGTAGGCAGTGAGCAAACATGGAGCTGCATGGCTTTCCATGACAATGGCCATGGTCAGGAGCCAGGGTGGGAATTTTGCCTCCTTAATGTATCTAGCTGGGGACAGGGGTTGTAGAGGAGAAGATGTGGTTTCAAGAGATTCATGCAGACTTTACATTTCAAACAGTCTCCTAACTCAGCCCTTTTATCTTTTGAATCAAACAAACCAGAAAGGTGCAAAAGAGTAGTTTTCAACACAGGCAATATTCTGGAATCGCCTAGTCAACTCTTAAATAGCACCCAGGCCCACCCAGACCAAATGCAACAGAATCTGTGGAAATGTAGCCAGGACTGAGAACCACTAGTGTAAAGCCACAACTTTCAGTAAGGGACTGCATACCTGAACGAGTCTGCATCAGGAATGAAGGGGCTCCCACCTCTGCTGTAACTTTTCTTGTGAACATCATTCCAGGGAGTCACAGACCAAAGAGGGAATGAACAAGAAATGGAAGGACACACGGTTCATAAAATGAGCATCAAAACGAAAAGGAAAGTAATGGAGGCCCCTCCAGAAGCACTACCTCAGCCAAGATTAAGCCAGGAATTCAAACCTAAAATAGAAAATGGCTAAATCCTCCACTGGTTTCATTTCTTCCACTCAGTTCTGTTTTTGACTTTGTTTTCTCCCTAGAGGTGATTCCTGTGGATTGTGCCAAATGAGTCTATTCTGATTGATTCACTGCTATTAAGATATTTTCTAAGATTACCCAGCCTCTGTGGGATTATTCAGAGAATTCCCAATCCATTCAGAGGTAGCAAACCTATAAAATGCTGGAATACATGATCAGCAGGCTGCTGTAAGATTCCAGTTAATAATACACTGTCTTCCCACAAATTGGCCTCAAGGACACAATCCCAGAATAGGGGCACCTGGGTGGCTTAGTCGGTTAAGCGTCTGACTTTCGCTTAGGTCATGATCTTGCAGTTCATGGGTTTGAGCCCCGTGTAGGGCTCTGTGCTGACCGCCAGCTCAGAGCCTGGAGCCTGTTTCAAGTCTGTGTCTCCCTCTCTCTCTGACCCTCCCCTGCTCACGCTGTCTCTCTCTCTCTCTCTCTCCTAGAAATAAATAAAAAAAAAAAAAAAAAAAAAAAAGGAAGCCCAGAATAGCCCAGGATGTTACTGAAGTTGGTTTCAGCTGAATGCCAATGCTGATTAGCCTGGGCAGTTTTTTTTCATTTCTCAAAATAAATGTACAGCCAGTCCACTTGAAGGATGAAACATAAGAAACAGGTCCTAGTCTGAACTCAGTGCTCTCCTTGAGAAGGTGGAAAAGGAAAAGGAACCAGCAATAATTCTCCTAGAACAGAGAAGCCACTATGGGAAGCTTTGGACAAACCTGGGCCAGCTGTGTGGCACCATCTACCCTTGAGGTATTACGAAATGAGACACTTGTTATGGGTTGAATTGTGTCTTCCAAAACGATGTTGAAGTCTTGCTTAACAAGTTGAAGTACCTGTAAATGTGATCTTATTTGCAAATAGGATCTTTGCAGATGATCAAGTTAATGCAAGGTCATTTGGATGGGCCCTAATCCAATATGACTGGTGTCCTTATAAAACAGGGAAATTCCGACGCAGAGACAAACATTTACAGAGGGAGGATGATGTGAAGACACAGGGAGAACACCATCAACAAGCTAAGGACCATCTAAGGCCACCAAAAGCTAAGAGAGCAAGCACTGAACAGAGACTCTCTCCTAGCTCTCAGAAGGAAACAACTCAACTGACACCCTGATTTCTGACTTCTGGCCTGCAGAACCAAGAAAACAAATCCCTGGGGTCTAAGCCACCAGGTTTGTTGTACTTTGTTACAGCAGTCCCAGGAAACTAATACAGTCATCAAAATACAGTATTGGTTTAAAACCTGGTGAACCATTCAAAACCAGACCACTAATCCAGAGAACTAGGTAAAAAGAAGCACTGCAAGTTTAATGTCAAAGAAGGCAGGCACTCAACAGAAGTGATTAGAGAAAGTTAAAGGCGTAGAGGAAACAGAACCAGGAGCAATCACAACACCAAAGAGGAAATTAGGTTCACTTCATGAACACGGATTTAGCACCCATTACAGGCCAGGCACTGCCCCAGGTGCTGGGGATTCAAGAGCAAATAAGGAGTTAGTTGTTATCTGCTAGACTTCTGTAGAGATGGTGTGCCAAGATAGTAAGCAAAGCACTTTGGGATTCAAGGGATGGGGAGGCTCACTGAGCAACCTGGGATTTGGGGAAGACTTCCTGGAAAACAGGATATCTAAGCTCAATCTTGAAGGATAAGAAATTGGCAGGATGGACCAAAAGATGCCTATTTTCATAGGGAATCCAAGGGCTTCTTGATATTGTGCTGAGAGTGTCTTACAGGGTATGTTTGTTTTTGTTTTGGTTTTTTTTAAGAGGAAAGAGGCACAATCGTCACATACACATCTGAACATAAAACATCACAAGTTTGTCATCTTCCGAGCTGGGAAACACCCTAAGTAATAACCAGCAGAAACAGTCACCACATTACAGAGCAGAAGAAACTGTGACCAGTGGGTGAAACTGACCTCAGCATGTGGGGGCACGAGAGCAGGAAGAATAAAAGTGCATGTGCCATGCTGTATTTGTTCATAATACACATGAGACACCCCACATCACTGCCACCTTTGAGAACTACCAGAAAAAACATAGAGAATTTTGCAGGGGCTCATGACACCAGGTGGCAGCAAGTCAGAGATACTGCAATAAAAATGAAAATAATAAGGACCCCATAGGGTTGTTGTAAGAAATGAAGAAAGAGTAAGTAATATTTCAAAGCAATTGGGATATACCATCCCCACTCCATCAATGTTTGGTCCTATCTGCAACTGTGTTTATCATCTTATGTTAATTTGTCATTATCACTTACCAATATTCATTTTTTAAAAGCAACCTATTTTGGGAATGATGGCTCCGTAACACAAATGAGATTGATTTAATGACTGGTGAGTAGCAATCTAATGGGGATCACGGTGGCTGCAAGCTTGAGCACAGACAGCATGGCATGGACCTCCTTTGTGCTGCAGAGCTCGGCTAATTGGGTCTAATGGAGGAGCTGGAGGTATTCTCCTTATGTTTTCCTAATGATATTAATGTCTTCATGAGGTTAATGAAACCACTAATATGGGCTGACTGTGAATGGTTTCGTGTATAATACAAAGCCATCTATTCTGAGTCTTATCCAAACAGTAGGAATTACTACTGTTGTGGCTGGTTTTGTCTATAAAATCAAGGATAGGACAATTTTTCCTTCTTTTTTCTTCTAAGAGCCAGTATCAAAGACCACCAGGATCTGATCTGATTCAGAGATTCCTAGACTGCTAGGTGGACACCATGGTGGGGAGGTGGGGATTAAAGCTATAGCGCTGGTTTGTTCATATCCTTTATGGTCTCTACTGTCCCCTGCTGGCTAGAAGAGGGAGGAGTGGATCTCCAGCACCCCCACGGGAGATGGAAAGCACCTGAAGACAAGATAAAATATGAACAGCTATTTTTACTATCACTTACTATGTGCTTTCTCATAACATTCCTGTGGCGTAGGTCTTGTTACTGCCATTTTACAGATGAAGAAACCTAGGTTCAAGTAGTAAGCTTGTAAGTGGCAGATCCAGGACAAGGAATAAATCTCTCTGAGTCACAACTGTCCTTACATTCCCACCAAGGCACATAGTACAGTAAAATGACCCATACTTCAAAACCAGATAAATTTGAGTTTTGATTTTAATCCCCCAACTTCAGAGCTGTTTAAGATAAACTTTCAATAAGTTATTAAATCTATTTAAATTTGCTAGGCTTGTTTTCTTCATCTGTAGAATGTAAATCGTACCTACCTTGGAGGACTGTTGGGAGAGTTAATAATATAGTAGGCAAAACATAGGACCTAGAGTGCAGTGACTGCCCAACAGATGGTGGGTCTCCCTGGGGCTAGAGCCAGAAGATGGACAAGCACCAGCCTTCCCGTGGCTCAGTGGTACCTTCATTCAGGTCCCTAGGAGGTGTGCAACTCAAAGCTCAAAAAATACCAGAATGCCCAGGTAATGATGCCAATACACCTGAATGGCTCCTTAATACTTATAAACTACTTTTGTGTATATTTTATTTGATCTTCATAAATATGTACCTATAGGTGCATAAATATGCCACAATTGAGGAAACTCACAATATGCCCAGCATTACACTAAGCATATAAAATACAATGCTAAATTTCATCTTCATAACAATCCCACAGGTTGGTATTATTTTTCCCATTGTCTAGATGTAGAAACTAGGGATCAGAAGTGTCAAGTAACCACCCAAGAATCACACTATACTAAGTAGCTGAGCTAAGACTTGAACACTGGCTAATCTGACCACAGAGTTCATTTCTCATGACCATCAGGATATATACTGCCTTCTTCTAAAGCAGGCAGGGCAAGCATTACATTTTTACTACACACATGGAGATATTCTGATT
The DNA here is from genome assembly GCA_017311185.1 of Proteles cristata cristata. Lineage (NCBI taxonomy): Eukaryota > Metazoa > Chordata > Mammalia > Carnivora > Hyaenidae > Proteles > Proteles cristata. The sequence goes on from JAESUZ010004879.1 coordinate 546,410, forward strand.
CGCATTAAGGTAAACGACTTGTTTTAGTATTCACAAGTTGTATTTGTGAAAATTAGGCCTGAATGGTGACCAGGGGGGTCCAGGAGTAAGTTCCTTGTCTCTGAAGATCACAGCAAGGTAAGACAGTCATTTTCCAGGTATAATACAGATAACACTAAGGAATGAAATAAATTCCATGTCTTATTTTGCTGTGAGTTTCCTTTCAAACCTCTAGTCCTATAACCCCATTTCTAACGTAGAGGGACTGAAAGTCTTAAAACTAGAATAACTTTTTATTAAGATACATTTAGAGCAATGTTGGCACAAGAAGGTTCCCGGTGTGTCAGGCTTGCAATTTGACAGCTGGAGAAGAACCTTATGAAACTAGTCATTGTCCAAAAGTATTAACATCCAGATATAAATTCATTATAATGGGAAAAACCAATTATTCATTGAAACTGGAATGAGGAATGAGGTATGAAAAAAAATATATTATCTCTTTGCAAATATGGCCCAGTACTTTTACTATACATTAAAATCTATCATAAATCACAAATAAATTAGATGGACATCTGCAGCAGAAATTAACAACCAAAGGAAAACTGCACATTTGGGAAATTTTAAGAACATGGAAACTACCTAAGAGAGATGGCTTTCCTTGCAGATTGTGTAGTGGATTCATTTCCTATTTAAAATCTTTTAGCGGTGCCTGGGTGGCTCAGTTAAGGGTCTGACTTCAGCTCAGGTCATGATCTCAGGGTTTGTGGGTTCGAGCCCTGTGTCGGGCTCTGTGCTGACCGCTCAGAGCCTAGAGCCGGTCTTTGGATTCTGTATCTCCCTCTCTCTCTGACACTACCCTGCTCTCTGTCTCTCAAAAATAAATAAAAAATATTTTAAAAAAATAAATAAAGCTTAAAAAAATAAATAAAATCTTTTAAAGAACAAATATGATGCCTCCCACTCACTAGCTCCTTTTGAATATGAAGGATTTTCTAAGAATGAGACTGTGAGGACAGGAACCTCCAGCAGTAAATCCAGAAAACACCATTTTCATAATGTCAGATACATAAGGACACTGCAACTCAGGGACTATCATACAGAACTATAATGTCTACATACAAATTTATCAACTTATGAATACAAGTCTGAAACTTATAACCATAACATAGCAAAGGAGAATGTAAAGGCAGGCCTTCATAAATATCAACTTCCTCATCTTTAAAAATGGCTTAGGTGTCTATATATATATCTCAAGATCAGCTTCGTATTTGAAATGAACAGTGAAAAGAATGTAAATAATATAAAAATATAAATAAACATTTTGTTTCTTAAAAGTTGTATATAAAGGGAAACACTTGTTAAATTACTGGAGATCTTGCTATTTAAAATAAACCTATGGCTTGTCCCTTTTCTTTTATAAAGTGAAAATAATTTAATGTTCTTTCAGTTCCTATTGTTTTATCTTTAATTTCAACTTAACATTTTTGTTTTATTCTAAATATTTCTATTCAACAAAGGCTTTGAAGTGAAATAAAGTGTATTAACTGAGAAAAGTCTGCCTTAAACACAAACCTTCCTGCTTTGCAAGAATTACCCTTTCTTTGACCACAGCATGAATGAAGACATACTTGAACCTTCAGCAACATTGGGCCAGAAAGTTGCCTACATCTTATAAACCACTCTGAGTCACACAACATAAGAACAAGACAGAGAGGGGCGCCTCGGTGGCTTAGTCGGTTAAGCATCCGACTTTCACTTAGGTCATGATCTCGCAGTTCGTGGGTTCGAGCCCCGCGTCGGGCTCTGTGCTGACTGCCAGCTCAGAGCCTGGAGCCTGTTTCAGTCTATGACTCCCTCTCTCTCTGACCCTCCCCTGCTCACGCTGTCTCTCTCTCTCTCCTATAAATAAATAAAACATTAAAAAAAAAAAAAAAGAACAAGACAGAGAAATAGCAAGTGTCCACAGCTAAGAAGGAAATCTCCTATCTACGGTGAGAGATGCTTTCATGTAGGGGGCAAGTAGAGTCCTCTTGCCAACCAATGGACATCCCAAATTCCCAGACCCTCCTCTCTAAACCTGTAGCATCTCCTGACCAATGGAGAAGCACGATTTTATCCCATATGCCTCCCTTCACAGGTTATTTTTTCTGCTCTCTTCCATTCCCATTGATGGTATCATGTGTGTAAGACTTTCTCCTATCCCCAATAGTGAGTCTTCTGGCAAAGCTAAGCGCTTTTCTCTGGTTGTCTCTTGAGACGTACAGAATCTGGGAGTTGGGAGAGCTCTGTTTAGAAGAGCCAAACAGGTGCTCTCCATACCTTGGGTTGGACCATGACCCCTGAAGCAGACAAATGGGCCCAGAGTGTCAAAACAAATGTGTCAGAACAACGCCTTACCTTTCTCCTAGCAAAGGAGCTTTCAGAACCCAGGCAGTATAATAGCTGTCCACCAGACCAAAGGAAATGTCCAGCTTCAACTTTGTATGCATGTAGGAGGGCAATTTTCACATTTTACTGTGTCCTTTCATCTGAGTGAATAAACTTGCTTCTAAAAAAGAAGGCTGGGGGAAATGCTTTTATTTTCAGAAATTCTTAAAGGGTAAAATCCACCCACACAGTCTAGGGAGGGAAATCAATCAATCAGACACCACAGCTAAGATTTCACTGTACAGCGGGTGTGAGCTGGGAGGGAAGCATGGCAGAGATTCACTGGCCCCCTACGTGGTCTCGCTGGGAGCCAACTGCATTCCACAATAGGACACTCCAGGCAGCCCTGTGTTCTGCCTCTGACCCAGGAAGCAAGACACATCATTCTACAGCACCTTCCTGAGCTGTAGTTTATAAAATGAAATTAGTGCTTTTTCTAACTGTATAACGCTGAATAAATGTTCATGAGGATTACTGCTATCTGGAATAAATATACTAGAACTTAAAAGGGAAATGTGCCACAGCTGTATGGTGTGCTGTGAAGACTGCCCCTGTATTCAGAAGACCTGGGCTCTCACCCTGCCATACACTACCATGTTCTCAGCGTTCTCTCTGGTTCTCAGATTCCTCATCTATAAAAAGTTGTTTGGCAGCTCTTGGGATGACTGCACTATTTCTCAAAAAGTTTAATTATCTTTAAATGGAGCAGATGCTGTCCAGGTGGCCAGAGCCCCATCACTTTTTTTTTTTTAAATCTAATATATGACCCTCCTTTACATATTTATGATAACAACCTAGCCCTGAAGAATTTGGGCTAGAAATGCTAAAATCTCAAAGAGTATTTCCCAGTCTTAAAAAAAAATAACAATAAAAACTACAGTGTTTTGACCCAGGCAGCCACAGCTAATATTCCCTTGTCCCTTCCCTATTTGAATATCTCAGCTTGAGCTACATTTTGAAAACAAAGAGATAAAGGCAGTCCAGCAGGAGGAAGTAAAATATTGTAAAGTACAACACTGGGTAGTATCATTCCACATAGTGGAGACGCAAGGAGTCGGCGTGACTATACAGAAGAGTGTAGGAGAAGTAAAAGTAAGAGTAAAATTGAGGTGAGGTGCTTAGCAAGAGGCAAATACTGAAAGGAGTTGTGAGCTAAGCTGAAAACTCTGAGCTCTGTCCCAAAAACTGAAAAGAGATGGGGGGAGGGGGAGGGGAGGAATGGGAAGGGGGAGGGGAAGGGGAAGGGGAGGGGGAGGGGAGGGGGAGGGAGAGGTCACAGAAGGTTTTTAACCTGTGGGATTTCTATTTTAAGCCTCTCTCCTCTAGAGGCTGCATGGAAGGCAGACAAGTACTTTACCGACCAGCATAAAGTACTTTCCCCATCAGTAAAATAAACTGGTGTAGAACAAGGGTTCACACTGATGGCTGCATATTAGAATCACCTGAGAAACTTGAAAAACACTGCTAACCTAGCCTGATGCTAAGAGATTCTTATTTAGTTGAGGGGATAGAAACAAGTAAGATATTTTTCCTTAAATGTAAAAACCTTAAAGATTCCTTTCACTCTGAAATTTTATCAGCTGTGTCAAAGGAGGTTCTTACTATTCAAAGTGAAGCGTGGTAAAAAGCCATTTCCTTTGTATCTTCAGACCCCAAATCTGGAACGATATTTGGAAAGCACCTCTGAACAATTTATATCACTCTTCTTCTTTAAATTGGTTTAATCCTTGAGCATATCAAGCTTCTCTCTGAAAAATCACAGGATTATTTCAGAGAATGATTTCAAACTCCTATTTTAGAATTTCACACTGTTAAATCATTTAGATGTGAAAGAATACCGGCACCTCCCAAATAAATGGAAAACTAAAATGAAATTATAACAAAACCTATTCACAACTCATAAGGGAGTGTTTAAAAAAAAAAAAACAACAGTCAATGAGCATATACATAAAACCTGAGTCTGTACTATTTCCCAAAATGAGTTTCTCCAGCATGATAGGAAAGCAGCTCCCTACTCGTTTTCTGCCTCTTTCTTCCTCCGGCTTGAACCTGAAGACATCTGCTTGTTTGCTTGCTTACCGGATTTCAAAGCTATTGAGCACTTCCTATGAGCCAGGCATTGTGCCAAGGACTTCACAAATATATATCACCATTTTATTAATGTAAAAACTGCAGAGAGGAAAAATAACCCCCTCAAGAACACAGAGTTGGTAAGCAGCAATGCCAGAAATTGAACCCAAGTTCACCCCCCCAAATCCAAGTGCTCCACCTCGCCCTGCAGGGTACGGCCATTCCTCCCTACTCTTCAATGACATCTTGCCACCTACCCACACCCCCACACCCTCCCTGACCTGCTGAGCAGGATTCCACTTTAAGTGCACTCAAAAAGCATGTGGAGAGGTAAATTAAGAGGAGACACAGACAACTCAGATCATCTGGTCCCTGCTCAGAGGGTGATCCCTCAGATTGCTGAAGCAGGGTGCCCTCTTCTGTTAAAGATGATGTATATATGGGTTAAGACCCGAGGGCCAGGAAGATTCAGAGGGCCTCCTTATAATAGACCAAACCTTATAAACAAACAACTGTACCTCTCACTCACAAAGAAAACACTTCTGCTCCATAGGTCAATCCCTAAAAAAAACTTCTTTTGCTTCAAAAGAAGCAAAAGACTTCCATCTCAGTTTTTAAAATTTTGTTCAATTCAAGGCACAGAATCATTACAGTGGTCCTGAAATTAGTCTCCACCCCTCCGATATGATGTTATTTTCCTGTGTCCACGCTGTTCACATTAAACGGAAGTTTTAACCTCTTTGGCTACTGCCCTCTTCTAAGTGTGATTGTGAGAAGGAATGTCTCCTATATTAGGCATTAAAATGATGCTGAACTTGCTGCTAAGAATCCACAGCCTTAGATGCTTTCATTCTTTACTCAGAAATTATAAAACATTTAGGGGTCCCTGGGGCAAGTTAATCACAAAATATTCAGCAACGTCTGTGCCCTATTATTTACTGACAGACTAACCCTAGAAAACACGGCCCCTGTATCGCTGGCTGCCCTGCATCTCGTGGGTGCGCACGTGGTGGCTGGAAGCTCTGTTCTGCAGTCCTTTGCCTCTTTCCGGCTCAGCCCTTCTCCCCAGCACCTCAGTCATGGGCTACCTACCAGTACAAGCGGAAGATGAGAGTCTCCCCAAGCAAAGCCATTTCTAACAAATGGTCCCTAGTCCTGCGGGGATAGGAATGTGTGCCTCGCTTCAGGAACTTACCCAGGTGAGTGGCGGGAAGATTCGGTCACAGCCTGTGGAGGGAACTGCAGGCCACGGTGAGAGTCCCCCCTGCCTCCCCGGAGTCTGTGCACACGCATGCGCACGCTCAAGCTTCAGGCTGCTCTGCCTCAGGAACAATCAACACCTTCTCTGTGCCGGGTGCAGTGTTAGGTAGGCTCTGGCTTCTGGTCCTCACTGTGTTGCCTTGTGACCCTAATACCTTCGTGATCCTCAGTGGGTTTCAGGATGGCGGAGGGGGAACAAGATAGTCACTTTGAGCCAATGTTGTAAACTACATGCCTTCTAATCACCTAATTCTGATAAACAGCTGCCCCCTCTACCGTGCTCTCCTCCTGTTCCCAACTGCATGTTTATCTTGCAAAAAAGTTCCTCACAGTATACAGCCGGTCCCTTCAAGAACTATGGATTAAATCCATTGTAAATATGGGGTGCCTAGGTGGCTCAGTCGGTTAAGCGTCCGACTTCGGCTCAGGTCATGATCTCATGGTTCATGGGTTTGAGCCCCACATCGGACTCTGTGCTAACAGCCAGCTCAGAGACTGGAGCCTGTTTCAGATTCTGTATCTCCCTCTCTCTCTGACCTTTCCCTGCTCATGCTGTCTCTCTCAGAAATAAAACATTAAAAAAATAAAAAATAAATCCGTTGTAAGTAATCATACATCCAATTTGTCCAGGACAGTCCCAATTTACACCTGTTCTCCTGGCTACTTTATTAATAACATCCATTTTCACTCTCAAAGGTGTCCCAGTTTAGGAATGTACATTATATGGCCACCCTTTATAAGGGTCTTTCCAGGTTTAATGTGAGTTTAACACACCCACACCAAAGATTTCAGGGCTTCTAGAAACTTCACAACAAAAATCTCCCCAACTATTATTCTGAGAGTCCCAACTGAGATGTTTCATCACACTGTGTTTCTATTAGACAGCATTGTTATGGACCCTTGCTGCTCAAAGTGTCTTTCACAGACCAACAACTTAAATATCACCTGGAAGCTATTAGAAAGCAGGCTCTGAGGCCCCATCACAGGTCCACTGAGTTAGAATCTGCAGTTAAACAATATCCCCAAGTGATTCATCTCTACACTGAAGTTTGAAAAGTACAGAGGACTGGAATAGACATTTTCCCAAAGAAGACATACAGATGGTCAATAGACACTTGAGCATCTCAACATCACTCATCATCGGAGAAATTCAAGTCAAAACCACAATAAGATATCACCTTACACCTGTCAGAATGAATAGAATCAAAAAGAAATAACATGTGTTGGTGAGAACGGAGAAAAAAGGAGAAAATGGGAGAAAAAGAAACACTCATGCATTGCTGGTGGGAATGTAAATTGGTGCAGCTACTGTGAAAAACAATATGGAGGTTCCTAAAAAATTAAATACCACATGATCCAGAAGTACCATATAATACCAATTCTACTATTTACCCAAAGAAAACAAAACAATTCCAAAAAAAATATGCAACCCTACCTATAATTGTAGCAGTATTTACAATAGCCAAGACATGGAAGCAACTCAAGTGTCCACTGAGAGATGAATGGATACACACACACACACACACCTATTACTCAGCCATTAAAAAGAAAAAAATAGATCTTGCCATTTGCAACAACATGGATTGACCTAGAGAGTATTATGCTAAGTGGAATAAGTCTGACAAATACCATTTCACTTATATATGGAATCTAAAAAACATGCACAAACAAAGCAGAAACAAACCCATAAATACAGAGAACTGACGACTGCCAGAGGAGTGTGAGATGGGAAAAATGGATGAAGGTGAGTGGAAGATACAGGCTTCCAGCTACGGAATGAGAAAGTCATGAGGATGAAGAGTACAGCATAGAGAATATAGTTAGTGGTACTATAATAGCTTTAAATGGTGACAGAAGGTAGCTACATTTATGGTAAGCAAAGCATAATGTTTAGAACTGTCAAAACACTGTGCTGTACACCTGAAACTAACAAAACATCATGTGTCAACTATACTTCAATAAAAAAATTCTCAGTAAAAAAAATTTTGAAAAGCACAGTTCAGGAATCAAATTTTTTATTTAAAAGGCTGAATTGTGTGGCTTGGGTGGCTCAGTCGGTTAAGTAGCGGACTGTGGATTTCCCCTCAGGTCTGATCTCATGATTCCTTAGTTTGAAGCCCCATGTTGGGCTCTGAGCTCAAAGCCTGCTTCAAATCCTCGGTCTCCCTCTTCTGGAGCTCTCCAACCTGCACTGGCGCTCTCGCTCTCGCTCTCTCTCTCTCTCTCTCTCTCTCTCTCTCTCTCTCTCTTAAAAATAAACATTAAAAGAAATTTTAAAAATAAATAAAAGGCCGGATCGTAAATGATTCAGGCTTTATGGGTAGTAGAGTCTATCACAAATACTAAACTCTGTCATTTTACTATATATAAATGAATGAGTGTGGCTGTGTTCCCTTGAAACTATTTACAAAAACAGGCCATATAGCTTACCATGGGCTAGACCAGTGTTTTCCCAAATGTTAGCATTCATGAGCATCACTCGGGGAATCTGTTAAGACTTCCTTACTGGCCCTGCCCTCAGAGTTTCTGATCAGTAGGTTTAAGAAAGGGTCTGGGAGGGGTGCCTGGGTGGCTTAGTCGGTTGAGCGTCATGATCTCGCAGTCCGTGGGTTCGAGCCCTGCGTCGGGCTCTGTGCTGACTGCCAGCTCAGAGCCTGGAGCCTGTTTCAGTCTGTGACTCCCTCTCTCTCTGACCCTCCCCTGCTCATACTGTCTTTCTCTCTCTCTCTCCTAGAAATAAATAAAACATTAAAAAAAAAAAAATTTTTTTTAAAAAGAAAGAAAGGGTCTGGGAATTTGCATTTCAAGCAAGTTTCCAGGTAATGCCAAAGCTGCTGGACCAGAAACCACAACTTCAGAATCTCAACTCTAGAGTCGTGGTTTTTCAACTAGCTGTACAATAGAGTTATTTAGGAGTCTTTTTAAAAATACCCAAGCCTGGGTCTCACTCCAGACCAATCAAATCATAGTCTCTAAGGGTGGCCCTGGAAGCAAAGGTAACGTGTTAAAAGCTCCCTAGGTAATTCAAATGTGCGTCCCAGTACCTCACATCACAAAATTACCTTCTAGCCCCTAAATGACAATGGCAAAGCATTAGGAAGACACAAATGTTAATGAACCAATTTACAATTATCTGTGAAAAACCTACTCCACCTAAACACACAAAAGACAAGAATTTTACAAAGGGATTTCTTAAGACTCTCAAATTGGTAAAACCTATAATGTGACTAAGCACAATTTAAAACTTTGGGCAGTTTTTTTTTTAATGTTTATTTATTTTGAGGGGGTAGATCATGTGTGATCATGATCATGTGAGATCATGACCTGAGACGAAATCAAGAGCTGGAGACTCAATGGGCTGAGACACCCAGCCGCCCCTGGGGAGGAGGTTTTTGTTTTTTTTTTTTTACAAATAGTTTATTGTCAAATTAGTTTCCACATAACACTCAGTGCTCATCCCCATAAGTGTCCTCCTCCATGCCCATCCCCTCCCCCACATCCATCAGTCCTCAGTTTTTGTCAGCATTCAAGAGTCTCTCATGGTTTGCCTCTCTCCCTTTCCCCCACCATTTCCCCCTTCTTCTCCCCCTTGTTCCTCCGTCAAGTTCCTCCTAATCCTCCTATACGTGCAAACATATGATATTTGTCCTTCTCTGCCTGGCTTATTTCGCTCAGCATAACACCCTCAAGGTCCATCCATGTTGCTACACATGGCCAGATTTCATTGTTTCTCATTGCCATGTAGTATTCCATGGTATAGATAAACCACATCTTCTTGATCCATACATCTGTTGATGGACACTTAGGCTCTTTCCAGGTTTTAGCTATTGTGGAGAGTGCTGCTATGAACACTGGGGTACATGTGCTCCTATGCCTCAGCATTTCTGTATCCCTTGGGTAAATTCCTAGCAGTGCTATTGCTGGGTCCTAGGGGAGTTCTATTGTTAGTTTCCTGAGGAACCTCCACACTGTTTTCCAGAGGGGCTGTACCAGTTTACATTCCCACCAACAGTGTGGGAGGGTGCCCGTTTCTCCACATCCTCGCCAGCATCTAGAGTTCTCTGATTGGCTCATTTTAGCCACTCTGACTGGCGTGAGGTGGTATCTCAGTGTGGTTTTGATTTGTATTTCCCTGATGAGGAGGGATGCTGAGCATCGTTTCATGTGTCTGTTGGCCATCTGGATGTCCTCTTTGGAGAAGTGTCTGTTCATATCTTCTGCCCATTGCTTCACTGGGTTGTTTGTGTTTCAGGCATGTAGTTTGGTGAATTCCTTATAGATTCTGGATATTAACCCTTTATCTGATATGTCATTTGCAACTATCTTTTCCCATTCCGTTGGTTGCCTATTAGTTTTCTGGGTTGTTTCCTTGGCTGTGCAGAAGCTTTTAATCTTGATGAGGTCCCAACAGTTTATTTTTGCTCTTGATTCCCTTGCTTTTGGGGATGTGTCAAGTAAGAAGTTGCTGCGGTGGAGGTCAAGGAGGCTGTTTCCTGCTTTCTCCTCTAGAGTTTTGATAGTTTCCTGTCTCACGTTCAGGTCCTTTATCCATTTTGAGTTTATTTTTGTGCATGGTGTGAGAAAATGATCTAGTTTCATTCTTCTGCATGTTGCTGTCCAGTTCTCCCAACACCATCTGTTAAAAAGGCTGTCTTTTTTCCATTGGATATTCTTTCCTGCTTTGTCAAAGATCAGTTGGCTGTATACTTTTGGGTCCACTTCTGAGTTCTCAATTCTGTTCCATTGGTCTATGTGTCTGTTTTTGTGCCAATACCATACTGTCTTGATGATGACAGCTTTGTAGTAGAGGCTAAAGTCTGGGATGGGGGAGGAGGTATTTTTAAGTGAACCGAAAGAAACACAGGTTATCAGGATTTGCTTCCCCATGCTGTTTTGGTATTCCATTTCACAAACAACTCAACAGCAAATACCAACAAGACTGGACTCCTAGTTCAAGGAGTGTATTGTGTGACCTCACCAGCTGTGTGACCTTGGACAAGTCTCTTGAGCTTATGGTTTCTTGACTATAAAATGAAAGGGTTTGGCTTGTGTCCTCTCTAGCTCTCCATGTCTTTGCTTTATGATTTGTATTTTATGAATCATGACTTTCTATAAACATTTCAAGATTTTTCTCTCTGGCGGCTGCAGCAGGTATTGTGTCTATAGGATCAGGCCAAGAATGAAAGCAACTGCCTATACAGAGATGCCCTGTGTGTGATTTTTGTTTATGGGGCAACAGATCCTGAGCATCATGGAATTTGCCATCTTTGTAGACCACTCTTAGAAATCAGAATCATGACCAGGGTCAGTATCAGGTGGAGATTTCGGCTACTGTACCATGTTCTCAGCTTCTTTTGAAGAACCGAAATAATGCCATTTTAAAATTAAGACCCCCATTAAAAGCAACCTCAGGCTGCACATAGCAGCAGTCTCAGAAAAAAAAATGCAGATTGTTCAAGGCTGAAACCCCTCCCCAATTAGCCAATGAGAGGAGGTTAAAAACATTCCTGCGGGCTGAGACAGGGGCTGCTCCCCCGTGCCTAACTCACCTCATAATTGGTCATTTTCAAAGGAGTCTCAAAAGGCTATAATTGGGCTCCGCCAAAAGTAACGGACACCTCACAGGTACTGAATGGTCAAAACTGTTGCCAAGGATGCTATACAAATGTGACTGGAGTACTACATGTGTACTGTAACACCCCCATCCCTTACCCCTTAAAAGCCCTGCTCACTATTGTTCAGGGCTACCCCCTGCTATTGCTGCTGTGTCGGTAGGCGGGTGAGACCCTGCTCGAGCTTGTAATAAAGACCCTTTTGTTCTTGCATTGGTATTGGCTTCTGAGGTCACTGGAGACTCGTGATTCAGGCACAACACTTTGAGATGTTGTTTTAAATTTTTTTAACATTTATTTATTTTTGAGAGACAGAGTGCAAGCAGAGGAGGGGCAGGGAGAGAGGGAGAGACACAGAATCTGAAGCAGGCTCCAGGCTCTGAGCTGTCAGCACAGAGCCTGATGCAGAGCCTGAACCCACGAACGGCAAGACCATGACCTGAGCCAAAGTCAGCCACTTAACCGACTGAGCCACCCAGGCACCCCTCAGCTACTCTGAATAGTGATATTAGGGTATGGGAAAAGAGGAGAATAAATACTCTTAACCATGGACAAAGAGAATAAAAACAAAGTTTTAGGATATAGGAGGCTTTATCCTCAGACTGAGGAAAGAACAGATGCAAGAGAAGTCAACAGAGATATCTCAGCAACGGTATGAGAATAGAGGTCCCGTTGGAAATGACAATTGCTACATTCAGTGGGAGAGGGAATAAGGACACTCATGTGAACCAGAGGAAAATAGAAGGAAAAGCAGTAAACCTATGTATGACTTCCTGCATCTATGTTTCAGGCCTAACTCTCTTGAAAATAGTCCAAATGCCCTTAGAGAGACCTATAAATGTACAGTAATAAGACCAATCCAAATTCCAACCAGCAATGTACAACTACCCATTTTGTATTTTCACCAACACTTAGTGTTTCCTAAGTTTCCCATTTTTACCACACTAATTGTTTCTTATTTCCCTGAGTACTGGTGAAATAAGCATCTTTTCATGTTTTTACTAGCTGTCTGCATTCTTTTTGTGAATTGTCTGTGCATATGCTTTGACCATATTTTAATTAGGTCATTTGCCTTATTCCTATCCATTTATAGAAAGCCTTTGTTTATCAAGCTTCTTAAATTCTTAAGAAGTCTGTTACAGACGTTGAAATATTTTTTCCTGTTTGCCTTCTATCTTTTGCTTTCATTTATGTTATGTTTAAATATACAAATGTTGATGTTTTTTGAAATTTATTATATTAGTTTCTCATTATAACTGGGTTTCCTGTTTAGGAAGTTCTCTCTACCCAAGGTTATGAAAATATGCTCCTAAATTTCATTATTCTATATTTCTACCCTGAAATCTTTATATATGTAAATGTAATTCATAAATTGATAGTACCTGCCTTCAGAGCAATTTGGCAAAGTATCAAATTCTCTTAAAAATACATAAACTTTGGGGTGCCTGGGTGGCTCAGTCTATTAAGCAACATGGCTCAGGTCATGATCTCACCAATCATGAGTTCAAGTCCCGTCGGGCTCTGTGCTGACAGTTAGCTCAGAGCCTGGAGCCTGCTTGGGATTGTATATCTCACTCTCTCTCTACCCCGCCAGTGCTCACACTCTATATGTGTGTGTCTCTCTCTCAAAAATAAACATTAAAAAATATATATATACATACATACATAAACCATAAACTACCAATCTGATTTCTAAGAATTTGTGCTAAGGAAATAACTCATGTGCCCAAATATGTCCTTACAACAATAGTCAGAGGAAAGAAGTAATCTTAAAATGTCCAAAATCAGGAGATAGGTAAAATAAATTGTTCCATTTATAAAAGATTTTATAATGGAATTTTAAACATATATCAAAATTTGGTTCATAAATGTATTACAACTCCATTGCTATATATTTGTAATTTATAGTAATATATATATTAAGTGAAAATAAGTATAAAATATCAAATATCATTTGACTACATTTTTGCACAAAGATAAAGTAAAAGATCAGAGGGATATAAACCAAAATGTTCTACTCTCAAAAGAGTGGTTTGCTCCTTGTCCACATTCATTATTTAATCCTCTGCAAAATTTGGGGTTGAGATTATAGGTCATGTTATTTTTCTTGTCTCTGCTTCTTTTTTTGTCTACAATTAGTATACGTTTCTTTCGTACTTAAAAAAAAAGAATACAAAAATTTCAAAAGTAACAAGAGTGAGCCTCCAAACCCAGTTCCTGTTGTGGTCATATGTTTCTTCTCAATCAGCTTCAAAATAGTTGTATTTCAGTCAATTGCTACTTCTCTTCTCTTTTCCCTAGTGCAGATTTCATGTGGACACATGGCAGATTTATAATTACTCACCCTCTGCTCAACACGTCTATTATTTTCATCACGACTCTAGTAGGTGTGTGTCATGTGGACAACCACAGAAAAACAATGAAGCAGCTCATCAACACTGCTGCAGTCAAACAGGACATAAAAGGCTACGTTGAGAAGCATCATTTGTAGCCAGTATATCCAGAATTTGAGCTTTCATGTAGAAAGAAAAATTAGGAGAAAATTGGAATTGCATTTACTGTCCATGTGTCAGAATAAACAAAGAGGACCCAACTGCTCACCTACTCCCTCCCACCGCAATACAATTTGTGCTATCATTTTATACATTTGCTTTGCTTATGCAGAAAATAAAAGGGATATGCTGTTTCTTGTTTCTATGTCAGTAATGTAATTTCAGCCCTATCAACTGTCCCTATTTGACCAGTGCCTAAACCATGAGGATTTTCTTAAACCTTGAGGTAAAAGCACAATCACTAGGATCCGTTGACCTTTCCTGAAGTCAATTATTCTACTGGGAAAGAGTAGTTTGCTCCTAGATCCCATTCACTCTTTAGTCCTCCAAAGTATCATAGCATGTTGGAACTCAAAAGGTCTTTGATAATAATAGCTATCACTTAGAGTGCTCACTACGTATTCAGTATTCTGAGAGCCATGCATAAAAATGAACACACTTAACCCTAAACACTCTCAAGCAGGTTCTATCTTCATTACAAAGATCAGAGAGCTGTGGCAGAGAGAGAATAGGTTAAATTGCCTGTATCACACAAAAAAATATTCTAGGATTGGAACACATGTTGCCTGGCACTAAAATCCCCTTGACTCCCATGCTCTGCCTCCCCATCATCATCTGTACATCAGGTCCTCTTAGAGACAACCAAGTACCATTCTCACTGTGGAAAAACTAGAAAGCATGGATTACAAAAGCAATACATCATTCATGTATCTGTCTTTTCTTTTTATTTATGGTGTTTCTGACATGAGGGAACAATTTACCCTTTATGTACCTATCTTTCCATTTTAAATTTTCTGCCTGTCGTGGCATACTTAGATTTTATGTCCTTACATGATATATGGATATAGGTACAGTCACCTATATGTACTTCAGTTCTTCTACATTTATTTATTTTATATCCTATATATTTCAGTCCTTTTGAAAAATTTGTATCTCTAATTCAAGTGGAATTTATTTTGATGTAGTATGAGGTAACATTTCCAAAACTGTTCAGTGAACATCTAGCCTGATTTATGACTGACTCAATCTTTTCATGCTGATTTTAAATGTAACCTTTATCAGATGAATCTATTTCAGGACTCTTCCTCTATTCCATCACTATGTCTCTCATTAGGACTATTTTTGTCCATTATCTAAATTTTAATACATTTTAATATTTTATTGGGGAACACCCATCTAAATTATCATTCCTTTATAAAGTTTTCCTCAATATTTGGAAAATAATTCCCATTACTTAATATAACTTCTCATTCAAGAGGTCTGTGCATGTTTTCAAGCCTCACTTTCACGACCTTCATAAAGAGCTTATTTATTTATTTTTTTTAATGTTTTATTTATTTCTAGGAGAGAGAGAGAGAGAGAGAGAGACAGCGCAGGGGAGGGTCAGAGCACAGACTGCAAGGCAGCTCAGTCACACAGAGCCCGACGCGGGGCTCGAACCTCATGACAAGCAAAGTCGGACGCTTAACCGACTAAGCCACCCAGGCGCCCCAGAAAGAGCTTATTTAAAGGAATAGTTTTAGGGGCGCCTGGGTGGCTTAGCCGGTTGGTCGTCCGACTTTCGCTTAGGTCATGATCTCGCAGTTCGTGGGTTTGAGCCCCGCATCGGGCTCTGTGCTGACTGCCAGCTCAGAGCCTGGAGCCTGTTTCAGTCTGTGACTCCCTCTCTCTCTGACTCTTCCCTGCTCACACTGTCTCTCTCTCTCTCTCTCCTAGAAATAAATAAAAATATTTAAAAAAAAAATAAAAAATAAAGGAATAGTTTTAGGGGACCCTGGGGGACTCAGTCAGTTGAGTGTCTGACTCATAATTTCAGTTCTGGTCATGATCTCAAGGTTTGTGAGATTGAGCCCCATGTCTGGCTCTATGCTGACAGCATGGAGCCTGCTTAGGATTCTCTCTCTCTCTTTCTTTCTGTCCCTTCCCTGCTTTCACACACACTCTCTTAAATAAATAAATAAACAATAAAGGACATAGTTATATAGTGTTTTACGGATTATTAGAGTAAACCATTCTTACTATGTTAAAAATCATATACCATATTGAATAAAAGTAGTGGAGGTGGGCAAACTTGTCTCACACCTGACCATAGGGGGGAAACTCTTAGTTTTTCACCACTGAGTATGATGTTGGCAGTGGATTTATCATATAAGGCCTTTATTATGTTGAGATATGTTCCCGCTGGGCCTACTTTCCAGAGGCTTTTTATCATCAATGGATGTTGTACTTTGTCAAATGCTTTTTAGCATCTATTGAAATGATCATATGGTTTTTATCCTTTCTCATATTGATATGACACACCATATTGATTATTTTGCAAATATATTTTAAATGTTTATTTATTTTCAGAAAGAGAGAAAGTGCAACCAGGGAAGGGACAGAGAGAGAGGGAGAGAGAGAATCCCAAGCAAGCCCCACAACTCTGAGTGAAGACTCTGATGTGAGGCTCTATCTCATGAACCATGAGATCATGACCTGAGCAGAAATCAAGAGTCAGACACTCAACCAACTGAGCCACCCAGTTGCCCTAGATTGTTTTCCAAATATTAAACCACCTTTGTATCCTGGGAATAACTCCCATTTCATTGTGATATATGATTTTCTTTAATATATTATTACATGTCTATTCTCACTGCTATTTAACCTAGAACTGAAAGTGCTAGCCACAGCACTGGAATATTATTCAGCCATCAAAAAAGAATGAAATCTTGCCATTTGCAATAACATGGATAGATCTAGAGAGTATAAGGCTGAGCAAAACAAGTCAGTCAGAGAAAGACAAATATGGAATTTAAGACACAAAATCAAACAAATGAAAAGAGAGCAAGAGGAGACAAACCAAGAAACAGACTAGTAACTATAGAGAATAAACTAATTGTTACCAGAGGGGAATTAGGTCAGGGGGTGGAGGAATTAGGGGATGGAAACTAAAGAATACACTTCTCATGATGAAAAAAAATTTTTTTAATCATAAACTGTAAGAAGCACATAGAAGAGAGATAGCCACCCTGGTCTCCCTATGCAGAGATAACCACTGCTTTCATTTTGACAGATAGTCTTCCATTTCTCTTTTCTATGCATATAAACATACTGAAATTACATATTTTATATAGTATGAAACTTATTTTCATTTAATAATACATTATGAGTTTATTTTTAAAAACTGCATTTATCTAGGTCCAACTGCTAAACAATTAAGTCCTGGTTCCACTGCCCAGTGTTGTCTAAGGCACACATTCTATATTAGTAATAATATAATAACTACATTCTATTCCATTGCATGGATATTCTATGCTTTGTTTAACCAATTCCCTATATTGGAGAGTGAGATGACTACCCATTTTTATTACCATATGTAATTTTGTAATATATACTCTTTATATGCATCTTAGCAAAGGTCTCCAATTCAAAGCAAAACTTTGAATGAATTTGTTAAATGTGGAATTAATGAGTATATATAGTATAGTGTATATATACTGTTCAGACTCTTTGTGGATATTGCAGGACAATCCTGTAACAGCTGATTCCAAGCTCTACTCCCATGTAAATATTGAGAGTTCCTGTCTCTTTGCAGTCACATCACTAGGCATTAACAGAAGGTATTAAGACTCTTAAATTTTTGCCAATCCAATGGGGAAAATCAAGATTTCACCGTTGCTTTAGTCATTTCTTTTTTTTTTTAATATTTTATTTATTTTTGAGAGAGATATAGAGACAGCATGAGCAGGGGAGGATCAGAGACAGGGAGGCACAGAATCTGAAGCAGGCTCCAGGCTCTGAGCTACCTGTCTGCACAGAGCCCGATGCAGGGCTCGAACCCACGAACCGTGAGATCATGACCTGAGCCGAAGTTGGTCGCTCAACTGACTGAGCCACCCAGGCGCCCCTGCTTTAGTCATTTCTATCCAGCACATAAAATGCCATGACAGTTAAGGCTTTATTCTAGAAATACTCTTTACAAATAAAATTAACCTTTTTCATCAAATATTTAAATTGTCTGATAATATCACAAAGTGTTTTTTATTTTTACTCACAAAGTGTTATTGCCCATCTTTCTTCTTTTAACTTTAATAGGTCAATTTTTAATTGGGTATGTCTGTTGTAGATAGACATAAATAATTAGATTATATTCTTACATTCAATCTGATAGTCTTGGTCTTTAAATTTAAAAAAAATTAATGTTTATTTTATTTTTGAGAGAGACAGAGCATGAACAGAGGAAGGGAAAAGAAAGAGGGAGACACAGAATCAGAAGCAGGCTCCAGGCTCCGAACTGTCAGCACAGACCCCAACGCAGGGCTCGAACCCATGAACCACTGGATCATGACCTGAACTGAAGTGGGACGCTTAACCAACTGAGCCACCCAGGTGTCCCAAGAATCCTATTCTTTTAATAAGGAGATTTTACTCATTTTTATTTACTATTATAACTGGCATATGGCTTTACTTTATATTCACTGGTATCTTGGAAGCACTGATCTACTTATAGTTCCATTAAGTTACGCTTACTTTTTTTTTTAATGTTTTTTATTTATTTCTGAGAGACAGAGACAGTGTGAGCAGGGGAGGGTCAGAGAGAGAGGGAGACACAGAATCTGAAGCAGGCTCCAGACTCTGAGCTAGCTGTCCGCACAGAGTCCAACACAGGGCTCGAATGCACAAGCTGTAAGATCATGACGTTAGCTGAAGTCGGATGCCCAACAGACTGAGCCACCGCCCCATGTTACATTTACTTTTCAAAAATATTTTAAATTGACGTTTCTCTAGCTATAAACATTAAAATGAAAAACTATATTTAGAGTCCACCATAACTAAATTAAAAATTTTAGCATAATTTTAATACTACTACTTTTCTAATAATCTAACTTTCCATTCTTTGTATTTTCCATGTTATTATTTTTACCTTAATTTTGGTTCGACGAAAACTACTTTGACATTTGCATTCAGTTTTATAATCTGATTTGCTGTGTTTAATATGTTCCAGTGCTCACTACCAGACTTTGCATACTCCCACAGACATGGGACAGGCATGTTAATCATACAAAGCTGGGTTTGATAAAACTTGCTCAGCAGAACAGAGTATCACCTAAAAGAGGTCTCAGCAGGGTCTCTAAAGGAAAGAGGAGCTTAGGGAGGAAAGTTTCAAGGTTTTGGAAGCTGGTGTTAGTCACAGTTCCAAGTGGAAGTAAGTATGATGCAGGCAGGAATTGGTCAGGATTTATAACTGAGTAAGTTGCTGGAATAATCAGTGGTCTTATCTTTGGAATACAAGTCTATGTGTAGTTACTGTGAAGACAGTTTGTCTGTGGCTTATCAGTTTAGCTGTGGGTCTGAATGAACTGGTGTTAAAACACTTTGGGCTCAGTCTTGCGCTTGGTGGTTTTACACAGTCAGTTTTGCCAGCCAATTATGTTTTCTGTTTCATTGATCACTGCAAATCACAATTTTTACTTCATCTATTTGCTATTTAGAAAAAGCCCTCAAATATTATTTTAAAAGTAAAACATTCTCTGAGTTCATGAATACCTGAGTTTTGTTCTCTTTTGGTTTTTTTCTTGGAAGATTGCTTATTTGGGTATAAATTTCTTGGTCACAACCTCTTTCCCACAGAATTCTATAAATGTTATTCCACTGTCTTCTGACATTTAATGATATAGAAAAAGAAACTCTGATGCCAGGGATTTTTCTTTTTTTTTTCCTTGAATACTTGAGAATTTATTTCCTTTCATTCAGAAACTTTGTTGTATATATTTATGTGTGGATTTCTTTTTCGATCTTGTCTGGAGCACTGAAGCCCTATTTTGTCCACAGACAAAGACATCTTTTCGAATGGGAACATTTTTATCAATTATAACTCTGATAATTGTTTCTGTTCTATGTATTTATTTTCCCCTTCGGGAATACCTATAGTTCTTAGGTTTGCTCATCAATCTCTGTTTTCTACATCTTTCCATTCTATTGTTTCTTTCATCCATTCCTTTTTTTTCTCTATATTCTGAATATAGAGAAAATGTTCCCAGGTTTGTCTTCTCATAACCATTTTAGTTATGCTAATTCAGTAGTGCTAATTCTGCTCTCACTCTCCTAGGCAGTAAGGCCCACTAGTTAAGAGCATGCTCTCAGCATCCCTGGATTAGAAATATGGGTTTTTCTAGTAACCAATTCTGTGACTTGAGTTGCATTTCTAATTCTCTCCATATTTTGGTTTTTTCATCTGTAAAATAAAGATAATAATAGGTACTATATCAGAGTTAAGTACAATGAGTTAATACATTTAAAGCAAAGCTGACACTTAAAAATGATTAACTATTATTATCAATTCTGCTATTGCATTTTTTTACAATTATATCTTAATCAGATCTATTTACCTCTTCATTTTGTCCTCCCATCCTTTCATATCAATCTGTTCTCTATAATTCCTTCTTTTTTTTTTTGGGTTCACAAATCTTATAAATTCTACAAAAGATATAAAATAAATACCTGGAATCTTCTTGTGAATCCCACCATATTTCACTTTCACAGATGTGCTCTTCTGAGTCTTCATCATCATATTTATTCTCCTCTGTTTTATAATCTTTTTCCAAATGTCCTATGTTGAATTTTGGGATTTTACCGTTAGATACAGTGAGATTTTTTTATGGTGTTTACTCTTTATTTAAGGATGTTCCACTTTGGGCAAATACCAGGGCTGATTGGATCCTCTGGGCTTTTGCTTTAAAGGGAAATGGATGAGGAAGAATATGAAGGGTACAATTAAGGGAATGTGATGCTTCTGATAAGTCTGTCTCTTCATTACATGTTTTGTTAGAGGTTCCATAAATACATTTTCTATCATGTGTTCTCAAGGACTTTTAACATGGTAACTATCTGGGCAAATTACCATCCTATTTAAATTAAGCATCCTTAAAGAGATCAATCCACTGTCTCCAAGCTAAATTGCATGTAACAATTATTGCCTGAGAGATTTCATGAGAGCTCCCAGGTTTGTCAGAGCTTTGTAATAATGATCTCATCCCAGGACTCAGCATCCAATTTGTATCACATAGCCTGCTGGCTGAAGTTTGAGTTAAAAGAACAAAGATGACATCCAAAGTTGTGTTTGAACTGTCACTGTGAATATCTCTGTTCTACAACGCCATTTGTATTTAAGACTTTGGATCCTGATATAAAACAGTTTTTTAGAAAAACACTGTTTCTTCTTGGACTTCTATATCAATGCCTCTCTCCAACAGTAATTTTGTGTGTGTGAGAGAGAGGAATATAGTGAAATAGCCTTTATATTTCATTAAGTCTTTTCAATACAATGATCTCTTTCATGTTATTGGAGGCCTGCTTCTGAAATGAAGGTGTCATCAGACATGATCAATCATTATTCTTATATTTATCCACAATAATCTTTCAGTTAGCAGGTGTTTCCAATATTACTGATTTTTTTTAAATGTTTTTTATTTATTTCTAGGACAGAGAGAGAGAGACAGCGTGAGCAGGGGGAGGGTCAGAGAGAGAGGGAGTCACAGACTGAAACAGGCTCAGGCTCTGAGCCGGCAGTCAGCACAGAGCCCGACGCGGGGCTCGAACCCACGAACCGCGAGATCATGACCCAAGCGAAAGTCAGACGCTTAACCGACTAAGCCACCCAGGCGCCCCCAATATTACTGATTTTTAAAAGTCATTGGAGGGACAATATGGCAGGATCTGCTGTTCAACTAGGAAAGATACAATCCCAGAAAGATAAATTTCCCATGTACTTTTCCATCCAAACCAACCTCTTTAATTTCCCAGGGTCATGTTCACCCTACTGGAATCTTAATGCATGGAGGTTAAAGAACATCCTAGTAAAGAATGAATGGGTCAGCGAGGCAATTAAAGAAGAAATTTTAAAATATATGGAAACAAATGAAAATGAAACCATGACAGTCCAAACCCTTCAGGATGCAGCAAAGGCAGTCCTAAGAGGAAAATACATTGCAATTCAGGTCTATCTCAAGAAACAAGAAAAATCCCAAATACAAAATCTAACAGCACACCTAAAGAAACTAGAAAGAACCCCCAAAGCCAACAGAAGAAGAGAAATAATAAATGTTAGAGCAGAAATAAACAATATGGAAGCTAAAAATAAAACCCACAGAACAGATTAATGAATCTCAGAAGTGGTTTTTTGAAAAAATAAACAAAATTGATCAATCTCAAGCCAGAATTCACAAAAAAGAAAAGAGAGAGGACCCAAACAGATAAAATCATGAATGAAAGAGGAGAAATCACAACCAACACCACATAAATACAAACAATTATCAGAGAATACAATAAAAATTATATGCCAACAAACTGGACAACCTGGAAGAAACTGACAAATTCCTAAACACCCACACACTACCAAAACTCAAAGGAAGAAACAGAAAATTTGAACAGACCCATAACCAGTGAAAAAATTAAATCAGTTATCAAAAATCTCCCAACAAATAAGAGTCCTGGGCCAGATGGCTTCCCTGGGGAATTCTACCAGACATTTAAAGCAGAGTTAATACCTATCCTTCTCAAGCTGTTCCAAAAAATAGGAATGGAAGGAAAGCTTCCAGGCTCATTCTATGAAGCCAGCATTACCTTGATTCCCAAACCAGACAAAGACCCCACTAAAAATGAGAATTACAGGCCAATATCCCTGATGAACAAGGACGCAAAAAAATTTTTTAATTTTTTTTAATGTTTTATTTATTTTTGAGAGAGAGAGAGAGAGAGACAGTGTGAACAGGGGAGGGTCAGAGAGAGAGGGAGACACAGAATCTGAAGCAGGTTCCAGGCTCTGAGTTGTCAGCACAGAGCCCGACATGGGGCTCGAAACCATGAACTGTGAGATCATGACCTGAGCCGAAGTCAGACGCTTAATCGACTGAGCCACCCAGGCGGCCCAAGGATGTAAAACTTCTTAACAAGATACTTCAACAGTACCTCAAAAGAATTATTCACTACAATCAAGTGGGATTTATTTCTGGGCTGCAGAGCTGGTTCGATATTTGCAAATCAATCAATGTGATACGTCACATTAATAGAAGAGAGGATAAGAACCATATGATCCTATCAATAGATGCAGAAAAAACATGACAAAACACATCATCGTTTCTTAATAAAAACCCTCAAGAAAGTCAGGAGAGAAGGAACATACCTACATCATAAAAGCCATGTATGAAAAGCCCACAGCTAATATCATCCTCAACGGGGAAAAACTGAGAGCTTTCCCCCTGAGATCAGGAACACGACAGGGATGTCCACTCTCACCACTGTTGTTTAACATAGTGTTGGAAGTCCTACCCTCAGGAATCAGACAATAAGATGAAATAAAAGGCATCCAAATAGCAAAGAAGAAGTCAAACTTTCACTTTTCGCAGATGACATGATACTCTACATGGAAAACCTGAAAGAATTCACCAAAAGCTGCTAGAATTAATACATGAATTCAGCAAAGTCACAGGATACAAAATCAATGTACAGAAATCAGTTGCATTTCTATACACCAATAATGAAATAACAGAAAGAGAAATCAAGAAATTGATCCCATTTACAATTACACCAAGAACCATAAAATACCTAGAAATAAGCCTAACTGAAGATGTAAAAGATCTATATGCTGAAAACTATAGAAAAATTATGACAAATCAAAGACACAAAGAAATAGAAAAACATTCCATGCTCATGGATTGGAAGAATAAATACTACTAAAATGTCAATACTACCCAAAGTAATCTACACATTCTATGCAGTGAGATTTTTTTAAATGACGTATTTGCCAAAAATCAGGTAAATCAATTCTCTTGCCCACTTTTTACTTGCTGGAAGGTAGATTATAGGTTAGCAGTGGGTTATACTGTCTCCATCCTGGCTTCTAACAGACAGCTCCACTATTCTGAGATGAGGGGTTCTTCTTGCCTGGATCTCTGACATACTATACAAATCCAATGAATAAAACTCACTTCCCCCAGCATGAACTACAATAAGCATCTATCTTCAAGTCTCCTCCTTTAACCATAATGCTTTACCTATTGGAATCTATACCTCATCATCACCATCATTATCATCAACTACTACTACCATGTCTTGAATGCTTATCATGTGCCAACACTGTATAAGACACTTTTTATATCAAATCTATAAGATAAATATTATTGTCTCCATATTACAGATGTGGAAACAAGCTCCAGAAGAGTAAGTCACATTGCCAAAGCCTCTAGGCTATCAAGTGGAAGAGGTAAGATTCTAACCCTGCTCCCTCTGTTCATTCATTCCTCTATACCAAGCCATGTCCCTGCCAGCACCTACCCCATTCTTCAAATTCTGGTGTTTTATACTAACACTTTGTGCTAGTGAATATACAAGGATAGAGAGGTGTAATTTTGTCCTTTTGTCATCTTAAAAATCATTGATTCTGGGGACGCCTGAGTGGCTTAGTCAGTTAAGCATCTGACCGGCTCAAGTTATGGTCTCATGGTTCGTGAGTTTGAGCTCCATGTTGGGCACTATGGTGACAGTTTGGAGCCTCTTTCAGATTCTGTATCTCCCTCTCTGTCTTTGTCCCCCGCCCCCCATGCTGTCTCTCTCTCTCTCTCTCTCTCTCAAAAATAAATAAAAACATTTAAAAATTTTTTAAATCATTGATTCTGAAGAAAAGAAGATCAGACACTAGATCCTGAAGACAGGACAGACGGTTAATAGGAAACAATCAGTATTTTTCTATCCTTTTTTTTTTCAAATGGGTCTGTTCCATAAGGTAAAGTATGGGTGTGCCAGAAAGGGAAGATAAGGAGGTATTTCTTAATCTACCCTCTGCCAATAAACTTTCTCTCTTAAATCTTCTTAGGCGGTATAATATAGTTTTAGGATTTTCTTTGCACCTCATAGACATTTCCATGCAAAGTTAGGAAATGCTATGTCTGGGGCACCTGGGTGGCTCAGTCAGTTAAGTGTCAGACTTTGGCTCAGGTCATGATCTTGCAGTTCATGGGTTTGAGCCCCGCATCGGATTCTGTGCTGGGAGCTCAGAGCCAGGAGCCTGTTTCAGGTTCTGTGTCTCCCTCTCTCTCTCTTCCCCTCCCCCGCTCATCTTCTCTGTCTCAAAAATAAATAACTATAAAAAATTTTTTTTAAAAAAGGAAATGCTATGTCAGAGACAGCTAACCTCATACTATTTTAAACACTACAATTTTCTATCATTAGGCCCAATTAGAGAGTTTGTGAGAGCCAGTGAAATACATGGCGCACACTGACCTTCCCACTCGTCTCCTACACATGAGGCCACTCCACCGTGATAGAAACACGAACCTAGGAACTCACACAGGTTAAATGCAGAAAATTGGCTACCGGCACTTAGCCACAATTTTTAAAATACCCCATGCATTAGTTTGAGGTTAATTAGGAATATGAGTTTTGTCATAAGGCCAAATACCTCCCCTAACCAGAAGGAATGATTATTCAAAGCATGTCATTCAAGGTGACAGAGAAGACCTAATGAATTAGGAGAAAATATGAATTAAATAAAAAAGAATGCTGGAAGAGCAGAATATGATCTGGGTTATAAATTAACAACTTATACTATTAAATGATGAGGATCATTTATTAATGAACTAAATGCAATGGACAGAAAAATGCATTTTACTTCTTCCAGGTCATTTGGTGAAATATTAGAGCTAAATTAAGTGTAGCCTGAGAAAGACCATTCTCCAAAAAATTTTTGACTTGATTGTTCAATAACTGAAGCACACTATTTCATTTTCAGTCATCATAAATCTGTCCTTTATGCTCTTGCTATTAACAATTTTGTACTTGTAACTACAAGTTACTAAAAATATTAAAGGAATTAGCACAGGGTAACAACATGCACTGAAAGCTGAAATCCTATGCCCAGAAACTGCTGTTGATTTTGAAACCACCCATCACGGCTGAGTCAGTTGTTCATGTGTATCTCTGCTGGGGCGCAATGATCATTTTGTGCCAAATTTAGCAGGTGTTGTCCTCATATTCCAAAGTAGGGAGAGCAGCTCTCTAAAAATATTTTTCTTCCTTTTTCACACAGGCACTGTATTATTCTGGTAATGAACGTGTTACTATCAACAATTGGATATGTATGTATTCATTTATCTTCTGTACCACTCCTTGTTCCAAAAAAAGATTTGTGTTTATGTTATATTTTAGGATGGAGCATCTAACCTGATGCCTGGAACACAGAACCCAACAGATGCTGAAGGAATGAACTAGCAAAGCAACTCAAAATCTCTTTCCCAGGAATTATATTACAAAATATTCAGAGCCCAAAGCAATTGGCTTGTTTGTTTTTAACTACCATATATTTCTTGTAAATTTCTATTTGTTTCCATAATGCTCATCTTTATCTAGATATTTGACAGTCATTTATCAAAGTACAGCTTTCTTTGGAAACATAGCCCCTCGGCTTCTGTCCTTCCAACCTTTGTTCTGTATTTCCCTAGGATCCTTCTCACTCTCTTTGTTCAAGACATTACCTCCTCCTCTGATGACCTTATTACTCACAATAATCTGAATCATTTATGTCCCAAATCAAAATTTGCCTCTTATAAGAATCTCTCCCCAGGACCCCCCTCCCCACTGATCCTCACCCCTCAGCACACACACACTAGGTCTGTGCTAGATGTCCTGGTATCTCCAGTCTCCCCTTTAGTGGTTCTCAAGCTACTCATGGTGAACATATATTTTATCTCTCCTTAATGACGAATGTCTTCAGGAAAGCACCTGTTCCACCTTTTGAGTATCCTTCCTTCCACTGGCCCACTGTTGATTTCCCTATGTCACATCGTGTCATAGACAGTAAGAATTCAATCAGTGATTCACTGTTCAAAGATCACACTTCACAATGTATCAGCTTAAGCTCAGACCAGCTTTGTTCTTAGTAGTTCTTTGGCCAATCCATACAGTCCTTGGATTCTCAGCCTTCACATCTGGCACTTCATAAGTGCACATTTTACTAAGTCACAGGCTATACTCTGGTGATATATTCTAAGTGTGGGTATTCTATAAGGCCATCCTAACAGGACCTCACAACTAATTTTATGTCAAAGAAATCTGTATGGGTATTTCCTTCTATGTCAAGCACTTCGTCTTGATTGTCCAGTGTGACAATAAACCCTTTGAGAGAAAAGGTGTCACTCCATAAAACCATCTCTACTCTGGGAGAAAAATAAATCTTTGTATTTTGTTGTACAGGGTAGAAAATCCACCACTGTCCTCCTCCAAGTTCAAATGATCATGCCATAAGAACTCAGTAAGAGCTCTGTAAGTCAGAGAAGAGTGTTCAGATTTTCTTCTAGTGCATGGTAAGCCACTAGAACGCTTTAATCAGGGTGTGGCTTTCTGAAAGGTCACTAAGGCTGCAGGATGGAGAACAGCTTGTAGGGAAAAGGAGGATTACAAAAGGAAGCCCTAGAATTGTCCCTGTGAGGATGGCTTGGACCATGTAGGTGTTTCCTAAGAGCATATTGAAAACTGACTGTAAATATATATAAAATGAAGGTGGATAATTACAAATAGGAAATCAAATATATCATTTACAATACTGCCTTGGGAAAAAAACAATAGAGTTGAGTCAACAAGCGCAGAAAGCTGGGGCATTCCTTGATTGCTTGTGAGTGAGAAAGCAGAGGGGTGTGCATACAACTCTAAAAGAGCAGATAAGATCATCTATCCGTGCCCTGATGTTTGTCATATGTCACTGCCTTGCATAGGATTCAGGAAAATCCTCCGTGTACTGGGAAAAGTTGTTGAGAAGTGCTCCTGGCTGCATGCCAAGATCTCTCCCAGAGCTATATGAGCTGAGAAGGCTAATTAGAATCTACATAAGATATTTTCATCTCAAGCACCTGCTTACCGTCCACCCTGAAACCAGAGGCGCTGAGCACGTACAAGGACAAGTTCGTGTGTGGCCAAGAACCTAACTTGTCTAAGATTTAACCCAATATATGTGGGAAAACTATTTTTACAAAGGTGATGGGGATGCAAAATAATATTTACTAATCCCCTCTGTGCCAGGCTCTGGTAGCTATTATATATTTTATATTCATTGTCTCATTTATATTTCTTCCATCAAGCCAGCAGCATAGTTATGACCATGAAACCCAGAAAAGGCAAGGACATACAGCCACCCAGAAAAGGCAAGGACATACAGCCAATGAGCATAAGGGCTTGGATTTGTTTTCAAAGCTCATATTTTAAGGAAGACAAGTATATAAGATAGCTTTGGTTTCTCTAAAAGAACAAAGACAAGTTGCTTTTTAAAGTAAACAATTGTGCCTTAAAATAAAATAGCTTTATTTTTGGTTTTGTAAAAGAAATACATCTTCAATGTAAAAGATTTAAATAACATAGAAATGTTTGCTCCTACTTCGTGGCAAGAACTTGAGTTCAGGTGGAATTCCCAAAGCTTCGGATTCACTGGAGGTCTGGCTACACTGCTGTGTCCTCTGTGCCCTCTAGCAGGAACTCCCATCCACTCTCCACATTCCCTTCCCTCTCCGGTCAATTTATAAGCATCCTAAAATTCTTAGTCCAAATTTCCTTCAAGGCCTTCCCTGCATCCTTCACTTTATCCCCATGTCCCCCCTAACCTTCCCCTAATCAGACAGAATCACTCCCGCCTCTGTCCCCTTCACTATGCCTCTGAAAACACTCCTCCTATAGTTTGCTGATTTTGTAGCTCTCCTCCCCTGAACTTGGAGCTCTAAGAGGGTAGGGGAAAATCATATTCATCTTCGTGCCAAGAGCATAAGTGCCATAGCACAACTGCAGCGTAATCTGGCAGCGGGGAAAATACATTATCTCCATTGTTCCAGGGAGAAAGAACGCAATGCGGCAGTTAGGAGCAAGAACTCTGAAACCAGACTGCCTGGGTTCAAAATCTGGCTCTGTGCTTGCTAGTTATAATTTTGTACAAGTCAGTTAATCTGTCCCTGCTTTGGTTTTCTCACCTGTAGAATGGGAATTATAATAGCACCCACCTCACAGCGAGATCACAAGGATTAAGTGAAGCAGTATTTGTAAAGAACTTAGAAGAGGACCTGGAACTAAATACACATGTTTTAAATATTTGTTTCAAAAATAAATATGATTCATGCCCTATACCTGTGCCACATCGTTCAAAAGAGAATATACAGCTCAAATTCAGACTCTTGAGCCTTTTTTTCCCTTCAGTTGTTTTCACCAAGTCTTTGTACAGTCAGTGCATAGGGACTGGTTAATATTGTTCCGTATGTTAAAAATAGGGATTTGGTACCTGGAATTGATTTTAGAGATGACTAAGCTTCAGCTTCTCATTTTATGGGTGAGGAAACCAAGGTGAAGTGGCTCTCCGAGGGCACAAGGCTCATCATAACGGTGCTTCATTTGCCAGCCCAGTGCTCTTTCCATGCATTCTCAGATAATACCAGAAAGCTTGTGCATTGTTAAAATTATTTGGGAAAACAAAATGTCAGCAAAACTTGCATGAGCACAGGGCCCTTGCTGATTAAGCCGCTGTTCTTATTCCAAATAGAGCTCATTGTCTTCTGACCAAAGTTGGATTCTACTCCTTCCAGAGAACTACTGGGCCCTTCTTCTTGGACAAAATTACCATAAATTTGAGAAAACTAATTGCTTACTGAGTGGCAGAAAGAATTACAGAATGTCAAATTGCCTTGGTGTCATCTGGGGAGAATTTTCTCAATTTTATGCTTATAGTGGCAGAGTACAGATGACTGTTACTATTACAACAAATGTGAGCATATCAGGGAATAGAGTACATAATGTGCTTCCTTTTTTTGGTGTTCCAATGACATTTCTCACTCATAGGGGGATGCTTCAGGCTACACCTCCACCCTCTAAAGATCAAATCCACTCTCTTCTACCCTCATGGGTACTTCAGGAGGATATTTTGAGATGCGGTGAAATGGCAGAGTCAAGGATAGGAACCGCTCAGTGGGTTCACATTCAAACCCTCATACATGCTGTCTAGCCCGTAAGACACAAACAAAATCGAAACCAGCATGGCCTCTCTTCAGAGACGATTCCTGCTCCTTTACCTTCTTCCCTTTGACAAACATGAGGTGCTGCTGGGAAAGTGCCATTTTCATAAATGTTTCATTTCCCCTCCCCCAGGCATAGCATTGCTGGAGCATGAATTATGACCAGTCTGGCCGGCAAGCATCTTTCCACGAGCACATCTTTTCTCATTTGCCGTCACGGTTGTGCCTCCAATGGAGCTGCCGGGGTGAAAAGAGCTTGGTGTTGGAAAACACTGGCGGCTTCTGCGTCTGCTGACCAATCCCTTGCCTGAGTTTACCAGGCAGTTAATTTATGTTCTTTTCTCAAAGACAAGCTGCACAGGGGTTTTCTCTCCTTCCTGCTTTGTTGCAAACACAGGGAAATCCTGCTGCTGCTGACTTAAGTCACTTAGGATTCCCCTACCGAGCACTATTTCCGTTGTGCTATATTTGAACAATAAATTATTGTCCATCCTTTTTTTAAATGGTGAACAACTTCCATGCTTGCTGAGTGATAATATTCATAATTGTTGCCAACCAGGAGAATCTGTTTGTGGGTGTTTCCTACTGCCGCTGTAACCACAGCACTGCAGGGGACAAGCAAGGAGGAAAGAATATGATGTAGCCCCAAACACACACCCTCTGACAGTCTCATTCATCTCGCCGTGAACTCCTCTCCCTTACACATGCCTGCTTGGTACCATAAAACCATCCATGGAAGCCACTTAATTTACCGAAATGCCCTCATAAAATACTTCCATAATACTCAGAAAAGTAGAAGTCACTGAAGTAGAAAAATGGAGTCATCCTTAAAAGGAAGCCCTTAATGTGAGGTACAGCAAAATGCATTTACCCTAAGACTACTGAACTTTTTTTAAATTTTTGTATATTTTATTTATTTCTGAGAGAGAGAGAGAGAGAGAAAGAGAGACAGAGACAAAGTGTGAGCGAGCAAGGGAGGGTCAGAGAGAGGGAGACACAGAATCTGAAGCAGCTCCAGGTTCTGAGCTGGCTGTCAGCACAGAGCCCGATGCGGGGCTCGAACCCACAAACTGTGAGATCATGACCTGAGCTGAAGTCAGATACTCAACCGATTGAGCCACCCAGGCGCCCCAAGACTACTGCACTTTTAAAGATTGTTTCTCTTTGATTCTCCAGCTCATTGATGGCCCCTCTGCCCACCCAGTTACCCAGTTCAAAACCTTTCTCTTCCTTACTTCCCTCTGCTCATCACCAACACAGTCAAGTTCTATGTCTTAAATAGTTCTTAAAGTATCTTTGCATCCCTAACCTCACGATCACAGCTTTGATTCAAATCACCATTGTTTCCCTGCAACAGGTGTTCTCATGTTTCTCAGTATGAGGCTCCCATACCAGTAACATCAGCATCACCCGAAAACTCAGAAATGCAGATTCTCGGGCCCCACCCCAGACTCACTATATCAGACACTCTGGAGTAGGCTCCTAGGAGTCTGTGTTTTAATAAATGCTCTGGCAGGTTCTGATGCCTACTCATTTGAGGACTACCACTTCTTCCCTATTAATGACCTTCCTAAATGCAAATGATGTCAATTTCCCTGCTTAAAACTTGTCAGTGGTTCCCTCTGCCCTCTAGATGAAATTCTAACTTCCTAGAGTAAACATGCAAGGCCGTCTCTTACCAATAAGTTTCCTCCTCTTCTGCTGATACCCCTCCCCAAGCACGTTATGGTCTAGGTATATCAGAGAGCCACCCTGAATGTGTCTGTCCAAGGGCAGGCTGCCACCCTGGCTGGGGAAGATATGAAGAGATCAGAGAAGGTTTCACAGAGGCAGACTTCCTCATCTGGGTCTTAAAAGAAAGGAGATGAAACCCATTCCAAGTAGGGTCATGGTCTGATAGAGGTCATTGAGACATTACTGTACACTTAGGCCTATCTATTGCTGTAGGACCCAGGAACTTCTGGGCTCTAGAATTGGAGATGTTTTTACAGGGGCAGAACCTCATGTTAACAGATATTGCACTTTGTAAAATGTGAGGCCTGGCACCAATGGCTCTATTCAGGCTGTGGCTTTCATCCACAACTGGTAGCAATCCCCATGTGACAGTAATAAAGCAAAAATACAATATAGTTTAGAAGACCTCTTGGGTGACCAGGAACCACCACAAGGTACGGTTATTTTTCTGGAGATTTATTAAAGAGCAATCAAGGCCGAAAGAAAGGGCATAAAGCACTGTTAATAGCTTGTCAACATGAGATAGGACTGGTTGTGAGACCTCGAGTAATGAATAAACTTTCTGTGTCTCAGTTTTCTCATTTGTAAAATGGATATAGTAAGGGTACCTACCTTACAGAATAGGAACTGAGATTTTTAATGTAGAATCCTCAGCATAGTTTGGCATACAGTAAGCACTAAAAAATGTAATCATTATTATTATCAATATTGCAATTCTTGATATTTTATGAGCTTGTCAATGCCACATAGTATATATCTGCAGAAGAAGCATATACATGGGAACAAGACATGTTCCAGAAATTCTGAGAGCATAATAAGATTCAAACTGCTTATATCAATTAAGTCTTTCACTTGTCTCACTCCAATTCATTCTAGAGAGTAGGTCCTCTGGAGGACCACCTCACCAGTGAAGTTAGTTACTCAAGTTCCAAATAATGTGTTCCAAGAATTTGATACGATCATGGGTCAAGCTTCCCTAAACTTTATACTACTTCCCAAGAATCCCAGCTGTTGAGATGGAGACAGAGGTGAGAATATTATCTAATGAGATCTAACTCACAAAATGAAACTCATGCAGGGCACCTACATGGCTCAGGTCATGATCTCATGGTTTATGAGTTCAAGTCTCACATCGGGTGAGCTTGTGACCCACTTCAGGTGAGCACAAGCCCCTCTCAACACAAGCCCCACTTTGGATGAGACTGCTTCTCTCTCTCTCTCTCTCCCTCTCTCTGCCCCTCATGAGATTGTCTCTTTCTCTCCCTGCCTCTCACTCTCGCTCATGTGCTCTCTGTCTCTCTCTCTCAAAAATAATAATAGTAACAATGAAACTTACGCAAAAAGTTATCTGAACAGCTTAGCTTCCTTTTGACCAGGGACAGTATTACTCAACAGTTTTTGATGATGACTCCCATACTTGGCGGACGAGTTGTCACTAGGTGACGAAGCCAGAAGTACTTCAATAAGAGAGAAAGATACTGTTCTCACTTCAAATGCTTGGCACAAGTGCCTTGTATGAAAAGGTATTTATGATATAATCAAAATCAAAGAACATCACCCCATGTTGTTCTAACAGAGTATCTTAGGAACAGATCCTAGAAGCAATTATTTACAGTGAGGATTCTAAGTTTCTCCCAGGCTTCCTAAGTTTACTCCATTCATTTTAGAATGTGAGTTTCAAATACTGGACTCCATGATTTTGTGATTGAGAGACCTGAATAATGAAAACTGAACTGAAGCCACTAATTCCAATAGATGGGACTATCAACAAGAGAACTCATGACTATATTTAGTCAGAGTTATAAGAGCAATAATGAAAGTAATGACCTAGAAGCAATTTTGTCCCCATCATTTCAGTAACTGCTTAGGGGTCTTTGCATATGATTAGCATATGTTTATTATGAGATTCCATCTAGCCCTAAATTGGTCCAAATAATACATTTTGCTTCTCAGTAGGATTTGGAGCACCATAAACAAAGTTACTGAATTATAGGCCCAAGGGGTCTGGCTTTAAATGAAGGGGATGCTAACATGCTCATGCACCTTCCCAATGTCCATGGTAACAACTAACGTTCATGGAATACCAAATCTGTTTTCAAGACCATATTGGATACTTCCATGGATCCTCTCTTTTAACCTTTACAGAAAACCTACATGGAGTCTACTGTTAATGTAAACACTTTATAAATGAAGTAAGTAATGTCTAGAGAGTTTTAACTTGCCCAAGCTATAACAGCTGGTCAGTGTGGAGTAGCAACCATCAAACTAGGCACTCTAACCGATGGAGCCCATGCTTTGAATCCCAGGACTCTACTGCTGCCATACTGAAAGCCTGGGTTTCAGAGCCAGTTCCTGAGATATTACAGTTCTTCTAACCAATCACCTTTTTCTCCTTTCTTTGGTTGCTAAGAAAGTCAGGACCAATTTTCAGTACTTCCTGGGGAAAGGCCACTTAGCACAGTGTTGAATGGCTCAGCTCTGATCAGTCAGATACAAGTGCATATCTCAGTTCCTCCCCTTAACTGCCATGTGGACATGGGCCAGTGATTTCACTTCCTGGAACCCTATTTCCTCATTCAGAAAACTACAACATAATATCTGCTGAGGGTTATCATGAGGATCAAATCTGGTAAATTAACACACATCATCTTGTCAGTAGACTAGTGGTGATGTGTCTGATGCAAAGAGATCAGTGAGGATAAACACTGTTTCAAAAACCATTTGTCTGTCTGGGGCGCCTGGGTGGCTTAGTCGGTTAAGCGGCCGACTTTCGCTTAGGTCATGATCTCGCGGTTCGTGGGTTCGAGCCCCGCGTCGGGCTCCGTGCTGACTTCCAGCTCAGAGCCTGGAGCCTGTTTCAGTCTGTGACTCCCTCTCTCTCTGACCCTCCCCTGCTCACGCTGTCTCTCTCTGTGTCTCCTAGAAATAAAAAAAAAAAAAAAAAAAAAAACCATTTGTCTAGTGTTGTGTGCTTATGCACACCCTACTGAGTCACCATGTAAAATGTGTTTGATCTTGCGAGTTGGAGCCACAGTTTGAAGGCCACTGCTCTAACACTCCTCCCTCCCAATGTTTCCTCTGGGATATCTGGGGTTCCTTTACACCCTTTTTCCTCTTGCAATGAGAAGTAGAATCCCCTTGTCTTTGGGATTGACACTTCCTTGCAAAGACATTAGGAATATACTCAACACAAAAAAACAAACTGTTCTTACGAGTCCTTTCTGATTTGGGAAAAAGAAACCAAGAACTTTTCCCCTTCTAAGGAAAGCAGCAGATAGTTAGTCTGATTCTCAAATGCTGTTCCAAAGGCATCTCTGGACACAGAAGCCCAACACAGTCCTCTGACCAAGTAGTTTATTAACAACTCTAAGTATCTAAAAAATTTCCCAAGTGTGTCTGATGATTGGGATTAATCCTATTTCTTTCTGGCCTTCCTATTTTTATCTCATTCTCTCAACCCCTTTTTGTTTATTCCTTTCCTTCCTCAAATCCTTCTATTCTACCTTCTAGCCAAATAGCCTACTGGAATGCAAAATGATAATTTATGATTCTTTATTAAGTATTTTTAACCACAATGACACAAAACCAACAGCTTTTAGTTGATTTCAACCAGTATTACTCTTTAGTAACTGTATGGTCATCGAAACTGTAGTTTTGGTAAAAATCGTCTCCACTTGAAATCTGTCATCAACTCATTATCAGGGGCATTAAGCTGGCATTGAATTTTCCAAGTTCAAGCAGATCCTCTATAAGTGACTTATGGGGCTGCCCTTTGATGTGTTAATCATGCAGGCTGATAGAAAAGTCATATATTCAGAATGCATCCTCATGGAAGCAAACAACCCTATTAACAACCTGAAACACTGACAGTCATTCTGAGCCAGTAGTACAAAAAACAAGATGAATGGTACAGTACATGAGGCCAAGCAGAAGCCCTTCCAATACTGGATGGAAAAGACACCTGATTTAACATGAATTCAAGAGATTATTGTCATCCTGTGGTACACAGCTACTTTTCTTTACTGCAGACTTGTTTCAGTCATGTTAGCTGGGTTTTTTACTTTTACCATAATAATTATTATTGACAGATTCATTTGGGGTAAGAAATGGTCTTTCAGAAAAGCATGAGGGGTTTCAGTAGAGCCCAGGAGCAGATGTGCATTATAAAGCAATATGAGGCATAATGAGAAAAGCATTCGTCCCTATCCTATTAATTGTTGGCACTACCTGATAATCAAGAATTACTGACCCCTCCCACCCTCCAGCTAGCAGATATTTGTGTATTGTAATGCACCATGGCCCAAACACAAGCTCAATTCTATGTAATTCTGAAAAACAGCATGTCATAACATTAATCTGAACCCTACCTATTCCCTCTGCATTGCTTATAACACAACTTGTGAATAATACATAAATCCCTTCCAATAGGTGAATGACTGAATAAATGATACAATGCAACTGATGAACTACTGCGTAAAAATGTTAATTGTCAATTATGAAGATGATTTTAAAATATGGAAAATGCTTTAGACTTGAGATTTAATGATAAAAGCAAAATGCAAAACTGTGAGAATACTAAGCTTACAGAAACATAATAATGCAGTTAGATGAGAAGAAAAAGCAAGCTGTAATACTGATAGAGAGGGTGATAAGCAATTTCTTTTTTCTTTTGAAAATACACTTTAATGTTCCTATGATATTCTAAATATAAAATCTATTTTATTTTATTTTATTTTTAAAGAATTTCTTTTTAAGCAATTTGAACACCCAGTGTGGGACTCAAACTCACAACCCTGAGATCAAAAGTTGCATGCTTTACCAACTGAGTCAGCCAGGCACCCCTAATAATAAAAGCTATTTTTAAATCAAAGCCCAACTCTCAGAAAAAAATTAGTTACCCTTACCATGCATCCATGCAATGAAAACTGCATGTAATAAATGCTTAAACCTTTTTTTTTTTTTTTTTTTTTTGGTTCAAAAATAGTGTTGGAATCTGCCAAGGAATCAGCTCACATTATTCAATGTCAGACACATTTACACTCATATGTATTAGTAATTCCTTTGGTTGACTTTTCCTTGCCGTTGTCATGGCAACCATTTCCACTGCCATTAGTACCTCTAGGGCCCTGCCTCGTTCACATATTTTTAGGCCATTTCTCTTGTAACAAAGCAATTAGTACTTGTGGCATATCTGTATCGAACCCCTGGTGACCTGTTCTGTCTCTTGGAACTGCTGAGCATTTGGTTTCCTTCCTTTCTGCTTCTGTAGGTGCTTCTGTTTCTCTTTGTGGTGTTTCCTCCTTTTACTAACTCTTATAAGCAAACCTATTGACTACTTCTAATTCTATCCTATTTGGATTATTTAAAGTTTCTTCTTTTCACATGTCCTCCACGTTTCCCTATCCATTGACATTCGTTCCATCACCAGCAAAATAGCACATTTTCATTCATGATCACGTTGGACCATCGTCATAGAAGAGAATCAAAATGCCGTGGCAATCACTGAGACTCTAGAGTGATTCTCGATGAAAGATCACATGTCGGAGTAGTTGGGACTGCACACCTCCAGTCACAAGGCATTCACAAAAGCACAAGATATCACCTTGCATTTTCTGACAGCTGGAATGAGTCATATCATAGTCTTCTCTAATGAAGATGAAAAATATTGGCTACTTTTTTCATGCCAAATTAATTTTTTCAGAGTAATGACCAATGTGGTGAGGTTGCCATAAGATAAACTGATTCTTATACTGCTGGATAGAAAATAAATGTGGGCACTGTTTGTTACGCAATAACTACTGTCAAATGCCTCATCAATGTTTGTTTCCTTTGGCTCTGTAATTCTTACAGAAATCTCTTCTAAGAAAATTATCTAAAATGTGGGGGGAAATAGGCATTTGTTTACTAAAATTGTTTACAATAGCAAAAACACTGGGATCCATCTAAATGTTTAACAGTAGGAAAAAATATGGCATATGCACAAGGTAAAATATTTACAGGTGATGCATCTATAATGGCATGGCAAGTGCATGTCATGTGATCACTTAAATCGTTAATGTGAATAATCAGGATGTGAATATACAATTATAACTTTGTAAAAAGAATAAATTTAACCACAAACCCCATAAGAACAGGAACCATGTCTATCTTATTTATCTTGTATCTATATTATCTACCATAATATCTGTAAATATTTGTTGTATAAGCGAGCGAATGGATACACAGATGAATACAATGTGCCAAAAGAATATGGAGGACAATATACCAGATTTCTAAGAATGACTGTCTTTGAGAGATCATTTTTTGTGATTTCTAAGTTGTTCCTTATTTAATTGTGTTTTCCATCTTATTAACTTTTAAAGACTTTCTAGAGGAGTTGAATTATCTTCTCCGCTTTATGCCTTGCATACAGAGACAATACAGAACAAATCTATACCCTTTCTACGTAGAACTCTCCAAATAGTGGGAGTCAGTTCCATCAATTTCAAACAAATTCTGTATGACATGAATTCCCAAACTCATGTAGGGCTTTATTTACTTCATTCTATAAGATAAAATGGTTTTAAAGTAGGTAGAAAAGCTATGTAAACTCTAGAACTCTGTACACATATCAGAATTCTGTACACTAAAATTACCTTTACTATTTTATAAATTATCTTCCTAATGCATAGGTCAGATCAGTTCCATCATTATAAATCATCTTACCTAATGAATAAAATTCAACCCCTTAGACTGACATGCAAGGCCTTCCAAAATCTGGTTCTAATATATATCTCCTAGTTTATGTTCCATCTCAATATTACCCAAACTCTGTACACTAGCCTTGTCAGATTATTTGCTATTTATTGTGTATGCAATACAATGTCTTACCTTGCTACCAGTGCTGACACTGTGCCCTTAGCTTGAAATGTTCTTTTTTTCCCTTTCCTCTTGACTTCTTCAACACCAACTCACACACCACCTTTTCTGGCCATGAATATATGATTAGTGATGAGAGCCTATAGAATGCTTACGTTAAAGCCTTTTTACATTTTCAAATACTCAAGGGTTTGGTTTCTGTTATCAAATCAATCAGAAATCAAAGTATCTAATATTCATTGGCATTCTAGTTAGGATCTACTATGAGCTAATCTCATTAATGAGAATAGCCAGTTTATCTGGCAAAGTTACACTCGACTTCATCCTGACAGGAAAGGGAGAGTGTGTATGTGTGTTACATGGGGGTTTAGACTCAAGATGAATGTAACCAGCTTTCTACAGTGTGTGTGTGTGTGTTGGAGGTGAAGAAGAGTAGCACATACTGACTAGACAGAATTTCTGGGATTGTGGAACCCTTTAATAACATCTGAAGAGTTACAAAATTTAAGCCTGGATCATTGGTGGTGAGGGAAGGAGAGAACATCAATTTTCCAGCATGGTGGATAGGCCAAAGATAGCATGTAAAAGGAGAAGAAAAAAAAAAGAAAACAACTTTAAAGGACATTTGCTTCCACCTTTTAAGGCATACTTGAGAAATTCAACAAAAGATGACATTTTAAAATGTTTCTCTTTTATAATGGTTGCCCAAACTAGCCTTCACTCTGCCAATGAGAGCAAATAAGAGATAAAACCACCAACCCAAAAAAACACCAGCTGTCAGAAGAGACTGGCACTGGCAACTTTGCTTAATTCAGGCACAGAAATGCCTTCACTGAAGTGCCGTTCTGTCTTCTCTCACTCCTTCTGTGGGGGACACTTCAACACAGCCAACCATTTTCTCTCACCTTGCAGTCATCTGTCTGTAGTCTTTTAAAATATTTATTACATTTCCAGTTTTCATAAGTGTTCAAATTTCCCTCCTCATCAATAAAAACCATATATAACACATCCTTCAATTTGTATGAAAACTCATTCAACCAGCTCTTTCCCAATAAAAATTGAGTGCACTTTTCCTCACTTTGTATTTCACTAATTCCCTCAATAAGTTCTAACAGAATTACACCTATATTTCATCTCCCAATGCCTTTTTCCCATTAATTTATTGGAGGACTGCTGGTTTAAACTATTTCAAGGGCCCAGATAATTGATTGATGCTGACTGGTGTTACTCCATCTCTCCAGAAGATTGAACAAAAAGAAAGAATTAAATCACATCTGAGAGGAAATTCTGAGACAGAAGGAAAAAGCTTCTTAAGTGTATAAATCAAGTGCTACAAGAGTTTCTATGAAGGCTATAGAACACCAATCATTAAAATTCTTTTTAAAAAGAGTTAAGTCTATTTCTAAAGCCCAACCTTCTTGGAAGAAGTGATCTTGAATAAAGACTTCTTGATGCCTTATCCATCATAAAAATTCTATAATAAACAAATACTGTATTACAGCAGCAGACAATATTAACTGCCTGCCTAATATCCATTCTTCCCTCTTCCTGACCAACAGACTCCTCTTATGCTTCTAGAGATGTCCATGTAACCTGGCTAATGAAATGTATGCTGAAGTGATTGGGAAAGAGCTTCTGAGGAAGCTTTACAAAAAGTAACCAGACTCAGCAGTCATTCTCCTTTTACCCTTTGTCCTTTGCTCTTTACCCTTTCCCATTCTTCTGACCCTAGAGATGTAGCCACCATCTTGGAAATGTGATAAAGGAAGTCAGTCACTAAACACAGCAGAGGAGGAAGACATAGGTACCTTACACTAGTACCCCAGCCAAGGATAGCTTCTTCTAGACTTACTGTTACAGGACAAAACTTAAAGCCCTTCTTTGGTTAAACCACTGTAACAGGGTTTCCTATTATCTACAGCCAAACCCAAAGCTAACTGATAGAATTATATTCCCTCTTTTTTAATGCTTATTAGTTTTTGAGAGAGACAGAGCAGGAATGGGGGAGAGCAGAGAGAAAGGGAGACACAGAATCTGAAGCAGGCTCAGATTCTGTGCTGACAGCTCACAGCCTGATGCAGGGCTCGAACTCATGAACAACGAAATCATGACCTGAGCTGAAGTCCAACACTTAACCAACAGAACCATCCAGGTGCCCCAATATTCCCTTTCTTTTTTTTTTTTTTTTTTAATATTTTTATTTTTTTCTAGGAGAGAGACAGAGACAGCGTGAGCAGGGGAGAGTCAGAGAGAGGGAGTCACAGACTGAAACAGGCTCCAGGCTCTGAGCTGGCAGTCAGCACAGAGCCCGACGCGGGGCGAGATCATGACCTAAGCAAAAGTCGGACGACCAACCGACTAAGCCACCCAGGCGCCCCCCAATATTCCCTTTCTTAAAACTGCCTGCCCTGGGCTTCTTACACACTACATTTTCCTGGTTTTCCTCTTCTCTCACTCTCCCTTCCTTCCTTTCCTCCTTTGCTGGATCTTCTCTTTTCAGCCCCCTCAGACCACCCCAGGGATCAGTTTGGGCTCTTTGGTAGGCAAAATAATGGTCTCCAAAGTTGCTCGCATCCTAATCCTCAGATTATGTGAATATTCTACCTTACATAGCAAAAGCGACTTTGCAGGTATAATTAAGGATCTTGGTTCCTGGATCCCAGATTATCCTGGATTATCCAGGTGGGCCCAATGAAATCACAAGGATCTTTATAACAGAAAAAGGGTGGCAGGAAAGTCAGAGTCAGAAAAAGTTATGGTGATGGAAACAGGGACTGGGTGATACACTATAAACACTGAAGAAGGGGCCACAAACCAATAAATGCAGGTAACCTCTAGAAAGTAGAAAAGGTGAAAAGACAGATTCTGCCCTAGAGTCTCCAAAGAGAACTCAGCTCTGCCAACACCTTGATTTCAGCCCAGTAAGGCCCATTTTGGACATCTGACCTCTAGAAGTATAAAATAATAAACTTGTGGGGCGCACATGAGTGGCTCAGGTCAACTCTTGATTTCAGCTCAGGTCGTGGTCTCACAGTTGTGAGATCAAGCCCTGTGTCAGGATCTGCACTGGGTATGTAGCCTGCTTGAGACTCCCTCTACCCTTCCCCAACTTGCACACATGTACTTTGAAAAAAAAAGAAAAAAATATTTTAAAAAAATTTTTAAATATAATAATAAATTTTTGTTGTTGTTTTAAGCCACTGCTTTTGCAATAATTTGTTAGAGCCTCAACTGGGCACTAATACAGATCCCATTCCTTTCTCTATTGATATGTTCTTCCTAAGAGACCTCAAGGCATCCTGTGGCTTTAAAAAACATCTATATCCCACAATTTCCAAATCTTTCTCAGCAAATCTCACCTCACCCCAGGATTCCAGACTTTATATACTCAAATTAATACTTGTGGGGAACAAAAACAAATAGTAGTCCTTAACAAATGCAGACTTACCTAAGCCTATTTTTGTCTGAATGTGTTACTTTTTGAATTAGTCTTTCTGTGCTCCCCACATGTGATGATGAGGCAGCATCTGACAATAGTGAAGATACAGTGACAGAGTAGGCCACCATCTACTTCATTCATTCATCCCTTCATCCACATATGGTTGCTGACTCAACTTAGAATATGCCAGCGCGATGACAGTCCCAAAAGTGGAAGGCATGTTCTTTCTTGTGCATCTAATAGATATATCAAACTCCACACAGATATTTCAGAACACACCTCTTCCCACAACACCCCCCATCCCTATCAAAACATACTTTGCTCCTTTCCCAAACCCTCATCTTGGTAAAATGCACCATCATTCACCCAGTTGCTCATGCCAAAAACCTAAGAGCTTACCTTGCATCTATTCTTCCTTCACTCCACACATTCAGCCTATAAGCAAATCCTGTCAACTCTACCTTCAAAACACACACAAATGCATTGACATCTCTCTGCCCCTCTCTATTGTTTCCCTTGCAATCCAAGCCACTGCCCTCCTTCATGTGGAATACTGCAACCACCTCCAACAATCTAGTCCCCACACAGCAGCCAGAAGTACATTTTTAAATGTAAATTGGACCACATCACTCCCCTGTTTAAAACCCATCAATGACACCT
Organism: Proteles cristata cristata; assembly: GCA_017311185.1. Lineage (NCBI taxonomy): Eukaryota > Metazoa > Chordata > Mammalia > Carnivora > Hyaenidae > Proteles > Proteles cristata. Next base: position 589,014 of record JAESUZ010004879.1, read on the forward strand.
TGTTGCTCTTAGAATAAAAGTCAACCTGGCTTTCAAAGACTTTCTGCTCCCTAACTCTTGACTTTGTCCCATACCTGGCCTAAATGAATAAAAGAAGATAGCAGCATCACTGTATCCTCAGATGTTGCCCCATCACACATAAGAAGCATATACAAGGTACAAACTAAATTAACTAGTAGCAAATTCAAACAAAAATAGACTTAGTTAAGCCCACATTCTGTAAGGGGGCTGCTTATATGACTAGTGTTCACTCTGATCAGTACAATAACCAGGCGGGGTCCACCTGAACTAGCTTCAATGTAGAATAGCGCCCTAAGGATTCTCTGCTTTAAAACACTATGAAGAGAGGCTCCTGGGTGGCCTAGTCGGTTGGTCCACTGACTTTGGCTCAGGTCATGATCTCACAGTTCATGAGTCCAAGCCCCACATTGGGCTCTATGCTGACAGCTCAGAACCTGGAGCTTGCTTCAGATTCTGTGTTTCCCTCTCTCTACCTCTCTCCTGCTCACACTTTCTCTCTCTCTCTCTCAAAAGTAAATAAACATTAAAAATATTTTTTAAAAAAAACTCTATGAAGAATATAAATGGATGGGTGGGGGATTCTTAAATCCCCATTTTGTACTGGGAACAAAACACAGTTCACTAAGTACACTAAAACACTAAAAGCCATAAAAAATCCCAAGGGGATTCTGATATGTCTCATTTCACTATGGAACTAATAATATAATTGCATTTGTATCTGTACAGCTAACATTTATGAGGAATTTACTTGGATCCAGAAACTTTGCTAAGAGCTCTACATGAGGTGTGCTATCATTATTCTTATTTTACAGATAATATGACTGACAAGCTCACACAGTTACTTCATGGTAGATTCAGCTTATAAACGTGATGACCTAACTCCTGAGCCCACACACTTAACCATAGTACTAGCCTCAATTAACCAGCTGGGTCAGAGAGACTAGTCAGACTTTCTAAGTTAGTTCTCTCTGGGTCCTTTTCTGATTGGCTTAGATATGTGGCTCCCATCCCACTTACTCCTCTGCTGGGATGTCTGGAGGTCTTACGTTTGTTTCAGGACTCTTGTTATAAAGTCTTGAATCTTTGCTTAAGTACTTATTCAAAGAACTGATTTCACCATATCCTAAATCCCTACCCATATGGCTTTGCTTCCCTCCCAGAGATTCTCGGTTATGTTATAATGGCTGCTTGGTGCTAGAGCTCCCTGGCTCTCCAACCTGAGTGCTCTCTTGGCCCCTGCTCTGTAGCTGAGCACTGGCAGCAGGATTAACATATCTCAAAGTCCCTTTGACGTGAAAAGTATGTATCTGCTTGAAGTAGAAAGTTAAAATGACTTCCTCATCAGACAGAAACCTGGAGGGAATGACATTCCCTATGAAATACCATTTGACAACTCTACATTAAATGTTTAATTATTTCACGCCCAATTTTATATAGGTTATTCTAAAATACTCTAACAGGGAGAAAGACTTTTTAATCACATTTTGGTAGATTCTAAATTGAAAACTCATTAATAAACGAAACCTCCAGGGACTTTGATTTCTACAGCATTTCCACCCAGCTCACAACAAGAGTGTCAGGTGTACTTTTTCTCCAAATGATATTCCCTTGGTGCTTGGGACATACGGTAATATGTCTTTCTATAATTCTTTTTTGTGTTGGCATCTGGCCATTTACCACAAAGGAAGTGAAGATGTCAGGGATAAAGGACAGGATATGTGTAGTTCTGTTACCTATTTTTCCTACCAAAAAAAAAAAAAAATTAAGGCACATGCTCTCTCTTTGTCATGTGTCTTTGCTTTGGGTTCATATTATGGGGATATTCAGAAGAGCCTGGGAAAATTCTGGCCAAATTGAAATGGAAAAGGCACCAATATAGTTATCAGTCATGTTTTCAATCAGGTATCAGCATATTTTCAACTGCTGAATAATGTAAGGAGTATATCAAAAATCTGAAATAAATGCATCTACATTTTAACCACTAACATCTCTTGCCTCACTAAACGTAATAGGTAAACTTCCATGGGAGCCATGTAACTTTAAGAAAATGAAGGCCCTAAACATAGTAGAAACATACCCAATTATAGTCACCAAAAATAATTCATGTCTATGTTGCTCAGTGCACAAGACTGCTTATACCCAAAAAGAGATAGGGCTTTGCGGCATGGCAGCTCCTCACAGCTGTCAGAAGCCAGTTTTCTTATCAGTCCAGCAGGAGTGTAATTAAAGACAATAGCCAGAGCAGCTGTACTGAAAAAACAAGTCATTTGTCTTCCCCTTCCCCCACCCTTTCTGCTCACATAGCTAATCTGAACATAACATCAGCTCCATCGTCAAGGCTTCTTCAAAAGGCAGAATAATAGGAAACATATATCTGTTTCCCACTGTGGATTGTGAAGACTGAAGAAATACTTGCTCTTATCTTGCTATTACATTATATAAAATGCAAGTAATTTAAGTCTGGAAATTCAAAAGCTCCTAAGATAGGGCAAGTTTTTGGAAAATGAGAAAAATAATCTTCAGGAATAGAGAGAATATGAGGAAATAACCTAAACTCAATGGTATCCTGGGAAGTGTTTAACAACAGGCTGATTAGGAGGAAAGCCCCAGCTGGGTGGTTCAGGGGTTAAGCTTCCGAGTGCAGCTCAGGTCCTCATATCGCAGTTTGTGGGTTCAAGCCCATGCTGAGCTCTGTGCTGATAGCTCAGAGCCTGGAGTCTGCGTCAGATTCTGTGTCTCCCTCTCTGTCCCTCCCCTGCTCATGCTCATGCTCTGTCTCTCTCTCTCTCTCAAAAATAAACAAACATTTTTTAACTTAAAAAAAAAAAAAGGAGGAGGGGCACCTGGGTGGCTTAGTCAGTTAAGGGTCCGACTTTTGCTTAGGTCATGATCTCACGGTTCGTGGGTTCAAGCCCCGCGTCGGGCTCTGTGCTGACTGCCAGCTCAGAGCCTGGAGCCTGTTTCAGAGTCTGTGTCTCCATCTCTCTCTGACCCTCCCCTGCTCACACTGTCTCTCTCTCCTAGAAATAAATAAAAACATTTAAAAAAAAAAAAAAAAAAAGGAGGAAAGCCCCAACTTGCAACATCTCCAATTTCTGTAAATACTCTCACTGTGGATGATGTTAGGCTACTAAGGTGACATCAATGAACACAGATTTGAAAAGAGATGCACAGGAGGATGTCAATACACAGTATCTATACCGCACATACAAGAATATAGTTAATAAGATAATCTGGACATAATTTCAAGAAGGTAGATTTTTTTAAAAAAAACTAGAAAGTAGCAAATTTTGAATATTTGTTACTTTTGTTTTTCATGTAATTTATTGAAACTTTATACAGTTTAATTTTTTAATGTTTATTTATTTTGAGAGAGAGAATCCCAAGCAGGCTCCACACTCAGCACAGAGCCTGATGTGGGGCTTGACCCCACGATTGCGAGATCACGACCTGAGCCTATACGGATGCTTAACCAACTGAGTCACCCAGGCGCCCCTAATTTAACTTTTAATAATGACTATGTTTATTGCCTTGTAGAATTCCTGAAAACAATTACCTTTCACAAGCCAGTACAATATGACCCCAGTCCACCACTATCTATACTATGTACTCTGGCTGCCATGTTACTGGAAGTCATAAACAGCCCTTGAGTTATGACAATGGAAGAGAATGCAAAATAACAACACTGGGTTTTTTTTACAATGGAATTTAGTCACTTTTTAATCCTTTTCCTAAGACCTATCTTTCTAAAATAATCTCCCTGAAGCCAGAAAAAAAGAAAAATCTAGGAACATGCTTATGTGTTGTTATTAAAACAGTGAATACACAGGTGCTTTTCATAATCATGATTGTTAAGAATGCATTTTGTAACTCTTTCTTCATCACATGTATATAACTAAATGCTAACAGGAAATTTTGTCTGAGGCACCAACACATAAAAGCCATACTCCAAGTATTTTTGGAAATTTTTGCAAAATTTTGCTGAGAACTTACAAAAGAGGGATTAAAAAACTGTTACGTGGAATTCTACTTCTGGGAAGAAAGAGCTGACATATTTTCCCCTGTCTCTCCAACTAAGTACACTAAAAACTCTCAACATTATATATTAAACAAACAAAAGACTCTGAAAGGCGGAGAGAAGAGACAGACTAGCTAGGGAATAAACATGGTGGTGAGTTTCCTGGCTTATGTTTTTTGCTTCATAAATCCCAGAGTAGATCTGAAGAAGTCAGCAACCAAGAAACACCAATGGAGGTGACAAAAAAGCCCCCCAAAGTCTGTGCTCTCTAGCCAAAGAACCTTGTGAAAGATGGAACCATTTTGTATCTTGACTAAACTGATATCAGTGTCCTGGCTGTGATACTGTACTTTAGTTTTGCAAGATGTTACCATTGGGGGAAACTGAGTAAAGGGTACACAGAATCTGTCTGAATTATTTCTTACAACTGCATATGAATTTATAATTATTTAAAATCAAATATGTAATTCAAAAAAAAGTTACATGTCTCCTACTCCCTCAGCTATATCAGGATATAAAAGGGTCAAAGCCAGAGATTAGGGCATTAAAGAAAGTTACCGGTGTACCAAGAGGCCCAACCTCTCTCCCAAGGTAGTGAATTAAGGGCTGCTCCTCCCATCCCTGCAAATAACAGAAGACTCGCAAATAAAATTAAGAAGGCCACTTAGAGACTTTGATATCTGACCCCTAAAGATGAGGCCCCTATAGACTGATTCCCAACTGGAAAATCTAAAAGGCAAGAAACCAGTTAGCTAGAGAATTTGATAGAAAAGAAAATGAGATGCAGCTTCTTGGAGCAGCCTACATCCCTGAGCTTGTGGAACCAGATACATGAGTATCTGCTGCAGACCAGGTGGAGACCATGCACAAGAGAGCTACCACGGGTCTTCTTAGATCTTGTCCAAGAGAGTCCCTGGAGGGACAGAAAGGGCTCAGCAGGAAGAAACTAGGATACATCTGAGTTCCTACGGGATGAGGAAGCTTTCTTAGACCTGCATTAAAAGAAGAGAAAGGCCCATGTTAATGGAACGATGCCTTTTCTCTTCTGAGGGATCAATTACCAAGGTCAGCAACATGGGGGAAGAGGAGCAGAAGCCCTCTGTGGGTAAAGAACACACAGCTGCAAATGCTGTAGTAATGTTCACATGTAGAACATTCTTGTGTTGCCTTAAGATGGCAAGCAATCATTATTGGTTCTCAAACTGAGCAATCCTGAGGACTTTGGAAAACAAGGACTTACAGATCATTTCAAAGAATCACATAAATTGGTAAGGGTCTTCACCGTTAACACGCACTGTGAGTGGTTTTTTAATTAACATAATTACAACATACACGACAACAGTAAATTCATTAAAATTAAGGAATTCAATGAAATCGTTTTTTTCCCTTAAACATATTCTCTGATGTTAGTCTTCTATGAAAAGACATACTCTTTTGGCCTTCTCTCTAACTTCCCCTGCCCACATCACACCCCTGCTCTGAACCCCACCCTCACCCCTTCTCTTCTCTAAAGAGGGAAAATCCTAATTATAAATCATATTCCAGGGTACAGATCATACGACAGAAGCTAATGGGTGGAGCCACCATGCAGAAAAGGGTCAGCATGTAACTGTGCTTTTGCTTTCTCTTGGTTGTTTACTGCTGAAGTGAGAGCTGATCCATGTCCTGGATATGCCCTGTCTTAGGACAACATGATTCTCAAGAGATGTTAAAAAGGACTAAAGGAGGTTACAAGAAATTACTAGAGCATATAAGATCTTGTTTCTGCGGGCACCCTCCTACACTGTTGGTGGGAATATAAACTGGTACAGCCCCTCTGGAAAACAGTGTGGAGGTTCCTAAGGAAACTAACAATAGAACTCCCCTATGACCCAGCAATAGCACTGCTAGGAATTTACCCAAGGGATACAGAAATGCTGAGGCATAGGAACACATGTACCCCAATGTTCATAGCAGCACTCTCCACAATAGCTAAAACATGGAAAGAGCCTAAGTGTCCATCAACGTACGAATGGATCAAGAAGATGTGGTTTATCTATACCATGGAATACTACATGGTAATGAGAAACAATGAAATCTGGCCATGTAGCAACATGGATGGACCTTGAGGGTGTTATGCTGAGCGAAATAAGTCAGGCAGAGAAGGACAAATATCATATGTGTGCACGTATAGGAGGATTAGGAGGAACTTAACAGAGGACCAAGGGGGAGAAGGAGAGCGGAAACGGTGGGGGAAAGGGAGAGAGGCAAACCATGAGAGACTCTTGAATGCTGACAAAAACTGAGGACTGATGGATGTGGGGGGGAGGAGGGATGGGGATGGAGGAGGACACTTGTGGGGATGAGCACTGGGTGTTATGTGGAAACTAATTTGACAATAAACTATTTGTAAAAAAAAAAAAAAAGATCTTGTTTCTGGTGTTTTTCATTTCATTCTATTTATTTTTTATTATTTATTTATTTATTTATTTATTTAGAGAGAGACAGAGACAGTGCAAAGGGCACAGGGGCAGAGAGAGAAGAGAGAGAGAATCCCAAGCAGGCTTCTCACTGCCACACAGAGACTGACATGAGACTCAACCTCACCAACTGTGAAATCATGACCTGAGTTGATACCAAGAGTAGATGCTTAACCGACTAAGCCACCTAGGCAACCCTAATTCTTTCTTTTTTTAAGCATCTTAACATACTTAATTTGCACCCAATAACTGTACCATTCAAAATTCTTGAAGTTCTAAGTCTCTTACTTGTGTCTGGTGATTCTAACTCAAAGGGGATCATTTTGTGTGTGTGTTTTGTACTTACAGGTTAAGAGATCATGTTAAGTAGAGCTATGGGCATCCTTTGGGGCTGAGTGCTCAAAAAGGATAAGCATTTGCTTCTTTCAGGCCCCATGGGGCTCTTTCCAAAATTAGGACTTTCATAGTAACTTCTTGGCGTGAGGATTCCTTTGACATGAATTCAAATGACCAATGTGAGTAAAAGAAGGACTGTGATTACACATTCTCAGAGAATACTTTTTCCTGCCCAGAGCTCAGACTGAGACACACAAATTACAACTTCATCTCCCTTTGTATGTGGGTTGATTTTTTTCTAGTTCGCACTTTCCTAGCCATTCAGCCTTTGAGAACCATGGCCTTAGCCTGGGATTCCATTCCTTGGGTCCCACATCTTCAACACAAGCTCTTGTCCCTTGAACTATTCAAACCTAAGCTCCTTGACTACCAGCAAACCCCCTCAGGGCAACTCATACTTCACCATCCACTTACTCCTGTCTTTAGTTTTTGCTTTGCTCCTTAACAATTTCTCTTTCTCTTGCACTCTGTAATCCTTCAAAGAGAAGTCTGTTATATTTTACATAGTTTCCCAGACATTCTGTAGCAAGAAAGTTTTCAGGTTATCTAATCTCTAAATTGCCAAAGAGAAATCCAGGATGTAGAGAATTCATTCAATGTGGTATATATTATACAATCCACCAGATCAATGCTTCTCAGAGTTTTATTTACATAAAAATCAGCTGAGGATATTGATTAAAGACATTTCTGATTCTAGCTCTTGGATGGGGCTGAAGGGTGTACCTTTCTAACAAGTTCCCAGGTGAGGCCAATACTGTTAAACTGAAAACCACACACTGAATAGCAAGTTTCTAGCAAGTTTCTAGATGACCATATTTTTAAGTAGTAATCATCTACAGATACTCAAGTAACAATTGATATAATCTTACCCTTTATACTTTTCTATGTTTTCTGAACTTGTTTCAATAATCTAATAATGATGCTATTTCCATTTTTAAGAAAACATAGTTTGTAATCACTTTATGATTTAAAATCTCATAATCCTACTAGGTCTGCCTTATGCTTTCTGTATTTATTTTGTCCATGGCTATGCTGCCATATAGAAGAATGTGACTTCCCTAGAGGGAATCTTATTGTATCACTAATAAGATCTTTTTTTTTTTAAGTTTTTTTTAATGTTTTATTTATTTCTAGGAGAGAGAGAGAGAGACAGCGTGAGCAGGGGAGGGTCAGAGAGAGAGGGAGTCACAGACTGAAACAGGCTCCAGGCTCTGAGCTGTCAGTCAGCACAGAGCCTGATGCAGGGCCCAAACCCACGAACCGCGGGATCATGGCCTAAGCGAAAGTCGGACGCTTAACCGACTAAGCCACCCAGGCGCCCCTAATAAGATCTTATATGCAGAAAGCAATTAAAAATATTTCTAGAGAACAAACAACTCTGATCCTATTTTCAATCTCTACCTTGAAAACTAACTATATGACAAGGGCATTCCCATCATTTACTCATTTAATGAACATTAATTAATATGCCAGTCTTTATCCAAAAGGAGCTTTAGAGTTATATCTACCTCTACTGGTTGCAAAGTCAACATCTCAGTCATAATAACAATAGCTAACACTTATTGAACAACCATTGGATGCCAAGCATCTGACATGTATTACTTCACTAAATCCTTCAACAATTCTCTAAGGGAGTTACTATTTGTTTGTTGTTGTTGTTTTTTTGAGAGAGAGAGAAGCACACATATGCACACATAAGTGAAGGACTGATAGAGGGAGAGGGAGGGAGAGAATCCCAAGCAAGCTCTGTGCTGTCAGCACGGGGCCCAACTCGGGGCTCAATCCCATGACCATGAGATCATGACCTGAGCAGAAATCAACCAACTAAGCCACCCAGGCGCCCCTATCCATTTTATGGATGAGAAAAGCTGAAGCTTGTAGAGAGGTCGATAACTTTCCCGTCATCATGCTATTAGTAAACTGTAGAACAGGAATTTTAAATCACGTCATCCTGACTCCAGAACCCAAACTCTTACCCACTGGGCTATATTACAGTCACACACACAGTCAAAGTACTCTGGCTCAGGCATGAAGCAAAGGTAACTATGTAAGGGCAACAGGAAAGGGACTACAAAGATCCAGGGTTTCTTATTCACCTGGACATTAAAATAGGCTTGAGGGTAAAAAACCTACTGCGAACACCAGCCTCAGGGAAGACATGTCCATGGTCCGGTCTGAAGCAAAGTTTAATTCCAACTTAGATGAAATGCGGAGGCTGAGGCTGAGGCTGCTGCTCCCCTCGCCCGCATTAGAAGAGCTCCTGCTGCAACAGGCCAGCTGCAGGCACTTGAGGGAGACAATAAAGTCCGGGACTCCAGGGTAGGGGCAGGTGTAAAAGCACAGAAGCCAGCATGGTTATGCCGAAGTTTACTGATGAGCTGATGCAGTGGTGTGCCAAGGCCCACCATTTACTAAACATTCTCTATTAGGGTAAAGAAATCAGGATTTTTCACAATGTGCTGTGGGATTTGAAAATGCCATTGCATGGGTCTGGAAGACACAGCTCTGTATAATTTGCATTTCCTGGATTTTAAACAGAAGACAAGTTCAGAAGAGGATTTGTCAAGTTGAAAGCATGAGGAGTGGGGCGCCTGGGTGGCTTAGTCGGTTAAGCGTCCGACTTTCGCTCAGGTCATGATCTCGCAGTTCGTGGGTTCGAGCCCCGCGTCGGGCTCTGTGATGACTGCCAGCTCAGAGCCTGGAGCCTGTTTCAATCTGTGACTCCCTCTCTCTCTGACCCTCTCCTGCTCACGCTGTCTCTCTCTCTCCTAGAAATAAATAAAAAAACATCTAAAAAAAAAAAAAAAGCATGAGGAAGAGAAGGGTAAAGGGTTTAAGGAGTGAGCTCATGAGTGGTACTTTTAAGTTGTTAGGTAGATGGATGATCAGTGCCAACAAACATCAAGGATGCTTGTGCCCACTCACTAGCAGATGTAACCTCTCCTAAAGAAAGGGGTTTTTATGTTTGTTTGTTTGTTTGTTTGTTTTCCAGGAAGCAACTTTATTCCTGCTGGCTCCACTCAGTTGGTTTCATACCTGAAGAACCGAGCACTGAACGTCACGTGGCATAGTTTTTTATACATTTTCTATTTCTTTGTCTGCCATATATGGGAACACACAAACGTGTAGTCTGACTAAGTGCTCTCGGTTTACAAGGTCATGAGGGATGTTGTCATGTAGGTGTAGAGCCAGGTTACTTTGAAGTTTTGTGGGATTTGGGGGGCCTTTTTTTCCTCCTTTCCTCTTTTTTTTTCCTCTTTAAGGAGGGGACCCTACCACACTATGTTTGGAGGTAGACTGTTATACAGAAAAAGCTAACTGATTCACAGTTCCTGACTCAGCTTTATCCCTAACATATTATACGATTTTTAGGAAATTTATTTGGACTCATTTTATTATGTTTTAAATGAAAAAGTTAGATTTTATGATTACCAAGGTTCTGTTCAGGTTATTGTTGTAATTTATGATGATATATAGAAAATATATATTGCAGAAATAGCAAAACAAACCAATGCTACTAAATACATAAAAATACTCAGTATTCCTTAATTTTCAGATATAGGAGCCAACAGTGTTCTTCCACCTTATATGGTCACATTTATCTCGTGTCAAGACTATGTATGTTTTGTTCTACTTTCATGATTACCTTCACAAATGCTTAGATCAAAATCCTCCAAAACATTCGCTTAAATCAAATCTAAACAATAAATTCTTTGTAATAGGAAGAAGACTCTACATTATAAGATGATTTAGATTAGAATAGCTCTGCTAGACCAAGTATTGTTCTTCCAAAACATGTCTCATGAAAGTAATATTGAGTTATAGCCTTAAAATTCAATCTCTTCAAACAGAGATTTTAGAGAATCAGATTGATCTGAAAAAAAGCAAATAAATAATAAACACAGTCAGAAACTAAAATCAGACTTATTGGTTATATAGTAAAATTCAAAATTAACTTGGAACTATCAGTGCCCCCAAATATTGGGAACCTACAAAAAAAAGTTATAGGAATTCTGGGTTGCCAAGGCAATGCCAGCCATGTAAATCTGAATTACCCAGCATTTCTTCCAAAAGAACAATAGAGAATAAAATA